>CM063522.1:42920681-43530681 GCA_032199755.1 Ambrosia artemisiifolia
CGGCAGCCGTTGGATCTTGTAACGTCGTTAAGTATTCGTTACCTGGCCAACGATAATAGTTTAGAATAATTGGTGTAAGTAAATGTGTAAAGTAACATTTGTTAAAAAGTTTTCGTCACCTTACCAGGTAAGTGTAAAAGTAACATTTACTGTTAAAAAAAGTACACTTATCTAGGCAAGTGGAGTAATATAGAATAATTAGTGTAAATGTGTAAAAGTAACATTTACAGTTAAAAAAAGTATACTTATCTAGACAAGTGGAGTAATATAGAATAATTAGTGTAAATGTGTAAAAGTAACATTTACCGTTAAAAAAAGTATACTTATCTAGGCAAGTAGAGTAATATAGAATAATTAGTGTAAATGTGTAAAAGTAACATTTACTATTAAAAAAAGTATACTTATCTAGGCAAGTGGAGTAATATAGAATAATTAGTGTAAATGTGTAAAAGTAACATTTACTGTTAAAAAAAAAGTATACTTATCTAGACAAGTGGAGTAATATAGAATAACATTTGCCGTTAAAAAAGTTAGTATTCGTAACTTGTTACCTCAGCAAGGGGAGTACCGTTGAATAACTAGTGTAAGTGAGTAAAAGTAACATTTGCCGTTAAAAAAGTATCCGTTACATACCGATACCGACGGTGAAGCTAACACCGGAGTTTGCAAACGCTTTGAGGACATCAGGATTTGCATCATAGAGTTTGACTTTCTTTGCACCGATGGACTTGACTAAACGGATTGCCTTGTCTGGTGATGGGAGGTTATCGGCGATTCGGCCGTAGTTAATACCGATTGAAGATAGTGTATTGGTGGGAAAGAAGAGGAGGAGGACGACGGAGATGTGGAGGAGATGGGTGGTGACATGGTGGTCCATGAGTATTAATAATGTGTAGTGTAATAAGTTAGTGTCACCGACTGGAAGTGGTGATGGCCCAGATTCTCAAATAGGTAGTAGTTACAAACACATAGTATGATATATTTTCCAGCCTTGCTTTTACAATTTTTTATTTGAAGATAATTGTGATGAAAATGATTTGAGATAATATACATATTTAATATATAATATATGAAACTATGGTGGGGTAAGAAAACATAAAACTGAATTATTTATGTAACTAGAAAAAAACTGAATTGGCTTGTGATTTTGGTTTTTAGTTTGGTTCAATTTTCTAAACTGTATCCGAATTGTGAATTCGGTTTTTTTTGGTTTAGTTTCCAGAAATCTTGCTAATTTAGATATCTAAGTTAAATTTGACCGAATAATAACCGGTTTAATATGATAACCAAGCAAAATAAGCTGAATTAATCGGTAGAATTCAGTCACAAAGATTATAACCTTTTGGAATATAACTTTTTTCTTTGATGACAAATATTATATTGCGAAACCTAGCATAAAGTTAGAATGGACACTTATAGGACCGAACTTTAAAAATTAAACGTACACCAAGAGTTTAAATCAAAGGATTGTTCTTTTTTTTTTTCGCCTTATTTATTTATAAAATATATTTCGCCAAAATCTCCTTCATTATTTTATTCGTTTGTGGATTTATGTTGTTGAATATTTGTCACTCATAGCCTTCTTAATATGTCACAAAGATGTTAAAATAAACGTTGAATTGTCTAACTTAAGGACTTGAATCTAACCAAAGTCTTCGAAAAATCTAATAAGTCAATTGCCAAGGTCATGGATAAGAAGTGTAAAATTCCACCACGAACTGATTACCATCCGTATCAAACTTGCCAAGGGCAAGGTTACCAACAAATGATCAATCTGTATGCTATGGGATTATACCGCTACATACGTTGATGATGTGATAACACATCACTTTGATAGAGTTCCTATTGTAGGAACCTTTTAGTTTAAAGTGGCTCTTCAAGTAAAGAAATTGACTTTAATGAGTACCCAATTTATCCAAGAATGTAGTTGTCTTCATGTTTAAATAGTGATCTCTTGGTTATGTGTAGGGAATGAAATGAAAGCGTGCCTAAATCATCCCCATTCGCTTCCATTTATTATTGTTTTTTAAGACTAAATAGTTATCAAAAAAAGAAAGAAGTTGTTGGAACTCCCTTAATTCCAAGTCTTCAAACAACTCACACTTCCAGTACTCCAGGTTGTCATGTCATGGCTTTGTAAGCATCCAAGCTGTCAGTACGTATACGGTATACAAGCTTCAAAGACTCTAACGGATCATTATCAACCATGTTGTATTGTTGTCAAAACTCAAAAGTAAATTTCTTTGCCTTTGCCTACGGCTCCTTTCAATTGGTCCTCTATGTCGATATTAAGCTCTTTTAATCTTTAACTGAGAATATACTTGAATTTTTTTATCATCAAATAGAACTCGCTTTTAAACTAATCTTCAACTCTTCAAGTGTAGCCAAGCTTGAGCTTTTATCATATATACTAAATTCTTGTTATAAATTTTGGCTTAGATTTTCGACTTGAATTTATTTTCGTTTTAATTAATTGTCATTTCTACTCTCTTTGTTACATGTGCATATATTTTAAGTAGTTATACATATTAAATGATTGTAACTGTAATTATTTATAATAATATTATATATTTTATATGATGGACAGCATTTCAATTCAACTTTTGGAATCATATCATCATGATGTTGTCAACTATTTTCATTATACTATGCCCATTGGGTTTAACATATTCAACTCCACCTCTGTTGATGGTTTACAAGAAAAGACATAAATTTTCATTTGGGCATCCTTTAAAATCAAATCATACAGACTCCTTTTGTCATTTTCTTTGCCAATAATAGAAATAGGATGAATCTGATTTGATCTTTCATTATTACGAGTATGATTTTTTAGTACCGGCTTGTTACGACGGGATCGTTAAACCAAACAAAAAATAGACGTAAAACGTTTAACCATGCACGCACGTATGTTACGAAATATGAAGGGGGAGGAATGACACATGTTCAGATTATAGGGAATATTCCTTGATGGATGAAACATAAGCCAAAAACGCTTTCCTACAATATATAGTATAGATATAGATAAATAATTGCTTATGTTACGTGTCATAGTTATGTGAGTTCAATATCTTTTTTCCGATTACCTTATTTCACCCCTACATATTCTATATTTTTTTTTTGAACATATTCTATAGATCCTACATATTCTATATTTATATGTGATTTCAAATAGATCTTACAAAATATCGTTTTATAATAACTCTTCATTATTTCATATTTCTTTTATTTATTTTGCCTAATACGGGTTTTAACCTATTAGAAAATTAAATAAATAAATAAATAAATAAATGTTCATTCGTTTTAAGTGCTCTTTTGGGCATGGCCAGTATTATATCTGTTGCATGTTTAACACATTAAAAGTAAGGGGCTGTTTGGTAGCCTCTTAATAACCATTCAGAGGCTACCACTTAATGGTCTATAACCTCTGAATGGTTAAGAGGTAATCTTAAGTCTGAATGGTTAAGAGGCAACCATTAAGACGTTATCTGTTAACCATTCATACTTCAGATTACATCTTAATCATTAAGAGACTATGAACCATTCAGATGTAGCCTCTTAATAATCATTCAGAGGCTACCAAACAGTCCCTAAGTCATAATTGTGTCCATCAATTAACACCAATACACCATTAAGCCAACGAGCATTTGATGTAGTGGTTGAGGTGAGACTTAGGATCCTTAGGGACCCAAGTTCGAATCCCTCCCACTCCCTCTACACATTTGTTTTGTGGCAGCGTGACTTAGCGAAGGAAGACCGGGGTCTTTGTGATCTCCGGTTCTATCCTGAGGGTGACCGGGTTTTGTAGGTTTTCCCTAGAAGGCTGGAACTGGAGATAACTTACAGCTCTTAAGGGCTCTGTACAGCTAGTTTGGGCCAGCTGACGATGGCTTTTTGCCATTGGGTCATCCCGTACGGAGTATCTAGGCAACTCTCTGTTTATTGGCCATTAAAAAAAATATACACCATTAATACCCTTTGTATTAAACGGGTAATCGAGTCAAGCTGAGTTAAATGAGTTACATTGGTTTGACTCGTTTATCTTAACAGTCAAGTCGTGGCTCATCGAGCTGCTCGCTCAAATTATCATCAAGCTACTCGCTAAGTTATAATTTTTATTTTAATACTGACAAGTAATATTATGAAGTGTTAAGCGGACTAAAATACCATATTACGATTATTTATAAACTAGTTTTTACCCGCCCCGCGTTGAACCGATAAAAGAAGACAAATGGCCCAATGGTCCCAAGATCCTATTCCAAATGTAATATATACTAATGACATTATGTTATAGCTTATAAACATTATAATTTGGGTTTAAGTTAAACGAACAAACTACCGAACTAGTTTACCTCGACTCGAGCTCAGCTTGTTGACAAACGAGTTGATCTTGAGACTCTCCGAAGGCTAACTCTGCGAGCCACCTGCCACGAGAACACGGCAATGTTGTATTTCTTGCCATCAAAGAAAATAGCCACTAGAGAATATAAGAAAACTATCTGATTCAAGTATTAACATTGACATCATTAAGAAAGAGGTTAGAAATGTAATATCAAGCATCCATCTAACAAGTTTTCTAAACCACCTTTGCCCAAATAGAAGTACAAGCTCTAGTTAAACATCCTGGATACATTCACACTAACTGTTACTCATTTATCCTACCTTCCAAATCTTTAAACCAGAAAAAAAAATATGCTAAAGTACAACAAGCCCTTTCTCCTAACCATTTACCGTTAAAAGGGCGTTTTTTTTAACATTGTTATGATGTTCCCGTTTCATCTGAGCTGGCAGACGCCTCGTTTGGACCTGATGTTCTTCCATCTTGCATCTCTTCATCACTGTATGCACTGTCTTCACTAGACTCTGAAGAAGAATCATTTTCATCGCTAACAACGTCAGCCTTACGTTTCCTTTTAACAACCGCTCTTCCTTGCAATGCAAGTCGCCTATGCTTTCTTGCTTTACGTTTTCCCTTTGGGTAGTCGTTGCTATCGGTGTCCTTTGTGTTTCTGTCAGTGCTGTAATCGTCTTCTGATTCGGGATCCGCCACATCAGCATCAGACTTGCGTCTTTTCCTACCTGCATTTGTCTGGAACACAAGTATTATGAAAAGCGAGAAAATTTACAAATAACTGTATAAATAATTTATTTTTATAGGATGTATACCTTAGGACCACGGTCAACCAATCTGGCCCATTCACTTCGGTTCCTCAAGCAATCAAGAACAGCTTGCGAGTGACTCGAATATGCATAACGCTCCCCATTATGCTTACGCAAATTAGGCCAGTGCTGACATAGGACAAAAAGGTTGGCATAATTAATATAAGTAAAAATCTTTAAAAGACGAGCCATAAATGCATATTCCATTTTAGAACTATACCGGCAAAACCGCATTGCAGAGATCTTCATATGCCATCCGCTTACCTTTGCTCATAATATCAGCAATCAAACCTTAAAGTAGAAAAAAAACAAAACATGTACATCACGTGTCAAAATTTAATAATTTGTCAAGTTTATAACAAGGGTGGTGTTTGGATGTGCGTTTTAAGAGGAGTGAAGCAATTGAAACTAGAATAAACCAGAGGTTAATGATAACGTCTGGACGTGGTTTTGCATTTTGTAAAGGTAATATTTCATATAATCAGAGCTTTAGATGTTAAGCTAACTTTGAGTATCTAAGAAACTAACTCATAAAAATGACCAAAACAAGTAATTTGTTTACCCATAAATAACCAAAATGATCAAAAGTAGAAACTGTTTAGCCAAACATTTAAAACTGAACATTTGAAGGCCACCTGCCTAGTGCAAGCTACGTTTTACCTATCTCATTGGTTGGCAGGGGTATTGGTGGGTTCCGTGAGTTTAAAAAAACATTGCAAACTAACTATTGGAACTTCAAGCATCAGTAAAAAAGTTCCAAAACAGTCTTCTGAAATCTGAGTCAGTCAGACGAACATACCTGGTAAAGTGCGATGGGCGGGACCCCCAGTTTCTTCGTCAGAAGCATTTTGAGTTGTATTTTCATTAGCTTCATTAGAAGAAGATGGACCACTACTCATTGTTTTTGCTGAACCATTTTTAACAGGCTCATGATGCCTCCTTGAGTTAGACACCTTTTTTGCTCCATCAACCTCACGAGAGTTGCTAGATCCGTTATTTGATAAATCCTTAGTTTTCTTTCTAGACACCTATTAACACATTTCGCCAATTAGATCACCTGCACCTGTAGAAAATATCTAAACACATACCAGAAGGAAATCTAAAGTAGATAATAAAGTTAGCTTACCGAGACATTGTCCTTCCCTCCACCAGAAGATGTTCGTTTCATTAATGTGCTAGTTGTAGGTGTACTAGAAGCTAGCTGAGGTAAGCTGCCAGCTTGGCGCATACGTGGCACCCGCGGAACTCTTGGAGAACTATTCAGCTCTTGATGAAGAAGTAACGCAAGCTGCATGGAAACATATCGGTAAACCAAAAATATTATATAAAAATTCATGCCTTCATATATTTCGAATTTTGATTCTTTCAATTATATAAAATTCATACCTCTTCATCACTTAAGGCGGCAGCTGAGCTAACAGAGTGTGGTGGATGACTCTTCGGTGGGGGCTGTCTATTCATCTGACTCGTCTTTTCACCTTTCACTGATAATTCTGACGTACTTCTGTTTAGTTCATGTGCACCACTCTCACTCCGTGATGAATTTGCGGAGTCAGCAGATGAATCTTTTAAATCAGATGAATTCTTCTTGGAAACATGAGCATGTGAAGAAGACTTGCTCAAATGGGATGATTTTAGGATAGATGTAGACGATGATTTAGGAATATCTTTTACTAACTTCTTAGGCTTCTCGGAAGTATTATCCCCATTTTTCAGTAATTCACTTGAAGTATTATTATCTTTTTTACTCTTACTATTATTATTATTATTATCAGAGGCTACTTTCTGTTTACTCGAATTACGATCATCTGTGTTGGAATATTTTGCTTTATCAGGAACAGATGATTTTGAAGAAGATTTCCCGGCAGAAGATCTCACAACTGTCACTTTATGTGATTTTGAATGGCCTTCTAAAGATACCCGAGTGGAACCTTCTGAACCCTTCATTTGAGCCTTGGGCTGGGTGGGTCCACAAGGGGGTTCATCTCCTTTACTATCAATGTGCGGTATCGGACTTTTGTCAGCATTATGAACCTTTTGTGACACAGATACGGCTTCTTTCCTCACTTCAGCACTTGCAGATACAGAATCATCTTCTTTCTTGGAACTATCCAACTTTAAATCGACAGTAGGGGAATTCTGAGGACTAAAGGTCTTTGACGGATGACTGATTTCTACCGATTTTATTTCACTTGTTGTATCGAGTTCACTACTTAGGGCTGAGTCCACTTTTTCAGGATTGTTTTTATTGGACCTAGTTCCGTTATTTCTACTGTAAGTTCTTCCATTATTATTGGCATCATCAACAGCATCATGACCAGCCTAAAAGAGAAAATTATAACAATAATAAAGATAAATGCACTCAAAAAGCAACAAAGTTAAATATTAACCATGATTAGAAAACTTCTATCCAGAGAAAAAAAATGTAAGAATAATGGAAATCCGAATATCAGGTCCATAGTTGTCAATAGCGAATAGCGGCCAATAGCGACATGGGGTTAAATATTAAAATACAAAAACTAATTTTACACTTTTTATGTAAAAATTTAAAAGTTTTAGGGACTAAATGTGAACTACTGAAAGACAGGAGGGGTTAAATGTTGAAATAACTAAACTTATTTAAACCTAAAAGGCCGTCGGAATTCGTTATGTGGTCGCGAAGTACCTTGTAGCAGCATATGGCCGCCTCGCAATGCTATTCACCATAGCGCCCGCTAAAGACATTATTAACAACTATAATACGTTCCGAACAATGATATCAGCCAGAGCATAATATTTATCAGAATCTTTCATGGCTACTGAACTAATAAGCATGATAACCATTTAACCACTCATATTAGCATTGAAAAAATCACACGACAGATGCAATAGCGCAAATCTATACCTAAATAAAAATCATCTAGTTATGTTCGAATCATTCTTAATGTTTATTATGCTAGTTATAAATTAATGGAGTACTAAATCAAGCACACAACCTGAAAGGTTATTAGATATGAATTATAGTATAACATACCTCATGTGTCGTAGTAATAGTATCCACAGGATTGTGTATTAATGATGATGTCACACCATCTTCTGTTTGATTACAAATCTCAACACTTGGAGGAACTTGATTTCCATCATTTTCTTCCGTTCGTTTTGCTTCTTTTAAGGAATTTATTCTTGAATCATCAATAGATACATTCCCCAATGGGTTGTTATCGTCAAGGCAATCATCTGATTTATGACTAGTTTGCACTTCTGTCTTCGAATTTTCATGTTTATAGCTTTGAATATCAGATTTAAGAACCTTAACAACTTTGCCTTCATTTGATTCTGATTGTTTTGCATCACTTGACGCGGTGGGCACTAGTATAATAGTCAAGTAAACACATATGTATTAATAAGACTTTATAATTATGTTTCAGGCTTTTAGCGTACGCAATCATACATATACCAAAACTAGTTAAACATGAAAACTAGAATAAGAACTAACAAGCAACATTAAAATCATAATAATACCTGAATTGGATGCATGAGCGCTTTTCTTCTTAGAATCTTCATCTTTTTCCATAGATCTGAGTTTTTTCTTCCTCTTTTGGTCCCTATACATCTTCGAATCATCTTTCTTACGGTCACCCGTATGAATCACAATCGGTTTCAACAAACTCTTTTCTTTTCTCACACTACTCTGCTGACGCCTACCCTCATTACTCTCAACTTCTTGTTTCTTCGAATCAGTAGTCGGTGGGCCCATATCCAACGCAGCCAACCCATTAACCTGAGTTTTCAAACCACCATTCTCCTTCGACAACGAAAACAACGCATCAGCACCATTACCAGCATGGTTTTCAGTTTCTTCAGTTTTACCGTTGTTATCGTCCTTTCTATTATCCCAACACGGAAACTCCCTATACTGATAATTAAACTTTTTAGGAACATACCCCGTGCACTTCCAAAGCTGTGGACTGAAAACCGACGACACCCCTTTAAACAACGCGGTATCACCTCCCGGAATCCCATGCACATGCACCTTCTCTTCCAATGGAATCTCCGAACAAGCCTGAAACGGATTCTGAGGAGGAAAACTAATAGAATAAGGATTCTCCATCCTCAACGTTTTCGTAGGCAATTCAACCAACAACTGCGCAACTTCCGTCTCCTCGCTCTCTTTCCTAATCCTCTTACTTTTACACTTATCACAAGCAAACAACTTCTCACTCTTGACATACCTCGAACACCGCGTATGCACCCACACGCCACATTCATCACAATCCACCATTTCCTCCCCATCATCAAAATCAACCCCACATACACAATCCACCACCCAAGACTCATCCCCCCAGTCATCCGGCGTGTCCGATATCGTCGGCAGACGATGCGACCGGCTTTTCATCCTAACCCCTTGTTCTAAATTCTAACCCTAGACCTAACCCTAGTTCTAACCTTTAACCTAACCCTAAAACTCCAAAAACACTAACAACACCTAAAAGACTAAAACCCAACAATACCCACTAACCCATAACCCAATTACAGTACAAAAACATATATAATTCAATCAAGATTACATAAAGCAAGAGTCTTTATATCAATTGATTAAAAGGGTATAAAAAAAGATGAAATTAAGGTGTAATTGAATGGAAAGAAAAGGGGAATTGGAGGATATGCACCTTAAGAAGAATCTTGTGTGATTGATTGAAGAAAGTAGAGAGCTTTTGATGATAGAGAGGTTAATGTTAATATGTTATCTCTGTGGACGTGAATGTAATCGGAATAATAAAATATTCAATTTGGAATAAGGGGTTATGATATAGAGTGGTTTGGCGTCCGTCGCCTTCAAAACCAGGTTGGAAGTTGGGCTTTAGAATGGTTTCATAAATGGGCCTTTATGTTATTAGGCCCAATCTATTTAGAGGGGTAAAAGGGAAACTGGTTCTCGATCCAAAGTCGATCCGAAAAAGAATGAGTTTGGTCCGACCCACACCGTGTGGCACCAGTCCATAGTCTTGTTCTTTGAAACCAGTTTATAACTCGAGCGGTTTGAAAACAAGTAAAAAAAATCTTGTTAAAATCAGTTTTTTTTTGACCAAAACGGTTTGTAACATGACCTCAATCGACTTGATAGTTTGAATGTTGTCTTTCTTAAACCAGTGTATTGCCCGAATTGGTTTGCGCCAAAATGGGTTTGACTCCATGATGGAAAAAGAGCGTTTTGTACACCTCTAAAATAAAATATAGGGTTGGGTAGAGGTGCACAAACCAAGCTGATTCAAAACTAGTTTGGGCTTAGACTAGGTTATGATGTATGCGTAAGTGGATGTGTATGAAATTTTGTTTAAATGGTTCAAAATTGGTTTCGCACCCCCTCATCTTCAACAAAAATCTCACAAATAGCGCCCCTCTTCATTTCTAGAGCACCACTGGGGGACGCCATTTAGGGGTGTTTAACGGGTCGGGTTTGCGGGTGGGCGGGTCCAACCCGACCCGAAACCGAAAATTTTACATTAACCCGAACCTGACCCGAACCCGAAAATTATGACATACATATGAACCCGAACCCGACCCGTTCAACATGATTTTTTTTTAATTTTTTTTTTGCAAACTAATGTATTAAAATTAAAATTTAACTACAAAAAACACAAACATATATAAAACATTTATGTTTTATTTATAAAATCGATTACCAATTTATATTTTAAGTTATAAATGTAGTATAAAATACCTAACGAATTTAATTTATAACAAAAAACATATCGTAAAAAAACAATACATAGTATAAATATGATAAACGGGTCAACCCGCCCTGGTTGACCCGAACCTGACCCGTTTAGCTAAACGGGTTCGCGGGTTCAACCCGAACATGACCCGAACCCATTTAGACTAATCCTAAACCCGCTAATTTGTGTTAGGTTCGGGTCGTGTCAGAAATTCACACCCCTAACGCCATTGAACCATCGTTAGCCCAATAACAAGTATCGACGGGGGGGGGGGGGGGGGGGGGGGTTACTCTATTGCTTGGATGTTATTGAAAGGAGGCAATGGAGCCCCTGTAGACATGGCCCAGAGGTGGCGCAATGCAGCCCTAAGGGGCTCCATTTCATACCATATTGCCTAATCTATTATTATTATTATTATTATTATTATTATTATTATTATTATTATTATTATCTATCATATAATAAAACGATTGGGGTGCTGACACATGTCATTCATTTAAAACATCTATTTTTTTGTTTTCCCTCCTTTTTCTTACTTAATTTTATTATTTAATATATAAGGTCAACTTATCCTACATAGTGTAAAAAATAAGAAGGGTGAGAAGAATACAAACAACACAATGGATCACGAAAATATGACACAATGGATCAGAAAATATAACAAATAAAAATTTATATAAATAAAAATCTTATTATTATTATTAGTATATAATAAACAAAAATCTTATTATTATTTCACTTCTCTCTCATATAAAATAATATTATTAAATCATTATTTCACATTTATCTCTCATTTATTTAATATTTATTTTCCTACCTAATCTATCTATACTTTCAATAATAAGAGAGTCGTGAGTGACATCAGAAAGCTGATGTGTCAACACCTTAGGCAGGCCACCAATACCTGCGTGATGCAAAAACTGACGTCACTAACCCCCTTAAAATATTCAGAAAAAATACGTGGGCCACGTTAAAACACCGCTGCTGTCCTCAACAGCGGTTCATAACACAAAGGGTCTGCCGTCAAGCAGCAGATGTTAGCCACGTATGCTGCAACATTTAGGCCATAAGTTTGAATTTTAAGGGGGGAAATTTAAATTAACGTAGGGAAACGTGCCTCATTAGCTCCTTATATATAAGCACACAAACAATTCAGGCATTTCTAATATCAGCTTTCAATTTTTTAAACCTAAACAAAGATTTGAATAATTTCCCTCTTAAAAGCTATCTTTAAAATCGTGTCGAAGTCAATGGACGGTGAAGAAAAGCACGTCACTTTCATTCGTGATCTGAATCCAGCCAAAGACATGTGGTACATGAAGGCTCAGCCTATAAGTTGGAGGTCATATTCATTGATGAGCAAGTAAACATTACCCGACCAGGGATGGACGTAAACTCGTAAGCTACCGAGGGTAGGGATAATCGTCCAGGTCTTATTGTGAAAGAAAAAGTCGCCCCGCCGCAGCAGGCGGTAGTCGTAGCTAGGGCTGCAAACGAACCGAACGAACACGAACATAGCCTTGTTCGTGTTCGTTTGTTAAGGAAAATATGTGTTCACGAACAGTTCACGAACACTTACCGAACGAGATTTTTTGTCCGTGTTCGTTTGTTAAGAAAACACTCGTGTTCGTGTTCGTTTGTTAATTTTGTTCATGAACGCACACGAACACAAACACAAACAAACATTAATGAACACAAACGAACACATAAAAGTGTTCATGAACAGAAGCGGTCAAACGAACATATTTTAACTTTCGAATAAGATCGAATTCACATACATTAGGCCACCCAAAATAACAACATTAAGCCACCCAAAATAACATTTACATAATATTGTTAAACATAATAAAGTAGCGTCTCAAAAAAATAAGTTCGCATATTAAACTTAAAGTCTTTGTTAAGCTACCCAAAATAAACTTTCATCGAATTACTTTTTTATTTGAGTAAAATTTATATATATAAAAGAATATAGGAAGGTTATAAAAATTAAAACCCCTATTAAACAAACGAACATAAACGAACATAAACGAACACAAACGAACATAAACGAACACAAACGAGCGCGTTACCGAACGTTCACGAACATAAACGAACGAACGCGACCATTGTTCATGTTCGTTCGTTTAACTAAACGAACGAAATTTTTTTTTCGTGTTCGTTCATTTATTAAACGAACGAACACAAACGAACTTCCCACCGAACGGTTCATGAACTGTTCGCTGAAAGTTCAGTTCGTTTGCAGCCCTAGTCGTAGCCGTAAATGATGGATAGTAGGCGCTGTGCGTATTGACCCATGCATTGTTGTAGCTAACGCATTAAGTATCCCGCCTGGGGAGTACGTTCGCAAGAATGAAACTCAAAGGAATTGACGGGGGCCCGCACAAGCGATGGAGCATGTGGTTTAATTCGATGCAAAGCGAAGAACCTTACCAGGGCTTGACATGCCGTGAATCCTCTTGAAAGAGAGGGGTGCCTTCGAAAACGCGGACATAGGTGGTGCATGGCTGTGGTCAGCTCGTGCCATAAGGTGTTGGGTTAACTCCCACAACGAGTGCAACCCTCGTGTTTAGTTGCCATCATTGAGTTTGGAACCTGAACAGACTGCTGGTGATAAGTTGGAGGAAGGTAAGGATAACGTCAAGTCATCATACCCCTTATGCTTGGGCGACACACGTGCTACAATGGCCCTATCTTCACTAAACACTATGTTCGCTAGGGTATTAAACAAAAGACTATATTGCATGCTTTATAACATCAACATGCAAGTTACAATCACCTATCAACCACAAAAACAAATACTAATCTAGAGTAGCGTTTGTCACAACAAACATGCACTAACAAATACACGAGTTTTTAAAGATGTAACTTTTTTATTATCTAATATATAAAATTACATTTAACCCATATAATACACAAGTTTTAATTGTAAATACTAATTCAAATAATTTGTATAGTTGTATACTTGTATTGTTTATTTCGTTTTTTCAAACACTGTTATCTTTGTTCTGTTTCTTAAGTACGTTAATAGAGATGGACGTTTTTTTTTGTTTCCAATCGAGTTGTTTTTTGGAAGAAAATATTCATTACTAGATTATACCCCGGGAGCGTCCCGGGGTTGAAAAATCTAATATGACATATCAATTTTACATACGAAATAGACTAATGCGCTTTACAGTTACATGGAGGAAAGTTTTGGGTAGCACCTACTCTAAAACAATTAACAATGTATCTCCAATGTTAACGCCTAAACTTAAACAATGTATACCTATAATGTTAACATATAACCTAAAACAATGTATAACTATAATAATGTACAACTCAAATCCTAAAACCTGTTAAAAATAGAATTCATATTTACTAGTTTGGACATAATTAGTGACTTGCGTATACATGATTAATGAATTACGTGAACACTTTGTGTTTTTTTTCCTATATGAACAAAGCCCCACAAAAAATAGTCATTTTTTTCTTCGTTTTTTATATAGCACTATGACACTCGTTGGAAAGATAATAAAAGGCTCGTTAATTTGGTGTTGTTTTTTTGAAAAAATCTCGTATCTAAAAACCTAATCGCCCCTACCCCCTTTTTGAATAATAACCTATTTTAATAGGCTATTCGTGTATACCACACGCGAGTAGGGATAAATCCACACGATTACAAGGCTAATCGCCTGTATAAACACACGAGTAGCTTTGCTAATCATGTCCTTATTCACTGATTTACCAAAATGCCCTAAAACTTTCAAAAATGACATTTTTAACCCTTGAATAGTTAAAACATGCATTTTCACCTAAATTTTCATAAGTGACTCAGATTCCGACTCAGAAACTTTTGAATTTTCATATTTTCACCCTGATACTTAAGAGAAAGCACGGTTTTGACCCGGCAAAAACACAAGTTTTGATTAATAGAATTTCTGGCGTTTATTTCTAAAGAAGTAAGATTACAATGGATTAGGGTTCCAACATCGATAATCAAGAATGAATAAAGATAAATTCATTTTGAGATTTTTCAAAATAAGAAACAGAAATTAAATGCAGGAAATCAACTAACTATACATAAGCACATTTTTGCTAGTTTCATCAGTTAGGGAATCATATCAGTACACAGACTAAACTTGAACCCTTAATTGTTCAGTTTTAGTTCAAATTACCAATAAACATCCTACAACAACTGCCAATATTGTTGTCCACCTAAACTAATGACATGTCATTGCCACATGACACACTCAAAGGGGAGGATGCCCTCTTTGAATGTTATGTGAGATTTATTGCTTTCAATTATTATAATAAATAGATTACTTTGGTATGTTTATTTTGTTCCTATCGTTAATCTCGCTCCTATATAATCATCACGTTCTATTTGTCAACAATAGATTTAGGTAATTTTTATTGTAACATGTCAAATTTAAGATATGTTGCATTAGATTTATCTATCCTGGGAAGCTTCCGGGGTATAAACTAGTTTTCATTGAATCTTCTACTAATTCTAATCCTTCTACATTATTGTCTACATATAGATTAACATCAAACCCCCTCATGTCAACTTCCTCTTCATGTATTTCATTAGCAGGATAAACAATATCATCATCGGATTCCCCTTTATCTCAGTTTACATCAGATTCCCCTTCATTTCTGTTTACATTCACTTTTGGATCAACAATAACTTCCTTAACCTCCTCAACTTCTGGATCTTCATTCACTTCTAAGGAATTCATAACATCAGCAAATATACCTTCAAACACTGCATCAATCACCTCTTCATTCATTTCAGATACAACCAGTTTACTATCATTGGTGCCACCTTCCTTAATGTCATTATCAATCCTAGTATTCAGCATACTAATATTGTCACAACTACAATAAAAAGTGACATTTCTTGTTGATCGCCAAATTGCTTTAACATACTATGTACATTATGATGGTTTGATAAAGGCCTCAACCCAAAGTCTAAATCTTCACTCGGAATAAGATAATAATATTCCAATACCGAAACATCATCATAACCTAGTTCTTTAGCAATATCATGAACTTCACTGACACAAAAGTTTTCCTTGTTCAACAAATCAGCATAATCAACCTTACCATTTAAATAAACCCTATCAGGTAATTATGAAAAAACTCCTCCATGGTTCGCTTTCAGACAAAAAAACTCTTCATACACACCTGAAAAAACAAAAAAAGTTAAGATTTTTAACATAAATAAGGGGTCTTTAAGATTGATGATCAAAATATGTATTGATGATGATGATTATACTACTTACGATATACGTCCAGTTAATACTCATCGTCTTTATCGCTGATTTTCCACTTTTTCAACATTGTGTTACGTATTGATGATCAAAATACTAATGGTTCTTAGGGTTTGTCGATTGAGAGGAAAAAACAAGGGAGAAGGAATGCAATAGTCGTTCCATATGATCAGTGTATATTTGAAATAAAAGCATAATAAGTGGAATGAAAAATATACCCTCACGTGACTTGCACGTGAGGGAGAGGTCCGTTAGTTTTTAATGGGTGTTAATCCTAATACCTTAACGTATAAACCACAGGGATTATCCGTGTAGTTCTCTCAAAAATGTATGAAATGACCAAAATAGGCATAAATAAAAGCTTGTATGCATGATTTTTTTTATGGTAGAATGAGCATTTGTGTCATCTTACTCATCAAAAGTTTGTAGCTAGTAGGAACTTTTTTTTAAATGCTAGTACTCGTAGCATTTCAGTATGGACCTTTTTCTCCTAGCCTAAAAGTTTCACGTGCTTTCAACCAAACAAGAATTTTTATTGAGCATGAGTTTTTTCTTAAAAGTTTAAGGCTAGAAACTCCTAAAAACTCATTGCCAAACTTTTAATGATGGAATGCGTAAATATTAAAAGGTTTGTGATGTAAAATATGAGTTTAAACAATTTAAAAAAGGTTGCAAACAGTACTTGTTAAAAATGCTTATATTGTATGACTTTTTTTTCTTTTAGTTAATTTTACACTAAAATACATGTTAGTTGACTTCTAACTCTTCAATCCCTTTTGTTTTACATTATCTATCAAGCTAACTTACCCGACTTGTTAGAGACAAAGTACGACTATAACTATTTCTACATTTTAAACTTTAGTATTTTATGAAGTTCGCTTTAATTTAAAATTAGTGGCCTAATCAATATTTATATTCATACTTGTCAGGTTTGATGTGGTTGTAAATAAAAATAATCAACACATCTAACTTTAGAGCGGATATACAATAATCAACAAAACTTTATTCTTTAGTTTCAGTCTCAGTCTAGGATGGGTAAAATAATAGAATTGAGTACCGCATTGTAAATTATTACCTCGCGACAACCCGCGGGTTTGTTACTAGTTAATTCTAAAGCTTTAGAAAAGTAACCGTACAATGATCATATAAATACAACAAGGTCCAATATTATTATTTGTTACAACATTAAGGCTTGCAATCTGATCACTTAATTTATTTTGAACAATTGTAATACGAATACTTCAAAAATGAAGCAAGCATCTTAATGATTTTCCATGAATCATTAATTCGAAAGCTTGGTCGATTTTGTTGAATGGAAGCTCGTGTGTTATGAACTCCTCCAACTTCAAGTCCTCCTAAATCATATTTAAAACCACACAAACAAACTATTATATAAACACACACACATTGTATAATGTATAAGTTAGTTTACTTGTATACAAAATAAATAAACCTACCATATTCATGAACTGATCGACGAAAAGAGGGATTTGGGTCTTCCCTTTGCAGCCCCCAAACACGCAACCTGTGATTGTTCGTCCATCGAACAACTCCATTGGATGCAATGGCAACATTCTTGGTGTTGGATGAATTCCTAGTACTACTGTTAACCCCCATCCCTGTAAAACGATTTCTATCGACTCATACACAAATATTTTAATGTATAGATGTATATATGTAAACGTACATCGTGTGTAGACAAGAAGGCTTCACGAAGAACTTCGAGATTTCCAGCACACTCAAAGCTGAAGTCTACCCCTCCTTCAGTCATGTCCCTTATTTTCTGTATGTATTTGAAAACTAATATTAATATATGTTTATTGTATATAGAAGGTTAAATAATTTTATTATACGCACACATATGCATTTAGTTACTTACCTCATGTACTGATGTTTCTAGCTCACTTGGGTTTATGAAGTTCGTCATTCCCAATTTTTCGCCTATCAGCATAAAATTAAACTAGCATGTCAACCGAGTATAACAAAAATGTTGGTTTCGGTTTTGGTGTTTGTGCTCTTATTGCTTAGGATTCATGTTCTTTTGAGAAATAGATATGTGATACACGAGTAAATGTAATACCTTTGATACGTTTGTCATCATTGATGTCAATTCCTATAATTGTAGATGCTCCTCTTGTTTTGGCTCCAAGTATGACCTGCTCTCTCACACACACATACAAACAAAAGAAAACAATTAACACTAATAGCTTATATTTGTATAGCATATATTTAGGAATAATTGTTAGAATAGATTACTCTTGTTTCCATAGTTATCTTTGTCCACATGTTTGACAACCTATAACTTAACGTTAAATTCAACAAAAGATAGGCAAATTCTTACCGCTAATCCCACTGCACCCAAACCAAAAACCGCAATCGTTGATCCTTTGTGTATGTTCGCGGTATTGATCACAGATCCAATTCCTTCATAAATGAATAATCTTAATTTTTGCTAAAGGAATATTTGCATAACTAAAACGTAGCTAATCAATATGTTTATAGACCACAACCTGTTGAGAGACAACAACTAAGTAAAGTCATCGTGTTGAGAGGTGCTTTTGGATTAATCTTAACGACACAAGCAGCGTCCATGACTGTGTACTCACTAAAAGTCGAAGTGTTTAAAAAATGGTAAATGGGTTTCCCATCTTGAGTTAAGAACCTTGTTTTCCCATCATTTCTCATTACAGTTTGTAATGGATCAACTCGAAAATTTGCGCATAGATTGGTGGTTTTCGACTTGCAATAAGCGCATTCACCACACTCTCCATTAAAAATAGTGAGAACATGATCTCCTTCTTTAAGGTCTTCAACACCTTCCCCTACACTCTCAACAACCCTACAAGTATTGATCGGACCACAATCAACTAATGGCATAGATATCATAGAATAACACACTTTTTTTTTTTTCATTCAATGTAAGTGATTGTATACAATGCTAATATTTATATGTAATTTCATTATTTGGAATATCCATTTTAAATATTATATTATGAACCTTAGACATTTGACTTGTTAAGGTATATATGCAGGTAAAATCATCAATATGACCATGCTGACCAATAAGTTTGACAATTAGCCTTGACTACTAAAACTTTTCTGGTTAATAAGTTTTTTTTTTTTTTTTTTTTTTTTTGAAAAGTGTCCCTTGGCACAATATATTCCAATGTGGGTTCAACAATTTCCATTTGAGTCAAATGGCTAGGAATTGTTGCGCCAGGTCAAAATCTACCGTGCCAACGCAACTTGGTGTGCCATATGAAAGCTTCTGGTTGGCTGAAACAATTTCTTAACTAAAACATTAGAATCAAATTGTATTCTTTTGTCAAAGAAAAAAATCAAGGCTATTTTGTCATACTTATTGGTAATGACCATTTTGATAATTTTCTCCTTTATGCATGCTCAACAAAATCGATATGCTATGATTCACATTAGAGTTCGAAGTGTTACCCAGAGGCCTCATGTCCTAAAATCCGAGGATACATCCGTTGAGATTCGTTCTGTATGCAAGTAGTTTGTTAAGTCAAATAATAGAAAAATGATTGCATATACATACACATACAACTACATAGATAATTTACATATTTATATATATAGTCTCACCAGGCCCTGCCAAGCATTAAGATCTGTATGGCAAATAGAAGTGAAAAGGATCTTGATTCGAACTTCCAATTTCTGAGGCGCTTGAACACGAATTTGCTGTATGGATAAAGGTTGCCCAGGACCCCATGCCACAGCAGCTTCACAAGTACATAATCATCATCCATACATAATATCATCATTTAGATTAATAATGATATAACTCATGCATATAGTTACATGAACTAAACAAAACTAAACAAAACAAAACAAAACAATCCAAACCAAACCAAACCAAACCTGTGCATGTAATTTCATTGGCAGAATGGCCATTAGCTCCTTCTTTGGCCTCCATTTTGCTGTGTTTGAATAAGATTGCTGTTAGTTAATTGGTGGTAGGAAAGTGTTTAAATTTGATGTTTGCATATGTTTCTAGAAGATATGTAGGGTGGCCTGAGTTAGATGAGGCATACAATTAATATTATCATGTTTCTTCTTCTTCTTCTTTTTATTGTGTTTTATTTTCTTCCCACAAACATAGAAAAATATAGGGAAAATCACGAAAATAGCCATTGACCAAATGGCTTTTACCAAAATAGCCACCTTCCATCTCTTGGGAGGTAGCTTAGAGGTTCCGAGACCTCTCCAAGAGGCTTCTCATAAGAAACCAATAAGAAAGTGACACATGTTTAAAATATAATAAAAAAATAATCACACTTCCACCTCCATTTTTAAAACGGCCATAACTTTTTTATACGACATATTTTTTTAAAAAAAATTACACCATAAAAACAAGCTTTTCATCCTCTTTCATTTCCATACCATATTGCTATACTTTTAATTTTTTTTTTTTTTTTGCTGAGTTGATAGTACTTGCGTCTAAATGTAAACACTTGATATTATTACTTGCGTTTAAACATGTCTGAACCAGAACAAGTCTAGTATTAATATCTGTACTTTAAAAAAAAAATTTGTTGGGTTGATAGTACTTGCGTCTAAATGTTTAAACACTTGCGTTTAAACATATCTGAACCAGAACAAAACCTAATTGTTATTGTTGTGATAAGTAGACTGGTTTATCGAAAAGGGTGCAGATCTGAGGGTTATTGAAATACTGGCCAGTTACTAACTGTAGTACAAAGGAGATTCTTTTTCTTGGAGAACTGGAAGAAATTCTTGACGCAACACAACCTGCAGAGTTCAAACTTTGCATGGTTTCTCTTTTTCTACAGGTTGTACGCTGCATTAATAGCCCAAATTTCCAAGTATGTTATCACCCAAACCAGCTATTAATGCATGTGGCTTTGATTTTAGTTACAGTGGTAGGTTTGGTTCATGATCTTGATCGGTCACTACTACATGTTGCGTGTTTTTGTGTTACCCTTGAAACCGTTGGATAAAATGAAAATAATACAATGTGCATGATTGATAACCTCCAAAATGCTAGAAATTAGCCATGTCAGATTGATAAAACCAGTCTATTTATCACAACAATAACAATTAGGCTTGTTTCTGGTTCAGATATGTTTAAACGCAAGTGTTTAAACATTTAGACGCAAGTACTATCAACCTGGCAAAATTTTTTTTTTTAAAAGTACAGATATTAATACTAGACTTGTTCTGGTTCAGACATGTTTAAAACGCAAGTAATAATATCAAGTGTTTACATTTAGACGCAAGTACTATCAACCCAACAATTTTTTTTAAAGTATAGCAATATGGTATGGAAATGAAAGAGGATGAAAAGCTTGTTTTTATGGTGTAAATTTTTTTAAAAAATAATGTCGTATATAAAAGTTATGGCCGTTTTAAAAATGGAGGTGGAAGTGTGATTATTTTTTTATTATATTTTAAACATGTCTTATTGGTTTTTTATGGGAAGCCTCTTAGAGAGATCTCGGAACCTCTAAGCCACCTCCCAAGCGTTAGGAGGTGGCTATTTTGGTAAAAGCCATTTGATCAATGGCTATTTTCGTAATTTTCCCAAAAATATATATCAAGATGATCTTTGAAAATTTCCATATAACATTGCATGACATGTATCCCTTGTTCTAACATATTTCAATCGTGGCGTAGCAGATCCATTCTCTTGCACATATTTCAATCTGGCCCCCACTAATAAATAGGTCTTGTGACTTTCATAAACCCCCCCCCCCCCCCCCACACCCCACACACATATGGACCGGAAAATTTTGTTCAAGCTTCGCCACTGACTATGTTAATCTGTTGTGCCAAGAATGAAATCTAATGTGCTATCGTGTCAAATTGTGACAAATGGAAGTTTTTGGTTGACCGAAACAATTTCTTAATTAAAAACAAAAATAAGATATTTGTATAAACAAGTCAAAGTTAATTTTATAAAACTTATTGATCAAGATTAGCAATTTTAGTGATTTTCCCAAACTAAATTCTTCAACTAAAAAGTCGAAGAAAGTAAAGAGATACCAACTCAATTAAAGCATGCATCTACCCAACAAACATCACGAGGAGCATCAAAGATACTTGATAGGTGTGATCAGGTGTCCCATTCGAGTTCATATGTTGTTAACTGTCATCCAATGTGTTTTCTACTGAATTTGATGTTATAATAAATACATACTTAGATGACGTAAATATAGTTTTACAAATCAATAGAAAAAACATAGCGGAAAAGATTATGAGTAGTTGAATATCTCCTTCAACATTACCTTTTACGGTGCACCCTGTTCAATGATCAAAAACCAAAGATGAACATATAGAGAAGAAGAAGAAGCTGAGATTTGTTATTGCTATGGAGTTTCATGCCATGGAATGGAAGTTGTAGTTTTAGAAGAAGTCGTTGGTGGAAGAACATGTGGATAGATTAATTTCAAATATTATATATATATTAAACGTAGAGGTGTTAGAAATAGTTAATTTCTAACTTTTTTTTTTCCGCCTCTTTTTTTTTTTTTCATTTCTTTATTAAATTTTTTTTTTTGCGTTTTGACCACCAACTTTTTTATTAAGTTTTTCTTTTCCTATTTTGGCCACATTTTCTTTTCCCTTTTTTTAGGTGCTCTTTTTTTTTTCCTCATTTTGGCAACCAACTTTTTGGTTAGCTTTTTCTCCCACGATTTTTATTTTCCACCGTTTGGGCCACAAACTTTTTTGTTAAGTTTTTTCCCCCTTTTTTTCCACATTTTATTTCTTTCTTTTTTACGTAGTGTCCGTCTACGTTCGTATAGTACTTTCGTCTTCGTTCGTTAAATTTTGTATTAACCCTCTCTATTTTAAGAAAAGTTACATATTTAACCCTAGACCTAAACATAACATACCATTATATTATATTATATTATATTATATTATATTATATTATATTATATTATATTATATTATATTATATTATATTATATTATATTATATTAAGAGGGAGGGGAAGGGTGCAACCCCGATTTTTATTTCACTTCACTAAAATAGTTTTTTAGAGACAACACTCAACTGGTTCTTTACTCAATAATTAATTATTTTCAAACATATAATAATAACAATATTATTAATAATATATCCCTTTCCCACAAACTCTCTCTCCTCTAGAACTCACCTGCACCATTCACTTTTTATTTTCGAGAGAGAATATTAGGTTTCTATCCCGTTAGATAGAACCAGAATTTGTTCACGAGGACCCTACCAGCGTCGGTGGCGGCGGTGTTACCGTGCTGGTAGTGGGGTAACCGTGACCAAATCTGGTGGCGCCCTGTCCCACGTTATATTATATTATATTATATTATATTATATTATATTATATTATACTATACTATACTATACTATACTATACTATACTATACTATACTATACTATACTATACTATACTATACTATACTATACTATACTATACTATACTATAATGCATGAGGGGGGAGGGGGGCACTTTAAAATACCAAAAAGTTATAAACTTTATTTTTATAAATAACCCTAAAATGAGGGTAAAATAGTCATTCAAACACTTTTACACTTTACTACCTCATTTTAGTTACTTTAATTCCCTCACTTTTAGTTATTAGTTACACTTTTCCCCTCCCCTACAAAATTATAATTATTTTATTCAATCATATCATAACTTTTAAACTAGTATGTTTTAAAAATATTAAAATATTCAAAAATATCGTGACGACTTGCTCATTTTTGTTGATGTTCGATGTTTGTCTTTGTTAGTATCGACGTGTAGATTGAAATGTACATGAAAGAAATGCGTTATGTACAAGTGATTATTACATTGCGTGTTGAACTAAAAGAATATAAAAGAAACAAATATTTAGTAATTAACTGAAAGAGTCCAAATTTCACCTACAACGAAATGTTTTATAGCTAAAACTTTAAAAGATGTAACTAATATTGTTATAAGGTATATTTCGTTAATGGAGAATTAATATAAAGCAGCTAACGCGTTGTTTTAAGATAAAATACTATAAAACTTGAATATACATTAAATTAAAAACTAAAATTCAGGTGAAATTTGGATTACAGATCAACATAATTTGGATGCAATTAAAAAATTAAGCATATTTATTGTTAATATAAATGTTGAATCCTAACTCAAAGTCGTAAAATTGAATTTGGTCTTAATACTGTTCCGCCCAATAATGAAAAATTCACATAAATCATATGCAACGCTTCAAAAAACTAAACAGGGCACTCGAAATCTACAAACCAGCTATGGTGATTCTTAAAATATGATAATGTTGTTAAATGTTATGGTTCATCCTTGATTTGGCAGACAAATAATTTGTCACACGGTAACAATACTGTAACACAAGCTTGGGCTCTAAGAATGCTTTACCATATTTGTAACATCCGGCCCCTCTCACCACCAACATTGTCCGCTTTGCCCGATGGGTCGCCCATCCAGAGCTCACGGATTTGTTTTTGGGTGCCCCAGTGGAGACTTCCTAGGAGGTCACCCATCCTTGTAGTGCTCCTACCTGAGCACGCTTAACTGTGGTGTTCTCTTCTCATCCACTAACATTAAGCCCCAAAACGCGTTGGTGATTTAAGAGGCACTGGATTACATATGAACCAAGGATCTCTCCTGGCCACGGCCGATGTGGGATTTGCCCGCGATGTCACATTCACCCCCTGTTAGAGTCTTATCGTCCCTGATGAGGTATGCACCCACCATCTCGAACGGCACAAGAGTGGCTCTGATACCATCTGTAACATCTGGCCCCTCTCACCACCAATATTGTCCGCTTTGCCCGATGGGTCGCCCATCCAGAGCTCACAGATTTGTTTTTGGGTGCCCCAATGGAGATTTCCCAGGAGGTCACCCATCCTGGTAGTGCTCCTACCTGAGCACGCTTAACTGTGGAGTTCTCCTCTCATTCACTAACATTAAGCCCCAAAACGTGTTGGTGATTTAAGAGGCACTGGATTACATATGAACCAAAGATCTCTCCTGGCCACGGCCGATGTGGGATTTGCCCGGGGTGTCACAATATTTGTTACCGATGTCTTCAATTGTAGTACCATGTTTAAATAATCAACATTAGCCGTATGTGTATATGTACATGGGTATGCATGCATAGGGGATGGTTCAATAGAAAACTCATTTTATTGAGAGAACTTGATAACTCCTAATTAAATGCAAATAATAATAATAATAATAATAATAATAATAATAATAATAATAATAATAATAATAATAATAATATTAATAATAGTAATAATAATAATAAAATCATAACTCAAAATTAATTTAAGTAAAAAATAGAAAATTACTTCGGAGTTTCTCTTTCTCACAACATCCTTGTTTAGAAAAATAACAAGAAAAAAAACATAAAAAAACTACTGCATATGTGTAGTATAATCCAAAAACCTAAACCCCTCACCCCCAACTTACCCCTACCCAAAAACCTAATTCCACCCTACCTACCCCCACCCTCACCCAAAAGCTTAAATCGCTTACTCAAAAACCTAAACCACCCATCCATCCCCACCCAAAAACCTAAACCCACCCCACCCACCTCCTAACAAAAAAACCTAAGCCCTACCCATCATACCTAAAAACCTAACCTCCACCCGAAAACCCAAACCCACCCCCAAAACCTAAACATTATAAGCTAAATTAAAAAAAAAACTAAACCTAAAAGCTAAACTAAACCCTAAAGCTTAACCGAACATTTACTACACATGTGGAAGAATTCAGATTTTTTTATTTTTTTTTTATTTTTTCTGAACGGGGATGACATGGAAAAGGGAAACTCCGAACCAGTTTTTTAGTTTTTGACTTGGATTTTGAGTTATGAATTTTTTTTATTTTTTTTAATTTAAGTAGAAGTTCTCGAGTTCTCTCTCTAACTATGATTTTGCTATTGAACATTCGCATGCATGCATGCATATATTAATATGTAAACACATAAATATAGTTAACTAAAATAAATCTCATTAAACTTTTAAATATACATAATTAGCTAAATATATATAAAACTTTACAATAATTTAGTTTAGAAAATGTAAAGATGCATATTATCTATTAATTGTAGGTAATTTTTTTTAAAACCTCGTATGCATCAATTTAGCAGAAAACACCTCATGCATATTTTATATCCATGTGACATTAACATTTATGTTAATAACAACAAAACACCCTAATTTAAAGGGGTTTTTTAATAAGTTTAAAAAAAATAAAAGATAAAAGCACTTAATTCGGTATTCACAGAAATTATGATAAATTTTTTACACTTTAGTCAAAGGTAAACAAAATTTCCTAATTAAAGGGGTAGGAAATTCATGAGTTTTAACAAAAAAACCATATACTAACCTGCTAAAGTTTATCCTATAAATACATAGTAATGCACACCTATTTCACGTGCTAAAATATTTTGGCATGGATCTAAATCTGAATTCAAAGGTTGACGCTTTTAAGGTTGGTTCTTTGTTAGTTTATGGTTTTCATTCGTTTCATTTTACTAATTATACTTTTTTATATATATCTTAGTCATGTAAATATTAACTTCTTGGTTTTGCAGAATTATTTAGATGAAAAACATACGGAAATGAACAAATTAATAGCCATATAAGCGTCTAAAATAGCGTCTAAGGTTGTATTTATTAATTTTTACTTTTAAATATTAACATATTTGTTATTTTATGTGCTATATTGTATGTGTTTTATTGCAGGATAATGGTAATAATAATGTTGAGATTATTTGCTATGGTGGAATGTTTAGTCCCTGCAAATACGATCTTCAACGTGGATTTATTGAAGAGGTAATATCAATATTTATTTCATCCTTTATTAACTTGTGTATTAAATATTTTTAATTTATTTTAAGGATCGGATGCATAAAACTAATAGGAAGATCACATCCAAGAAGACCTATTTGATGATACTGCAGATAGGAGAATATGGAGGAAACTCATCCTCACCAATACCAATAGATGTAATAATCAAACATAAGAAATTCCATGGATCGTTCTTGATGACGAATGGCAGGCAAACAATATAGATGAGATCATGCAGATTTGGAAGGCGCATGACTAAATTGATCTCATGATTCAAGTAGTTAAAAAACATTTGAGCTTTTAGTTTTCAACTTTTATATTTATTAGTACTTATTTTTCCTTTTGTATGTTATTTTATTTTATCAAATGTTTTTTGAAGTACTTTATAATTTTAATGTTAAATTGTTTTAGTTATTAGACATGTGTAACGCTTATGACGTATATCCACCGCAATGATGCTACAACAAATACTATACGAATTTGAAATGAGAATCGCAATGCAAAGTGTCACTCCCGTCACATAGCACGGGTTTCCTACTAGTATTATATATATATATATATATAAATATTAATTCGGAAGTTGGTGAATAGTGTTAGCCCCCTCTCATTGATTGACAGGGGAGGTGGTGTTTAATTTTTTTTCACTATAGCTACTTTATTTAATGTTAACTATAGTTGTTCTCATAATAAAATACAAATTCGTTAGTGATGTAGTGGTTTGATATCCATTTTCTTAATGGGAGTTCACAGGTTCAAGGTTGGGCAATTGCATTTATTTGTTATGGTGCTAGCCCCCTATTCAATAATTTTCTCTTTCTACACCTACACAAATCACAAAATCCTGTTGCGATTGCCGAATGAGGTTCATGGACAAAATAAATCTAGTTTCCTCCAGTATTGTTGATTCTCGGCCATCAAGATCTCCTTTACCGGTAGCTACCGGCAAGAACCACCATTGTTAACCTCCATAGAATCATCTAATACCTAAACTTGCAATACCACCATCGACCATGTTCTCTACCAAAATCCCTAACACTCCACTACCAATTTACTACTACAACAATCACATATTTGAAGTGTGAGTGATGGCGATGAGATGATGGTTGTAGGTTGGTTATGGTGGCCAATCAAAATGTTTTAGAGAGATAGAAAGAGTGGGGTGGGGTGGGGTGGGGGTAGGTGGCATTGGGCTGTTTTTATTTTTAATAATAATGCATTTTAAAATGGTTTTAAGTTAATGGCATGTGAATGGACCAATTTGTTCTTGGTTAAATTGAGGATAACTAACTTTACTAACTGTGTTTGTATTAAAGGACATAAAATACACGAAAAAAATTGCACATAAAACGAATTTTTTTAAAGGTCATGTTTGATAATCGAAAGACAAGGAGTGTAATTTTATCCTAAAATTATGTATACACTATTTTTGGTAGTTTTATTAATGGGAATGCAAGTGTTACTTTATTTTACCTTGATTTGATAGTAAAATGTTAAAAACCAAGATTGGTTTTTATATTTATAATTATTTATTGACTTTAGGTTTACAATCTAATGTTACTTGGGATTTTATTGGGGTTGCGGGAAATTAAAAAAAAAATTGTTTCCTTTTCTTCGATTTTTGTAGTATTTTAGTTTTAGGGGTTCTTTTATTAGTGTTATTATTATTGTTTCGTCTACATTTCTATTTAAATTGCATTTATAATCGGTGTGCAAGGTTAAGACTATGTGTCGTGGACTTTAATTTTAAAGCCCCCGCTTGGGCAAATTGCGACACGTGGAGTCCTAGTCAGCATAGAGGCTTTAAATGAAAATGAGGTGTAGTGGTTTAAGGTCCCATAATGCCCCCCTTGATTACCCAATTTTTATTTGTTTAAATTAAAACAAAATAATATTAAATTGGTGGAGTGAAACGGTTTTGTAGCGTTAAATTTTTAACGCATGGGCCGGTTTGGGTTGATTAGCGGGGGGGGGGGGGGGGGGGGGGGGGAGGGCGCTAAGACCGCAAACAAGGAACTTTACAATTTTATCCTTCGTTTTATATGAACAACGAGTTAAACTTTTACTTATAAGGGGGGACGGGGCGTTACCAGAATTGGTCGCAGGTACCCCACTACCAGCACGATAACACCGCAGCCACCCATGCTAGTAGTGGTCTAGTGAATCAAATTCGGGTTCTAGTTACCGTGCTGGTTAACGGACTGTGGCACAAACTTTCACACAAATTAATTATTTTATTTCCTTTACTTCAATAAACTAAAAATAAAAATTGTTTACATAAAATTAAAATGGGTAGCAAAAACCAGTGTCACACGGACCCGGGTTTTTCGAGCCGCATTCGTATCCGTAGGTCGTGCGGGCGTCGCGTTGGTTCAAGAATTTTTCCCGAACCAGAACTCATTTTTGCACCCCCCTGCGCGTGCGGGTGGTGCCAGAGTATAGTGTAACACAAAGAATTTAATCTCTTCCATTTGGTTTCACCTTATAAACTCATTCATTTTTCATCTCCCCACCAATGTAGAACAAACCAAACTCACATTCACTTGAAGCTGCTAGTAGCATACTACCTTTTTCTTCGTCCTTCTACACTTTGTGAATTAATTTAAGATCAGTGCCTAAATCATGATTCACTTAACAACAGTACTCAATGTTTTATTATTATTATTATTATTATTATTATTATTATTATTATTATTATTATTATTATTATTATTATTATTATTATTATTATTATTATTATGTGGGAAAATAATTGATAGTTGGGTAAAAAATCAGTGGAGTGCTGCCTCCAAAAAAGTGTTTCAGTTAAGGAAATCAGTGAAGTGATGTGGCAGTGCAGGATTGGTAGAAATCAGTGAAGTAAAAAGCAAATCAGTTAAGGCAGTGTTGCAAAAATCGGGATTAATCAGTGATTAATCGCTAGTCGATAGGTTACTGAGTAATTTTTCGCTAATCAGTCCGTTAATCGGTAGTCGGCCTAGTCGGGATTAGTCGGACGGTCGGACCTAGTCGACCTAATCGGTCCTAGTCGGCCGACCAAAAATAGACGATTCTAGCAAGTTTTTGCCAAAAATTTGTAATTCCGGTCAACTTCGGGAAAAATTCTGGCCAAAACCTGTAAATTCCGGCAAGTTTCCAATCAAACGATGTAGATTTTTGCAATTAGTCATGTAGACTTAAAAAAATTGGTCGAAAAGGGGTTAAAACATGTCTATTTAAAATAGTTGCTTATAAAAATGTGTGTATATATATAAAAAACTGAAAATTACATATAAAACCCCAATCCAATTAATCCAAATTAATCGCTAGTTCCCACCCCACCAGCCGACTAGCGGCCAGCGAGTTCTACAACACTGGTTAAGGGCCCCTTCCTCCCTAAGGTTTAAAGTATTTTGACTATATATGAACATATTTTCTTTCATATTAATGCGTAGCTAATAAATGCAATGGATTGATTAATGCCAACGAACTATAAATTTATATATAGTCAACACGACAATAAATCTATATAAATGAATATTTGCTTTACTTTACTTTTTTTTAAGGTGATTTTCTATATTGTGGCAAAGCTCATCACAACCTTTAAGAGGGGTTCCTCTAGCCACTCTACAATGGTCAGATTATGTTGTCTTAACCGGGTCCACGCTGACGCGAGAGTGGTCGTCCCACAAGCGAGTCGAGGCTGCGTATAAGGGGCACTAAGGCTTCCACCCGGAAAATTTCCCGCCACCTGCCACTTGACAGATGTTGCACCCTCCACAAGAGGCAAGCCTCTCTAGAGTAAATACACGGTAATAGAAAACCGGGGGGCCATCAGAATCTAACCTGACCCCTCCAAAGAGGGTAGGCTCAACCATCACTTGGCAAAATATCCAACCATAAATGTTGGAAGTGGGAATTGAACCCTTGATCACTTAAGTGAACATAAGGCCTCTCCACCACTCCACCACTATGGAAGGATATTTGCTTTACTTTACTCTTTAAAAAGTTTATGCTTGTTCATCTTTACGTTGGGTTCCCGAGTTTCATTTAACGAAGGAAAATAAAGGATTTTGAAGGATGCTTAGAAAAATCATGTTTTACAGCTTTTTAAAGAGAGAAAGTGAATAAACACCTATATAATAATTAATATAGACAAGCACAGTTAAGAGATATTGTATTGATTATGACGTGGACGATTACAAATACTCGAATATAAACTGTTACAATGTTTAGACTATAATCTATCTCTCTCAACTATCACAGAATTCTCTCAGTGTGAATGTATGAATGACCGAATGAATCCTTCTTCTCAGGGAAGGGGTTCTGGGCCGTCCTGTGATTGGTTGAACGGAGAATGGCAACTGTCCTGCGCGGGTCCCACACGTTTGTCAACCGTCGAAGCTCAGGCGCTATGCTCCTGTGATAGGTCCACGTGTCCTGTAATCGTCCTTTCTGTCCTTTCTCTGTACCTCGTACCTGCAGGTGATCATGGAGCATGGAATAATGGCCTTTGATTGGCTGCATGTCCCTCTCCTTGTCGGATCACAACTGACACGTACTAGGATTCGTGCGCAGGCTTCTAGAAGGTTTATCCAGCGCTTCTGCTGACGTGTGTGGAGATGTGGGGCTGTGCGCACACGCGGGTATATATCTCTTCAAGTCCCCCTAGTCTAGTGTTCTGTATGCGCAGCATGCGGGACACTGGACTTTGTAAGTTGACAATCGTCGGTTTGCATTCGCAGGGGGTAATATGTGCTCTTTTATGGTGTTGTGTGCTGTGTGCGGTACACATTTGCGGGCAGGGCAGTAGCGCATGTCAGTAATTAATTTTCACATCAATGCAGTCAGGTTTGTTATTTTAAAGGACGGTTGGTGAACCAGGCGGTCATTTGGTGATTTTGCTTTTTCAGAACGTGGTGGGTCCCGCTGTCCTTTCAGTCGTTTAACCTGCCTCTCTCTCTTACGTGTCGCCCTATTACTAGTCGGACGTGTAGCATGCTGTCACGGAGTACTAGGGTATTTTTTGCCCAAGCTATATAAACTCGTTTCTTATCTAAGAATCTTTATACTTATTCAAATTTCAAACCCCTTTTTCTCTTCATTCCTTAGGCGAAAATTTCTCTTTTCACCTTTAAATCCTCCATTTTTCTCTGATTTGTTTAGTCTTCTTTTTTCTTTCAGAAACACAGTTAATCAATGGAGGGTTCTTCTGACATTTTCATTTGTAAAGAGAAACCTAAGAAGGGGGAGAGAGGCCCTAAGAAGGATAAGAAAACCCTTCCGCTCGCTGGGGAGGTTACTGCGAAGTGGATGCATGATGAGTTAGATAGACTCTGTGATTTGTATGGGGTCCCGTCATCCTATGAGCCTGAACTGCCTGATGAGGGTGATATGATTTTAAAGCCTCCCACCGGCAAGATAGGTGTATATGCCGTGTATTTCCATCTTTGCAGCTTCAGGCTTCCTATCACCAAGTTTATGGGTACTGTGATACAAGCGCTGAACATTCATCTTAACTAGGTGCACCCTAGCCTGATGTCGCGCTTGATGGTTTTTGAGTTTTGTTGCCGTGCACAGGGTCTAGAGCCGAGCTTAGATATGTTTCGCGTATTCAATTTGATAACGACGTCTGGGAGCTGGTTTTCGTGTCGCCAGTGCCAAGGGGTGACGCCATGTGCGAGGTCGGGTGTCAAGAGTTTTTGGGACTGGAAGTCCAAGTTCTTTTGGATTGTGGAGGGTGTGGTGCCCTTAAAGATGTCGCGGAGGCTCATCCCGTTGACGTGTGTTCTAGAGGGGCGCAACCCGCATTTGACTGAGGATGGGAAAGGTAACCTTCATCGTGCTGCGCACTTTTTTATTTGTTTGTACGTCCCTTTTATGTTGTGTTTGACAGTCTTTTGTATCATTTTGCAGATATTGAGAGTTTGTATTCTGTGCTGCTAAACGGGGATAATATGGGTTTTGCCTTTCGTGAGCTCACGGAGGGCGAAAGATACTGTTTCGACCGCGCCTAGGACATTCTACTGCGTCCCAAACTTCAGCCACGTCTTCAGCCCAAGCCAACTTATTTTTCTCTTACTGTTGTGACAGGTGCGCTTCTTGTTCCCCCTTTAGACGTAGCGCCTGTGAGAATGTACATGCCCACAGGGCATCCACTTATTGTTTTGTCCAGCGATGAGTCGCTCGGTGATGGTGATCATTCCTCACCCGTGTGCACGTCGCCCGTAGGTGGTAGTGGAAAGTGCCGTTTCCTTCTTTTGCCCCGCTGGAGAGTGATGAGGAGACAGAGGTAGAGGATCTTATGTTGAAAAGACATCCCCGCAAAAAGAAATTGTGTGGCAGCGGTACTGATGGTGATGACTCTTCTTTTTTATTTGGACCATTTTGTTGCGCAACGCTACCTTCAGAATTATAATCCCATTGAACGTGGCTATACTGAACTTTTAGATGTTTTTGCACATACAGTTGTTACAACTATTGATTTAACGGAGACACTTGATGCTGAGGACTTTGACAAGACATTTGCTGGGGACACTTCCAAGTCTATGATGATCCCCAAGTTGACAAAGCCAGCGCCCGAGGAGTATTAGCAAAAGAGGGAGAAGGTGAAGCGTGGTCGCTCCAAGCGTAAGTTCGCCGAAAAGCCTGTTTGTGGGGATTTGTCGTCTTAGCTGGCGAAGAAGGTGCGCTTGGATAGCCTGATTGCGGATGTGGAGGAGGATCTGCTTGGTAAGTATAATTCTCCTGTTCACATTTTATTTTCTATCTTGGCCCGTTGATGCTTGCTAGCGTTTTATCCTTCTTTCAGCTGACCTTGTTTTGCAAGGGAGTGGTGGTGAAAAAACTAAGGTCGTGGAGGAGTAGATGGTTGAGCAAGTTTCTGGTGAGGGGACAATCATATCCCCTTTAGAGAAAGAGAAGACCCCCTCACCAACTACACGTCCTCTAACTCTACCCACGTGCCTGCCCCCGCGGGTCCCTACTGCGCATACATCTCCGCCCCCAACCTTTATGTTAGATGTTGATGAACCACGTGGGTCGGAGATGAATGTTACTCAGGAGAATGTTGTCTGAGAGGAGGTTGTTGAGGAGAAAATTTTGGAAGGCAGTGTTTTGAGAGATGACATGCAGGGAAAAAGGTCGTTGATGAAGGGGTTGCCTTTAAGCGTTCTGCGGACCACTCAGGCGGTGCTGAAACTGTTCCTTACCCGCATATTTTCCACCCACGGGATGCTGGTAAGGCCTTTGTGCCTAAGTGGGGCTTTGTTCATCGCAGCCGGTTCTCCGAATTTGAAAATTATTGGGAGTTCCTTGGCAATTATATACCGCCTGCTGAACAGGTTTTCCAACGGATCAGGCCGCGCAACCACTTGCTTGAAGATAACGTTGCTAGTCTGGCCAACTTTGTCTCCTCCTCGGTGGAGATTGTCCATGAATGGTGCGTTGTCCTCCAGGATAGGCAGCATGTGATGAAGGTGGCCAAGTGGGAGGCTGTGACTTTCAGAGAAGAAAAGGATAAGGATGTGATGCTTTTGGGCGAACGCGAGGCGCAGTGGAAGGAAGCCTACGTTATTTCCAATCACAAGCTGGAATTCGTCGCTGAACGCGAGCGGCTGTTTAAAGAAAGGTGGAGCACAGAATCGAAGGAAAATCTTCGTCTTCATAATATTATCGAGCAGAGGGATGTGGACTTGGTCTCTGCCAACGATTCTTTGAAACTCAAAGACGTTGAAATTGCTCAGCTTAGAGAGAAGATTGCATTGCTCGACTCTGAGAAAGCTTCTCTTGTGAAGGAGAAAGATGATACCACAGGCGAGCTCCTGGACATGCAGCATGAGGTCCGCATGCTCCAAGATGATTGTAAGTGGCTATTCAAAGAGTGTATTCCATACGTATTCTCTTTGGCTTGTGTATCTTTTTTCTTTTCCGCTTATCTTCTGTTTATCTATTTGTGTATGTTTGCAGGTGGCCCATTATATCAAGAACAATGATGAGGTGCGCAAGGCGGTGGCCAGCCTGACGGTTGCGTTAAATCTTGTTAGGCGCAAGGCCGGCTTTTTGGAGGGGTACCAACACGCCAAAGATAGGAAACCACTTGAGGAGTTTTCTCTCCACGACAAGGATGTTAACACTCTGCTGGGTATGATGACCTAGAGTGCGCCCTTGTTGACTTTGTTGTCAGTCATGAAGGGCGGCCCACAGTGTACGAGCTCAAGAAATCGTTTGAAAAGCAAGGGCTTGTGCATGTGCATGTGAGGCATCAGCGCGAGGTTGCTAAAGCCATGAAGGAGGATGTGGGTAAGGAGAATGAAGCTGAACCCAACGAGCAAGTGGACTATTCTGGATCGGATGAGGATGATTTTGACGAATCACCCTCCGCGAGCAAGGCCGGATAATGACCTGTTCGTGGTTGCGTTCCCTTTTTTGTCTGTAATTACAATGGTTTGTGAACAATGCACCAGTTTACTGGCCTTTTGATATGAAAATGACTTGTCTTGTCTTTTGTTATGATTCCTTCGATTAAACTCCTGTTTGTGCGCTCCACTTGGCCATTGCCCAGTGGGTTGGTGACCGATGTGAAGACTGGTTGGATGTACATGTCATCATACCATTTTAACAGTCCCTTATCCACAAATTGGGTACCGTTGTCTGTGACAATAGCGAGTGGAAGGCCGAAGCGGCAGATAATAAACTCCCATATGAATTTCTTAACTTGGGAAATAGTGATCTCCGCCAAGGGCTTGGCTTCTACCCACTTCGTGAAATAGTCGATGGCAAGCACCAGATACTTTCTTTTCCCCGTTGTCATTGGGAACGGCCCCATAATGTCTATTGCCCACTTTTAGAAGGGCCAGGCGGATGTTACTGGAATGAGATCATTCTTGGGGCGCAAGGTGTTGGGCGCGTGGCACTGGCATGAGTCACAATGGGGTATGACCTTCAGGGCGTCAAGGTGCATACCTAGCTAGTAGTATCCCGCATTCATGATTTTTGCCACCACCATGTGCGGCCCCGCGTGAACTCCAAAAATTCCTTCATGTATCTCTCGAATCAAATAATATGCATCGTCCGCATCGACACACCTCAACAATGGTCCCAGATAAGAGTTCCTGTACAACACACCATTTTGCATTTGGAACTGAAGGGCTTTGTGTTGTATTTTCTTAGCATCTGCACACTTGTCTTGGAGCACCCCCGCGCTGAGTTATGATATGATCGGTGTCGTCCAACTGTCAACACCTGTTTGAACGACATTGACTTCTTTATGTGGTACTGATGACTCATTCATGACTTCGACGCGGACCTCTTTTGCTAAATGGCCAAAACTTGGTGATGCCATTTTGCTTAGGGCGTCCACCGGTTTGTTTTGACTACGGCTGATGTGGAAAATGGTGCAGGTTGCAAAATGTTCATCAATTCTTTTGCTCTTCGGGGATAAATGATCATGGAAGGGTCTTTCGCTTCATACTTTCCGGTGATTTGACCGGCCACTAACATGGAGTCCACGTGCGCAACAACGTGTTTGGCGCCTAGCTTTTGTGCTATCCGTAGACTTGCCAACAGGGTTTCATACTCGGCTTCGTTGTTTGTGGTTTTGAATTCGAGCCGGATTGCATAAGTAAACTCTGCTCCCTCTAGAGTTATGATCCTTAAGCCTGCGCCGTCTTCGTTTGATGCGTCGTCGGTGTAAAGCGACCAGACAGCCTTCTCATCGTTCACAATCTGTACTTCTTGCTCAGCCTTGCGTTCTTCAATCTTTTCATGAGGTACCTCGGTAATGAAATCTGCCAAGACTTGACCTTTGATGGCTGGGCGGGGTCTTGTAAAAGATTGTATGTTAACTCAATTCGATGGCCCATTTTGCCAATCTTCCTGACAGTTTTGGCTTTAACAGGACGTTATTCAACTTTTAGTCACTAAAAACGTTAATTGGATGGCCTTGGAAGTATCTGCGCAATCTGCGCGAAGCATGGACTAGGGCCAGGACCAATTTTTCCATTGTTGAATACCTCGTCTCGGCGTCTGTGAGGACCCTGCGGATATAATAGATTGGGGTCTGAACCAGCTTTATGTCGACCATTAGTACTGTGCTGACCGCTTTCTCTGTTGCGCACAGGTACAACATGAAGGGCTCTTTAGGGAGGGGGCTATCAGCGCCGGCAGTTCCATTAAACATCTTTTCATTTGCTGGAATGTTCCTTCAGCTTCAGGAGTCCACTTGAATTGATTCTTCTTTAAGCAGTTCTTTAATGTTTCAATGAAAGGAATCGACTTGCTCGCATGATGCGAAAGGAAACGGTTGATTGCCACCAAGCACCCGTTCAAAGTCTGCACCTCTTTCAACGTTGAAGGAGAGGGCATTTGTGCAACGGCTTGTATTTTTTTCTGGGTTCGGACGGAAACCATCTTTGGTAACAATCACCCACAGGAACTTGCCTTCTTCCATGCCGAACCCACACTTGCTTAGATTTAGCTTCATATGGATCTCGCGCAGGTGCTTGAACGTTTTCTCGATGTCTTTCAACATTTGATCTTCCTCTCTGCTTTTGATGACGAGGTCATCCACATATACTTCCAGATTTTTGCCAATCCGGTTCACGAACGTGTGGTCCATCAACCGCTGATATGTGGCACCTACGTTGTTTAGACTGAACGACATCTTGGTGTAGCAGAAGGCGCCCTTGTCCGTTCTGAAAGCTATTTTATCTTCGTCTTCTAGCGCCATCTGAATCTGATGATAGCCTTTGTAGGCATCTAAGAAGCATTTGAACCTGCATGGCGCTAGAGAGTCAATCTTGAGGTCAATCTTAGGGAGCGGATAGTAGTCCTTCGGGAAAGCTTTGTTTAAGTCTGTGTAGTCTACACACATTCTCCATCCGCCATTGCTTTTTGTTACCATGACTGGGTTCGCCAAACGCTCTTTGTCTTCATCATCTAACAAATTGAAGCATTGCTCATACATGATGTATGAGTTGCTTCCGGTGTCCATGAAAGCTCGTGTTGTTCTATAGTGACCAAAGATAGCGGTGAGGATGAGTGCGCGAGTGGAGGAGGGTCTTCCCTTGACTATTGGGAATGAAACCTGTTGCTCCTTCCACTCCGCAGTTTGGTCTGTCTTGCACTTATTGCGTCTGCGTTGTCACCTTGAATCATCATACTGATATTCTTTATCTTCTTTTGGGGTGGTCCCTCGGTTTGCTTTGGCTGCACATTTTTCAGAAGATGCCCCAACTTTCTAGACTTTAGAGCATTTTCTATTGCCGTTTTGAGTTGGAAACATGCATTTGTTTCGTGGCCGATATCCTGATGGTAGGCGCAAAACTTGTTAGGTTTAAACCGCTTCGTTTCTTGATAACCCTTAGTTCAGGGAAATCAATATTTTCTATTGCCAGGACTTGCACTGGAGTCTTCGTCAGAGGCGTCCAAGAGTTGTGACTGTGCCTTGCTGATTTATGATCAAATGGTTGATTTCCCTTGTATTCTATGACTTATTTGGGCTTGGGGTTCGCTTGGGATGTTCCTTGCAGCCTGTTCCAGATGGATCCCTTACCCTTTTTTTCATGTCTGTTGTTTCTGTTTCTTACAGATTGAGCTTGGGCATCCGTATACTGCGGGGCTTGCACCCTATTCCAAACAGATAACTCCTTTTCGGTTCCTGCGTAGGTCTTGCCCCCGCATGATTTCTTTCCATGTACTTAGCATTCCGGTGCAGCCTGTGAGGGTGCGGATTAGTGGATCACAGCGCACACCCTACTTGAAAGCTGCTCTCATGAGTTCAAAGCCGATGGGCCCTATATGGAGGGAGGGCTTCTCATTTGAACCTAGCGATATAATCTTCAATTGATTCATTGTCATGTCGGCGCACTTGCAGAATGTCAGTGGAGTGATAACTCACAGAATTCACATATAAAACAGGCATAAACAGTCCCAAAATAGGTCAAAATTAGGCATATATTAGTTATAATTGATGCTTAATTCGTTCCTATTTGATTATCTCAGGAAACTGGAGCTCCAAGACGGAAACGAAGGATTTCCGGGTGAAAGCATTCAAAAACTAGAGACTCCTGATGATACCAGACTTCAAGCCTGTTCCCTGTATGTTCTGAAGACAATCCCGGGACTTAAACAATGCCAAAATCAGTCCCGGAGTGACCTTGCACGCCCACGCTCACCTGCACGAAGGCCCTGCACGCGAGAAGACAACGCAGGAAACTTGGAGGGCAAGAAATCAGAGAATTACAGATATGCACGCCCGTGCCACATACATGTGCACGGCCGTGCCAGACAGCAAAGTACAGACAAACTCTGCCATGCAGCAACAGTACGTATGTGTAACTGCAAGCACGCCCTCGACACTCGTGGCACGGCCATGCTACCCCTGGGAGGTCTATAAATAGCAAGCCAACCCTCACCATTTGTTCATCCCTTCTTGTGCTTTCTTGGGGCCGAACTCCAAGCTTCTTCCAGAGATCTTGGGGTCTTGTGGGAGGCCTTCTGGCCATCCTAACATCCCACAATGATTAGGCCTCGTCCTATCTTGATCGGCTTGGCCAAGAAGAGGATCGTAGAGTAGTTATGCAATAAATATCAAGGGTCGTGAGGATCAAGAGAGCTACATATCACTTGAAGATGGATAGCTTGTTTATGAGCAACCATTTTCTTGTGTTGATCATGTTTATGGTTGTATCTTTCTATTATCATGAACCCACTTGATTTGTAGACTTTTATTATTATTACTACTAGTTTATTTTTAGTTATTTTTGGTGTCCTCTTCTTCTAATCCTTATTTGTTTATCTTTGTGACAAGTTGCTTTGATGATAACTTAATCCTAAAATCAATATTAACTTATTAGGAGAACTCATGAGTGTACTCATGGTGTGTAAAAACGCATGCACTTGTGAGCTCATACGAAAATATAAAATAATAATTGATTAACTTAACTAAAATAACTAGAGGTTTAATCAGCTTCTGGTAGTCCCGAACTAGATCCAAGACGAGGAAACCGGTAGTGAGACAGATCCTTCGGGCTTCTGATATCCGAACCGGGTTCTAAGCAATGGCTTCTGAAGTGGAACAGATCTGAGTGACACATTTCTGGTACTTACTAGATGATTTGGGTGATCTTCTTGGTAAAGAGAGGTTTCCCTAAGGGCGCACCAGTGATCTGTTGTATCATACGCCTTTAGGATTATGTGCCACCTTTATCAAGGGTTTCATCCAGTTCGGGAGGTTAAGGGTTGGGTAATTAAGTTATCATTGATTAAACCAACTTGATATTTAATTGATCACTAAATATTAAGTGTCACAATAAAGATAAACAAATAATGGATTCTTTATCTAGTTCTCGTTAGTACAACGCCATTAACCAATGGGGGTACGGTCTCCTGATACCAACTGGGGATTCGTTGTTGGCCTACTCCGGAATGACCCTAAGGCGAGACCTATTGGTACGAAACGCGAGAGCTAATACGAGGTGTATGGTGTTCCAGGTCAGAAGTGAAGCCTCCGCTTTAAGAAGAAGACGAGTTCGAAGACCAGATACTTGACCGCGGTTTGAGGAGCCCGCTATACGCGAGGCCCTGGCGGAGACCCCAGGTGGATGCACGTTGGAGAGGTTTAGCATTCTACGCAGTAGTAGCCTCCGCTTCTCTATAAAAGAGTCAACACTTCAAGATCCCTCTCGTCTTCCTCACAAAATTAACTAACTTAAATTATTAATTCTAATAATAAACTTAACTATTAAATCAATGGACCCTGAGCTATGCATAATTTACTACTCTACTATTTTTATCTTTTTATTTTACAAAACCAAAACCTTTTTCAAAAACTATTTTTATCAAAGAACCCCTCCGTTTTTTTTAAACCCGATCAGTAAATTGATGTAAGGTTGAGTAGGGGAAAGTGTGATCCTTGGGGATACGATACTCAATACTTACCCAAGAAACTATACTATGCACGTCAGGTTCTCTGCCTATGTGTTGGTTTTAGTTTCGAAAGTAAATATTGTTTACTTTATAAATTTAAAATCTGGTAAAACCGATTTTGTAACGGGAAAATGATATCTTTTTAATTACTAAAACCATGCACACCATGGAGTCTCGCTCTATCCTGCGCTACTGACTGAAATGATCAGAGAACTTGTCGGTAAGTTCCTTGAGACTGTCAATCTTTCCGTTAGGCAGGCTGTCGAACCATACTCGTGCAGCAGCCGTGAGTGTCTGCGCGAACATGTGACACCAGGCTAGCAAGGTCGAACCCGCGCATTTTCCTACCACCTCAAAACTCCGCAGGTGATCATCGTGATCACCTGTGCCATCGTATTTTCCTAGGTTGCTTGGGATCCTGGTCTTTAGTGGCAAGGGTGTAAGCGCAATGCGCGAGGTGAATTTGGATTTCTCAATAAAAGACGGAGGGTAGTACGGTTGGGTGAGGTCATCTTCGCCGGACAAATAGTGTCATCGCCCAACAGTGTTGGTGAGAGACTGGCTATTGTCACGGCGGAAGTGACTTTGCAACTCATCGAAGTCTTCCCTCCACGTTGGGTCCCTTTGCTTCTTTCCACTGATGTGCCCTGTGGTCTTGGAGGGACCTTCGGACACAGTGATAGCCCTTCCTTCCTCATATGACAGCTGTTGGGCATGTCTTTGAGCTATTGCTCTTGGAGTTTCTGTGCATATTTGCGCTTCAGAGCCTCTGTTTTTTAGGCATACCATATCTCCGGACTAACCATCGACGTGGCATTTCTAGTAGGAGTACTCGGATTGACACTGTCAGTAGCGAAATGGAAGGAAGTAGTCTGTGAGTCCCTGAGGACGGTGTAGCATGTTGACCCACTTTAGTTATGTTTTCTTGTCTCCCTTGGGTGTTATCAAGCTGGCTGGCGTCTGCCGGAGTAGTGCCAGTGCTTGAGTTGTTCCCGGGGAAAGACAGTGATGGTGGTAGAGAATTCATAGTTGGGTTTTAGAAAGACAAAAGTTTTTTAAGGATTGTTGTTCTAAATGCTCGAATACGGATGACGCCAATGAAGAAACACCCATATAATAATTAATATAGACGAGCACAGTTAAGAGATATTGTATTGATTATGACGTGGACGATTACAAATACTCGAATATTTACTGTTACAATGTTTCGACTATAATCTATCTCTCTCAACTATCATAGAATTCTCTCAGTGTGAATGTATGAATGACCGAACGAATCCTTCTTCTTAGGGAGAAGGGGTATTTATAGGCTTCTAGGGCGTCCTGTGATTAGTCGAACGGAGAGCGGAAATTGTCCTGCGCGGGTGGGTCCCACACGTTTGTCAACCGTTGGAGCTCAGGCACTGTCCTCCTTTGATAAGTCCACGTGTTCTGTAATCGTCCTTTCTGTCCTTTCTCTGTACCTCGTACCTGCAGGTGATCAAGGAGCATGGAATAATGGCCCCTGATTGGCTGCATGTCCCTTTCCTTGTCGGATCACAGCTGTCACGTACTAGGATTCGTGCGCAGGCTTCTAGAAGGATTGTCCAGCGCTTCTGCTACGTGTGTGGAGATGTGGGGCCGTGCGCACGCGCGGGTACATATCTCTTCAGAAAGGGAGGGAATCGAAAGGAAAATTTTGCTTCATTTCCACCATATCTCATCCTTCCAAATTGGAGAGATATATTTGGAAGGGAATGATTCAACATAAAATCATTCATTTTCTTTTTCATTTCCTTCAAACCCGGGAACACGGTAGTTAACTAAATCATTTCTTACTAGTTGCTTTCTTTTCTCTCCTTATTTCTCTTTCTCTTGTTTTCCCTCGTTTGTTTAACTCGGCAACACAATGTTAGAGTGAAGGGAGTGGGGGCTTGGGTTGGGGGCATGAGTTGCTATGTAGCAAGAGTGAGGGTTCAAAACATAAGTCCTTAAAAGAGAGGTGGGTGGAGGGCCTTGAGTTTCAAATGTTTAAAGGTTATTTATTTATCAAAAAACCTTCCAATCATAAACTCCCTAATCATCGCCCAACCCTCCCCCAACCTCGGACCATTCCCAAGCCAAAGAGGCCATGCCCAGCCATGCGCAAGGTGGCAGTGGTGTAGCTGGCATGGCTGAGCTTTCCACCCTCAACCCATGCCACCTCTCCCCATAGTCTTAATATTTAGCTTAAGATATATATATATACAATAATATAAAACATTTCTTAAGAACTTTTAGAAATTTAATAAGTACAAAGTCTAATTGCCTAAGGTAAAAAAAATGATGCATAAATTAATTACTTTGTAAGGATACATGTGTCTTTCAAGAAACCTCAATTAATTAACTTTTCATAATTAATACATTATTAATTCACTACTTTAACTATTTAAAATAAATTAAGCATTATACTATTAAAATACTTAAGTTACTTAATATTTTTTTAAAGGTACAAAATAATGATATAATCAAAGTTTAAGTCATGTCGGATTATATTGCGCTCTTCAAAGGAGCCTCGATGACAACTACTGCATACAGTAGTACACAAAGAGTCGAAAGATGTGAATGACAATATCCAAAAGATGCGGTTCACTAAATAGAGAAGTGAAGATATCAAATGTATCAAGAGTACAATACTATGTTTTAATATTCATACTTGTGTATATATAATATATCTTTACTATATTATAATGTATAAATGGAGGAAAAAAAAGTCATTTTATAGAAAATTAAGACTTCAAATAATTATAAGTATTAACACATAGAGTACAATCCTCCAAAACCTCCAAATCTTCAAAAATTTTTTCTCATCCCACATTGGATGACAAAAAACCTACGATGAAAAAATTGCTATAAAAGGATCTCTTGTTTTCCTAAAGAATCCATTTATTCTTGTGTAAACTTATATACTAAATTCTTTGGCTAAGTAACGTTATACTTTTATCTCTTTTGAAAAAAAATAAGTTAATATGTTAACATGCGTTCGGACCTAGCTTGAAAAAAGTTCGGCTCAAAATTAGCTTCGTTTTGCTTATGGTGATGGCTCAAAACTGAACCAAATCGTCTTGTGCGTACCTTTAAAATCACCAACCTATATGTTGTGTTCCCTGCCGCAACGCACGAACACTCCACTAGTATCTCATGAACTCAAAGTTATATCACTAATAATTTTCTAATATAATAGATCTATATTAATTTCAATTATTAACTAACTATTTTTTTACCTGCCGCGTATTGCGGCAACGCCGTACAGGATATGATCAAGTATAGACTACAATCAACTCGACTCATTTTCAAACTAAATTTATGTCAAAACGTAGAGTAATCCGAATATATACCGGTGAACGAAAATGTATTAGATTTGATCTTTTAAAGTTACACAACATAAAATAAACAAGAGTGGCGGCGGCGTACATGGTGTCATAAAATATAGACTACAATCGACCAAAATCGTTCCAATCTAAACTTACGTAGAAGCGTATGCTCATTCAAATTTATGTCATCGAATGTAAACGTATTACACCTGACTCTATTTGTTTCCAAACAAATTTTACATCAAACATACATAAGAAGAAAACGTTTTGTAATTGACCCAAATTGTTTTAAAAATAATATTACGTTAAAGTTTAGACGAATTTGAATTTATACAGGCACATCCATAAAAGTAAATACGTAATAAATTAATTTCAGCTTAAGCTTGAAACTTTAGAAAGTTGAGGGGGTCATAATGATATTTACAAAACTAGAGGGTTACTTTTGAGATTATAGTAAAGTTTGGGGTAGAATGGGTCACATGTGAAAAGAGTAGTTAGAAAGTATGGGGTCTTTTATGTCAATATAGAAAGTATGGGGTCTTTTATATCAAACTTAGAAAGTAGGAAGATTTTTTTTTTTTGTCAATTTAGAAACTTATTAGTCACCTTTGTCATTTTGAGAAGAATGTTGGTGTTTTTAATCTTTATAAAGTTATGGGTCACTTTTGTTCATTTTAGAAAGCTGGTATTTTTGTCTTTTTCAAATGGTCATCGCTGGCCATTGAAAACAAGGTTAAATACAATGAGAAAATTAATAAATTTCTTTATCAAAATAATCTAATCTAATCTTACTTATTAATCCCTTTACGAGCTTAATCAAGATTTCATCAACCTACGCGGGTAATGCATATGTATGTCTATGCTGGCTTGAGCAAAAAAATCCCTTCTAGTTGCGTGCACGCACGCACACACTATGCATATATACATACACATGTTTTATTTGAGAATTAGTGGGATTCCTCGCGTTTCGTGACTTTCAGTCAGTATTGGTTCAGTTCATTACAATACCAACATGATACCTACACTGGGCGTAGCAATTGGCACGTGTTTTACATCGATTGAAAACTCTAAAACGAATGCATGTATCGGTACCGATGTTGACCCCATGTTGCGGACGCTAGTGTCGTAAAACCGTGTTAAGTAATAAGCAAATAATGACCAACACGGGATAAAATCATAAAATATATATGTGAACTTATACCACCGCAAGCGGTGGTCGTATAACCGTGCTAAGTAGTAAGCAAATAATGATAAAATTGGGAAAAATAGTGAACCAAAAACACAAATTTATACGTCATGTGACTTAAAACGCAACTAAAGGCAAACACGAACTTATACCGGAAGCTAACGTAAAATACATACAAACTCACTACAAATCAAAATAAATGAACGACAAAAACAAAAGGCACTGCAAGACAAAACCATAAACCATACAGAAAAACCACTATTATAAGAGGTTTAAAGTTTGTTATATTATATTATATTTATACAATAAAATTCAAAACCATGTTTAAACGTAACATTTTATAATTAAGAAAGGACACTTTAAGTGATCATACTTATAAACTTGTAAAATGGTAGCACTTTGACAACATACCTCGTATGCAGTTCTTCCCACAATCTTTATCAAGTTCGAATTTACATAAACAAGATCATTTCCAAGAAAAGTGATACTCAACTCACAAAAGCTATTGGATTAATCTCTCACAAACTCTATTCAAATGGATATGTCAGTATATATGATTGATACAACAAACAGAATAGGAAAAGCAAAATGTCATCAGTACTACATGATCATGAACACGAGAAAACCAAACTCCGAACTACTCAAATGTAGAAAATAAATGAACTCGTTCCTATCAATTCCGTTAAATAGACCTTCCAATATTCACACACAAATGTGCTCACTCACATGATTCAATTTGAGAAAATTACGAAAGTAGTCCCCCTCTAACATTGATATACCTATATGTAAAAAAAGGGAAAGTAAAAGCTATTATAGTAACTTGGTTATATCTTCATAGCTTCTCAAGGTAGATAAATTAATTTCTTTTTAGTTTACTTTGTAGGGTTCTGAGTATGACCATCAAGAAAATGCTATACGACTGTAAATGATGGACGGACGAGACACTTTCTGCGCGCTATCGCCACATATTCTAGGGGAGTTGGTTCCATTTATTTGTTGTAGTTATATATTTATTTTGTTTCTACTTTATTTTTGCATTTTTATTTTTTTTATTCCGCGTTGTTTTCTGAAGCACATTGAGAACACTATGCATTTCTAAGTGTGGGGATGGTAAAACGTTGTCTTTATTTTGCTTAGTTATATGTTGAGTAAAAAAATAGAAAATTCAAAAAAAAAAATGTCCCTGTTTTTTTTACGCAAAATATATTTTAAAAATGATAAGTAAACTTGGGATAATCAGTTTTCAAAATAGTGTGTGTGTATATATATATATATATAGGGTAGGGTTCATGCGAGAACCAACTTTAAAGAGAGAACCAAGGAACCAATGTGAACAGAGGGCATTATTGTAAATTTGATAAAGACATAAAGTAACTAAAAAAACAACATGAAACATCACGTTCATCATCACATTCATCTCTTCCCCCTTTATCATCCAAACCCTAGTTCTCTAAACTTCATCATCACATCTTTTTCTAAAATCGTATCAGAGTGACAGTATCATGAGGATCTAGTCGGAATAACATGAGAACTGTAGGTCGGATGGTGTACAAGACTAATATAAGCTTCAAATGTTCTAACACCCCATGACCCTATCAGATTAACGCTTAAAATGGAAAACATTCACCTTCTCTCTCTCTTCCTCTTACGAAGGTGTACCTGGTTATGGTCGCCGCCAAAACAATATGGTTTCTGAATATGGATCTAGGTACATGCAGAGACAAGAGGAGATGATTTATGAGTATGGATCTAACGTCAAATAACAAGTTCTTTATTAAGGCGACATAAATAATGAATCTGTAATATGGTTTGATTATTTGTTTTTTCATGGTTAGATGTGGATATATCTCTACACCTCCATTACTGAAGAAAGTAGAAAAATTCAAGTTAGGGTTTTATAGTCGTGACAAAATTATTTATGTAAATCTGCATTAGTGGTTTATGGACAGTGTGTGAACATGTAGTAGCATTCTTTAATGTTAATTTATTGTTTAGCCTCTTAATTATTGGATCTGCTATAAAAATATTAAAAGATGATGTAATAGGGTTAATAAAAAAATTACATGGGGCCTTTGATTAACGTTAATATAAACCATCAATAACATGTGTATTTAATTGAATCGATTCAACTATAAGGACATTAGAGTAGTTGGAATGAAAATGATAAATTATGTACTCAAAAAAGTTGTTGCGCCTATTAGGTGTTTGATGAAATGTCACAATGAAGAAATTTATATAAGTGAATCCTTATCAAGTAGTCAAATGGGTGGAATTTTGTTAGTTTCTTGTGTAGAGTTTCCACGTGATGATTGATGATGATTACGACCTAACTAGGACATTCACTGATGGTGATCTTGGACGAGCACTCTAAACTAGCAAAGTGGGCATCTTCAAACTTACGGTCAATGAAATGTACATCAGGTATCCTATCTTCATTGGACTTGTTCATTTTTATTGTTTATGTTGATTTTTATATTGATGCACATGTGCATAATTTATATGATAATGATAAAATTAATGTTAATGCACATGTGCATTAACGTTGAAATCTTGTTATCATCATTAAGGTCTTTTGGTCTAACGCACATGTGCATATGTTATGTGGTAATGAAAAAAGTAAAGTTAATGCACATGTGCATTAAGATTGAAAGTTTGGTTTTATTATGTATTGTTTATTATTTGTAGACAAAGATGAGATAAAAATCAAAGATTTTAACTTTTGTGTTATAATCGAGGTATAAAGGGTCAAAAAAAGGCTGCGGGATGCAATCGAGGATGATGACATAATCGTTGATCAGGAAGTTAAAAAGGTTGGTATTAATTATTTAAGCATTTTAGATATATATATGCACATGTGCATATATGTATATCTATTATGTTAACTAATAAATGTTAATTATTAGTTGTTTAAACACACGAACAATGTGATAAATTTGAGAAGTATACGTTGTTCAGGTTGACGGGTGAAAAAACAAGGGAGATGTTAGATGATGCATCAATGAGGTGTGAAAGAGTGTTGTAAGAAGATAAGTAAAAGGGGAAGAAGATGAAAAGGGGAACAAATAAGCAATAGAAGGGGACACTGTTAGTGAATATGAGGTTGTGAGATAATTAAAAGTTTGTACGTAGGTGGTTAGTGGTAACATAGTTAGTTTGTAATATGGATATTTTTTTGGTATCGTTTGTTTTATTAAGTTAATGCATTTGGTAGAAACTACATGTGGTTGTATGATAAAAACAAATTGGTATAAAAACTTTGTTGATGCAGGCACATATGTATAGTTTGGGTGGCCTAAACCCACCAACCCACCCCCATCCCACCATACCTAAAAACTAAGCCCTAAAGCTAAACCACTAAAAAAACCTAACTATATTAGTGAAATGCACATGTGCATGCAGTACACGTTTCTTATTTTATAGTTCTTATATAGAGTTGTTTTAAGTTATTCATGTTTGTTGTCATACACGTGTTTTATTTTCAATTTATGTTATAATATGCATGACTAAACAATTGACGAGTTCAAGCGTATCTCACTTTAGGTCCATTTAATGATCATTGAATAAAATTTGTGACCCCTTATATCTCATATCGCGTCCATTTAATAATCATTTAATTATGGTAATTGGCAACTAATTCAAAAGTTTGATTTAATAGTGAATTGCACATGTGCATACGACATATTTCTGTATATATAACAGCGAATTGCACATGTGCATTAGGGATGACGTTATATCACCCATTCTTTTTATTTTTTTTAAATATTAATACTAAATAATCATTTTGGTGTTTTTATTTTTTTATGTTTTTAGGTTATGTAATTTTTTATTATTTTTTTATTTTTTGATGGAGTGGTTTTTGTAGACACACTTCATATTTACAAAAATGACACTTGTTCACATAGGTTCCTTGGTTTCCTCCCTAAATGGTGGTTCTCAAATGATCCAAATCACACACACACATACACATATATGTATTTCGAAAAAAATGAGAGAGATGATCACGTAAGATTTTTACTTTTTTCTTATCTGATCAAATATATGCATTTTTTTATCAGTGTGTTTTATATTCATGTTAAGCAAAAAATGCAAAACATATTGTGTTTTATACTAAATCCTTTTTTATTAAGAACAATATTCAACATAAAACACATCATTATTAGCAACCCAAATAAATGTTGAGTACAAATTCATTTATGTTTTATATTCGTGTACAAATGACATAACATGGTGTTTTATGTTGAAACATGGTGTACTACAATGTCTTGTTGCTAAAATAACAAGTTGAACATAAAACACAATGGATTTACAGCAAAACACCCATAATACAATAAAACCCTAGAAATCAACAACACAAAACATACTAGCGCAGATAATCAATGAGAGTGTTTTATATTCAACAACTAGTATGTTTTATATTCAACCAATAACGAGAGGGTTTTTTAGATCAAATACAAAACGACTATCACCAAACACCCAAATCGACCGACAGTGATTATAAAACACAATAACCCACATTACTATAAAACCCAAATCGTTTTTAGTAAGCTTATTCATCCTCTTGCCTGAAAACATGATGACTTAAATGAAATCGTGATTACTTTTGAATCTTAAACACCATACCTAAACCCCTCCTTTTGGTTTAAAGTTTTCTGATTACATGTATGGATGATGTTGTAGGTTTTGTTGTGAGACAAAGAGAGAAAGAAATTGTGACAGAGAGAAAGAGGGAGAGAGAGAGAGAGAGAGAGAGAGGAACGAGATTGAAGGATGGATGGATATGTTTCCATCTTTTAAGGCCTCTCAATTAAATGTGGGTGTGGATTTTACAACACCCCTAGAGCATCTAATTTATTAAAAAAATATAACAATAATTACAAAAATGCCATGTAATTAATCCACACCATTGATTAAAGTCATCTAAGGGTCATAAAACCTTCTTACTCCTCTCACACAAAACACCATTTGTACATGATATTGACCCTATATATATAAATAGATTGAAATGGTGTTTGCTTAAGATGTGTCGGTAGGCCCAGCTAGCTTTGAAGAGTCTCAGGATTGTTTTAAACAAACCTTAATAAATCATGATATCTTGTGGGTTCTCGCTTTAGGAGAAACAGTAGAACTGAACCGCTGATAGTAATTAGAGGTACCAGTGTAGGCTAAAAGCTCATATGTATTATTAATTTAATGGCACACTTGATCCTTTGTATAAGAATAAATCTGGTGTAAAGTGGTGTCTGAAAAAAAACATCTATATTTCCTTTAATTGAGCTAGATAAGAAAAAAAAAAAACAATAATAACTGAAGCCTATGGATGTATCCTCTGGTATGGCGACTTGGTTGATACGCCATTTAGGTTAAGTTATGAAAAATAAACAATGAAGCTCATGATGTATCCTCCAGGATGGCGACTTGGTTGTTACGCCTTCTAAGTTAGGTATGAGAAAAAAAATATATATCTGAGCTCATAAACTTTATCCATCATTTAATTTCTAATACATTAGGGAGTTTAGTTTGCAGTGGTTGGGGAATCTATATGGTTTAGCCTTTGCCTTGAAGGGTTGAGATAAGATTAGATGAAACTGGATACCTTTAGTGTGAGACCCATAATGGATTGTACATATGAACTTAACTGCTTACATGATTGGGGCCTGGTTAGTTTGTGGTTTGGTTTAAGTGGACAACATTACGGATAATTTTGGTTGATGCGTGATTAAATCTTAACTAATGCACCTTATAGTTTTTGAATATTAGAGTCCTAATTATATATTTTCTATATTTATTTAATAGGTTTTTATTTGTTTTGAATCGTTTTTATTATGGATTTATTTATTATTTTGATAGATGTTTGTAGAACAAGGAACGTTAAATGAAGAAATTAGATCGAGACATGAACACTTGAGAACGAATATGGAATAATAATAATAATAATAATAATAATAAATAAATAAATAATAATTATGAGAAATAAAATAAATGAAAGTAAAATAAAATAAAATAAAATAAAATAATAATATGTAGTGACAGTGGTCACGTGGAAACAAAAGGCACAAGAATAAAAAGGAAAAAAATAGTTGAATTAGGAGCCAAATGTTGAGGTCCAAAAAAAAAAAAATTGCTACTTTGTTTTGTCTCCATATTATTTTTGTGGCCAAAGTGAAATGATTGCAGGAAAAAAAAACCCTATAAAGACGACATTCTCAACTTCGATAGAAGCAATAAACAAGATTGATTAAAGCAGCAAATTTGGAGTTAAAAACAAAGAATTGGAGAGCTTAAAGATTATTTTTGAAGCCTTGGAAATCGGGATCTATTTATACGAAATATTTTGTGTTCAACTCTTCTACTTTTTATGTTTTTGAATGTTTGTTCTTTCATTTTATATATTCCTTTAATCATGTTTACTATTTATTTTTATGTGTTTAACATGTTAAACATGATGAGTAGCTAAACATTTACTCTACCTAGGTCATATATTATTTTGTGACTTGTTACGTTCGGTTTTGGTAAAATATTTTTGTGTTGTTGATAAAAATGCGTATGAATGCTATTAGTAATTGGATTGCATTATTGTTGCGTTGCGTATTTATTTATTTGTTACTTAGTTTCAAGATTTAGAGTTTTGCGTGATTCTTCATAGAATTTGTGTTAGTGGTTTAATCTAGAGGTTTCTCGTCTTAGATAACCCTATTAGCAACCTTTTAAGTTTTCGACTTTAGTGTTTTGCCACTCTTGAGACCAGGAGGAGATAGAGTGTCGGCTTGTCTAGTTCTTAGGTTTTGGATATAGGTTAGACCAGGAGGAGATCCTAACTCATCCTCATCATCATCATCATCATCATCATCCTCATCGTCATCCTCATCCTCATCATCTTAATCATCATCATCATCATCCTCATCGTCATCCTCGTCATCGTCATCGTCGTTGTCGTCATCATCATCGTCGACATCGTCGTCATCATCATCATCATCATCATCATCATCCTCATCGTCATCCTCATCCTTCTCGTCATCATTGTCATCGCCATCGTCATCCTCATCATCATCGTCAACGTCATCGTCATCCTCATCCTCATCATCATCGTCATCGTCATCGTCATCATCGTCGTCAATGTCATCGTCATCCTCATCCTCATCGTCATCTTCATCGTCATCGTCATCCTCATCGTCATCCTCATCATCATCCTCATCGTCATCCTCATCATCATCGTCATCATCATCATCGTCATCATCATCATTCCTCATCATCATTCCTCATCATCATCATGGTCATCGTCATCGTCATCCTCATCGTCATCCTCATCGTCATCGTCATCTCCATCGTCATCGTCATCATCATCGTCATCATCATCGTCATCCTCATCGTCATCCTCGTCGGCATCCTCGTCGTCATCCTCATCATCATCGTCATCCTCATCCTCATCATCATCGTCAGCCTCATCATGTGACAACAATCAACGAAATAAGTCAACATCCGTACACGTTTCATTTACTACTTCATTCTATGTGCATATTTAGACAATTTGCATACACTATACCCCCCCCCCCCCGTCTAGTGAAACATGAGTTAATCAGAGAACTCAACAAAGTGCACTTGTTTAGTCATAGAACACTAGGACATGCCACCAAACAAGCATATCATGAGGTTGCTATACCCTAACACATGATACCTATGAAACAAAATACATGTTAGTGACGTCATCAAGAGGCATAGAACTTAAACTCTTACCCTTGTGATACCAGATGATATTCCTATATCAACAGGGTACTAGAGACTATTTAATGGACACAATGTGCAACTATAATAGCACTAACATGTGTACATGTCGATTTATTCACAAGACTTCACATACATGATAAGTCTTGGATCCTAACAAAGCTAATTATCATGGAATTTCAAAAGACCACACCCATGTACATACATACATATACATGGCACCCAAGCATACCACCATACATACTTAAACAATCCACAACATAACATATGCATACATATGTATATATATACGCACGAACACACATGAATGAATGAGGATCTCCTTGTCATATCTTGCACTAACACGGAAACTTACAAGCTTCACCTCACTCTAGAACATGAGGGAACTATACTACCTTGATAAACCAATCAATGGAGACTTTGCTCTTGGACTCTTCCTTTCCCTTTGTCACGGCCGAAACACAAGTCCCAAAGCCCAAACTTTCCAAAAGTCAACCCTTTTATCTTAGTGTAGAACCAATCACAACACAAGGAGTGTACCTAGCTATTACCACCATCATATACCTACAACGCATGCTTTTCGACTTGCTCCAATCATCTTATCCCAACCGCAATCCTAATCGGCCAAGAGCTAGGAGGAGAGCAAGCATGACACACTTCCCTCTTATACTAAAATAGATACAAGATAAGACTCTTGGACATGGTTCACACAAAACAAGCACCCATCTTTGGAAAGGAAAGAAATCGACCGACAACATGTGGAAAGGGACAAGATAAACATTGATCCATCACCATCAATCTAACTTAGATATCCTCCTTTTCACCTTGGGAACTTGTCACACCCTCAAAATCCACCTGCGGGGTTTTACCGCGAGGCGCGTGACAAACCAGGATCCAAGTCAACGGTCACAATAAACAACACTATATAAACACATGCATATTTAAAAACATAAGTTTGAAACCATTAAACAGTAGCGGAATTAGCTTTGTTACATATCAAAATCCAAAAGTAATCCTCATTGTTCAACAAAAGAAAGACATGATCCTAAACTAGACGTCGTGCAGACGCGTGCGCCCTAGTCCTGGAATGCTACCTTAGCGACCTGAGAAAAACATGCCAAAAGTTCGTCAGCACAAAATGCCGGTGAGTTCACAGGTTTTAATAAAAGTTACCAAGTTACAAAAGTATACCAAGTTCCACCTGTCCATACTATAAAACGTTCAACCAAAGTACGCTAGCTAGGCGTATGTTCTGTTACTACTACGACTGGAAACCATTACTAGACACGTCACAAGTTACCAATGTTACAGCCCGAATAATGTCACAAGTCACAATGTTACAAGGTCGAGACAACATGCACCCGCCCGGCCCTCCAAGCCGACGAGTGGGGCAGGTCACGCCCAATAGATCTATCCACATTTCCCCCGTTGTGCTACACCGCACATTCATGGTTTCCCAGGGACTTAAAAGATCGTATAGTAACTCAAAATAAACCATAGTATGACAAAAGTTCTCAAAACATAGTTCCACGCATGTTTTCTCCCCCAAAAGTAAAACCAGTTGAAGTGGGGCCGTGAACTCACCTTAGGTTGCGTTACTTGATTTAATGAATAAGATCAGCAAGCTATGCTAGTCCCGTAAAGCGGCGACCTAACATATGACAGTTACAAGTACTTAGACTAATAACCCGTGGGTTAGTTAGTCCCTAGATGTCCAGACCATAACCAGGTTCGTTTGAAAACACTTTGACTGTTACACTGACCAAATGTACAAGACTCGACATCCCATTGGTGACCCGAGACTCCCCGTGTTATACTTGCACTCTCAATCATACAATCATGCAATCACACTTAACATACGTTAAAGTTCAACAAGTCTAACACATAGTTCAAACCGTACATAAATGAGCCCGAGCACGTGTTACCAAGTTATCATATATGATACGGGGTTCCTACCATGTTCCTAGGTGTCAAATCGGGTCTCGGAATGCCAAAATACACTTACAGCAGCAGTACAGGCGATTAGGAAAAGTCAACTAGCGATTATGGAGGTCAACAGGCGATTATAGGGGCTAATCGCCTCTTAATATAGGCGATTAGGTTATAAGACATGCATTTTAGGAGTTTATCAGGCGATTAGGTCGTAAGGCATGCAATTCAGGACTTAACTAGCAATTAGGATCACAATCGCATGAAATGAAGGCAATTAGGCCCCCAATCGCCTATGCTATAGGAGATTAGGCTTCCATATCAGGCGATTGGGCTCCCAATCGCCTATAGCATAGGCGATTAGGGTCCCCAATCGCCCTCAGCAGAGTTGTTCCGGTTTTTCGCGCGTTTAACCCTCCAAATCAGATCCGGAACGTGTGGAAACACCAAATATCGATCATACAACAATATCAAACATATTTCAAGCAAAACCCCTAGCTTATCATCGTTCTACCAGCCCCGAATGCAAGCATTTTCCCAAAATAGTACACTTAGCATGAAAACATCACATCAACATGCATAACTTTTACCCTAAATAGCAAATACTCAGATTTCATCATGTTATCACGTTGTCCGATCATCCCCTACTGTTCTAGCATCATTCTACAACAAACCCTAACATCAAACAACTAGCAAAACACCTCATATCATCCAAAATCATTCAAAGTCATTCAAATGGGTCAAAACACTCAATATTCACAATACACCTCCAAAACCATTCAAACTCCTAAGACATCATCATCCTATCGTAAACAAGCTGTAAACACCATAATAACACAATAACAATCCTTTTTGAATCATAAAAATCCTATCTTTTAATCATATTTAACACATACAACATGCATAATGGTTTGGGCTTGTTTAAAAACGTAGTAGGAGTAGTAGTCGTAGTAGTCGTAGTAGCAGTAGTAGTAGCAGTAGTAGTAGCAGTAGCAGTGGCAGTAGCAGTGGCAGTAGCAGTGGCAGTAGCAGTGGCAGTAGCAGTGGCAGTAGCAGTGGCAGGCAGTGGCAGTCGCAGTGGCAGTCGCAGTGGCAGTCGCAGTGGCAGTGGCAGTGGCAGTGGCAGTGGCAGCAGCAGTGGCAGCAGCAGTGGCAGCAGTGGCAGCAGTGGCAGTCGCAGTGGCAGTCGCAGTGGCAGTAGCAGTGGCAGGGGCAGTACAGCAGCGGCAGTACAACAGCGGCAGCGGCAGTGGCAGCAGCAGCGGCGGCAGCAGCAGCAGTAGCAGTAGCAGTAGCAGTAGCAGGAGGAGGAGTAGTAGGAGGAGTAGTAGGAGGAGTCGTAGGAGGAGTCGTAGGAGGAGTCGTAGGAGGAGTCGTAGTAGTAGTGGTCGTAGTAGTAGTAGTTAGTAGTAGTAGTAGTAGTAGTAGTACTAGTAGGAGGAGTCGTAGTAGTAGTAGTAGCAGTAGTAGTAGCAGTAGCAGTAGCAGTAGTAGTAGCAGTAGCAGTAGCAGTAGCAGTAGCAGTAGCAGTAGCAGTAGAAGTAGCAGTAGCAGTAGCAGTAACAGTAGGAGTAGCAGTAGCAGTAGCAGTAGCAGTAGGAGTAGCAGTAGCAGTAGGAGTAGCAGTAGCCGTAGCAGTAGCAGTAGGAGTAGCAGTAGGAGTAGGAGTAGCAGTAGCAGTAGGAGTAGCAGTAGGAGTAGGAGTAGGAGTAGGAGTAGCAGTAGGAGTAGCAGTAGGAGTAGGAGTAGGAGTAGCAGTAGCTGTAGGAGTAGCAGTAGCAGTAGCAGTAGCAGTAGCAGTAGTAGTAGAAGTAGTATATGTTTATTAACATCTGCGGTAACTTGGGGAAACATGAAATGGTACATGAGATGAGCACCTAGGTAACAGTAAAAAGCACATGGAACGTGTTGCCTTTGTAGTTAACCGTAACCAATAGTTGTGTAGCCTAAGAATATATGAATAGTACTAATGGATCTTGACGAGACCCACCCTGGTTGGTTTATTGGCGTCAACTCGAAAGGACCAAGGGGTGCAATGAAATTCTAAAGTTATTACCATGAAAAAAGTGTTGGGAAATGTAATTAGTCTTGGCTTTGGTTATGTGCTCATGGGGACACCATCGACTTTAGGACTTGCAACCCAAATTTATATATCGTACATTTCTTAGTTATGTTACGTGCATTTGTTTTTCAGATAATAATTATCATTTCCGCTTTTGCATACGGGCTTGCCCGATGGGAATTTCTAGGGAAAAACTAATGTTTACCGATGTCCATTGAGGAATATATGGTAAAGTGAGTCGAGTTCGAGGATAAAATTGGAATGGCCGACGAGGATTTCAAGTGGACTTTTTACAAGCTTTCCCCAATAACATTTTGAATAATAAAAATAAACTTTCTTACAATGTTTTACGATATTTTCCCAATGATTTAAACGAAAAGGGTTTTATGAGAAATAAACATAAAACCATGAACTCACCAAATTTAAGTTGACTTTTTTAAGCATGTCTTTTATGTTTAGAATTTGGGCTATGACACAATTGGAATATGTGATGTCATGGGATTGGAGACCCTAGAAGTCTTAGTAAAGACGTTCAGACACATTCATCACTGTAATTGAAGAATTTTAGCAATAGACAGGAAATCTGATCATACAAGTCACTATTCCAAGTGCGGAAACCCTAGAACAGAACAAAATGATAATACACGAATCACAACACTCGGATTACCTTTTCAAACATCATTTTATAGATAACTTGATTCAAAACATTCAATACAAAGACTTTACAAGTTAATCTATAGACCTTCACACACACTTAATCTAGAGAGCAACAACCTGACCTTGACACATACAATAACCAACTATTCTAACTTACAAAACAAGCAAAACCGTTTTATAGGTACTGCACATTCGCCCCTTTCCAGAGTACGAATGTGGACTTTGTCCACATTCGCCCTATACAAAGGTACGAATATACACATCTTCAGTCAGCTTCCCACATTCGCCCACTAGACTTCTTCCTTCGACCATCTTCAATCCACCTTCGCCCTCCATTATTCACATTCGACCTTCCAGTAAATTCTAACATATGTTAATAATACAATCCGAAGCATTAGTCGCATAAAGTGCATCTACAAACTCCCCCTCGACTATTGCTCGGATTGCCTTCTGGCTTCGTCCATCTCTTTGTTTATTAACTTGATTCTCAACTGTTTCTTTTGTTCTTTCGTCATCTCTGGTTCAAGTTTTCTCTTCGTCGATCGCTTCGGTACACAGCCACCTTCACCTGCTTTCCCAACTTCTGTTCAAGGTTGCTACCGGAGTTGATATCATACGCAAAGCATACTCCGACAACCTGTTGATACTTCTTCGCTTGTGATGCATCATTGGGATCACTGTATATCGGGTTGTAGTAAAGCATTATGATGTCTTCGAATGTACAGTTAATGAGCCACATTGGGTCAAAAACTTGTATCTTCTTATAAGAATCCTTCCCATCTCTCAGCACTATAACAGCTTCAGCATTTCTCCAATCGTAATACCAAAAGATAAAGTCTTCACTGAAGTGTTGTTGAATTGGCATCAAAGGAATCTTTCTCATAACTTCAGGAGCTTTGTATATCAACGTCACTCGCTTACTACCCGTCTTAGGATCAACATCCCTATGAACTTTCCTCCTCGGGTATTGTGGTTTAAACACACTCCACTTCGTCCTACTCTCCCAAATCAATCTGTCAGCAAACCATCCTACCGCCGTGTTGTTCACAGATGCACCAGTCATTCTAAATCTGCAGATATCTCTAACCGCCCAGTACGGTAGAGTTAGCAGGTCATAGAATCTGTAAAAGTACAAGATTCCTGTTTCCCACTTGACTGCGATGCATTTCAGACTTCTAAGATACTTCCAACCAAGAGCTCTGCCTTTAAACTTTTGGTTGTGATATCTATAGAATCCGCCCTGCGCTTCCGGCTTCCTTCATGAGTAATGTCTTCTATCTCAATCTCCTCCATCTCTGGGGTTTGTTTATCATCAGAATGATTTCCAATATCCTTTTCAGGAATATCTGGAATCATTTGATCTGCCATTATTTCCTCCAGTGTCTTTCCCACTTGCTGTGCAATACCTTCCAAAATCTCCTTAGTCACAGCAGCAGACACGTCACCATCTTCCAGATCAGGATCATTGTACTCTAACTCGTATCTCATGTCCTCTGTTTGAAAGATTTCAGCAAACTTCCCAGTGAACTCGATCATCCATTCTCTCTTCTCTAACATCTCCCGATAAACATCTTTCGCATCTTCTGATAAAGCTCTAACCTTTTCGTTCCAGAAAATGCTTTCATCAGAATCAACGTTTCCACCTGATTTCTTCGAGCTCGACTGACCTGCACTACCCTTCTTGGTCTGTCGTTGTTCAAAGGTAAACTTTCTCGAGTCATCACCATCATCATCATCACTACTACTACTCTCATCATCATTACTTTTATTACCCGATCCACCCCCAACATCATCATCTTTATCATCCTTAGATTCATCATCAGAACCATCCTCTGATTCATCCTCTTCTTCCTCTTCTTTATCAGATTCTTCGTAATCTACTTGCTCCTCCTCTTCTTCTTTATCTTCTTCTCCCTCTTTCAGTTTGGGAGCTTCACCGTATAGTTTGTCAAGTAGATCACTCATCCTCTTATTCTCTTTCTTCAACTCCTTGTTTTCTATCTTTACAACCTTAATCATCCTCCTATTTCTGTTACATTTTGCATCAATCTCATTCTTCTCATCCTCTAGTTGCTTCAGCTTCTTTTCAAGCCCATCCTGGTTTGTCTTTGAAGCAACCACAATCTGTAACATCTTCTCTTCATTTTTCTTAAACTTCTCAATCTCAGATTGTTGAGCAACTATCATTTTCATCATTTCTTCCATCTTCCTGTTCACCTGTTTCATCACATCATCAGAAACAGTGACCTTTGATAATTTGGAAGATTCAATCACAGAAGTCTTCTCTTTCTCAGGCTTGAACATATTAAGAACTTTCTCTAAAGTAGATTCCAGATTAGGAACTACTTCAGGTTCTTTAGCCTTTTTCTGTTTCTTCGCAGCAGGTGAAGAAACTTTAGATGATGTACCAGCCTCAGGAACTTTCTTTCCTTTCAGCAATATTTCTATTTTTTTCTCTCTCAACTTCTTCGTACTAACCTTATTAGCCATCGACTTGTGCTTTGGCTTTTTCAGATTAACTACAACTGTCGATCCACCAAAATCTTCAGTATCCACACCTAACTCACCTTCAACATCAATCGGTTCTTTCTGTAATATCTCTTCAACAGATTTGTTGAGTGATTCAGACTCCCCAACAGCAGTGGCCTTGCGTTTGGAAGACTTTCTCACCAACTCAGCTTCAGAATCCCACTGCTCCTCTTCTTCAGTCTCCTCTGAATCCACTGAGTCCTCGTCAACCAAACTAGTACCCTTTTTCGCAGTACTCTTCTTCCTTACCCCCTGTTTCTTTCCAGATTCACTTTCATCAGCTTTCGCTTTGCCCTTCCCTTTGGCTCCAGCGTTCTTAACTTGTCTTTTCCTTTTAGTACTTGCATCAGCATGCACTAAAGGATCATCGTTATCAGAATCACTCTTCTCATGTCTTGCTTTGTTCAATCCTGGGTCAGTGTAACCTGGATTCACCAAAGCTCCAAACAAACGCTTGTATGGTGGCTTCTCATTGTCTGGAATACCCTTATACCCTTTCATCCTCACTAAGGTTCTGATATTCATGTGATCTTGTCCTAACACCATCGTCGGATCATTCCTCAAGTTAGGATATTTATTGTCAAAGATCATCATCAGAAACCTGGGGTACAATAGAAACTTCTTAGATTTTAGACCCTTCAACATCTCCAGCATGTGGTCTAATATCATCCCAGCAATGTTAAATGGTTTGTTGAGTGTGAACGCAACCATTAACGAACTTAAACTCTTTCTCATCACGTCGTAACCACCACTAACGCAACCAAAGACATGAATAATCACATGTGCAAAATACTTAAACTGCACACTGAGCTTCCCTTTGTGTAAAGCTCCATCCGTGATCGGACCTTTGTATTTCATTCTCAAGAAGCAAACTCTCTGCTCAGTCCATGAAAACTCTCTCGGATCAGTACACTCTTCATCCTTAATTCTGAGTGCCTCCCGAATGTCTTCTTCAGTAATCAGCATTTCCATTCCTTGTATCTTGCTGATTATAGCAGTTTTGCCCTCCCAGAAGTCGTATCGTGCATTCATCCAAAAATCTTCTACAATGTCTTTGTAAATAATGGCTAGTGTAGCAATGGCATGTATGATCCTACTCCTCCTGAGAAAATCAATGATCCCTGAAAACTCTGTATTCTTCATGACTTCGCCAACATACGCACAGCAGTTGTGCGGAGGTTCAAACGACCAAACTTTCGGTACATTTTCCTCTTGAGCTTCTGGCACTGGATCTTGCACAATCACATCCTCAACAGGAATCTCTACATTTTCTAGTTGTTCTGCCATCTGAAATACAAAAATAAGAAAAATACATCAAAACAAACAAAAACGACAAACTTAGAAAATTTTAGGTTTTAGCAAGTTTCCACATTCGCCCGTTTTATAGGTACGAATGTGAGCATTTGTGAGTTCGAATGTATGATTCCAGACCCGAATGTGAAAATTCATTAGACAAAAACTACATTCGTCTGTTTTAACACACATTCGACCATATTATTCCACATTAGCCCTAACCATCTTGGACGAATGTGTTCTGCTTTTCCCAAAAATTTGAAAATTCTTATCTGTTGTGTTTAACACTCTGATTTTGATTCAATCATGGTCTAAAACATCCGACTAAACTATTATCACAATCAATTGTAGTTTTTATTCAGTTTTTATTAGTTTTAAAGGAAAACTAGGGTTCGGTTATCATCACCCATCGATTAACACTTCAAAACTGTGAATTAATCCTAGTTTTTCTCACATTCTCCCCCTAAAACTAATAACAACTGAATCCTAATCAAATACACAGATTAAAATGTTCTAAATAAGTCCAGATTGATGAGTATAGGGTTCGAACAAATAATCCCAATTCTGGCCTCGTTTGAATGCCATTACCTGTAAAATCAGTATCAAATTGATGAGAAATGATTAGGGAACAATATTCTGGAATGAAAAGAAACAGGGCAACAAGAGTCTGATACTTTGAAAATTTTTGAAAAAATTCTGAATGAGGGTTCGAATGTGATGAAGTGTTTATATAGATAGCCACTTTCGCCCAATACCTGTGGACGAATGTGAGAAAAGTTCCACATCCGTCCCAACCTAATGGCACGAATGTGAAAACATGACCCGAAGGTGAAAATTTTAAATAAGAAACCACCTTCGTCCACAGTAAAAGGTTCGAAAGTGAAAAATTTTCCACATTCGACCCAATTAAGGGGCGAATGTGAATTGGAAAATTTTGAAATTTTAACCAAATCACGAAATCGAATCCCGTTCAAACATTTTTCAACACATTAAGTCTCAAACATGAATTATTTCTGTTTAAAATGATACAAAGCTCAGATGGTTTCATCAAATCTCAGAAAATGACCATCAAACACCGTCGGTTATCTAAAAATAACACAAAAATGTAAAACTTTTGGTTTTTCTGAAATTATATTAACACACCCAAAATCTTTTTGAGTTTTGTATCTTTTTGAAAAAACAAACTAAAATGCACAAATGTAAAGTAAAGCAGTATATGTTTTGTGATGTCCGGTAAGAGGATCATATCAGTTGTTTGAGAAATCTGACCACAGCGTTGATCTAAACTTTTATATTATCATTAGAAACAGTATGTGACCCGGCAACTGCTGATATTGCTATCCACATAAGCTCACATGCAGACTATTATGCAGTGCTTTAAAATGATACGATTTAGGTGTATTATACTAACACGTTGTGGTTCCCACGCACACGACATACTCCCGTATCAAGAAATTGCACAAAGCTTCCTCGTAACGCGTGATTATGCCAGAGTTATCCGTTTAGTTACAAGATATATAGCACAGAGGTGTACAGGTCAGCAAACGAATGCAGCAAAGTAACTTGTGCATATATACAAGGTTGAGGCTGATATCAACTACTGATTTGCATCAGTAAATTGACACGATGTAATTATGATCTTTGATCAGTAATAACATAAAGTTCCTCAATTCGGTAACTTTCGGTTTTGGCATTTAAGCTCTTTTAGCAAATATTCTGATTAAACTAGGTCCGTAAATTAATACGACAAAAGTTCAATCAGAATATCCCGGATAACAATAACATAACGACCCGAAACCTCAGATTTTGGCAACTCTATCAAACGAAATTACGGTACTAAGACCATATGCCCATGAGGTGTTCAGCCACGTGTAAGTGCATTATTCATGTATGTCCCTAGCTAGTGATCCGGTGCTGAATGTTGAAGGTTCGGATAATCAGAGATCGACCAAGATTATGAAGATGTTGAATATTACAAGACATATTCGTACCCATAGAAGGTCGAATGTAGCTTTGGAAGGTCAAAGGTAGAATAATGAAGGTCAAATGTAGAAAGAAATGGTCGAATGTGAAAGTCTAGTGGGGCGAATGTGGACAAAGTCCACATTCGTACTCAAGAAAGGGGCGAACGTGCAGTGGGAATAAATAGGTTTTGCTTGTTTGATAAGTTAGACTAGTTGGTTATTGTGTGTGTGAAGGTCAGGTTATTGCTCTCTAGATTAAGGTTTTGTGAAAGTGTGTAGATCAACTTGTAATCAGTTTATGTAAACATTTTAAGCAAGTTTATCTATAAAAATGATGTTTGAAAAGGTAATTCGTGTGTTGTGATTCGTGTATTATCATTTTGTTCAGTTCTAGGGTTTCCGCACCTGGAATTATGACTTGTATGATCAGATTTCCTGTCTATTGCTAAAATTCTTCAATTACAAAGTGGTATCAGAGCCATAGAGATCATACAACAACAAATTGATAATATCAGAACTGATTTGGACCCTATTTTGATCAAATTTTCTCTGTTTTTCAATGAAAATGGTTTTTGACACAATTTGAGGTTTTGGACAACAATTCGTGGTTAAAATCAACATTTCCAAGAATTAAAGTTGTTCCAAATCAATTCCGAATCATAACCTGATAAAGATCATCAAAATCCATTAACTTTTGAAAATTTCAGTTCAAAATAACCGTTTTTCAAAGTGTAACCGTTTTTTAAACATGAAAGGGTCGAATCTAGAGAGCATGGGTCGAAAGTGGCAGTTGTAGGGCGAACCTGGAGATTTTCTGGGCGAAAGTAGCTTTTTACAGGTCGAACCTAGGTGTGTTGTGTTGAACGGATGAGCAGATAAGAGCTATGATAGAAGCTGAACGACAGCAATTACAAAGACAAAATTCTCAAGTTGACAACATTTGGGGATTTCCAAAGACACCGAAATCAACTGATGAAATGGTACATGTTGACAAGTGTGTTAACAGAAAAGGTGTTCAAAGTAATGTTGTGTGTTTAGTCAAACAAATGAAAAATGATGATTCCAGTGAATTGTCAGAGAGTGTCTTGAGTTCTGATACGAATTCAGAATAGAGTGAATCAAGAGAGTGTGATATCTCAAATGTTGATGCAAAATCTGATAAGGGTAATGAATCAGATGCTGAGGTAAGATCTAGTGTTGACTGTGCTAGTTGTTCTGAATGTGTCAAGTTGAAACGTGAATTGATGACACTTATTGAGGACAAACAGAACCTAGCAAATGAGCTAGAAAATTGTCAAAACCAAAATAAAGTTTTTGAAAAGAATGAAAAAGATTTGTTAAATAAAATTGAATCTTTAGAGCAAGAACTTTTAGAAATGAATAAAAGTTTTTCAATAAATAACACCACATCAGATTTGAAAGACACAACATCTTGTGTTGAAGTTTCAAACTCTGAGGTGAAGTCCGATTCTAGTCAGAAAATTGAAAATGTGGTAGTCACTTCAGAACCTGAGTCTGATGAGAAAACCATATTTAAATTTCCTGATGGACTGGAAGGATCCTATATGTTGGTAGGACATGACAAGTTGATTCTCAATAAAGATTTTCCAATTGATAATATCGAACAATCTTTACTCAAATGTATATATGTTGATAATATCGATTTGTTAAATCAATTTAAAAATCAATTTGGTCATTTGTCGTTTTAACTAAATCCTAACCAACATAAGGATCAAAAGAAAAACATTGAAAAGAAAATTGTTGAAAACAAGAAAGGTTCTAAAGTAAAAGGACCGAAACCAAACAAATCGAAAGGAAATGATCAGATGAAAAATTCTCATCAAAAGAATTCAAGAAATTTTTCATCTAGATCATATGATTCTTATGATTATTCATATACCTCTCGATTTGATGGTTATTGGAGACACAACTCACCACAGTATTCTCATGGTTATGTTGAACGGAGAAGCTGTTTTGAATGTGGTGAAGTTGGTCATATTGCTGTTCATTGTCCCTACTGGTATTGGGATGATGGATATGCATGTGATTTTGAAGAATATAGGGTTTGTTATAACTAAGGAGAGTGTGGGCATTTAGTTGCTGCATGTCCGTATATTAAACAGAAAGGGACCGAAGTGAAATTTGCTAAAAATTCAGGCAATGTCAAAAAGTCTTTATCCCCAAACCCAATCAAGAAGCAAAAGGGGAAACAGATTGTGTATGACAATCGTAACAAAATTGCCTTGATTAAAAATGGAGATTGTAGACGGGTTGCAAAGGTAAGGGGGAGTTCGAAGGCTAAGCCTAAGAATAACTCTAAACCTGGGTCTTCATCAGTTAAGTCTGAGAAGATTCCAAACAAAGTTCAGAAGCAGGTTTCAAATAATAAATCTTAAAAGTCAAAAATCAAAACAATTTCAACAAAATCTAAAATAAACTCTGAACGTGTTTGGAAACCCAAATCACTTTCTAAATCAATAGCAATTTCTACTTCAAATCAATCCATTGAAAAACCAATTGATTTTTCAAAAGGAGAATGGATTGATGTTCCGAGAATTGATGACCTTGGATGACCCATCATTGTGAAGGGATGGGTACCTCTCTCGTGCTAATTGTTTAATAAGTGTGCAGATTGTTCCAGACAGACCTATTAGCTGTTCTTTGATAGTTGATAGTGGAGCATCTGTATACAAACTATTTATTGGAGAGGTGAAGGTCAATGAAGGGATATTGAAGAAGGAAAACATGATTTCAACAGAGAGGAGAGTGTTTGTCATCTGTTTCCTACCTGTGAAGCCGGAAAAAGTTGCAATCTCATGCAATTGCTCTCAGGTGTTGGATTTCAACAACAGATACGACAAAACGTTCTATTCTAAACACTCTTATATTTGTTAATGGCTTTTATTAATTGAAAGATCTTATTGAGTCAAGTAATCTGAGTGAAAAAATGGTTTTTGAAACTCAATGAGTAAACCGCATCGGATATAATTTTATTTTGTTTTTCTTCAAAAGTTTAAAAATCCAAAAATATGCTTATTTTTAGATTTTTAGGGGGAGAAAATTTCAGAAAAATCAAAATAAAAAAATAGAAAATCAAAAATGAGTTTTCCTGGAGAAAAAGAGGAGATGATAGTACATCAGTGGACTGTCAGACTACTCTAAAAACAAAAATGAATTGATAAACATTGAGTAGCCACTACAATTATATATTGGTAGGCTTGAAATCAAAGTTTAAAGTTCAGCATGGTGATATAAACTTAAAATCAATAACTGATAATCATGTGGATCAACGTATCGTTGGCATATGGTCTTAGTACCGAAATTTTGTTTGATAGATTGCCAAAATAAGAGGTTTCGGGTCGTTATATTGAAAGTTATTTGGGGATGGCCTAACTGATCTTTTGCTGTATTGATTTACAGACCTAGATTCAGTCAGGGTATCTTATTAAAACAGTCAGCGTATCTTATTAAAAGAGCTAATAAAGCCAAAACCATAAGTTACCGAATGAGGAACTTAACATATGTGATGATAATCAAAGATTATCTAATACATCGTATCAATACAATGATGAAAGTCATGTATGATATTAGTCCTCACCCTGGTAGAGTGCATAAGTCGCTTTGAAGCATTAATTTGCTGACCTGTCACCACTGTGCCTCATACCTTGTAACTAACGGATAACTTCAATATAATCACGCGTTACGATGAAGCTTTGTGCAATTCTTGATACGGGAATGTGTCGCGAGCGCGGGGACCATAGATTACTCAGTATCTAATATTACCATAATGTATCTAAAGTGCTGAGCAATGAATGATGATTTTGAGTTTAAGTGGACAAACATACTGGTAATGGTTGTAGGATGCTCAATGACAAAAACAGAAAATTGATCAAAAAGAGTTATGACTGACTGTTTCAATACTGATATGATCCTTTTACCGGAAAATTCACAAAAATATGTTGAATTTACTTTTATGCAATTACATTTGAAAATTCAAAAAGATTTTTGATGGGTTTTAGCATAAACTTTGAAAAAAATCAAAAAGTTTTGTTTCAATTTTATTTTCGATAACCGATGTTGGGATACTGAATGTGAAGGCTCAGATACTTAAAAGTTGAAAAAGATTTCAAATTTTCAAAGTTTCTGGTACATATTGAAAATGTTTTATAGTTCAGGGGGAGAACTATTGAGGGTCAAAAGGAATGTGAAGAGTACTTCCGAGATATTTGTCGTGTCTAACGCTGGTTGTAGTTTGTGCATTTTTTAGAAAATTTTTCTGCAGAATCAAACACAACAGGTGCACTGCTTAAGACTCATCGATAAAGAGTGTAACTGAAAAAGACCCAAACCTGAACATCAAGATCACCAGAACATTAGAAGCTAGTAAGAGGTTGTTAAAGAAATGACTGAAGATTGAAGAATTCAAGATTATTGTCTATCTTCATATCTGGACCAACAAATGACAAAACCAAGATTTCTTGAGTCTGTCTCAGATTTTGAAGCTTACTAGAGAGATAGACAGGAACCTCGACACAAACGTGCATGAAGATGGAAAGTTTTCAAGTCGTTCAAGATGATGAGATCAAGACTTGAAGAATTGATAACTTTCTAATTTGGTACATCACTAGCTAGGTCCAAGAGGGAGATTGTAAGTGCATTATTCATGTATGTCCCTAGCTAGTGATCCGGTGCTGAATGTTGAAGGTTCGGATAATCAGTGATCGACCAAGATTATGAAGATGTTGAATATTACAAGACATATTCGTACCCATAGAAGGTCGAATGTAGCTTTGGAAGGTCGAAGGTAGAATAATGAAGGTCGAATGTAGAAAGAAATGGTCGAATGTGAAAGTCTAGTGGGGCGAATGTGGACAAAGTCCACATTCGTACTCAAGAAAGGGGCGAACGTGCAGTGGGTATAAATAGGTTTTGCGTGTTTGATAAGTTAGACTAGTTGGTTATTGTGTGTGTGAAGGTCAGGTTATTACTCTCTAGATTAAGGTTTTGTGAAAGTGTGTAGATCAACTTGTAATCAGTTTATGTAAACATTTTAAGCAAGTTTATCTATAAAAATGATGTTTGAAAAGGTAATTCGTGTGTTGTGATTCGTGTATTATCATTTTGTTCAGTTCTAGGGTTTCCGCACCTAGAATTATGACTTGTATGATCAGATTTCCTGTCTATTGCTAAAATTCTTCAATTACACCACGAACGAGTAGTTCGTTATGTTTGTATCACTAATGCACGCAGTTATTAGTCTACGAAGCCTATCAGCACATCACACGTAATCAACACACGCCTCATATTACATTACTTATCTTTATCCTGTGTCAGATCCCCACTGATGTACTATCATTTCCTCTTTTTATCCTGGAAATCATTTTGGGTTTTCTATGTTTATGGCTTTTTGAATTTTTCAATGTTTTTGGTTTTTCCAATAAAAGACTCCCCCTAAAATGTAAAACATATTTTTGGGTTTTTGAATTTTTCTGAAAAACTGTAAAAACTTTAAAGAAAATTTTAAAACTAAAAAGCGATAAACCGAGGTGATGATCAGTCTTGTTTTTCTTTTATATTGTTTATCTTTAAAAGATATTCGAATCTGGATCTGTCAAAAGCTTTTGTGAACAAGTCTGGTTGTTGATAGTCAGTGTGGATTTTGACCATATCGATCAGCTCTTTAGTATAACAATCACGGATAAAGTGATACTTAATCCGGATATGTTTAGCTTTAGAGTGATTACCCGTATCTTTAGTTAATGCGATTGCGGCTTCATTATCACAGTGTATAGGGGTTTTAAGAAATTGCAAACCGTAATCCACCATCTGCTGCTGAATCCAGAGAACTTGAGAGCAACAACTCGAGGCTGCTATGTACTCTGCTTCGCAGGTAGACAATGCGACTGAAGTCTGCTTCTTACACTACCAGGTGACTAGCCTGCTCCCTAAAAACTGGCATCCAGCTGTCGTGGATTTGCTATCCTTGTCACAGCCACCCCAATCTGCATCACTAAATGCGATAAAGTCAAAATTATCGTCATTAGGGTACCAAAGTCCTCTCGAGGGACAACCCTTCAGATATCTAAGGATACGCTTGACCGCTGTCAGATGACTTTGTTTCAGCTTCGACTGGAACCGTGCGCAGAGGCATGCAGCAAACATTATGTCTGGCCGAGATGCGGTTAGATACATCAGAGATCCGATGATTGCTCTATATGTAAACGGGTCCGTCAGCTCCCCCTTAGCGTCAACACCAATCCCGTGATTAGGCTGAATCGGGGTGTCTAGCGGCTTGGAATCCTCCATCTGGAACCGGCTCAAGACTTCGGATACATATTTGGTTTAATGAATAAAGATCCCCGTTGGTCTTTGATCCACCTGCAAGCCGAGGAAGAACTGCATCTCCCTCATCGCACTCATTTCGAACTTTTCCTGCATAACACGTTCAAATTCCCTGCAAAGAAGTTCGTTAGTTTAGCCAAAAATAATATCGTCTACATATATCTGGACGAGAAGCAAATCATCTCCTGTTTTCTTCGTGAACAGAGTACAGTCGACCAATCCGCGTTTGAATCCTTTCGACATGAGGTACGTGCTCAGCTCCTCGTACCATTGGCGTGGAGCCTGGTGCAACCCGTACAGTGCTTTGTTCAAGACGTAAACCTTATCCCGGTGGATAGGATCTTCAAATCCCGGTGGTTGACCGACGTAGACCTCATCTTTGACCACTCCGTATAGAAAAGCACTTTTGACGTCCATATGATACACCTTAAATTTCTTGTACGAGGCAAACGCTAGAAACATTCGGATTGCTTCTATGCGCGCCACAGGTGCATACATTTCATTATAGTCAATTCCCTCGATCTGATGAAAACCTTGAACTACCAATCTGGCTTTGTTCCTTACGATCACTCCTCTATCGTCTTTCTTACACTTAAAGACCCACTTGGTACCAATCTTCTTCCGTCCTGGAGGTAAATCCGTCAGTGTCCAGACTCCCAACTTCTGAAATTGCAACAACTCCTCTTGCATCGCTTCAACCCAGACATCATCCAAAAGAGCTTCTTTATATGTCCGCGGCTCGACCTGCGAAACATAACATGCAAACGACCAATCATTCTGACAACCAGACTTTTGTATTTTTGCATATAAAGCTAAAACGAATGATTTGCTACATCATTCTGACACAGTCCAGTCATTCTGACAACCGGGAATTTCTTCTTCTCATCATCAGTCAAACTCTCCAGAGGAATCTGCTCACCGGTGTTCTCTAATACTGGTGCCACATATCCTTTCGCTATCATCTGCCACGCCTCCGTTCCTTCCAACCCCATGCCTTCAAGATGAATCTTGAATTTCTTCTGCCACTGGTTGTACTCCTGCATCTCCATTAGCTTGGGTGGCCTATTCCCGCTACCTGAAGATAAATCATTGAATAGTGTAGAAATAGCATTAGTAGTTTGAGTGTTTACCACCGCGGCTGCTACTCCCCAATAATCTGCTCTAGGTTGTTGTGAAGATGATGCAACGCTCTGAGGCATCGAACTCGTCATCGCTAAGTAGTTAATTGGTTGTGACGACTGAGTGTTCGATTTCTGAGCTGCTACTGTCCATGGGTCCATGGTCACTTGCTGCTGTTGTTGTGTTGTCCCCGGTCTCGGTGTAGTTGGAAATCCCCACATGATGTTCACAAAGTTAAGAATTCAACACACTTGAAAATTTCCCAAATAACCTTCTACTTTCGTCCCTGGCAAAACTCACTTTCGCCCAAAAACAAGACCCGAATGTAGAAAATAACAAGTAAGGTCCACTTTCGGCCGGAAATATTCACCTTCGTCCCACTGAATCCCACTTTTGCACCCCCGATCACCCGAATGTGGAATATAACACCCAAAAGTGAAACAATCAACACAACACACCTAGGTTCGACCTGAAAATACCTACTTTCGACCAGAAATAATCCAGGTTCGCCCTAAAACTGCCACTTTCGACCCATGCTCTCTAGATTCGACCCATACATGTTTAAAAAAAGGTTACTGTTGGGACAAAGAGGATTGACGAAACCACCTTTTGATAACCTTAGTCTATTTCATATCTGCCTAAGTACAGAACTGCTGAAGAACAAAAGAAGAAGTACTGAAGAACAAACACCAAAGTACTGAAGAGTAAACTCATCAGAAGTTCTGAAGTCTAACCAGACATTTCACTGAAGAACTACTGAAGACAAACTGCTCATCAGCAGTTTGTCACTCATCAGCACTTTGCATCAGAAGCTTCTAACCGACTGAAGATCAGCAGTTTGTAGTTTTATTATTATATTGTTTTGTTAAAATCTTGATTACAAGTTTCGATGTAAAGACTTTTGTAACCTTATCTTTTAGCCGAAATATCTTAGGTTACTTCAGACAAAGGTTTAGTCCTTTGGTCTATAAATAGATGAGTTTGTTCATCTATTTCATATGTGATTTTGTGTAATATCTTTGATATAAATTGAAATCCTTCGGCTTTAAACTTATTATTCCATTTCACATCTGAGAAACATAAATTGCTATTACTGCTTTATACTTAAACTGTATTTATTGTTTCTCATTTATTATTCAGTCAAGGGGGAGTAATAACTCCTCATCAAAGTGATCTTTTAGACCTTTGAACACTTGTATTTCCGCTGCTTAATAACTCATACATAAATCTGATAACACATAAGTGTTCATAAACTAAGCCACTGATCCAACAATTGGTATCAGAGCATCTGGTTAATCTGATCAAAATCAATCTAACAAATTGAAGATTCAGACACAGGCTCAATATTGATATTCAATAAAGGATAAAAGGCTCACTTTTTAATCCATCACTTTAAGGAAGTATTGACAAATCCAAACTTCTTAAAAATGGATCCCTATAATACTGGATCTGCCAACAAACCTCCTATGTTAGTCAGAAATGAATATAACATATGGTCTAAGAGGTTGGCACATACTATTTCCCAAACAAACACTGGATGTTGGAGGTCCGTAGTTTTTGGACCTCACAAACCAGTTGTTAGTGATCCAGAGGGAAAGACTGAAAGACCAAAAGATCCAAGAGAATACACGGAGGAAGATTTCCAAAAGTTTGAGCTTGATGCAAAAGCTTTCTCCATGTTGGCTATGGCTCTCCCAAATGAAATTTATGCTGGCCTTTTACACTGTGAAAGTGCCAAAGAGCTGTGGGATTGCCTAAAAGAGCAGTTTGCAGGAACTGCTGAGGTGATAGCCAACATCAGAGAAATATTGGCTCAACAATATGAAACTTTTACTCACATAGAGGGTGAATCTTTAACACAACAATTTGAAAGATTTTCTTCACTCATCTCTGAGTTAAAAATTAATAATCAGATCTATTCAAATGAATCTATGTTACATAGATTTTTAAGATCTTTACCTTCAAAATGGGAAACTTACTCTATAGTCCTCAGAACAAGTTCAGATTTTAACACCTTGAACCTAACTAGGTTACATGGTAAATTACTAACTTTTGAAAGAGAAATCAATCAAAAGAAAAAGTTGCAAGAATCTGGTAAAACTGCTGATGACTATACTCCGGGTAGCACAGCCTTATTAGGACAAGACTCACCATCCTGTTCTAATAATTTTGGTTCTTTTGACCACATTGACATAACAGCTGGGATCTCATCAGATGGATCCTTCCCAGCTTATGACAATGAAGAACTGAGTCAAACTGCTGACAACATGTGTTTCATCATGGATGATTTAAAATATTTTAGCAGTGATGACTTAGAAGAAATGGAAATATTGCACCAACTGGCCCTGTTAAGCTTAAAAACTAACAAATTTTATAAAAAGTCAGGAAGGAAATTTCCAGGACTAAACAATTCAACAAAAGTTGGTTTTGACAAATCTAAACTGAAATGTCATAAGTGTCAAAAGTTGGGACACTTTGCTAGAGAATGTAGAAGCTCTAGCTACAACCAACCAATGTCCTCTGGAAATCAATTTAATCCCTCATATAATAGGAATAATGGAACTCAAGGGAGTGCTCATTTCGTACAGGCACAAGCTCCACATGTTCAATATGTGCCACAAGTACAATATGTTCAGATGCCTGCTCAACAACAACAGCAGCTCATGCCTCCATTTCCAACTGCTCAACAACCTGCACAAACTCAACAACCCCCTCAGCAACAAAGCTTATTTACCTCAGGGTATGTTGACTGGAGCAGTCTTCCTTATGACACATCAGAATGCAGTCAGGATGCAGACAATAAGGTCTATGATGTCAACTGGGGAGAACCTGATAATGGCAGAAAGAACTTTGCCTTAATGGCTTTTGAAGGATACTCTTCAAATTCTGCTCTCACACAGGTATCACAACAATCTCTGTTAAAGCTTTGCACTAAATCTTGCAAAGAATCATTTGCTTTAATTAGAGAAACTAATGTGCATTTACAAGGCAAATCCATTGACATGGAAAGAAAATACACACAAATGAAGTGTGATTTGGAAAGAAAAATTGTTTTGAAAAACAAAGAAATTTCCAAACTAAATGATAAATCCATTGAAACAGAAGCACAAATTAAAATAATGATAGAAAGCCTAGGAAATGTCAGACAAGAGCTTGCTGACACCAAGGTTGATTGTGAAAAATGGGTTGAGTCTTGTAAAGGGTATCAAATGTTACTTAACAAACAAACTGCAGCCAATGTTAAGTTTGGCATTGGATATACCCACACTGAATCACCAACAGATTTCACCCACAAAACTGATAATGATGGGAAGAAATTGATTCAAACTTCTGATATGGAGGAATGCACATCCTACCATCAGAACTTCCTCAAAAAGGGAAGTACTGCAGAAGTTAAAACTACTGACAATAAGCCATCAGCAGTTTCAACTACATCAGGAGTTGAGACCCTGAAAACTGCTGATGACCTATTTCAAAAATCAGATTTTGTCAGTAAACGGCCTTCCAGCTCTCTTGATCTATCTAAAAAGAAAGAGAAGGCTAAAGCATGTGAAATATGTGGTCTGTTTAACCACATAACTGAACTTTGCAGATTTAGAAAGGTAAATCAGTTAAATAAACAAAGACAACAACTGATTGTGGGAAAACAGATAAAACAAGATTATCAAAATACCTTTTTTCCCAACAAACAACAATCAAACAAAACCCTTTCTAAGAAGAGTCCTTTATCTCAACAAAGGTCATCTTCTCAAAGTTCAATTTCAGAAGTTTCACCTAACTCATCAGCAGTTTCACAAACTGCTGAAGTTAAAGATTTGATAAACCTGGTTAAACTTCTGATGACCAAAGTTGATGGTGGAAACCAAAAAGAACCCACCATTGTTCTTAATGACAAATCCATTGCCAAAAAGACATGGATTTCTAAAAATGGTCCACAACAAGCTGCACCTGTTCTCAAGAGCAAACCCAAAGCCAAACTGGCTTGGGTTGCCAAATCTAACTAATTTGCTATCTTGTGCAGAGAGTCTCCAGAGGTTTGAATAGCATATGGTATGTGGATAGTGGAGGCTCAATGCACATGACTGGATGCAGATACCTGATAAACAATTTTATCAGCCAAAGAGAAGGATCTGTGTCCTTTGGGAACAATGCCAAGGGATATGTGCTAGGATATGGCAATGTATCCTCAGGCAAAATGCAGTTTGACAAGGTCAATCTGGTTGAAAACCTTGAGTACAACTTGCTGAGTGTCTCACAAATGTGTGACAAAGGATATTCTTCCTTTTTCACCAAGACAGCATGCAAGATCATATCACCAGAAGGCCAGAAGTTGATAGAGAAGATTATTGAAGATCATACTTTGCTGATTGCCAAAAGCTGTGGCAATGTCTATGCAGTGGACATTGAAAAAGACAAAGTATTGAACAAGACTGCCTGTTTCTTCTCAAAGGCATCAACTTCAGAAAATGATCTCTGGCATAGGAGACTTGGCCATGTGAACTTTAAAACCATCAATAAAGTCACAAAAATGGGCTTGGTCAGGGGTCTACCTTTGAAGGAATATCAGTGCAAAGAACACTGTGTTTCCTGTCTTAAAGGTAAACAGCATAAGTCCTCCTATAAGTCTATTGAAGAATCAAAAACAACTGCATGTCTTCAACTACTCCATATGGACTTATTTGGACCAGTCAAGATTATGAGCCTTGGTAAGAAGAAGTACTGCTTGGTCATCATTGATGACTACTCAAGATTCACATGGGTCTTCTTCTTATATTCCAAGGATGAGGCAGCTGAAATCATCAAGTTCTTTATTCTACAAGTAGAGAAGCAATACTCTCTATCTGTCAAAGTCATCAGGAGTGACAATGGGACAGAGTTCAGGAACAAAACTCTGGATGAATTCTGTCTGTCTAAAGGGATTGTTAGACAGTTCAGCATTCCCAGAACTCCTGAACAAAATGGTGTGGTAGAAAGAAAGAACAGAACATTAATTGAAGCAGCCAGAACAATGTTAGCTGATTCAGGCCTACCTTTGTATTTTTGGGCTGAAGCAGTCAACACTGCATGTTATGTTCAGAATAGAGTTCTTATCAACAAGAGACATACCAAGACTGCCTATGAAATTCTTCATAGCATAAAGCCCCTTATCTCCTTCTTCAGGGCTTTTGGATGTCAATGTTATATCCTCAACATCAAAGACTCTATTTCTAAGTTTGCTGCAAAAGTTGACACAGGTTATTTTCTTGGTTATTCTCCTTTGAGAAAAGCCTACAAAGTTTTCAATTCAAGAACCAAGATAGTAGAAGAAACACTGAATGTCAAGTTCAATGAATCAAAACACACTCTTATTCCAGCAAATCCTGCTGAATTATTTGATCTTGACAGTTTTCATTTCGGACCTGAAAAGACTGTTGAATCATCCAAACCTCCTCAAAATGGTTTTCAAGGATTTGAAGATGATAGTCCTGCACCATGGACTCCAAACACAGTCAGAAGATCAACTATCAAACCTTCAGAAGTTTCAATAGCTTCAACCTCAGGAACTACTGATGAACATTTTGAAACTACTGATTCAGCTGAACCTAAAACTCCTGAAGTTCAAATAACAGCTGAACCAGATATTATCAATCTCAGTGGTTTATTTGAAGAACCTGTAGAGCCATCATCCAGTACAGGTTTACAACAACTGATTGAACACAAGGATCATCCATTAGATCAAATCATGGGTGATATTGCATCAGGGGTACTCACAAGAAACCAGCTTTCCAACTTTTGCTTATTCTCAGCATTCATCTCTCAGTTGGAACCAAAGAAGTATCAAGAAGCCCTCAAAGACAACAATTGGGTGCAAGCAATGCAAGAAGAGTTGCTTCAATTCAAGAAACAACAGGTTTGGGAAATCTGTCCCTTACCTGAAAACAAGCAACCAATTGGAACAAGATGGGTCTTCAGAAACAAATCAGATGAGGCTGGTATGATCATCAAGAACAAAGCAAGACTAGTGGTACAAGGTTATTCCCAAGAGGAAGGAATTGATTATGATGAAACCTTTGCACCAGTTGCAAGACTTGAAGCTATCAGGTTATTTTTAGCTTATGCAATTTCCAACAACAGTAAAGTTTATCAAATGGATGTCAAAAGTGCATTTTTATATGGAAAAATAAAAGAGGAAGTGTATGTCTGTCAACCTCAAGGGTTTGAGGATCCTTCTCATCCTGATTGGGTTTATAGACTTGACAAAGCTCTTTATGGGCTAAAACAGGCTCCAAGAGCCTGGTATGAAACACTTTCCAACTTTTTACTAAAGAATCACTTCTCAAGGGGATCCATTGATAAAACTCTTTTCATAAAACATGTTGGAAATCATGTCTTACTTGTTCAAATCTATGTTGATGATATCATTTTTGGTTCAACAAATTCAAAACTGTGTGAAGAATTTAAGAAACTCATGCAATCAAAATTTGAAATGAGTACAATGGGAGAATTGCAGTACTTTTTGGGACTGCAAATCAAGCAACAGTCAAATGGAACATTTATACATCAATCAAAATATGTTAAAGAATTATTGAACAAATTTTCTTTACAAGACTGTAAAACATGTTCCACTCCCATGACACCAATCACACAAGTTGAACCAGATGATCAAGGGAAACACATTGATCAAACCATGTATAGATGTATGATAGGTTCTCTTTTGTATTTAACTGCTTCTAGACCAGATATCATGTTTTCAACTTGTGTCTGTGCTAGATACCAATCTGCACCAAGAGAATCACATCTAATTGCAGTCAAAAGAATCTTCAGATATCTGAAAGGAACTCCTACTTTAGGAATTTGGTATCCCGCTTCAAGCAATACCAAGTTAACTGCTTTTTCAGATAGTGACTATGCAGGCTGCAAAATGTCAAGAAAATCAACATCTGGTGGTTGTCAATTCTTAGGAAACTGTCTGGTGTCCTGGCAATCAAAGAAACAAACATCTGTGGCAACTTCAACAGCTGAAGCTGAATATATTGCTGCTGCAAGCTGTACTTCACAGATACAATGGCTCCAATATCAACTGCTTGATTATGGAATCAAAGAAACCAAGACTCCACTTTTAGTAGACAGCAAATCTGCCATTAGCATCATTCAAAATCCTGTTCAGTTTTCAAAAACTAAACACATTGAAATCAGGTATCATTTCATAAGAGATTGCTATGAAAAAGGCAAGATTGAGGTGAAGCATGTCACAACAGCTAATCAAATAGCTGACATTTTCACCAAACCCCTTGATTCAACAACTTTTCAGAGGTTAGTATCCATGCTTGGGATGTTAAACTTAGAAGAAAGTCTGTAAGTGTTTCACTTTTTTATTCTGTACATATTTTATTTTTCACTTACATACTTATCTGTCACAAACCTCTGAAGACCAAAAATTTGAGAAAGAGAAAGTTCTGATGAACAAATTTTGAAAACTACTGATAAACATCAAAAATGGGATATTTTCAAAATGGATATAACTACTGATGAAAATCAGAAGTTAGAAAAGTGTTTTAAAAGTCATTTGCATCAGCAGTTGAAACTACTGATGAGATAACTAAAACCACTGATGAAGAAACCTTTCTTCTTCAGCAGTTTGACTAAAAGGGTAAAACAGACTTTTCACTCATCAGAAGTTTGACCTAGTCGGTTAAAAACTTCTGATAAATACCCTGTTCCAACACTTATCCATTCAAAAAGCAAAATTCCCTCTCTCTCTCTCAAATTCAAAGCAAAACCCCTTCTCTAACCTAAAAATTAATGTTCGATCAAAAACAACCATGGCTCTCGTGTTAAAACAGGGACACAACCAAAGAGGCTACTTTGTTAAAGATGAAGCCTGGTCCCAGTATGATGAGATACTTGATCTCATCATGAAATCCCAATATTATGATGCTTTCACCATCGATCCACCCATTCATGAAGAAACTCTTAATGAGTTCTGGGCTAATTCAGAGACGGTGAAGGTAAACAATGAAGTGATTTCCCTCAAATCTTCCATAAAAGGGAAAATGATGGCCATATCACCGGAAACACTAAGCATCAGGCTTGGTTTGAAGGATTCTGAGTCACCTGAGCATATTCCAACCTCAGATATTCATCTAACCATGACAGAATGTGGCTATCAAGGTACTTTGGCACAAGCAACAGTTTATAAGAAATATTTTGACCCACAATATAAACTGTTATTTCATTATATTATTATGTGTCTTAGTCCAAAAACTGGGTCAATAGATCAGATGCCTTCAACTTTTCAACCTATTTTTCATTCCATCATAAATGAAACTTCTTTCAAGGCATCAAAATTATTTTTCAATGAACTGGTTTTACATCATGAAAATGATAAAAAGAAATTTTTGTTGTATCCAAGATTTGTTATGCAATGCATAATAAAAGAGCTTGGAGAGGGAGTACTTGAGGGAGAAGCAACAACTTTAAACCCTTTAACTGCTCAAGTATTCTCTAGGCACAACAAACCAGCACTTATGCTAGAAGATGACCAAGGGGAAGAACAACCCATCCCCAAGGAACCCACATCTTCCAAACCCAAAAAGAAAACTCAAAAGCCTAAACAACAAAAACCAAAAACAACCAAGTCACTGAAAAAGAAAGTTCAGGAAGTGGAGAAACCTGAAACTACTGATGTGCAATCTGCACTTGAAAAGGAAGTGGCTGAAACATCCTCTCAGCACACTCCTTCTCCACCAACCAAAAGAAAACCAGTCACAGTTATTTTTCAAAGAAAGAAATTTAAGAAACCAATAACTGTTGACCCTGCCTTTGAAACTGCTGAAACCAACCCTGAACCCATCAAAACTCCTGAACACCAACCCCTCACAACTACTGAACCTGAACCCTCACACACAACAATAGAAATTGCCCAACTTCTCTCAGGACTAAAAGGAACCCATTCACCACATGTCACTCCCCTAGCAACACATCAAATTGGGGAGATGCCTTCAGAAGTTGACATGAATGTGGATCCTGTTAGCCCAACCCAGAGAGATGAGGATGAACAAGAGTTTGTAAGCCCAAACTTACAAACTTTTGATACTTTTGAGGCTGCTACTACTCACTTATCACCCAGTAGTGAACCTGAGGACAGTAGTAACATAGCTAAGACCTCAAACTTGGCAACTACTGATGAAGGCCTAAGGCCAGAAGTAGGAAAACCTCAGTACCAAGACAAAGAGGTTCATGAGACTACTGGTTTGGGTCCAGCTCATGATATAACTGATCCTGCCCTCTCTGAGGACACTATCAGGGATTCAGATGATTCCATTAATTTGGTTGATGAATCAAACATTCCACAAACTGAATTGACGGTTGATATTGAAGGTCCTGAATCTAAGGTATCCAAGCTCAAGAAGCTGGTCACCAAGGATCAGGTTAAAGACCAGTTAGCCCAAAATTCCCCAAAACTGGCATCTTCAGAGCAATCTGAAGATCACCCAAAAAGCACCCCTTCACCAAAACAACCTACCCAATTCACTGGGCTTACAAGCATAGACTTGAACCAACTATGCAGCCCAGATGGTCCCCTGTATCAGGCACTCAAACAAATTATTACTGATCAACTCAAACCCTTCACAACTGCTTGGGAGTTAAAAGCTAACAATCAGTTTGGGTTGATCAACTCGAGACTTGCAGAGTTGAACAAGAAGATGGATCAAACACAAGATCAACTGGCAAGGTTGTCTGCTGCAACATCTCATTCCATTCGGCTTCCAGAAGTGGATGAAGCCAAAAAGGGGGAGATGATTAAGGAACCAACTGAAGTTGCTACAACACAAAGACAAACTCCTAATCCAGAAGCTGATATGCCAAAACAAAGACCAGGAAAAGAAGTAGCACCAGAGTTCAAATTATCTAAGGCATCAGAGGGAACTGCTGATCACATCTCTCAAACTACTGAAGACAATCCTTCAGCAGTTGTGACTCCAATTACCTCATCAGCAGTTTTACCTCCTAAACCAACATCAGAAGTTCCTAAGGCAACTGAAAAAGAATCTGCTCCCACTCCTTTGCCTACAACAACTTCCACAACTGTTTTAAGCCCTACTCCCATCAGCATGTCAAAAGATTTATTGGAGAAGAGTTTAAAAGAGGCTGCAAAGAAGGCAAAAGAAGACAGAGTATGGAACAGCCTATAAGCTAGAGATGATTTGAGCTTTGAAGAAAAATTGATCAAGTACCAAGAGAAACTTGATGAGCTTGAGGCTGAAGAGAGAGCACTTGAAGCTGCTGCTGAAGAAGACAAAAGAGCACAGCTTATAACATTCATTACAAAGAACTCCAAATCAAAGCAAGTGGCCCTCAAAAGACTCTCAACACAAGAGCTGACTAGAAGAGCACAAATGCTATCTGATAGAATAGCAACAGAAAATGAGAGGAAAGCCAAAAGAGCTGAAGTGATTGAAGAATTAGTGGCAAATGGCTATGGTTCAAAAGCCTCAATCAGCAAATGGAAAGAACAAACTCTTTATGAGGCTTACAAGAAATTCAAAGCAAAGAAAGTTGCTGAACCAGAGAGATTTGAAACTCCAGAAGTCCAAACAACTTCTATTGTCAGGAGATCATCTGGTGCATTAAGAAGGCCAGCCACCAAGAGAAAAGCAGATGGAGATCCCATTGTCAAGACTGACTTCAAAATGATATTGCTAGAAGGAGATCAGTTAGTACATGGTGATTTTGATGTTGAAGAGAAACCCATCTTAACCCAATTCAGAGACAAGGCTACCTATGCTTATCAGTTACAACAATCCATCCAAGAGAAGACACATACAAGGGTTGTTACAGAGCATCACCTGCCCAACATGCCTATTCAAGGTGCTGCTGAAGTTCAAGGAAGTCAAGAATCTCACCTGAGAGTCACTGAAATAGAAGACATTCCTCAATCAGGTCAACCTAAGGAAACTGGCTTAATTTCCTATGCCTCTGACTTTGACAGGTCAAAGGTAAACATTGTTAAGTGGTCATTTACTGATTCCAACTCAGTACTTGTGACCAGGAGAGACCGTTCAAGTAAGGTTTACAAAAACTCAAAGGAGTTGAGTATTTTATCGTCTAAAGACCTTCTTACCATTCAACATTTAACACCTGAACTTGGTCCTCTCACTGAGCAACAAAGATGTACCCTTACTACCCGGATGACAGCAGAGATCTGGAGGATATTAGAAGGGAGAAAAGATGAACAATAAAGAATAGATAAGATTTTGGCTTCATCAATCCAGGGGGAGATTGTTGGGACAAAGAGGATTGACGAAACCACCTTTTGATAACCTTAGTCTATTTCATATCTGCCTAAGTATAGAACTGCCGAAGAACAAAAGAAGAAGTACTGAAGAACAAACACCAAAGTACTGAAGAGTAAACTCATCAGAAGTTCTGAAGTCTAACCAGACATTTCACTGAAGAACTACTGAAGACAAACTGCTCATCAGCAGTTTGTCACTCATCAGCACTTTGCATCAGAAGCTTCTAACCGACTGAAGATCAGCAGTTTGTAGTTTTATTATTATATTGTTTTGTTAAAATCTTGATTACAAGTTTCGATGTAAAGACTTTTGTAACCTTATCTTTTAGCCGAAATATCTTAGGTTACTTCAGACAAAGGTTTAGTCCTTTGGTCTATAAATAGATGAGTTTGTTCATCTATTTCATATGTGATTTTGTGTAATATCTTTGATATAAATTGAAATCCTTCGGCTTTAAACTTATTATTCCATTTCACATCTGAGAAACATAAATTGCTATTACTGCTTTATACTTAAACTGTATTTATTGTTTCTCATTTATTATTCAGTCAAGGGGGAGTAATAACTCCTCATCAAAGTGATCTTTTAGACCTTTGAACACTTGTATTTCCGCTGCTTAATAACTCATACATAAATCTGATAACACATAAGTGTTCATAAACTAAGCCACTGATCCAACAGTTACACTTTGAAAAAACGGTTATTTTGATCTGAAATTTTCAAAAGTTAATGGATTTTGATGATCTTTATCAGGTTATGATTCGGAATTGATTTGGAACAACTTTAACTCTTGAAAATGTTGATTTTAACCACGAATTGTTGTCCAAAACCTTCAAATTGTATCAAAAACCATTTTCAATGAGAAACAGAGAAAATTTGATCAAAATAGGGTCCAAATCAGTTCTGATATTATCAATTTGTTGTTGTATGATCTCTATAGCTCTGATACCACTTTGTAATTGAAGAATTATAGCAATAGACAGGAAATCTGATCATACAAGTCACTATTCCAGGTGCGGAAACCCTAGAACAGAACAAAATGATAATATACGAATCACAACACTCGGATTACCTTTTCAAACATCATTTTATAGATAACTTTATTCAAAACATTCAATACAAAGACTTTACAAGTTAATCTATAGACCTTCACACACACTTAATCTAGAGAGCAACAACCTGACCTTGACACACACAATAACCAACTATTCTAACTTACAAAACAAGCAAAACCTTTTTATAGGTACTGCACATTCGCCCTATACAAAGGTACGAATATACACATCTTCAGTCAGCTTCCCACATTCGCTCACTAGACTTCTTCCTTCGACCATCTTCAATCCACCTTCGCCCTCCATTATTCACATTCGACATTCCAGTAAATTCTAACATATGTTAATAATACAATCCGAAGCATTAGTCGCATAAAGTGCATCTACAATCACTACGTCATAAATACCTTTGACTTAAGGGGTTGATGACATAGCTGAAACCAACCAAAGTGTCATGATGATATTCCAAAGTTTGAAAGGTTAAGTGCCTAAACAATTCAATTTGAAAAGATGTCTTTAGTGACGCCCTTGGAATATGTATGCCGAATGCAACTCCCCATGTGTATTGTTGCACGTGGGGGAGCGGGGTCAGGTCTTTTATCCGGAAGGGAAAGGCCTTGAACCCTAAAATGGGTATAGTCCCATCTGTGAACAAAGAAATACTAGTCCTCCGTTACACCTTTAAGCCTCTGAGATGGCACCTTAGTCCAACTGTCTTTGACTCACATTTTCCTATAAATAGGTGGCTCATGCACTTCTAATATCTCTCTGACTTACATGCATTTCTTAAACTTCTCTTGAGCATACTGACTTATTGTCACGCCAGAGTCCAAACGAAGAAGACCCCCTCCTACGTTAAGACTAACAGTTCTTGTTTTGCAGAAAGCCTTGGCGTCTGTTTGGTATGAGGTAATGGAATGGACAAGGGAGTGGAATTAGCGAGGTAATGGAATGGATAAGGTAATGGAATGGATCCTTACCATTCCATGTCTTGTTTGGTTGCCATATAAGAATGAATTAAATCATTACTTTGTGTTGTTTGCTCAAAAGGAAAGATAGAGGAATAAAATTACCGGTAAGTGGTGGCGACGATGGGTAGGTAGGTGGCGGCGGTGGGTAGGTGGCGATGGTGTTGGTGGTGGGGGTTGGGGTGGTAGTGGTGGGTGGTAATGATGGCCGTGGGTTGTGGTGTTGTTAATGAAAGGTGTAAGACGGCATGGAATGAAAAAAAAAACAAGGTGGTGGATTGATAGATTTTGAAGGAATGGAGTACCTTGTGGAATGGGTGATTCCATTCCACTGACAAACTAAACACCATAATTTTCATTACCTAGTAAAGTTGCATTCCATTCTGCCTTCCATTCTAGCATAGTAAACACTAGTTTAAAGTCTCGAAGCCCCGTTGATATTCTTACCAAACCCTTCCCATTATTTGTTGGAACAATATCTCCCAAACTATCAAAATATGAATTTCAAGCTGAGTTTTTCTTGGACTAAATTCACGAAAATGAAATTGTGCTACCATTTTGGCATCGATATGAACACCTTATTTGGAATGTATAGTGACACTTGGCATATGATAAAACCATTCTATTAACAAGAATATTTGTAAAGATTCTCTTGTTATATCTATGTGATGACGTGGGTAGCTTAAGTCCAAAAAACTTATTGTAATACACAATAGCTTGAATATTAAAGGTTTGAAAGGTTCAAAAGTAAACAGCTGTCATCAGCAGCAAAAAGAACAAACAAGTGACTTGTCTAGTCACACTTTCTCGTTTGACTTTCCAGTCCAGGCCACAGCCACCATGTGTGGAGAGTGCAAGTCTTTACCTGCAGGTCTAAAGCCTTCCATAGGAAAAATGGAAAAGTCCCTTGTTGCAACAATGGATCAAGTCTATTTCCTTGCTCCTTATAAAAGATCCTTTCTTTATAAGGGTTGGCATCCTGGAAATCAGACTCACTCCTGGACATCTTCTCTTCTTTTTAGAAGATTATGCTTCATGCATATTCTTTTCTTCACATATCGCATCTAAAAACAAAAAAAATACAATAACAACAACATTCTGGTTTGAATCCACTTCAAATCAGAATCTTAAAAAACAAACAAAAATAACAAAGATCCTACCTATGTGTTGCAATGTGGGGGACCCCACGACCTGTGTTACGCTAACCGAAACCCTTCAACCCTTTTACCCCTGGAAGACTCATCACTATTGTTGGTGATATATCTGTTGTAGCAACAAGTTGGCGCCCACCGTGGGCCTGCGCCATTGAGTTTACTTAACAAATCAGTTGTGTAGCTCCAACTTCTTAAAGTGTCCGACCAAGAGTCTCCAGAAGAAGTGAATTAAGTGCCTCACAACACTGGTGAGACACCAAATACTAATGAGTCTGAACCTTCATTTTTACCCGGACCACTTCCTCCCCCTCACATTCCTCCTACATGATCTACACCATCACACTTTGAAGCTGGTCCGAGCACAATTTATTCTCCTTTCAACCCTAGTCCTTACCTCCCCGAAAGGCCAAGCCCTACAACTTTCCATTTATTCACATGTCAACCCTTTGCCTCTAGTGCACCTATAGGGCACGAGGTCACACTGGATCAGCTCTTGCAGTCACCTGTCTCGAGTGTTCCTCCACGTGCTCCCACTTCTTGGGAACATGCTATGACCTCCTTACCATTGGCTCGAAGTGCACCCATGACTATCCCCATGGGAACAAACTACATGATCCAACTAGAAAGCCTTCAAGGCTTCAACCTCATGCCTCAAATAATGGCACAAATGAAGGCATAATTCCCTTGGCAACAGTTTATCAGCCAAGTGTTACCCACCCATCAAGGCAACTCAAATGGTAACATAACAACTAGAACCGAGAATGATATCAATAAACCCTAGAAGCCAAACAACCTTTCATGTTTCTCTCAGGAAATAGCCGATTACGATTTTCCCACCAAGTTGAAAATGTCTTACCACATAAAACTTATGATGGTACTGATGACCATGAAGATCATCTCCAAATCTTCTCCTGAGCTGCTAGATTAGAGAAATTGGGGCAATCCCGAGTGTTGCCTCATGTTTATGTAAACTCTTGTTGGATCTGTCCGAATTTGCTTCAATGACCTTCCAGCTGGAAGCATCCGATCCTGTGATGACCTGGGCAATATCGAAGGTGTGTCAAGGACGCCACAGTCATCTTCTAAATCAAAAAACGAAACAATTAAAGCCTTTGGGATTTTATAGAAAGGTACCGGAAGGAAGGTCTAGCTTATGTTGGTGCTGATGAAAAAAATGATGGTTGTAAGGTTCATGAAAACAATAAATTCCAAGTACCTAATAAGGGAATTCAACAAGAGTCTACCTAAAACCCTTGATGAATCTCTTGAAAGGGTCGAGGCTCACATCCGAGGGGAAGAAGCTGTGGACATTAAGGAGCAAAGGAAAAGAGCCCCTAGTTAGAGGAACGCTAGTCTAAACAGAAAAAGGGTTAACTTTGGTTCCTACGATAAACGCTCCAACGGATCTGACTCCCGAAGGTCAGATGGAAGTAACCCTCTAAGTAGAGAAAAAACCGTGAGCTTCACTCCTTTGATCAAAACCCCATAAGAAATCATTGTCACTAAAGAAGTAAAGCATAGCTTCAGGCCTCCCCGTCCTCAGCCCAAAAGTGAAAGAAACGAAAACTCCAATCAATATTGTGAGTTCCATGAAGAGAAGTGGCACCACACTAATGATTGCTTTTAACTCAAGAAAAGAAATAAGAAAGCCATCAAGTCTCGAGAACTTGCCCATTTGGTTAAAAAAGTAAAAGACAACATGTCTGATGGCAAGAAGAAGGAATTTAAGATGTTGCGCCCTATGCGAGAAGCTTCCTATAAACGCCCTCATTTGGAATCTTAGGAACGCCAATGTGTTTGCTTCCCCCCACGTGAGGGTGAATAGCATCATAACCCTTAAGTGGTGGAAGCCCATGTGGGAACCATCAAGATACAGAAGGCCTACATTGACACAGGAGCGACCACTGAAATAACGTTTGAGAAATGATTTAACCTGCTCAGCCACGACGAACGTTCAAAGCTTTAGCAGGCTCACTCTCCCATTAAAGGTATAGCCGACATACCCATCAAGCCTTTACGCCAACTAACTCTCAATTTCTGTTTCAGTGAGGGGAAAATGAAAAAAGCTAAGCCACTAACCTTTGTGGTGCTCAATCTACCTTCCAATTACGATGTTATCACTAGAAGACCCGGGTTAGCCTTGTTTGACATGGCTGTCTCCATTGGCCAAGGAAGTGTAAAGTTCCCCACAATTGAGTTTGTAATATATTTGATTTAGTATTTTTTTTTGGTTTGAATCCTATTACCTTCGAGTCCTGGTGTATGTTGGTTACGCATGTTGTATTGATGTCATGGTTTATGTTGGTTCTTCTTATTGTATTGATAATGAGTTTGTAATGTTGTGGTATGATGTCAATTATATGTATTTAACGATGAAATGAAGTATGTGTTTATTGTCTTTTCCCTTGTAATTAACGTTTACTACGTGCACAAACTAGAGTTGGATGTTGCAGAATGTTTTGTTACATGTTTGTTATCAAGTATTAGTTAAATCAAATAAAATTATTTCATTGTATATACATCTTTTGTCACTTTTTATTTTATCCTTTGATTTAACTGCGCGAAAATTTAACATTGAGGGAGTTTTTTGCTTATATGCTTCAAGACAGGGTGAACAAATTCTCACTAATTCTAAATGCAAGGCGACTATTTCAACAATCTTTAGTCGATTCGTATACAATGATTGAAATGGAGAGATTATTTTACATGCGTACTTAGCAAAGAGTCCTTAGAAGTGAGACAGTTGAAATGCACTGTTTTCTTACCGGAGACCGGAAGTTATTGCTTTTAGGAAATGATTGGCCGCAAGTTATTTGTGAAACATCAAAATATGGATTTCTGATATGTTGTATGGCTGCAAGTTATTGTGGAAACATGGGAAGTTATTGTAGTTTGATGGGCCACAACGTATAGTTCATTATAATATTTATATGGTCCTCAATTTATTGTTGAAACATCCAAATCCAAATATAGCATTGCACTATTAGTTTAGGTTTTTTTTTCGAAATCGTCTGTTTTTTCAACAAAAAAAATTCTTAAACTTTGTTTTGTAGATTAATTATTTATTCTTATTTTTATTTTATGTTTAAATGTTTTTTAGTGTAATATGTTAAATTTTACTCTATTTCTTTAAGTTTTCAGTTTAATGGATCGTAAGAGAAAGAATATGCTTCTCAATGGTGGCAAGCTAAATAAGTTTGTGCATTGTAAACTATGTAAGTTTACTTGTCTTGATAGGAAGCAATATGACATTCATGTGGGTTCCCAAAAACACAATCAAAAGGTACAAAATTGTATGTTGTAATTATATATGTTATATTTATACGTTATTTTTAAGTTTTGTGTATCAAACATTTATGCATACAATTTATTGTTTTCAGGTTGATGCAGCGAGGGGTGAAGCAGTATTTTATTGTGGATTGTGCGACGTATTTTGTACAAGTTCCAAAAACCTTGACATGCATAATAAAGGAAAGTATCACGTAAGTATGATGAAGGGTAAATACGTTGAACAAGATGATGTGAAGATGTATTTTGCTTGCAACGTTCGATGTAAAAATCCTAGGAAATTACCATGCTGCAATGGATGTTATGAACGTATTCATAATTAGTTTTTTTTCGTACTTGATTTAATTCCTTTTGTGATGCACTATTATTAAGTTTTGTGAACATTATCTTTTCACGTATGTTTTCTTTCAGAAATTATCCTATTATTTTGTTTAGTGGAAGAATTTATTTTATTACAAGATTTATTTGCATCGATTTTTTTTTTTCAACTTACTAATTTCACGAGTGCAAAAAAAAAAAAAAACAAAAATTAAAATATTACATCATACTTTCACATATAGTTATTTAAAAACTTGGACAAAATGTAATTTATCATGTTATATTTTCTTTCATGTTATGTTTTAAACTTTTAGTTGAACACTGCCCTTATAAAAGTTGTTTAATTTTATTTAAGTCTTTTAAAATGTTTTTTATTTAAAATAAATAAAAATATATAAGAATATAAAAAAAGTTATAAAAGTTAAAAACCCTAATTACCTATCAACACAAACGAACATAAACAAATAAGTTACCGAACGTTCACGAACATAAACAAACGAACGCGACCTCTGTTAACTAAACGAACAAATTTTTTGTTCGTATTCGTTCATTTATTAAACAAACAACACAAACGAACTTCCCGCCGCACGGCTCATGAACTGTTCACTGAAAGTTCATTTCGTTTGCAGTCCTACTTAGACGTGAAACATCATATTCACTATTCACTTTTTCCATGGTATATATATAGGAATAAAAAGTATTGTCATCGAGAGAAGGATTTTCACCACTGCTCATGTACACTAATTCGATTATTAAGATTGAGGCAATGGCAACATTATTATATATCTTAAAACTTTCATTGCTTCATAAAGTTCTCTCTTTTTATGCTTTTGACCAGATGCTTGTTTAGAAAATATAATATCTAATATCAGATCCAAATTCAAAGATCCAAATCATTTATTCATTAACAATTAACAATACAAATCAAATAAAATTTCTAAGTTTAACCAATCAAATCAAAATTCTAATTCAAATTCATTACTCATAACTATTAACAACACAAATTAAATAAAGATTTTACACTGTGAATCATTAAACCAGCTATGTGAAAAAAAAAACAACATACCTTATTTGTTGGGCCGATCGACGATAGTGGTTTCCAGTGTAAGTCGTTGCTGCGTGGCCGGAGGGAGGAAGGGAGGGCGACGCTGGCAGGGTTAGGCAATGGTGGTGTTTGGCGTGTGAAGTGTGCATCCTGTGAACTTCTGTAGTCCATGTCTTTCTTTTTTATGTTTTGTGGGTTATATTTTTTGGGCCAATATAAATTAATATCTATACTACATTATAAAGGAGGAGACATGAGCAAATATGTTCAATTTGTCTAAAGTTAAGATGGTATACCAAGGTTTTCTTTACAATTTTCTAAATTTTACCACTTTTCTTCCCTAAATGCCCCTATTATATATTTTTCAATATTGTATTATAGGTTAACATATTGGATTCCAGTGATGTATTGAGGCTTTAATTCAACTTCAGATATCGGGTAATCCATGTAAACCATTATAGTTAATCCTGGTACTAGCTACCTGACCAATATTTTTCAGTTTTTGGTTTGGGATCAAGTTTATGGGATCACTCAGAGTGTAGAGGAGCATAGATGTCTTTTTACGTATGCTGCATTCTGACGACTATTTGTGGTTTCATATTTGGTTGTTCAAGAAATATTAGTCAGAATGTATAGACACATTACTAATATCCAAAGTAATAAGTTATTTAGGTTCTCTTGTGATGCGTATTTTACAATTTAATACTTCCTAGCATTATGTCTCTTTGCTTTCATCCCAAAGACTTTTTCCTTATTTAAAAAGTCTTACATTCTTCTTCAAGTGATGGATTTGTGGATAATTTTTTTTTATTAATGTTACAGTATGGAGACCATCTAATTTAAAATATTGCAGGGATCTAAGATCAGAAGAAAAGTACTGTTCTATTTTACCTTCAATATTGCTAAGTTTGACTTTTGTCAAATATCTAATTTAACTTCCAATTGTGCATCAAATCAGGAGTAAGAAACGAAAGCATAGGTCAAGAGACTGACCTCCATGGAGATTCAAATTTCGAGTGCGGGTTATCAATTTCCTTTCCATTATACTATCACTATAGAATATGATACTATGAACTTTTTTATTTTGGGTAACTGGCTCATTTGTGTGTGTAGTCCAATATTCCATTGGTTATAGTTTTCACGCATTTCTTAATGTACTTTGAGGATATGTATGAGCTTTATAAATACACTCAGTAGTTTACTTTATTAGTCATTGAATGATGAATCTTATGATCATTGTCTCGAATACATTCCAACACAAGAAGAGAATAATGCTTATCAGATTATGGGGCTGTTTGGTAAGCCTCTTAATGAGACTCTAAATCATTTAGCTCTGAATGGTTCCGCATTCAACGCGTTTATTTCTGTTTCTGAATGGAATGGTTAAGGCTAAACCATTAAGACTTGGGATGCTGCTAAACCATTAAACACTGAACTAGGCTGAACCTTAATGTGGGTCTCCTACCAATGTGGACAAGAAAACTAACCATTAAGAGGTCCAACTTAATGATTCAGCACTTAATCAACCAAACAGCCCTTATGTTTGAGGAGGACCGACTTAAGTTCATTCCGAAGCGATAATGCCTGCTTTATTTGATTTTGGATTTAATTTTTATGAATTAGCTCTAGATTATTTTAAATTGTCTAGTATCGGGATAATCTTATATGTTCCGAATGTTTCCTTCCAAGTGAGTACTGCATTTCATTTTTGTTTTTTGTAACACCCCCAACTTTTATTTATTTATGACTTTAAGTTAATAGGTTCTAACTTTTAAGTTAAAGACAGGTGGATAAATACCTTTTAGATGACCTTCTTTTAGCTTTAAAAATTGGAGTAACATTAGTAGCTAAGGTTTATGACTCATGGAATAAGATAGGTTACCTACACAATGTATATGACACGAAAACCAAAACTAACATAATACATACACAACAAAGAGCAACAAGAACATAACAAGCACATACCACATAGTCACACACCCTATGTAAAATTTGCGTCCGCCGCAACGCATGGGTTACCTACTAGTATATCAAAAGGAGTCTATTGATTTTAAATTACTAGAAAGATGCATATATAATTATATAGAAACAAGGTTAAATGTAAAATATGTAATAGTCACATAGTGCTATTAGAAAGATGCATATAATCATCGGATGTACATGTATCAAGTCTGGAATCATTCGTAAACTTGCAATTTAAAAATCCTTTTGGTTATACCGATGTACATTATGGTCGTGGTTATCAGACTGCAACAGCAAAGAACTATTGATGATGGTCACGTGTGCACCGGGGATTAAAATTGCTGGCTGCTAAAAATATTTTTAGTCAAAAGCCGACGGAGAAAATCTTGATTAATTTTCATTTCAATGCACGATTAATCGTAGATTTTGTTTTTTTTTTTTTCTTAACACTTTTTTAACTTGAAAGATACTTAACATGTGATTAAAGTGATTAATTGATGAGCAGGGGCGCAACTTCACAGGGGCAGGAGGGGGCGTCCGACCCCCTCAAATTTTCGCTCAGAAGGTTCCGATTATATAGCATCTGTATAGAATTTTTTTAGTATATACGGTTTCGAAACACCCCCCCCCCCCCACGTAACCGGTGACTTCCGACCCTCCGAGATTTTCGCTCAAACTTCACAAATATGAAGGGAGGAGGGGTAGGATAATACTCATAAATAATGAATAGCACAGTTAGAGAGTATGATTGCATGTATTCTGTCCATTTCCTACATTAGGTTTAATAGTAGCCATTTGTCGAGTTGCAACTTACTGAATTGACAGCAATATGACCGCATGCACACTTCATCTTTCGTAACTAACCCCGTTTATAAATTTGGGAAAATTGACAAAAAGGAAAAAAAAACATATAAAACAACTCTAAATCTCATCCCGGAATATTTATGGCAAAGCAATGCAAACCCTCAAATTTGATTCACTTTTGATCCCCCGTATCCTTTTTCATATTTTGTATTGACGTATGTAAGGAAGAAGAAAAAAAATAGTAAAAACAAGAAGAAATTAATATTATTTAATTGGATATAGATAAATATGAGGAACTAGCAATTTTACCCGCCGCGCGTTGCGACGGCGTGCGGCGGATTGAACCGTGAAATAAACATTTGGCCGGTGCAACCGATAATAAAACGAAATAAATGTAGTGCCGGCACAACCGATAATAAAACGAAATAAATGTAGGGGGACTGAAGTTGCAATTAACTAAAATATGAGGGGGTGGCAGTTGAAAGTAGGGGGACTAAACTTGCAATTAACTGAAACATAAAGTAGAGGGACTGAAGTTGCAACAACCAAAAACTTAGGCGGTGGCAGTGCAAATGTCCCACCGACACTTCATAATAGGATATAAATAATGAGAATATGTGATGAAGGAGTTTGTAGAAAATGAGTTATAAATTTAGAAAATTGTGACTTTTAGCTAAATCTGATCTTATGGAGTAGTCTGACCCTGGGAATGAGACTGTCATCGCTGCCGAGAATAAACATGCTGTGCCGGGTGACTGGAATCCTCTGAGGTCAGCTGAACAGGCTGACAATCGGCAGAAGATGCTGAGCAAAGCTGCTTGAAGCGTGAGGCTGATCCGTAACATCAACTGCAGAAGAATGCGGTTAGAGCCTGCTTAGCTCACGAGACTCACTTTAGCCTTGCTTATTTCACCTTCGGGTACTAGAAGCATATAGTCTATTAGCTCTCTATAGATTCACTCTTTTTCGCCCTTGTTAAAGAGAACATTCTAGGATACTTCGAGTCTCTTGGATTCCACGTCATAGCTAGCGTCTACCCGGACTGAGCATATCCAAGAAAGACACAAGATTATAGGTATGGGATGGTAAATTTACTCTGAGTCAGAGTAGGTTTCACTTTTTTATTTTTATTTTTGTGAGCGAAACCCCCACATTTTTGGATGGGTTATGAACGGTTGTGAATTCAGAGCGATAATGTTACTGTTTATCAGTATATAAGTATATTTAGGGGAATATTGTTTCACTATATTAATTTTTTAATATTCTTTCTAAAGTAGTTGTGAGTGGATGAGTGAGAAAATGTAATGACAAAGATAAAAATTATAGTGATTTTTAGTATAATATATGCATGAGGATGAGAAAGCTACTGTGAATGCTCAGGTCATTCACTAGTTCAATGGATAGTTACTTTTGCTTGAATCAACAACATTTCTCGACATCAAGCATTCAAAAAGAAATCAAAATCTATAATCTATAACTTATAATAAAAGAATTGAGTTTGTATGAGGTGGCATTCAATAGAGACCTCAACCCCTCATTGAATGTGCCATGTGGCACCTTGAGGTGATAGTATTGAATTTATTATTTTAATCTATTTTTAATCATTAATAAAAAAAAACCCAATATTATAATTTATTTAAAAGGAAATAAAATAACATATGGATAAAAAATATACTAAAATCTAATCTACTAAAATAAATATTAAACTTTTATTATTTTTTATCTCATGTTTCCCCCATAACTTTTAAACGCTAATAACTTTTAGATACGAGATTTTTTAAAGAAAAAAAGTACACCAAATTAACGAGCGTTTTATTATCTTTCCAACGAGTATCATAGTGTTATATAAAAAACGGAGAAAAAAAAACGATTATTGGTGATACTTGACCCGATTACCCGAAACCACATACCAAAATACCCGAACTACATACCCGATCATATACCCATGAATTTTTTAACGCATCACATAACCCTTAGACTAATGCGTTCGATATTTGCAATATACGTGCACCATCATACACTAAAAACTTTATAGTATGTAACTAAAATATATGTATGGTTATTATAATACTATTTCAATAAATAACTTTTTTTTTCTTATTTCATGTTAGTTCTTTTTAGAATGATCGATTACAAACTTCCGAATTCATTTGACATTATATAATATTTTGTAATGGCAATAAATTTATACCCCGGCGCAAAGATTCGTTTTTTTATATTTGAATATGATAACTTATGGCAGGGATTTGTTCAAAATAAATAATAATAATAATAATAATAATAATAATAATAATAATAATAATAATAATATTTATTTATTAATCATATATTGGCAAGTCGTTAATTATGTTGTCATATTAGATATTTTATTATGTCATATTAGATATTTCAACCCGAGACGCTCCCGGGATAAAAGCTAGTTATATGATATAGCAGACTAAGGTGAGATGGTTTCAAATTTAAACAATTCCTACTTGATCTAATACGATTCTGGCTCTGGGTATGATAACGTCATATGAAAATGACAATATTGGTAAACACGAATTAGTTAACAAGGTGGCTTATGCGGGATAATATGTTTAGGCTTCTGATATTTACACAACTAGGGTTTTTATTTGCACAACCTCTCCAAGGGTCGTCGAGGCCTGGACGGCCCGTAGAGGCTCAAACAGCCAAAAAGACGGGCCGTAGAGGCTCCGACGGCCCGTCAAAAACCCTAAACCCTAAAAACGACGGTCCGTTGGGGTCTCGACGACCCGTGCACTAGCATCCAAATCAACAACAATCATTGGTAATCATTGGCAATGATTAGGTGATGATTATTTGGTTTTTTATAAGTGTAGTGTGGGTGTTTAAAATGGGTTTGAGATGTAAATATAAATGTTTGGTTTTTTATAAATGTTATTTTTTTTATTTGTATAATATGATCTTTTTTATATGATTGTGTATATGAATATGAACGAATGTTTGGTTTTTTAGTAACGTTTATGTTGCCGAACTAAACAAAACCCAAGATGCGAACAATAAATGTTTGGTTTTTTATAAATGTTATATTTTTAATTTGTATAATATGACTTTTTTTATATGGATGTGAATATGAATGAATGTTTGGTTTTTTACTAACGTTTATGTTGCCGAAATAAACAAAACTCAAGATACGAACAATAAAACCAAATAAAGCATAATAAGCATAATATTCAAACATTTACATAAAAAATAAAGCATACTGAGTTCAAATGTACAACTAAGGAGCCGACCCACCCGGCTGACCCGACCCACCCGGCTGACTGCTGGACGCCCCACCCTAACAAGTACGCGGCTCCAAACCAGCATCCTGTCGTCTCTCATTCTCGCACACTAACAGCCACCGCAAATCAGCCCCAATCGCCTGCATATCAGCCCGCATCGACCCCAACTGATCCAGGATCTGCTGAAGCATCTGGGCCATGCTATCAGGCAACCTGACGGCATGATAAACGTGGCCAGGATGTTGTCGCTCATCAGGGGCAACATCTGGCATCTCTACATCATGAGGTGGGTCGCCGTCGGCAACGTGTGGCATCTGGACCTCCTCGGCATGCGGCCACTCAATATGTACCAGCGGCTGTGGTACAAAATGCTCGCCACGGTCGCCATCTGCACCCCAAGCACGCTGGTAATATGCGGGTGGGTTGCTGCGCGGGACTCGTCCTGCCACCCTCATCTGCTGCATTGTCTGAATATTTAACCCCCTGAAATGCAAAACAACAATAATAATATTAAATAACTAGCTTTTATCCCGGGAGTGTCTCGGGGTTGAAATATCTAATATAACATAATAAAATATCTAATATGACAACATAATTAATGATTTGCCAATACATGATTAATGAAAATAATAATAATAATAATATTATTATTATTATTTATTTTAAACAAAATTCTGCCATAAGTTATCATATTCAAATATAAAAAAAGGAATCTCTGCCTATGAAGTTATGTTTATCGTTTGTGATTTATTAGTAGAGTAACATATATTTGAAAACAAAACCCTACAAAAATAGTTGTTTTTTTCTCCGTTTTTTATATAGCACTATGGTACTCATTGGAAAGATAATAAAACGCTTGTTAATTTGGTGTGATTTTTTCTTTAAAAAATCTCGTATATAAAAGATATTAACGTTTAAAAGTTATGGGAGGAAACATTAGAGAGAAAATTTAATTTTGTTTTTAAATTCTTATCTTTTCCTAAAATAATTATTATAATATATATAGATTTATTAAAAAAACTCAAAAATTAAACAATCCTACATGATGCCACGTGGCACATTCAAGGAGAGGTTAAGGCCTTAATTAAATGCCACATCATCAAAGTTCAATTCTTTTATTATAAGTTATAGATAATGAATAATAATAATCTTACTTGGGCCTCATCGGAGCTGGTAAACTGTCCTCCTCAATATGCGTCCACAAATCGGCCGGGGCAATACGCAGCGCGATGGCGGTGACGATCCCACCAATCGGAATACCCCCCGATGCATGCCTATGAGGGTAGGCAGCGATGTACTCAGCAAAGCACCTGTGCAGCGCAACCGGCCTACCCCTCAAGATGCAGTAAAGATAGAAAAGGTCAATCTGATTGACCCTTTCGTTACAGGTACACCGTCCGGCAATCGACCAGCTAACCAAACGGTGTATGTAACGAATCACAGGGTCCCGGATGTTGCTGGCCCTATCCGTCCTGCACAGGATAATAATAACATTATAAAAATTTCGGCAGAGTTTCCTCTGTTTTTGTACGAACCAGACAACACAAGTCGTCTACAAAATCCAAAAACAAACGAACTAAATAACAATAATAATAACTAAGCGAACTAAATAACAATAATAATAACGAACTAAATGAACTAAATAACAATAATAATACCTGTCGCCCTCCTCCCCATACACTGGACCACCGATAGTGGGCCACCAGGCCATCAACATGTCGTCTGGAAAGGTGGTCAAGCCTGTGGTGTAGATATCCTGGACGAGCTCGTCCTCTCTGTACCAGCAGCAAGTCGTAGCCCACTGGTCCACCGTATATGTGTAAAGCTGTCCAAATAATCTGAACTGTACCTCAGGGCCATGCTCGGCGTCGGGATCCGCACCAGCTGGAAGCGGCGTGTAGCGGAATGTGGAGATGAACTCGAGCGTAAGTGGCCGATACGCATCATGGTGGAGGTCAGCAAACAACCGCTCCCAAGGGCTGTCGTCTGGGATCCACTCCGTAAATGAAATTGAGAGAGGGAAAATGAAATTTTCGAAGAGGAGATCTGCTTTTGGGGTTTTCAGTGTTTCACCACGGGCCGTGGAGGCCTCGACGGTCCGTGGTATTTTTTAAATTTTTTTAAATTAAAATTAACATGAAGCTTCCCTTGGAAGCTTTGTGTTTTTGACGGGTCGTGGAGGCCTCCACGGTCCGTAGTTTTTTTAAATTTTGTTTAACTGAACTATCATACAACCACCTTAAATTTTTGAGCAATCAGTAATCCTGTGGAGGGCATCTCCATCCAATGGTCATCCGTTGCTGGTCCCACTCCACTGTGATCTAATGACGTGGAGACTCTCTCGTAGCAACTGTGATCTATATGGTTTAAAATTGTCCACCACCGTTCTACATTCTCGACTATCTCCTCCTTAAGCTGTGTGCGGATGAAGTGCCACATATCCTCTTGCCACCCTAAGGACACAGCTACGGGTCGAAACCCACAGTGACCGTCTCCACGGACATTCCGAATGTCTGTAACGTGTTTATGATATTCCGGTGGAAGCCATGTCTTATACCTGTCGATCTTCAGTTTGTACCTGTAACCATCAAAAAGTGAGATTTAATATGTGTATAAATATGTATGCATGTATGAATTTGTATATCAGTAGTTTGTACTTCTCCCCTACCAACAGTGGAAAATCTTTATCGTAAACAATCGGTTTTTCCTTTGACTGTTTACCTCTTCTAGATGGCTTTTTGCCCTACGTTGAAAAATTTATATAACAATAATAACAACAACAACAAGAATAATAATAATAATAATAATAATAATAATAATAATAATAATAATAATAATAATAATAATAATAATAATAATAATAATAATAATAATAATAATAATAATACTAACCGCAGCCTTATCTTCCTTTTTTTCCTTTTCACTTGTTGTTGGCCGACCCCGAGTATCGGTTTGTACCTCAGGAGGTTTATGTTTAGTCATAATCGGATTCAACACCTCCTTCATCTTCTGCAACATGCTTTTTTCACTCGCGGCGGTTGCGACCTTAGTTGCTCAGCGAATGCATTCATTTCGTGATGAAAGTCATACTCGGGAAAACTGTAGCACATGCATTCATCAGAGCCAGATCTCTATCTGTAAAAATTACATGTAGCTCCATACACTTCTCCAGCAAATCTTTGAGCCTCTCTAGCACCCATATGTAGTTACTCGTTTTCTCTTTAACGATAAATGCATGGGCGATACAAAATGATAAGTTTGTCGACGTCATACCCACAATTTGAACAAACGGGATTCTGTACTCGTTCGTTTTGTAGGTGGCGTCGATCAGCATCACATGTGGGAAGGCACGCCAGAGATTGTACGAGACCCGGTGTGAAAAGAAAATATTCTCAACAGCATCTGTCTCCGGATTCTGCTTGGTGAAGTAAGTAAATTTCTTTTCAACTAGGATACTCTCGAGTATCTGCATAACAATAATAATAACAATATTTAATATTTAACAACAATAATAATAATATTTAATATTTAAAAATAATAATAATAATAATAATAATAATAATAATAATTAACAATAATAGTAACTAATAATAATACCTGCATTGGAGTTTTGTCGCCATAAATTCTGTGTTTAATCTTGCTAATGGTATTGTGTATGTCTCGTAGAATACATACATTATTCAGGTTTTGTGCTCTAATGGCCAAATGTATGTTTGCCGGTTCCAGGCACTGAAAATAAAGCGTTTCCAGCATTTCTTCTTCATCTGGTGTCAGCCTCCTAGCAAAAGCGTGACCCTCAACATGTTTAAAAGGGTCAGGGTCGTGGTTATGATTCGGGTGTTTAACCTCCAACTTCCAACCGTCTTTGCGTAGCCTCCCTATTAACATAAATGGACAGTTAATCTTTTTGCTACCCGAAGCCTGTACTGTGGCTGTAGTTTGGTATTCGCCAGCACGGTCGCATCTCATGTCTATCCTAATTTTTCATGCATTATTTCCCGTGCCTTTTGAAACAGAACGTCCGGTCACTAGGACGTAGCCGCTAGCGAGGGCTCTATCGTAACCCCATGGTTTCATCTCTTCAACATACCCGAATACCTGAAAATTTATACAAGAGTCTAGTCTGAATTCATACTACTCTAAATTATATACGACTGTAAATATATACTAGCTCAATCCAACAAACCCTAAAACGTGTAAAGATATACTAGTGTAAATAAATAAACGCACCTGCTCGGTTTCATACGAAACATCCGGGTTACGTTCAACTTTTATGTTAACACCTTCATAAGCATCTTTCTAGTTGTCATCATTCGGGTTAGAGCCGTTATAATCTTCCTCGAAGTCCTTAGCACCACTCCCGCGCGAATGGTAACTCCCGTACGTGTACTGCGGGTAGCTTGGTGGCACGAAAAATGACTCCTGTTCCTCCACATATTCCTGGTTGAGATCGGGCAGCATGTTCCCGTCATTACCACGAATCCCGGATTTAACCTCCTGTTCAGCAACTTGAACCTTGGGTTCATACCCTACGCTTTCAAAGACGTAAGACTCATTCTCAGACAGGTCAACGGTTGAAAAGCTTTGTAAATATGACATCGTGAGACCGGGAAGTCGAGATGGGACGAGGGTTTTGGTGGTGGTGTGTAACATCCCATTTTTGTTATATAAATAAAATGTGTTGGTTCATGTTTTTTAATGAATGAAACGGGTCATTGATAGTTAAAACGAACCAATAACAGGTCAGATAGATAGTTTTATATTTAAAATTTGTTAACGAGTAAATGTTGGGTATCATAATTGCTTAAGACATGAGTTCTAGGCAACTAATTAGTATTGTAAGAGACCGTTTAGTAATGATATTAATGTAATATATTATATTATATTATATTTGAACCCTACTTCGTTTTTAATGAAACTTGGGTTTACACATATATAAAAATTAGCTCGTCTTAGCGGTATATTCGAAATCTTATAAAACGTTATATTCTAAAAAAGTTATACCAGAAAAAACGAGGGAAGCAGGAGAATTAAATAAAATAATTTATATACATGTGTACGTGTGTGGTTAATGTGTATACTAAAACAAGCCCATCAAATATTAATTCTTCGTTATTAAGATTTCTTTATATAATAACTAGGTTAGAGTCCCGTGTTTACACACGGCACATGCCCAAGTTTAATGACGAACCAAATCACAACACATTACTTGCAGATTAAAAGACTGCAGTGTTTGACTTCAAAAAAGTCAATGTTAAGTTTTGCAGATTATGTTGTAGCATTTATTAACCAAATTTACAAAAAAAAATTAATTTAAACTGTTTTTTTGATTCATTTGTGGAATTAACAAAAACTGCAAATGATAAGACAACTGAACTAAAGAACATAATATCAATGTATTGGTAATCATGCGACATCAAGGTATATTGCTGATTATGCAGCGTAAAAATGAAGAATGATAGACTTTTAGGCTTTTGCTATGCTGCCTAAACAGAATGCAGATAGAAAGAGCAGATGCAGGAATTTATGGATCAATAGTAAAACATGTATAAAGTACTACACTGTTAACCTACATTCATAAAACTAAATAAACTTGATTACATAACAAAGGTAGGCAAAATAGTACTGTTTATACACATATTAATACCAAAAAACACGAATTACTAAATCAATAGTAAAACGTGCATATGTTCTTCACTACTACAGATTAGTCATGTTAAAGAGTTAAACACAAAAGATTGCCATTCAAAACCATAAAGTAACCTAACTACCATCAGTCCTAACAACATGAGAAAGCTTGAACACACCTTTCTTCTTGAAAAAAAAGGAAATGCATTTCATCACGCGGACGCAGTTCCTTATCAGCTACAAACGACATCATACCTTTGATGTTGTACCGATAATTCCCATTGGACTGCTCCACACCAACTGATACTGTCCATACACCACCATCATCATCAGTAAGTTTTAAATATTGCTTCCTGTCCAAACCATTATCAACCGCCCAAATCTTCTTCATCCGCTACATAAAATAAAATTATATTGCATATTAATACTAAGTTGAAAATATACATTATTATGTAATAAAAAAAATGGAAATAAAGGAATTGAACTTACAAAATGATTGTCAACAATAAAAACAACCGGTACACCTTGATCCTCCTGATCATCATCTTGATTATGATCATCAACATCCATAGGATTTGGTAAATCTTCCTCTTCCTTGTCATCATCAGAAATAATAATGATGTATTCATCATTATAAAAGTCTTCATCGTACTCCTTCTTGACATCATATACCCACATTTCAGGAGGAGGTGTAAGTTGGTTTTTGAGAAACAGAGACATATTAAAAGTAACATCGTCAATCATCTCAAAAACAATTAGATGTTGACGGGTTAGAGAAAGGTGTTTCCTGATATAAGACCATCCTTTGGTAAAGTAAATATGACCATCTTCTCCATTAATCATACATAGAAATTCATGGTTTGGAAATGATTTGATAACGACTGGTTCAACCGGAAGTAGTCTGTTAAATTTTGCATGCAACACCAAATTACTTATATGCTGAAATACATAAAAAAAAATGTTAATAGACTAATACATATTGTATAAATGGCACTGTATAACATATTATGATCATAGTAAGACATACCAGACGATGCTTGTATTCACTAAATGGGTCATCAAGCCTGCAATAGAAAAACGGACCAGGAGCACAAACTGCATCTTGATAGAATGTAATCATTCTAAAACAATTCAGATTCTGCTGGAATTGAAACACAAATTTACACCGAGATGGGTAATTTAGTGTTTCAATCATTGATTTCCATCCATTGTATAAATAATATCTATTTGCAATTTTCATGATTTTAATAACAAAGGTCTTTCCATCCAAAGTTCGGATTTGTGTGTTACCAACCGGATAATTGAACTTCTTGATCCAACTGCCGTAATCGACAGGCAGGGGCTGCAAACAAAATATGAAACAACAGTTAAATTTTATAACTTACCATTGTAGGTTGGAGATTAAAAAAAAAGTTAAAGAGTGTTAGATATCTTACCAAACATACCCTACTTTTACTTTCCGACTCGACATAGAAACCATACAACATTTTAAAAGTAACAAAATGCACATGCATTTATAAGAAATACAAATACATAAGTATTTGGTGTTAGTCTTGTTTGCAGAATAATCAACAATGTTTAACAACATTGTAAAAAACAAATAGCAAACACATCATATTGAACAAACATGAATGAAAAATTAACATTTTATAGTTGAAGATCATAAAAAATACAACATTGTAAAATAAAATTACAAAATCATGTTTAAAAACAGAGCATAAACATCCTCAGATGGTAGAAACATAAACAAACACTAAGTAAATACATAATGCAACAGATAAACATTTTGATTAACATATAATAAGTGAATGTTTTCATGAACTTTAACAAAAGTATTAAGTAGAAATTTAAAAAAAAAATACATAGTATAATCAGAAAAATCAGTAACAAAATTTGAGAAATTATCGACTCTAGATATTTTTCATTGTTTTTGAAAAGAGGGTTTTAACAACAATTTGTCAAGAACAAAATAAGTAGTCAAATGTTTAAGCAAAAAATTTAAAAATACAAAGAGAGCATAAAATGAGTTTCCAAAATAACAAATGATCAAAACCCAAAATCGATTAAACCTAATCAATCGTACGCATTTGATAGTTATTGAAACCTAAAACCTAAAAATCAGTAACGAAAATACAACAACGATTCATACAGTATCAGTGTTTAAGACGTAAATGAGGAAGAATACCTTGATCGTTGGTAATAAAGAAGATTGGAGAAGAAGAAGTCGCCGACGATTGTTAACACATTGATGGATAGTTTGATGTTTATAATGTTAGTGTTTATGTATGATGGAATTGGGAAAGTTTTTACCGGGATTTGGAAAAGATTAGGAAGAAACTGGGCTTGATTTGTATCAAATCTTCAACTAAAATATGAATATTCATTTAAGTAAATGTTATTCGATTTTTTAATATTATAATAAAAATGTAATGTACATACATTATTAAAAATGTTATTTTGTCTAAGTTTAAAAAAAATAATTAAGAAAATTGAAGAAATATATAATTATAGGAAATTTAATCGAATATGATAAATGTAATAAAGATAAACATATTTGTGCGAAATACATTGAACGTAAACAAAATAACTTAAAATACATTAATAGAGAAAATACTTATTCATAAATTAGAAAATACTTCTGGGTAAACAACATTTGACGTCTCATTCTTAACTCTTCCTTCTTTATCCAGTATTAGTATCTTCAGCCCATCTCTACTCTTTACCCTTGAAAGCGCAACATATAACTGACCATGTGTAAAGACTGGATCTTTCAAATACAAACCTACTTTGGATAACGATTGTCCTTGACTCTTATTAATCGTCATTGCAAAACAGACAGCAATTGGAAATTGTCTCCTGTTAAATTTGAATGGAATCTTCTTATCAGACGGAGACAAACTAATTCTTGGTATAAACGTTCGCATACCAATATTAGTGCGAGAAATTATTTTTGCTTCTATAACCCATCTTAACAACTTGCAACCTCGTTCTATTACACAACCCACTCTTCTGATCAACGTTTCTCAATAACATTATCGGTACACCAACTTTCAAAACCAATCGGTGGTTTGGTATACCTGATAACTTAAGACCATTTATAACATCTGGAGATACCAATCTTTCATCAAACTTCGGTTGAACATTTTCAGACTGACAAACACTGTCAGAACTTAAATATTCCATTTCCTTTCCAGGAAACATTGCAAGTAAACGGTCATTTATTTCTTGAACAACCTCATTCTTTGGGGCAAGTATTGCTCTTTCTTGAAAATAATTTGGAGTGTTGAAATTTTCCAAAATAGATGGATATACGAATGATATTAAATCAGATACAGGATCGGCAGATTCATTGATAAGTAAATCATTAGGTATCTGAATAATATCTGTAAACTCATCCACAGTTTTGACCTTTCCTTCGCCAATATCCAAAACCCAATCTGCGAATTCTTTGGTTTGTTAATGATTTGAATGAGTGCTGCCAGTAAGTAATCTCATATTTTTGGTTAATTTCAACATAACACACTTGTTCCAAATATATGATGAGCTTATAGACGCGTTAACAATATCGTGTCTGCTGCCATTCGGAACAACTGGAAGAATCTGCCGAAAGTCACCACCAAAAACAATTACCTTACCTCCGAAAATTTTCTCAAAACCATTCTCATCACGATCACCAAAAACATCTTTTAAACTTTTGTCCAATGCCTCAAAAGCATGTTTATGAGTCATCGGTGCTTCATCCCAAATAATTAACTCTGTTTTTCTAAGCAATTGGGCAACATCGCTATTTGGTTTTATGTAGAACAAAGAATCTTCAGTAAGGTTTATAGGAATCGAAAACCTAGAATGTGCTGTTCTACCACCAGTCAATAGCAAAGAAGCAATACCACTTGAAGCAACATTCAAAACAATCTGACCTTTAGATCTTATGGATGAAGATAATGTCTTCCACAAGAAAGTTTTTCTAGTTCCCCCATAACCATACACGAAAAAAACACCTCCTTTTTTTTCATCAACAGCTTTAATAATACGTTGAAAAATATTTTTTTGTTCAGCTGTTAACGAACAAAATTGGTTTTCAAATTCATGTTGTAGAATGTTTGCATCGTATCCCATCTCCTCAAAAATCAAACGATTATTCAATGTCTCTACAAACTCAACATCAGGATAGGGCATACCTTTGAAATTTCTTAGAGTTGATCTATTACGGAGTAAGAAATTTTCAATATCTAGTAAAGCAAGATTCTTAAGTTGGTATTCAGAAATGACCAAACCTGGTGATACACACAATAAACAAATGTATATAATTAATAAAACAATTAAAACATATAATTACATAATTAAAGAATGTAAATAATAAAAAATATTAAATACAATTTAAATATTGAAATAATAAAACATATAAAACAGATTGTATTAACATAATATTTACCTTTAGGATCTAACTCTTTCTTTTTTTATGTAAAATGTCATCAGACAAATCTTTCCACGTTTCTTCCCATACATTGTTTGGTCTTGACAAACTATTAGAAGCTAACAAAGTAGCAAATAAATTCCTTAAATATGGACCAGATCCAACAAAAGAGGCCTCTTTTATTGCTGCAATGTATTTAGAATCATCGTCCAATAGACCCATTGCATAACATGCATCTCTAAATGAATCTTGTAATTTGCCATCAACAGTAAGAATATCTTAAAACGACTTGGGTCCTTTAACCTTATTCAAAAGAATTCTAAAAAAAGAACCTACATATGTAATAGTTATATCAAAACATTAGTGTAATTATAATTATAATTATAAACTAATATAAACTTTTAGTAACGTATATAATATGTAAATGTAAATATAAAGTGATTGAAGAATACGACATATAAAATTAATTAAAATTTAAAGAAATTCAAAAAAAAATAACCTTCACCAACTGAAGCAGGAACTGAATGAATGCGACCTATAGACTTAACGCGTTGTCTTTCTTCCCATCTTCGTTCTTTTTGTTTCCATACATATTTAGATGGAAATTCAATGTAGGTGAGTTCTCTTGCACTTTCATCATTTTTATTTTTTTCCATCCAACCAAGAAACATTGATGAAGCGACAGATGGCTTTTGGAGAACATCGTCAATATTATCATTTGAACCAAAAACAATTTTCTGCTGACCAGGAAGATGAAAAGGTAATCTCATCACTGGAGGTGTTCTATAATGAATATCATATTGGAATATTCTCCAGGTAGCCTCACATGCAGAAAGATAACGACAGTCACAGTGGTGTTTGACTTCATCAACTACAACATCTTTACCTGGTAACTTTGTACTTTGAACAACATTAAGCGTAACTCGATTTGCACCTTTGTTAATGTATTTAAATAAATACTTAATAGATCCAGCTTGGTTACACCACTCGATATTGATATGAGCTTGATATCTTTTAAGAAGCACCTTGTTATATGGAACAACATATCGATTATCTAATTCTTCACCAGACTTTTCAACATAGCAACCATTATCTCTTCTTCTATAAACAGGATAACCATCGGTATCTATAGTTGTCACGTTATGAAAATTCTTTGGAAAACGTTTAAAACATTTGTCGTCAACCATGCATGGAGAATTCTTATGTTCTGGTCCACACGGGCCATGCATAATAAACTCACGTACAAGTGAGTATAACTCAGGGTCTTCATTCTTGTCAGGAATCTCAGCTGAAATGAATTTATCAATATGTTCAACGGTTGGCAGTTTATGTTCCGATTTCATAAATAAACAAATATGTGCATGTGGTAAACCACACTTTTGAAACTCAACCGTATATATAGCTGCAAATAATAAAAGGAAATAAAAGATAAGAATTAATTAAAAATTGATGAATGTATATTTAAGTAAACAAAATATAGTTACGAAATACTACATAAAATAATTATTACCTGCATTAACAGAACCAAATAATTCTTTGTCCTTAAGATCTTTCATGATCGAGTCAAGTTTCATCTTAAATAGTCTGCACAATATATCGGGCTTGTCTTCTGCTTTAAGAGTGGTTTCTTTAGGATATCTCCTAACCTCTGGCCATTTAGGATTACATGTAATTGTAATAAAATAATCTGGATATCCATACCACTTGCAAATTGCCATTGCATTGAGATAATTTTGCATCATATAGCGAGCCCCACCAGTGAAAGATGAAGGTAACACAACACGTTGACCCATACTTGAAGTATCATTATTTCCTTGATGTTTCTCATTCATGATAACTTCATATGTCTCGCTACGCAAATTGCTTTGCTTTCCCTTGACATAATTTAATCTTTCCCTCTCAATCATGGTATAAGTATCAACTAAAAATTGTTTCAAAAGGCGTCTCCCATTGAGAATTAGTGACCATTCGTTACTCCTGTCTTGTATCCTATACGCAAAAAACTCCCTCATAGTTAGACTTTGACGTGTTTTTTTGGCTGTTTTGGAGCTTGAGCTTTGATCATCCACATTTGATTCACGAGTCTGATTATTAGCTGAGGTACGTTGATTTTCTTTTGGCTCGGGAACAACTTTGTGAAGGATATCAATTCTATAAACATCATCACCATAAAGAAGCAGCAACGGATATTGAAGTGCCAAATACGAAGGATGTAACTCACTAACTCGTTGAAGTTTGCCAGATGTTGACTGTACAATAATATCTTGCTTGTCAGTATCATCATCCAGATCTCCAACTATCAACGCAGCAACTTCTGAAGACGTTGGTAGGTTATAAGTCCTACCATCACTTTTCCTCTTGCCATTTAAACGTAGCTTTAGTTCAACATTTGGGTTTTCATGAAAACAATCTCTAGCCATTCGATACGATTTAACCAATGAGTTGATAGAGTCAAACATCTTTTTCAAGTCATTAACAATCCGAACTTCCATTTCTTTTTCTTTTGCTGTGTCTTTTGATAATGCACTAAAAAAATTATTTATAAATTAGTGTATGGTAATGATGAATTATGATTATATTATAATTATAATAGTATATATATGAGTATGAGAAAAAAACGTACCCAACAATATTAATTCTATTTGAGACTTCATTGTCGGTATCGTATATATAAAGCTGAGAGAAAACTGGTTGTTCCCCATTGGGTGGTAACATATCACCCAAAACATGGTAATTCTCTCCACTAAGTCTATAAACATATGGAGCTTTGCCTTTGTTAATTGAAAAATCAATTTTTCCACCCATAGATGTGAAGGAAAACATTGAGTTATATCTTCTTATGTTTTTAAGGAAAAACTTACTAAATGGCTCAACACCATTAAAAAATGCTTTGTAACTGTTAGGAGGTTCTTTAAACGGAGGAAGCAAAACTTTTCCATAAGAACAACATAGAGAAAAGTTTTGTTTTTTTATATATTTTGAAGATCCTCTTTGAGCCTCAGCTATCCACAATCGTGCGTTACAATCTTCACATATTACATTCGGATCTCCATGGTCTAAGTAATCTACAAAATACAACTTGCACTAAATTAAAACTATATTGCTTAAAAATTTAAATTATTACTACAATTTACCTGATGATATGCCCTTTATCTCATTGGATAAAGTTTCAACTACCATATCTTCTAGGCATTCAGATAAATCAACCATGGGTATTGGATCGACAATCTGACGATTGGGACGTTTACGACCACACCTCGATGATTCACCATGTTCATACACACTTGGGGCAATATCGTATGCACGGTTAATATTGTTGCTGCCAGTATAGATTTCTTGCTGAGTAATATTAGATAAATTTGTCAAATAATTTGAAGAACCTGTCACAAAAATCATTCTTGTACATTTGTTATTTGTTATTTGTTAATCTTAACAAAAAAAAAACAAAAGAGTATAAAAAATGAAAATTTAATGGTTAGAAATAATAAACTTACCACTAATAAAATTTTCCTTTCCAACTGTTGAAGGTGTTACTTGGCATATGTCATGGGATTTGGTTGCTGAACAAAATGAACATTATATTAAAAATTTTAAACATCAGTCAGTCTCAATAAGTATAAACGAATCTAAAAATTTAAAAACTTGAAAATTTAAAAAAAGTTATATATTTCTTCACAAATACCATTTGAGATATCAGACAAAGGTGATCTTGATGTGTTCCCTGAATGGCATGCTTGAGAATTATTGCGAGACTTCCTATTAATTGAATCTTTTGAAACAACAGTATCTTTTCTACGTTTTTGGCGTTCAGTTGCAAAATTGAAGTTCTTATTAGCGAATATAGTAATAATAATAATAATAATAATAATTAATTAGAGAATACTACTTTATTTTATTAAAACTACAGGTGTTAATGCGTCTTACACTTATCTGTGATAAGATTATTGTTTCCCGTTGATGAAGGCAATTCATGTATAGCTGAATTCATAATATCTAAACATGCATTCATACGTTTTCGTCTGGTGGAAATACTCAAGTCAACTGTTTACGAATATTAACTTAGTAACAACGATATACAATTTTGAAATCTTCAACTACTTAGGAAAATACAATGTAGACATATTAGAATGGTAAATTTACCATTTGATAATTCAGATAAAGGTGATGAAGATAAGTTTGCTACATAAAAATATGAAATTGTTAGTAGTATACAAATTCAAATACGTTCACGATATGTTTGTTGGTAAGTAAAAAATTACCATTTCTTGAATTATTTTTTGCAGGAACTTTGGAAGATGGCAAGCTGAAATTGAATTTATCTTGATTTGACATACTTTAAAATATGTCGAATCTGTGACTTTAAACAATTATAAATGGAGAAAAAAAGGAAAAAATGTTATATACGAAGTGAACATATATATCAGAATTAAACGTAAAACAATGCATATGAACATGTTTAGAGTAAAGAAAATGTACCTTCACCAAGTAGAAATGAGTTAATCAACGTTAGAAAGTTGCATAAGTTGAAATGAATGTATAATTGAAATTCAGATTGTTTATATAATGACGCGGCAAAAATTCAAATCGTATTAAGAAATTGGAAAGTATATATTTGTTAATTTTCTTTAATTGATTATAGGTTATGTATATATAACCGATGGATTAGTGGTTATTCATATTAATTATGTTTCTTTTAATGATGATTGATTTTAAAAAAAAATATGACTTCAATTAAAAAATTCAAACAGACTGAAACTCAAAACGATTTAGCAATTTGACATATTGTTTCATATTTTGTAGACATTAACTGATATGATTCATATTAATTTGAAAGTTATTAAATGTTGACGATGATGATTGATTTTATTAAAAGTAAGTTATTAAAGATTGCTAAATCTTAAAGCAAGACATTAGCTAAAATTCATTTTAAAAATTTTGCAATGTTTTAAATCAAATTTAAAAATTGCCGCTAATTTTTGAAAGAAAAGTTTTACACTTATTTTTTTTTTGAAATTTATTTAATTACTAAACTTAACAACGCAATTTATTTTAGGATACTAAACATTCGAAAAAGAATGAATACATGACATTTAAAAAAATTGTTTTATACTTTATTATACATTGAAACAAACATACTAATACTAAAAACATAAATATAAACACATAATAACTCATAAAACAATTATTAAATGAAACATTCAAAAACATATCATAAAATAAAAGAAGTCAAACTACAAAACATAAAATATATGTCTCTCAATAGTACTTATTGAAATAAAACTGTAATAACGTAAAACGATAATGTTTAATGGGATGCTTCTTTTTCAATCAACTCGTAAACTGCAAACAGTTTACGTTTACTTTTATAGCTTGAGTATGAGGTTGAAGCTTCATTGGCAGTAACAGCAGAACGTTGATTATCATTGATCTGTAAGAAACATAATCATAATTAGACTTTGTTAATATGAAGAAGTTAATTTTATAACATCTACTAAAATAGTTAAACAAAACAATAACTTGTAATTACAAATCACCTCATCAACTGACTGAATCTTTTTTTTAATTTCAGAAATAATAAAGTTCTGATCAGTAACATTAGAAATCCAATAAACCTCATCCAGTGTTTCCAAATTGTCTTTTGAAACAGATATTTTGAACGCAAACTCTCTATCACGCATATACATTAACTCATCGGGAAATTTAACAGTGTAGGTACCCTGTCAAAACAAATATATTGCATATTTTTTAAATAAAAGATAGATTACATGAAATAAAGACCTCTTTTTATATTAGAAAAAGTAAACTTTATAATAAAGTAAGTATAAGTATATAAAAACCTTATTTTCGGCAACTAAAGTTTCAGCAGACAGTGGAATAATCTTTGAAGCTTCTTGATGAAATAGAATTAGTCTTACATCACCAGTAGGGTCTTTGACTGTTATTCGAAGGTGAAACCTGGATAGTTTAAATGATGTGTTATTTCTTGAAACATGTTCACAAAATTGATTTTTTGATTAAACATGTTAATAAGATTTAATAATTTGAGAACAAATGTATGATACGTATACCTTGGAACGGCTTTGACAACTCTGGCATTACAATTATCATTGACACAAGTATAAATCTCTTGTTCTTCAAAGCCTCCAACTATATCAGCTTTCTCGTACAAAACATATTCAACACTAACCTTATTATAACAATTAGGACAACCCATATAAAACCATCCAAAATTCTTGTGAACTTCAGTAATAGTACCCAACATAATGATATCTATCACCTGTATAAATTTTGTTAAACACATTATAAACAATGGAATTATACAACGTCTCAATTAAGGTATTTTTAGTTATAACAAATTTGATTACCTCCAAAATCTCCCAAATTTGTCCAATGTTACAATAAGTATTGTTAACCAAAAAATCATTCTCATTAACAGAAAAAGCTTGTAGAACAGCAAGAGAAGATGTCGATGCCTTATTATACTTGGGACATTGATATAACCTACATATATGTTTATAACATATATTTACATGTATTATTTAGAGACAGTACATAAAACATTATAAGTAATTGTAAAATGTTATTTCTTTTATAAGTAAAACAAACCTTGATTTGTAAGCATTGATGAAATCACTTGGTTCATTAATAAAAAGCTTAGAAATCCCAAGAGAGCTTGAAACGTAAGGGATATCTACATAGGTAATAGTTATTACAAAATATTATTATTGAAATAACGTAAGTATTAACTGTAAAGTATAAACTTAAAGTATACACCCTAAACAAATAATTATAAACATAAGTTTATTAAAGAAATAATGGCAAATGTTAGATGTTTATATATGACTCACCATTCAAATAGGAAGCAAATCCAAATTGCAAGATTACAACTAACGACCCTTCATTGTTGAAATTTTCTAGATATACAGACATATGTTTAGCACATGTATCCCATAATTTCAACCATATAACATTTCCCCTAATAAGATTAAGAAAGTTAATCAAATCATATATCAACATACGTAAATAAAGAAAATTACATAACATAATAATATATAACATACTATTTTATCCTAAAAAAATAAAACATAACTAAAAAAAACTTACTCGTCATCTTCAACGTCCAATAGCAAATGTTTTCCGGTTGTTATGTGACTTTTATCGTTTTTATCATCATATTTTTTTATACTCTTAAGATAACCAATAACATCTGTCATATTGAAAAATACTTATATTATTGTGGAGGAGGATAGAATAGTAAAGTTAAGCTAATTAGAATATTTAGCGTATTGTGTAAATAAGAAAAAAAATTAATAATACCTATAGAGTAATTACGGAAAACATTCTTCTCTATTAGTGATCGAAAAGGCACAAATTGAAAACCATAATCATCACCCAAGAAATCAACACATCTTAGAAGTTGTGTAATTGGTTTAAAAAATATTTTGTATCCATTACCACCCACGTTCACTCGTGAATTACTCATATCAACACGAACATATTTCAATATATAAGCATCTTGTTCTTGCAAATGACTTTCAAACATTTCTAGAAAATTATTGCCAATGACACCTTGAATTTTGTCTCCCTGAAAAGTACATATTTAGTGTTAACTGTTAATATAAGAAAAATATTTAAATGATAAAGTAGAAAATAAAAATATTACATTCTCATCCATTAAAACCATTTGTGTGGAATACTTCTTATTAGCGTCATTGTTATACATTTGACGCCAAATTCTGAGTAGCCTCGCCTTAATAACAACATCGTCTTGACAATTTTGAATCTGGTTAAATAATGTTATTGATTCAAGCTCCATAGAGATTTTAATACAATCTGAAAAATAATAAATAAAAATATAAAATATATTAGGTATATAAAAATTAACGATATGATAAATTTAAAACATTATAATCAGTTAGTAAGAAATCATCACAAGATATTTAAATATTTAAATATAATGAATATATGTTTTCCTAGGTAAAATGAATAAAAATAAAAATACGAAAAATAAAAAATCTTGAACCTGATTATATGAAAACGAAGAAGCTTGAAGTATGAAATGTACATACGACTATGTATAATAATTCATTTTTTTTTGGCATATACTTATAGAGTAAGTTTAAAGACTTATTTTTAGAATGAGTTAACCATTAAACCAAATATTAAATAATTCGATATTTCTAAAAAATAAAATGTAATAGACATAAAGATTAGAAGCTCCATAAGACATAAACACACATTAAAGATAACTAAACAAAAGGTAAAATTTTGATGTATATTGACTATAACAACATTCCATTATTATTAAAAATCATACAAATTTAACAATTTTATTTAAGGTAAATTTGGTATATATTAAAATTCGTATATATTAAAAAAAAATAGATTATACTAATTATAGAAATAACAATAACCATTAACTTTGTTAGTTTATAATTAATATTCGAAATATTATATTTAGATATTAACAACCGTCACTTTTTAAAATTACCTGCAGAAATCAGTCTTTTCATCTGATCATACAATTAATAGGGTATCAAATATTAATTAGTATTAGTGTTGAAAATCGTTTATGTCACTTCAGTTCCTTACACGCGTTTTATTATATGTATATAATCATAATCATAATCACTAAATATAAATCAGAAATCTACTTTCTTCAAAATAAACACACACAAGTCCTAAAAAAAGATATTAAACAATGGAAAGGGTTGTGAGTTGGAGGTTCTGCAGAATCAAGCATAGATATTTTGTAAACATGAGTGACAATACATGTTTAGTTTTTGGTTCAAGAAAGGCAATTATGCAAATGGGAGAAGACTTTAAAAGACAAATGTATGAGTTTGGAAGAACCATCAGGGTGCCAAGCATTGAAGAAAGCAGAGTGATTGGTAAGTTGGAAGAAATCTTTGAAGTGGATGAGTTTGATGAACTGATGGAGGTATTTCATGTCAACAGTTGGTTTTTTGCTGAAAGTCTTAATATTGTAAGTGTGCAGTTTACCGATGGTGAATATCGGTTGATGTCACGAGATGAAATTGAAAACTGCAATGACTATGACTTGCTGGTGGAACTCGATAAGGTACGCATGTCTAACAGCCGTAGAAGCACTGCGATGTTGAACCTGGAACAAATGATTCGCCTAAGAATCATGACTCTGGAGGAGGAAGCGGCAATGGTGGAAGCATAGGAGTCATCCGATTCTAAAATGGATGATGATGAAGAAGCTGATTAAGTGTAGTATGTTTTATATGAAGTTAAAAATCGTTTTTCTTGATATGTATTGAATATGTTATGATGCAGTTTATTAACAACTTTAGTAGAAGTTGAAATTTTGATTGATATTGACTATATCAACCTTAATCAGTTATTAATAGTAATCTATTTTTATGTATATTGACTTAATAAAGGTAACTAAAAGTGTTGTATATAAAAATGTGAACATATTGAAAAACATATTTTTAAGTATAATGTTAAATACATACTAACTTATGAGAACTTGTAATTATTATTTGGTAAGAATAAGATTTCTAATTTACTAAGTATAATTAAAACTGATTTATTAGCATAAAAAGGTTTGCAAAAACAAATGTTTGATTATTTTGAAAAACGCACTTTGGATTTGTTGATGAGGAGAATGGTTATAGTACTTGAGAATGGTTATTCTTTAAATGTTAATTTTTACAACTTCATTATACAATTTATAAACATTAAAAAATAAGTTGTCTACATATCAGTTTATATGTGTAGATAAACATGGATTATAGTATTATCTATAATTATGGTTAATAGAAAGCATTAAGATAGAAATTAGGCAATACATTCATATGCAAACATATGTAAAACATTAAAGTAATTTAAACTAATATTGATATAAAATACTTGATATTGTTGTAATACAAAACATTCAAAACATGAGTATTGCAGCACAAAATAAAAATAGACATAAAGATTATAAGTTCCATAAGAGATAAACACACATTAAAGATAACTACACAAAAGGTGAAATAACTGATTCGTAGAACATCGCTCCTCTTAATCCACGAAAGGTATCAGCATGAAAAAGATATTCAAGTTGAGCAACATCCATGAAAACTTTGAAAAACTGCGCCCACTCAACCATCAGGAACCATGTACTAGCATTCACCACATCTCTAACGTTGAGCACTTGATCAAGATTAAGTTGACGAACATTTGAGAAAGTTAATACCTTAATCCAGTTGGATGAACCCAACTTCCAAAGTTCGACATCCAAGTCAGGCGATCCTCGAATCAGAAACATGTGAAGTGTATCCTGAATGCTTAAAATATGACATTGAGGAATCAAATTTTGTTGAACAACTGGTAAGGACATCCTTTTGAATGTCTCTTGAGAAACATCAAATGGAACGATCAAGCATTCATAATCGGACCAATACTTGGAGACTGTAAAAAACAGAACATTCTTGCAGAACGTACCACTGGACCAAACAAAATCAGTTGTACTGTATCTTGTTTCATCTAAGACACCTAAAGCTCTCCATGATGAAGATCTCCTTGAGTAGACATAAGGAGTGATAGTACCACCACGTCGCATTATATGTAGTATCTTGTAGTCGTTAGATGAATCCACAAACAATCCAGCAGCATCATGTTGGTAGTTGTAGGAATTACCATATTCACTATCAGATACAATCTTAAAAAGTCTTGTAGTGGGATTTCATAAAATCAAGTCACTGGTATTTTTGTCGCAGACCAATAGTAATCCATTCAAAGATCCTAGAAACTGTAAATCACTAAACCTTACTTGTTCGCTATTACTGAATGTAGCATCATGTTGGCCGATAACAGTGTTAAAAGTAACAATTGATGACCCTTCAATAGTCATAAATTTTTTATTTTCAGGCTTTGAAATCCTTTTCAGATGCAGAGTAGCAAATTTTTCGGTAGACAACTCATTATACCATTTCTTGGATAACAACTTCAAACGACCAACTGTTTTGGCAGGAACTCGTGTAAAAATTTCAGAAAAAAGTATATCAAAATCAAGCTCCCCCATGATAATAGAAGCTACATTTTAAAATATAACATATGTAAATAATAATTCAAATTCAAAATCAAGCATATACAAAATAGAAGTTCCTAATGAGACATAAAAAGAACAGTCAAAACCTTATAACCTAAATATAATAAACATCATCTAAATGTGTGAAATAACTGAAATAAACATACAACATCATATATAATAGATGAAATATGATAAAGAAGCATAATATATGTTGTGAAATTGAAAAAAAAACAACAATGAGGAAACCTTAATTAGCATATGCTTGTTCATGAATATCATATGCTTGAAGTTAGAATACACTTACATGTTTAAACGTGGAGAATTCAAAGGTCCAGGTATGAAGAATGCAGGAAAAACGATGTTAGATTCTTCCAAAATTTCCCGAAGTTGTAAAGTAGATGATGATGATAATTGAACTTAAAAGACTGGTTAGTATTAGGAATGGATTGTACTTAGATTGGTAATTATAGGTTTATATATATATAGATCATAATTCCTTAAAAAACCATTCAAGTACCTTATTAAAATATAGTAATCCGTGTAAATGGTTATAATTCTAGTTAGATGTTAGATACTAAGTATATAGTAATGACAATTAACTTTATTTATTCAATCTTTTCACACATATAATTAAGAAAAATAAAACTCTCATAGAATTAAATTACATTTAAATAAAGGTAACTAAAAATGTTATATCTAAAAATGTCAACATTCTAATAGAATTACATTACATTTAAATAGTCAAAATAAGAAAAAAAAAAGTTATACATATTGAAAAACATATTTTTAATTATAACGTTAAATACATATAATTTATGAGAACTTATAATTTTAATTGAAGTTAAGCAGAATGTTAATAAGGTAATAGGACTTGGTTATGGGAAGTTGAAAACTCATAAAAATAATAAAATTTCAAAATTAAACATAACAAAATGAAATAAAAAGAAAAAGAAGTAGATAATAATGATGTCAAGTTCAAAATACCACGTTATTGGAAAAACAAACCAAAAACAACCATAAGAGAATCAATGTTTAAGTTGCACGAAAAAAAACCACAATCAAAATCAAAATAAATTGTATCCAAAGCAAATGTGTAAAGAAATCCAATTTACTCGGAATTTGCCTTCTCCTTAGTCTTAACCAAACCCTTCGAAATATCACTTCCTTCAGCTCCATTACTACTCTCAGCATGTGTTTGACCAAACTTTTTATCAGCCTCATAAACTTCATGAAGCTTTCTTTTCGGCAACTGATACTTTGAAGTTATAGACAAAATTTCACCTTCAACAACGTCAACTTTTGCGGATGATTATCGGCATTGGACATTGGGGTTTGATTGTCGTTGTCGCTAGTACCAGAATGAGATTCATATAATGAAATTAATAAACCATTAGAATACACTGAATACAAAGCTTACATGAACATTCAATGAAATTAATAAACCATTAGAATAAATTGAACAAATTGAATAACACAAACTACCTTGGCGTTAGACAAATCAACCGATGTTATGCCCAACATAGAAGTATGCAAAGACTCACTTTCGGATGGCTGAAAGACATATATTTGATTACAAAAGTATTACATAGTCAGACTTATATATGTTGTCAAAATAGATATAACTTTCACATTTATCGAATGCTATTACCTGTCCAATATACATTTTTTTCTTCAGCTCATTGATAATGGAAGGATCATCTGTTACTTTTGTAACACCGTACACATCATACTTGTTATCTAAGTTGTACTTAGATATATGCACAACGAAAGCAAATTCTTTCTCAAGCAAAGAACTAATTTCTTCCGGATAGTTCACTACATCACCAACCTACATATAGATGAAATGTATAACAACTCAATATTGTAGCTTGTGACTGGTTATATTAAACGCATAAGTTAAAGAAATTAACAAACTATACTAATAACGTACAGTGTTTGCAGCAAGTAAATCAGCAACAGACATATTAATGAGTTGCGAAGCATCACGATGGAACAAAGTGACAGAGACAACACCATTGATATCTTGAACACGGATTTGGATCTTGAATCTGTTAGAAAATTAAACTTCCATTAAACTTTTATGTTATACTAAATTATGAGTAAAAACAACAAATAATGTTTGCGTTTATTGTTATGAAAAAAATAAAAAAACTAACCTTGGGACAGGATCTACAACCTTTGAAGAACATTTTTTATTAACACAATGATATACCTTTTCCTCCTCAAACCCACCTCCCTGATCACCATTCTCACGTATAATGTACTCAGTGTCTACTTTCTTAGTACATTTAGGACAGCCCATGTAATACCAACCAACCTCTTTACAGATAAACTTAACTGTACCCAGCAAAACAACATGTTGCTCCTGGAAATTCATAAAATAATAGAACAAATAAACATGAGTGTTTTACATTTTAAGAGTAAGTAAACATAAATGTTTAGCAAAGATAAGTTTGGTACATCAACCTTGCCAATTTCTAAAATATCACCAATGTTTGTTAAAGGAGTATTATGTACAAACTCATCTTCATCAGAAGTAAACATTGATACTCCATATGGACGATGGCTAGAAGAGGGATTTTCAGCCACTTGTTTCATCAAACTGTAGGAAAAGATTTGACAAACATTTATAGGTCAAATAATCTAAAGTTGTTATTTAATGATCGATTATATAGCATAACAATTAAGGCCCTGTTTGGATACCCTCTGAATCATCCCATTCAGAGGCACCCTCTGATTCGGTCAGAGGTGAGTTTGTTTGGTAGAAAAAATCCAACCTCTGAACTGAATGGTTCAGTGCTGAGCCATTCAGTTTCATACACTCTCTGAATGAAAAAAAGGACTCAACTGCCCTCACCTCACCTCCCTCTCTGGTTCCCTTTTGTTCTCAGCCAACACCGCCTACTGTTAACCACCCGCATCATCTCCTTCTTCAGTCTTTATCACTCAACCGTCGTCACCGCCGCCGCTACTGCCACCGCCGCTGACCCTTCTTTCTCTCCTCTGCTGTCGTCTTCTGCTCCTCCGACACCCCCATCTCTCTATTTCTCTGTCTTTGTGTGTTGTCGTGTGTGTTTGTAATTGTGTTTGATTTAATAAAAAGAAATATGAGAAAAGAAAGAAAGAAAGAAAAGAAACGAAACAGGGGAATGTTTGGTGTGTGGTGGGGAAAGCAAGTATGGAAACTGGGAAGAAAGTGAATGTGTGGTGTGTGTTTTGATTAAAGATTCTTTATGTTGGTTGATAATAATAATAATAATAATAATAAAAACTGTTAAAAAATAGTAATTATTTAAAGGATTTTTATTGATTAAAGTGGGGTTTTCTAAGTTATCGAGGTGTTATTGTTAGAAGGATAAAATAGTCATTTTGCACACTCATTCAGACATACAACCAAACAATCATTACTGGTTCAGCACTTACTGGTTCAGAGCCTCTTTCCCATTAAGACCTCTTACTGGTTCAGCACTTACTGGTTCAGCACTTGCCAAACAGCCCCTAAGTCACCTTGATTTGTATGAGTTTATTTCAGAAACATCGTCATTAATCAGCAGTCGGCTAACAGTATCACCAAATTAGTTAGACACGTAAGGTTTACCTATATAAATAAAATTTATGTAACATCAGTACTAAGTATTAGTATATATATCTCTAATATATTAGTTAGTGCATATCTAATTAATTAGTATCATACTCTGAGTTTTGAATTCCATCATATGTTACATACCATTGTAAAACTTTAGTCTCCCAAATTGTAAGATTACAATTATCTGTTCTTCTTTAGAATTATCAGAAACGTATTGTGCAATCTGGTTTGCATAGTTATCCCACAACGTTACATATATGCTATAACCCCTACAAAGCATTAATGAAATTTTTATTAGATAGTATACTAAAAAAATGAGATATCTTAAAACGTATCATTTTAAGTGTTAATACGTACTCATTATCATCGAGTTCCATAGTCAACCGCTTTTTTCCATTGTAGATACTCTTGTCCTTGTCATCATTGTTAAAAAACTTGATAACATGTCCAATGATATCTAATAAGAATAAAAATACATTTAAACTCATAATTTATCAAAAACAACAATGGTATATACATATATTTACCAGTAGATTTGTTACATTTTACCGATAGTGGCGATTTCGGGTTCTTCAGGTTCAACTTGAATGGACTTGAATGGGACAAAACAGAAACCGAATGGTAAACCTTTGAAGTCCTCACACTTGTAGAATCGAGTGTCCGGATTTAAACACAACTTATTTGGATTCGATGCATACTTGTATTTAGAATTATTCATTCCAATACCTGGATTTCTAATGATAAGACAATTATTGTCAGTAAGATAATTTTCAAATCTAAAAAACCATCTTTTGAAAACATTGCACTGAATCTTGTTGCCCTGTTAACAAAAAGGGAACATAATTATAATTAGTATTAATAAGTGATAAATATAAATATTCAACATTATTGAAGGTAAAACATACCATCTCATCGATTAGAATCATCTCAATAGAGTATGCCTCATTAGGATTGCGCCTATCAGGTTGACGCCAAACACGTATAATTCTAAGCTTCAAAGTAACTTCAGATTGGTTGACATTTATATTGTTAACCATGGTGAAATCTTGTTGAGCAGCCATTAATCTTTGAATGTAAATAAAATGTAAATATTAAATATTATATAATATATAATTATTAGTAATTAGTATTAGTAATTAGTACTATTAAAATGAAAGTCAAAAGAAATAATTAATTCACCTTTGGGACACAGCCAACTATGATAGCATGATGACTTGCAAAGTAAAGTCAATGCGATACCTCAATGTGTTGATGTGCGTATGCAATATATAGTTATGAAGATGCATACGTGTTTTAGGAATGTTTTAAAAACATAAATCATTTCTTTTTTTTATAAAAAGATTGTATTAATGTTTTAATTGTTAAATAATTTCTAAAATTAGTTAAAGTCAACCTCTAATAATAAATTAAAATACTATTAAATGTAATTGATAAGTATTTACGGTAAGTATTCAATAAAATTTGAACAATATTGATTCGTTTTTGACTTGAAAGTTATAAATTGAGATATAGATTTAGCGGTTAAACCTTAAACGACGAATAAGGAATGTCATTTATTATTATTAATAACATATTTATGATAATTGCTGTCAATTTAGTGTAAATTGATATTACGATTGAACATTTATTTAAATATATATTCGTAATTACTGTTTTATGAATAACAAACAATTTTAAATTATGAAAATGGACTATTAATTCAACATGATGGAATTTGCTAAGTGGTAGCATAATAAATTGAAAACATATAAAAAAAACATAAAAGAAAACTATAATATAAAACCACATAATCAATCTCCAAAAACCAAACGTAATGTTCAACAAAGAAGACATATATGTCTAGTATTATTATTATAGATAGATATTAATAAATAAAAACTTTGACAACCAATAAGCTGCAGCACCACCAATTAGTTCATTGTAAGATCCATTACCTCTTGATTTGCATACTTGCCAACAAACAACCTATGATGAATTGACGACCACTTGAACAGGTAACTTTGACCGATTGAAATACCTTCAGCTTCAATAAAATGATGCCATCCAACAACATTGAACCTATTGAAATTATGCAGTAATAAAACAGAGTAAATTAGAAACCAAAAATTCAAAAGTATGTCAAATACGACAACACTGAATTGTAATGTACAGAAAACAAACCTTGGAGTACCATCGGTAAGTTGTATGTTAATGGGGGCATTCCAAAGATTACCATTGATAAATTTGATCTTCAAGTTCATATTTTTGTTTACACCCATTAGCTTAGCAATGTTGTTTGGAATAACCTATAAAATTAAGAATATTATTAAGGACCATTCATACAACTTTAGTAGTAAGAGATTTAAAAAACATTAAGCGTACCAGTTCATTATTGACATTGCAACTGAAGCCATGTAATCCAGGATACTCCTGAACATGAGAAATTTCCCTTTGCACTTTCTTATCTCCTTCCATATTGTCAGCAGACAAAGTTTTAAAAACTTTCATTTGCCGACCACTTTTGCTAAACGTTGTCACTTTGAATCGAGAGTTATCAATTAGATCAAAGCATATAGCATCACCAACAGTTAAACGTAGGTCACTCAGAAACTTCAACCAACCATCAGTAAAACAAACATTGTCATCAATAATACGCATGTTAACACCCCATTGAAACTCATCAGACACAAACAGTTGAATAGGATTACATGGGAGGCTATTTGAAAAATGAGTCTTCACAAATGAACATGGTATAACCTGCAAATGAGGCATAAAAGTATGATGGTTAATTGATACAAACAAACCAACAAAAGTTGTTAAAATAGTTTAGTAAAAATGAAAAACGTTTAGAGAATGCTTACAGGAGGAGTAGTTAACTCATGTTCGATTATTTTGAAAAACGCAGTTTGGATTTGTTGATGAGGAGAACGGTTATAGTACTTGAGCAGAAATGTCTTATGGCCAAATAATTGAAAATAACAACAAATGTGCCAAAAGACAAATCTTTGACAACGTCTGACCATCCATCAGTAAATGCGAGTATATCATCAATAAGCTGGACACGAACATACCATGATTTACACATAACAGTAGTTAAGTTGACCACTTTGTTGGTGAGGTTGTTGGCAGAGAAGAACCTATTCATTGATTGAGGAATTGTCTGCAAATAATAGAACCCGGTTTAATTGGATATTTTCAAAATTGATATAACTTTTGAAATAAATCGTCTCATTAATCCAAAATATTAAAAAAAGAATCATGATAGAACATACCAAAACAGAAGCAGAAGGGTCATATAGAACCTTGAAAAACTAGTTTCCATTGTGGTATGACATTTTGGAGATTCTGCAAAAAAAAAAACAAATAATCAGTAATAGTTATTAACGCAGTTTAATACCCAATGTATTAACATCTAAAGATTATTTGAATATGATTGTAAGATTTGATTAGCAATAAAAACGATTATCTATTAATATATATAAAAGAATTGAACTTTGCTGACGTGGCGTGCAATGGTGCCTTCAACCTCTCCATGAAACTGCCACGTGGCATTATAATTGAAAGATTTTAGTGATTTTGAATTATTTTGATTTTTTAATAAAAAAAAAAGAAAAAGATAAAACCCTAAAAAAGATTGAGTTATTTTAGGAAAAAAGAATTTAAAAACAAATTTAAATTTTTCTCTGTCATATTTCCTCCCATAATTTTTAAACGTTAATATCTTTTATATACGAGATTTTTTAAATAAAAAAATTACACCAAATTAACGAGCGTTTTATTATCTTTCCAACGAGTACCATAGTGCTATATAAAAAACGGAGAAAAAAAACGACTATTTTTTGTGGGGTTTCGTTCATACATGAAACAAAAAAACACAAAGTGTTCAGGTTATTCATTAATCAAGTTTTTTCTTTTAAATCAGCTTCTTATCTACGATGTTGAAATTCAGCCCAATCGTCATGCTATCATTGGAATTTTACTCTTATAAAGATGGATAGGTATACTTTATCAAGAGAAACTAGGAGAAAGAATCGTGCAACAATGCAACACATGGTGTCACCTTATAGCAAGATTATTTTTTTATTTATTTAATTACAAGAGTAATAATTATTACTATTAGTATTAGTATTATTAGAATGGTTATATTTTTCAACCCCGGGACCCTCCCGGGGTAATCAGCTAGTTACATGCATAAAGTAGAATGATTGCTGAGAATAAGGAAATAAAATTGTTAGTGGATGAACAGAATACAAAATGTATTACACAGATAATAAATGGAACCGAAAAAAGAAGATGTGTTGACCTGGGATGGATGAATGATCGAGGAATATGGCTGCAATTAGGGTTGATGAAGATTGCTAATGAAGATGTAAGAGTAAATATATTTGAGCTTAAAGGTTTGTTTAAAAAGGAGATTATATACCCGGGTTAGTGGATCACAAAGTCGGTGTATGGGTTGGGTTTAAGGATCCATACCCGAGTTAAATGGGTTGCTCAGCCCTAATTAATCTTTTATTAGTAGATATAGATATCTATAAAAAAAAAGAGACGGTAGCTGATCTTAAGTATACAAAGTCGGTTGACAGTCAAAACAATTCTCTATAAATACCAAAATTATTTCATAAAGTTCAATTCATATGTTTACACCAATTCTCGCATATAAGCAGGTATGTTTCGATTGTTAAGTTTAATTATTGAATATGTTGTCATAATATTAGGTGTGGGTATAATATCAAGGGTAGGGTTTAGGCCATATCTAAGTATCTAAGGTGGGTATTGGGTAACCTAACTTTAATTTAGGCATGGACTGATCAACCATGCTTAAACTAGATAGAGTTATCCAAAAGCCAACCACGGTACCGACTAGTCAGTACCCACTTCTTATTTAAATAGTATCTAAGATGGTCATGGTCTTGATCAGGGAACCAAGTTCGGATTAATAAGACTAAACATCTATAGAGCAAAGGTGAGTTACCTAAACTATTTTCAAAACCTGATACTTGCTCATAAAACTGTTTTGATGGTGATTGATCATGTAAATGCATCGAACCATAGGTGTGGCATCCAAGGTGTTATATATATATTATAATGATCATTATATTTTCCCGGGGCGTGGACATACACTTACAGCCTCATGGGGTGTGTCTAGGCTGTATGTGTGAATATATAATGCTTAGTCCGGATTATGATTATGGTGACATGCAAGGAGCTCATACTTGATCAATAAAATGTTTATGTGGTTGTTTTACTGATGAGTCGGTTTATGTGACTCACCAGTTGTCTGCTAACGTATTTTTATTACTCGAGCATGTATCATAGGTTGATGGTGTAAGGAATGGGATTTCCTAGCTGAGAGTTGGAGTGCTTTAGACGGTTCATCTTATTATAGTTAAGCTTGTTTAGATTGGTGGTACTTGGATCGCATTGGCTTGTAATAAATACTCAAGTTATCATGTAATGAGAATACGTTTCCGCTTTAAGTTTGCGCCAACTGGTCACTGTAAGTGCCCCGGCCTGGGCGGGGTGTGACAAGTTGGTATCAGAGCCTTAGTTTAAGAAATTTAGGTACTCATTAAAGTATCTAGACTTAAACTAGGAATAGTAAGCTAAGTGGAAGTGCCAGTCTGGGTAGGCAGAGGCCTGTATAATAGAATATATATATATATATATATATATATATATATATATATATATATGATGGGTATGCCAAACTTTATGATGGAAGGACCATATGGTAGTTGGGAGTATCATGGTATGATCATAGATTGCTTTCATACCTGGCCAGTATGAAAGTTAATGAATGATACCGCTGTGATCTCGCAAACATCATATTGTACTGAAGTCAGGAAATAGTAGGCAGAGTTTTAAGAATGTGGTTGAGCGCTAGTACTTTGCAAATAAAACTTGTATAAATATATATATATATATATATATATATATATGTGTGTGTGTGTGTGTGTGTGTATGTGGGAGCATATCGTGCTTACTTTATTCCCATCTATTTACTTGTGTGTAAGGTGATTAATAAGTAGGTTGAGAGTTGATTTTATGTTTCTAAGTAAACCACTGGAATTTGTATATATTTTCTAGCGTATGTACTTAAGTATGCCAGCGGTTTATGTGTAGTGGAGAGGAGTACGCATATCTTGTGACACCCGGCAAATTCAGGTTAACAACGTTGTCTAGATTAAAGTCTACCTTAGCGAGTCACGCGTATATTATACTTAACTGGGTTAGTTGAGTCGTGTTATGGTTCGGGAACTGTTATTTTAGTCTAGAGGATCATTAGATGTCAGTCTAGAGGATCATTAGATGTCAGTCCTTAACCATGTGTACAAGGGGTGACGATTCGTAGAATCGTCAAAGCATAGGGAACATACAAGTCTCGAGTCCCGGGAATTGGTGAACGAGTGTGAATGTGTTTGTTTGCAAGTATTATGTGTTTACAATCATTATGTGACTTGTCGGTATGTGAAAATGTGTTAACATATGTTAAAACGGGGTTTAACGCGCAAAATACACGGAACCAACCCCTATAGGCGATTAGGGAGGGCTAATCGCCTATAGGGAGGCGATTAGCATTGCATGGTAGGCGACTGGGCTTGGCTATAGGCGATTAGGGGGCTAATCGCCTATAGGGAAGGCGATTAGCAGCCCTAATCGCCTGCAAAAGCTGCACAATCGCCTGCAACGTACCTGGCGACTAAAAACGACTATAAATACAACACTTGACCTCCTAAACTTCATTATAACAACCCTAGCCGTCCCACAACTCGTCCCAACACACACACAACCTCTGGAACACGATTTTGGATCAAACTACACGTTTTCAAGCCTATTACATCAATCTATCATAAACCTAAGGTGTGGTTTTCATTCATGCAACCTTTATTAACGTTTTTATTGAATCCCTAATGGTCCAGACCTGTTTATAAACGTTTGTGTCTTCTGAAATTCGTTAATAATTGTTGTTAATTGGATTCTAGCTATTATGCATGTTGTATGTGTAAGTATAATTAAAAGATAGGATTGTGGTGATTCAAAAAAAGGATTGTTAACATAATATTAAGGTAGTTACAGAATGATGATGATAGCATGTTGATGAAATCTGAGTAATTGTTCATTAGGGTTACGGTTATGCATGTTAATGTGATGTTTCATGCTACGTGTATTATTTTTGGGAAACATGGTTGCATTCAGGGCTGGTAGAACGAGGTTAAACGAAGGATTTTGATTGAAACATGTTTGACATGGTTGTTTGATTGATATTTGATGTTTCCACACGTTCTGGAGTTGATTTGGAGTGTTAAACGCGCGAAAAACCGGAACAGATGTGCTGAAGGCGATTATGAACCCTAATCGCTTATGCTATAGGCGATTAGGAGGCTAATCGCCTGCTAAGGCAGCCTAATCGCCTATAGCATAGGTGATTGGGAGTTAATTGCCTTCGTTGCATGCAATTGTGATCCTAATTGCTAGTTAAGTCCTGAATTGCATGTCTTGTGACCCTAATCGCCTAATAACTCCTGATTTGCATACCACATGACCCTAATCGCCTATAGTATAGGCGATTAGCCCTCACAATTGCCTGTTGATCTACGTAATTGCTAGTTGACTTTTCCTAATCGCATGTACTGCTGCTGTAAGTGTACTTTAGCATTCCTGGACCCGATTTGACACCTAGGAACATGCTAGGAACCCCGTATCATACCTAATAACTTAGTAACATGTGCTCGGACTTATTTATGTGATAATTGAACTATGTGCTAGAACTTGTTGGACTTTAACGTATGTTAAGTGTGATTGCATGATTGTATGTTTGAGGGTGCAAGTATAACACGGGGAGTCTCGGGTCACCAATGGGATGCCGAGTCTTGTACATTGGATTAGTTTAACAGTCAACGTGTTTTCAAACGAACTTGGTTATGGTCTGGACATCTAGGGACTAACTAACCTACGGGTTATTAGTCTAAGTACTTGTAACTGTCATATGTTAGGTCGCCGCTTTACGGGGCTAGCATAGCTTGCTGATTTTATTTGTAATACGAAGAAACGCAACCTAAGGTGAGTTCACGGCCCCACTTTTAACTGGTTTCACTTTTTGGGGGAGAAAACATGTGTTAAACTTATGTTTTGGTAACAACTGTCATACTATGGGTTTCTATGGTTTACTATACGATCTTTGGAAGTCCCGGGGGAAACCATGAATGTGCGGGTTAGCACAACGAGGAAATGTGAATAGATCTATTGGGAGTGACCAACCCCACTCGTCGGTAGGGCTGGCAATGGGTAATCTGTTAAGACACGATAAGACCTGTTTGACTGAAAAGTACACTATTTGATTTTTTGACTTTTTTTAATACTTAGAATTAAGAGGCAAAAATATTTCATTTCCTTTTTTTGGTACATAAAACATAAAACTGTGTTATAAACATGAGATATAAATGAGTTAAACGAGTCGTGTTCATGTTTAGAACTTGATTTGTTCGCGCGCGTCAGAGACCTGTTAACCTGTTAGGGACACGATTTGCCAGCCCTACTCGTCGGCTTGGAGGGTCGGGCGGGTGCATATTGTCTCAAACAGGAACAGGTTTACTATTCGGGCACAACATCTGGTTTGCGAGTTAGTAATGGTTTTCCAATCGTAGTAGTGACAAAACTTACGCCTAGCTAGCGTACATTGGTTTACAATTTTATATAGTATGGACAGGTTGAACTTGGTACTTTATTTTACAAACCTGTGAACTCACCAGCATTTTTGTGCTGACGTAACTCTTACATGTTTTCTCAGGTCGCTAAGGTAGCACTACGAGACTAGGGCGCACGCGTCTGCACGGCGTCTAGTTAGGGTTGCATGGTTTTCAAACACTGAATATTTTGGATTACTTTTGATTATGTTTTGAGAATAAGCTTCCGCTGTTATTTGGGAATTTTAAACTATGTTTTTGAAATTGCATATGTTCATTTAGACTTGTTTATTGTGATCGTTGACTTGGATCCTGGTTTGTCATGCGCCTCGCGGTAAAACCCCGCAAGTGGATTTTGAGGGTGTGACAGATTGGTATCAGAGCCAATGGTTATAGTGAACTAGGACTGCATGTAGAGTCTAGTCTATAGCCGAGTCACACACACTAGACGATCACATAGTAGTAAACGTTATGGTGGGTTACGTATGGGCTTGTCGGGGTGTCTTTAGATCATCTGTCCCTTTTGTGTTACATCATCCGTTCTCTCTTATGTCGGGTTACTTGCTTTCTAGGCAGTGTGGTATATTGGGGTAAATCGTGTACTCTTGAGATTTGTCCAAGGCTCGGACATCTCCCTTTCATACTCCAATAGAAACTCTTGCCATAAACTACCGTAGCATTACGGTGTATAGCTAAGAGTCTATGTCCGGTGATTTGAACTTTGAACTAGGAGAACACTTGGAGGACCATGTAGAGCGGTTTATCATTTCGGGTGCACACGAAATCATAAACCGAAATGCATGAAAGCCCTAGTGAGCTCTGGGTTTGAATGGATAGTCCTGGGTTGGATCTAGCTTTGATCTTGTGAACGCTAGTGGTTATCATTAGCTGTGAAACTAAATTTTCTCGTCCTTTTTGTCAGAATCATGTCTGGAGTACGAGGAGGACGTGGAGGTGGCCGCGCTGGTGGGCGTGGTGGTGGTGGTGGTCGTGGAGGTGTAAACCTAACACAAGAAGATCTGAACAACTTGCTGCAAGCTGCCTTTCAGTTAGGGCACAATGGTGGTGGTAAGTTGACTTATCAACTTTTGCCTCATTGGTGAACTTTGTTTACATCTTCCGTGGTTTCTTATGTGTTTCATTTCAGGTGGTCATGTTAACCCACCCCCACCTATGTGTACCTACAAGATGTTTCGGGACTGTAAGCCCCAGGAATTCTCTGGCACTGAGGGTGCGGTGAGCTTGCTCAGGTGGCTGGAAAAGGTGGAGTCAGTGTTTCTGATGTGTAACTGTCTCCCAGAGGATCGAGTCAAGTATGCTGCTACGTTATTCCAGGATGTTGCTTTGACCTGGTGGAACAATATCACCCAGAACATGGGTATAGGGGAGGCTTATGCTATGCCTTGGGAAAATTTTGTTCAGCTGTTGAAGCGAGAGTACTGTCCAAGGGAAGAGATTCAGAAACTAGAGCATGAGGTGTGGAACCTCAAGATGACCGGGTCAGAGATTGAAAAGTATACGGTAAGGCGTAATGAGTTGGCAGTGCTGTGTCCTGATCTGCATGTGCCAGAATATAGGAGGATTGAACACTATATCTCGGGGCTAGTACCAGAGATCGCAGGGTTGGTGGCTGCGGGAAATCTTCCTACATACTCAGATGTGGTCCGATCGGCTCACAGGATGACAAATTTGAAGGTGAATGAGGGTATCTTGCCTGCTAAGGGTTTGACTGTCAAGGCCCCGGAGAATAACAAGCGTAAATGGGATAATGAGGGGAAGGGATCTGTGCCAGCACCAGCACAACAGGGTAAGAGGTTTGATAGCGGGGGTTCTTCTTCTTCTGGTTCCAAACCGGGTGGTTATGCGGGGAAATTACCTAAGTGCAACAAATGTGGGCGTCATCATCAGGGGGATTGCGACCGTAACCGTTGTCATCGCTGCCAGCGACTTGGGCATTTTGCTAAAGACTGTCGGGCGACACTTCCATCGACCCAAGCCCCAACTACTACCTCGGCTCCTACTGCTCAAGGAACTACGGGGAAATAGGGTTGCTATAACTGTGGGGAGACTGGGCATTACAAGAAGGAGTGCCCGAAACTGAAGCAGGGCGGGGATGTGAGGGATAGAAACGGTAACGGGAACAACGGGGGCGGTGGCAGAAATGCACGTGCCTTCGTCATTGGAGCCGCAGAGGCTAGGCAGGATCCTGACACAGTTACCGGTACGTTCCTTCTCAATAATCGCTCTGTTAGTGTTTTGTTTGATTCTGGTGCCGATAAAAGTTTTATATCTCTGGAAGTTAGTCGACTGCTAGATGTAGTACCCGTACCATTAGAGGCTAAGTATATAATTGAGTTGGCTGACGGTAAAAAGATTGAAGCTACTTGTATTCTTCGGGAGTGTCACCTAGAGTTGTCGGGTTTGTCTTTCCCCATCGACCTTATGCCGGTACCTTTGGGTAGTTTTGACGTTGTTGTAGGCATGTATTGGTTGTCTTTGTATCGCGCTGAGATCGTTTGTTACGACAAGGTTATTCGGATTCCTCTCCCTGATGGAGAATTTCTTTCTGTGTACGGTATCAAGGGCGGTGCTCCGCTAAGCCTCATTTCCAGCATGAAAGCCCTTAAGTATCTTCGGAAGGGTTATTCGGCCGTTTTGGCACTTTTATCTGTTTCCTCTACCGACGAGAAGAAGATCGACGATATTCCTGTTGTACGCGAGTTTCCTGATGTTTTTCCCGATGATTTATCTGGTCTTCCTCTCCTGGGCGCTGCTCCTATTGCTCGGGCCCCCTACCTTCTTGCACCTCCCGAGATGCAGGAATTGTCCAGTCAGTTGCAGGAACTCTTGGACAAGGGTTTCATCAGACCAAGTTCTTCCCCTTGGGGAGCCCCGATTCTGTTTGTCAAGAAGAAGGATGGAAGTTTTCGATTGTGTGTGGATTACAGAGAATTGAACAAGGTGACCATCAAGAACCGTTATCCTCTTCCACGTATTGATGATCTATTCGACCAACTCCAGGGTTCTAGCTACTACTCTAAGATTGATTTGAGGTCCGCTTACCACCAGTTGCGCGTAAGGGAAGCTGACGTTGCAAAGACTGCCTTTCGTACACGTTATGGCCATTTTGAGTTCTTGGTCATGCCTTTCGGTCTCACAAATGCACCGGCGGTTTTCATGGATTTGATGAACCGCGTTTGCAAACCGTATCTTGACAAGTTCGTCATCGTGTTTATTGATGACATCCTGATTTACTCCAAGAACAAGGCCGAACACGAGAAACACCTGCGTTTGGTTTTGGAACTTTTACGACGGGATCTCTTGCAACAACCTGAAATTCCAGAGTGGAAATGGGAACGGATTACAATGGATTTTGTCACGCAACTACCTAAGTCACCGAGCGGGAATGATAAGATATGGGTGATTGTTGATCGGTTGACGAAATCAGCCCATTTTCTCGCCATTAAGGAGACCGACACCATGGACCGTTTGGCTCGTCTTTATCTGAAGGAAGTTGTTTCTAAGCACGGAGTGCCGGTTTCTATTATTTCGGATCGTGACTCCCACTTTACTTCTCACTTCTGGAAGTCTTTGCACAAGGCTTTGGGTACCCAGCTAGACATGAGTACAGCTTATCACCCACAGACTGACGGTCAGAGTGAACGCACGATTCAAACCTTAGAAGACATGCTTCGGGCATGTGTGATCGATTTTGGCAAAAGTTGGGAAGCTCACCTACCGTTAGTAGAATTCTCTTACAACAACAGTTACCACACAAGCATCAAGGCAGCTTCGTTCGAAGCACTGTACGGGCGGAAATGAAGGTCCCCTCTTTGTTGGGCTGAGGTGGGTGAGAGTCAACTCACTGGGCCTGAGCTAGTGCACGAAACTTCGGAAAAGATCGTACAGATTCGTAACCGGTTGGCAGCGGCACGGGATCGGCAAAAGAGTTATGCCGATCAGCGTCGCAAGCCATTGGAATTCCAAGTTGATGACAAAGTACTTCTGAAAGTTTCACCGTGGAAGGGCGTCATACGCTTTGGGAAGCGTGGCAAACTTAACCCTCGGTATGTCGGACCATTTACGATCCTGGAACGGATTGGACCGGTGGCATATCGTCTGGATTTACCGACGGAGCTCGGCAACGTACATAACGTCTTCCATGTGTCTAACTTAAAGAAGTGTCTGGCTGACGAGTCTCTTATTGTTCCACTGGAAGAGTTCAAGGTTGATGATCGTCTTCGGATTGTGGAGGAACCTGTCGAGATTCTTGATTACAATATTCGTAGCCTACGTCATAGCAAAATTCCCATTGTTAAGGTTCGCTGGAACTCGAACCGGGGACCAGAATACACTTGGGAACGGGAGGATCAGATGAAGTCTAAGTATCCTCATCTTTTTCCTAAGGAAGCGTTCGAATCGAGATATGTTACCACTGCAGCTGAATGAATCTCGGGGCGAGATTCCTTTTTAACGTGGGGATGATGTGACAACTCGGGTAAATCTCTCTCTTGGTTTCTATCTTTTGTCTGTTTCTTTTGTTATTCCTTTTGGTACTTGTGCAATTTTCGGGACGAAAAAACTTTTAACGTGGGGATGATGTGACACCCGGCAAATTCAGGTTAACAACGTTGTCTAGATTAAAGTCTACCTTAGCGAGTCACGCGTATATTATACTTAACTGGGTTAGTTGAGTCGTGTTATGGTTCGGGAACTGTTATTTTAGTCTAGAGGATCATTAGATGTCAGTCTAGAGGATCATTAGATGTCAGTCCTTAACCAAGTGTACAAGGGGTGACGATTCGTAGAATCGTCAAAGCATAGGGAACATACAAGTCTCGAGTCCCGGGAATTGGTGAACGAGTGTGAATGTGTTTGTTTGCAAGTATTATGTGTTTACAATCATTATGTGACTTGTCGGTATGTGAAAATGTGTTAACATATGTTAAAACGGGGTTTAACGCGCAAAATACACGGAACCAACCCCTATAGGCGATTAGGGAGGGCTAATCGCCTATAGGGAGGCGATTAGCATTGCATGGTAGGCGACTGGGCTTGGCTATAGGCGATTAGGGGGCTAATCGCCTATAGGGAAGGCGATTAGCAGCCCTAATCGCCTGCAAAAGCTGCACAATCGCCTGCAACGTACCTGGCGACTAAAAACGACTATAAATACGACACTTGACCTCCTAAACTTCATTATAACAACCCTAGCCGTCCCACAACTCGTCCCAACACACACACAACCTCTGGAACACGATTTTGGATCAAACTACACGTTTTCAAGCCTATTACATCAATCTATCATAAACCTAAGGTGTGGTTTTCATTCATGCAACCTTTATTAACGTTTTTATTGAATCCCTAATGGTCCAGACCTGTTTATAAACGTTTGTGTCTTCTGAAATTCGTTAATAATCGTTGTTAATTGGATTCTAGCTATTATGCATGTTGTATGTGTAAGTATAATTAAAAGATAGGATTGTGGTGATTCAAAAAAAGGATTGTTAACATAATATTAAGGTAGTTACAGAATGATGATGATAGCATGTTGATGAAATCTGAGTAATTGTTCATTAGGGTTACGGTTATGCATGTTAATGTGATGTTTCATGCTACGTGTATTATTTTTGGGAAACATGGTTGCATTCAGGGTGATATATCTGTTGGTGTTAAATGAAACCGTAATATACGTAAAGCAAATAGGGTGATATAAGGCCTGAATAGAATAGAATACCCTAGACTTGTTAGTTGTGTAATCAAGTAAGTAACTTAACCGAATCTGGTATCTACACCTTCCCATGATAGTTAATTAGAACCAAGTTGGAAGTAATCCGAAGGCAGATTGTAGTGGAGTAAGGAAGACATTTGAAGGTCATGTTTTCTTTTTCTACTCGGTGACATAAGGGGTTTAGTCAGAAATATCAAAGGTGCATTAGTTAAGAAACCTCTAGAAAAGGTTAATGTGTTAATGGTTGATATTCAATAAATCAAACGCACGTATAAGGACGGTAGGCCTTGCAAGCTGAGGCATTAGAAACCAAAGCAACTATCACTTTTGGGGTATGTTAGAAGAAAACCCTAGAGGTTATTATTAAGAGTAAATGGGATAATAATCAGGATCCGGGGAGATCCACTCTTTAAGGATTATAGAGGGAGACCTGGACCTGCACTTCAATGTCTGACAGGTGGAAAAAGACATTCTTATCCATGTCACAAGTTTGTTTGTAGATATCGTAAGAAACCCATGCACACCTGGTATCAATGTAGAGAGCCTCATTAGTGTTTTTAAGATTCTAAGGATTGATGGTCTAGGAAATAAAAGAACGCAGAGGCCGATAAAGCAAGATGTAGAGCTTTTGATATAAAGACTGAAAAAGTCGTAGGAATATTAATGAGATAGTGGGTACGATACTGGTCAACAATTTCTATGATAAGATATCGTTTGATGATGATGTTGACAGAAGTTTGATATATGAACCTTTTAGAGTTTTGTTTAACTAAATTTTCTGTAAGCTAAATAAACCATCTATAATAATAGTAGCAAATGGAAGGGGATAAGAAATTGGGAGTTATATCAAGGATTGTATCATCTGAATAAGTAAATACCTCGATACCTATAGACTTACTATCAATGAAGCTTGGAAAGTGGAACATAGTACTAGGGATGGATTGATTAGCTAGTTTCCAAACTTGCATATTAGGCGATAAGAAGTAAATTCATATCAGTGACATGAAGGGGAAAACTTTAATAATCCTTTATAGGAAAACCAAATAAACCCATAAGCTTCATTACCATGATAAAGGCAGGTAAATGCATCCGAAAGGTCACCTAGCTTATCTGGTGTATGCACTAAGAGACTGAGAAAGATGATAATTTAGAGGGTGTGCCAGTAGTGGTCGAATTTCATGAGATATCTCCTAAAGATCTTTCTAGACTACCATTTGAAGGAAAAGAAAAAACAAATTGAATTTAGCATCGACTTAGCCCCGGGGTGACCGTTATTACTATAACCGTGTACCGCCTCGCCCTGACTTGAAAGGATGAATTAAGAAACCAAATGCAGAAGTTAATAAAGGGGTTTATATATATTTTAGCACATTGCCATAGGTCTTTGTCAAAAACAAGGATGGCTCATTAAGGATGTATATTGATTATGGACCTGGATAAGATCACAATAAAGAATCAATACCCATTCCTAAGGATCAAAGATTTTATCAGCTATAAGTCACCTGCTAGCTCTTGAAAATAGACATAAGGTCTAGATATCATCGGCTGAAGGTACGGGTAGAAGACATACCTAAGATTGATTTTAGGACAAGACGTGGTTCCTACGAGTTCTAAGTGATGCCTTTTAACGTCGCTAACACGCCAGGCACTTTTATGGATCCTACGAACCAAATCTTTAAGTTATACATCAAATAATTCATATTCGTCTTCAGAGATTGTATTCTCATCTACTCCAAGTGAGGAAATCCACGAAGGACATATCTGTGTGATCCTTAAACTGTGAGTTGTAATTAATGCCATAAGACCAACATATCTGTAGTATTTGTAGATCTCATTAATTGAGTTGCAAGAAAAATGCGTCGTGGCGGGTAGGTTATATGATACAAGAGGAAACTCATAAGTCAAAATACACTGTATACCCTAGTGGCAATAAAACGTAGGATTTAGGAAATAATTATTGTTAGTTGGGAATAAAAAGCTATACCACAAAACAAGTAGAGAAATACCTTACCTACCTAAAAGTCAAAGGAGAGCATCTGAAACCATTTGACTACCTATATGAACCTGAAATCCCATGAAGGAAACGGGAGATGATAATAATGGACTTTGTTTCTAAGCTTCCAAAATCGAATCATGCGTACAAACTAGGTAATAACTGATAGGCTGGCCGAGTCCACACACTTTGCTTATCCTTGAGAATAATGAAATATAAGTCGAGCCTTATACTAAATAGATTGTCTTATGACACGATGTGCTTACATGAGCTATATTCAAGAGAGAGATTTGTTCTCTTTAAGATTCGGACAAGGTTTTAGAAAAAGTTGGGGAATCAACTATATCTGAGTAGTGCATATGACACCCAGACTAACGGGCAAAAAGAATGCACCAATAAAGTCTTAGAATGTATACTACGTGCATACATAATAAACTTTAGTCGTAGTAAGGACGGTCATCTAGCATTAATCAAACCCTCGAACAATAATAGCTACCACGCCAATATTATGGCAACAACGTATGAATTCTTATATGGAAAGAAATGTAGAACGTCCATCTTCTGGACTAAAGTATGCGACAACCTATCTAGACATGGGGTCTTATATGAAACAACTAATAAAGCAATGATGTCATTAAATGATGAAACAAATATTAGAAAATTGGAACATAGAAATGATGAAATATTACATAGGAAGTGATGACAAGATGAAGAGGTCATCACCTAATTTGTTCAAAGTTGACAGGTTTCGAGGACGAAACCTAATTTAAGGGGGTATATTTGTAACATCCCGTTTTTGTTATATAAATAAAATGTGTTGGTTCATTTTTTTAATGAATGAAACGGGTCATTGATAGTTAAAACGAATCAATAACAGGTGAGATAGATAGTTGTATATTTAAAATTTGTTAACGAGTAAATGTTGGGTATCATAATTGCTTAAGACATGAGTTCTAGGCAACTAATTAGTATTGTAAGAGACCGTTTAGTAATGATATTAAAATAATATATTATATTATATTTTATTTGAACCCTACTTCGTTTTTAATGAAACTTGGGTTTACGCATAGATAAAAATTAGCTCTTCTTAGCGGTATATTCAAAATCTTATAAAACGTTATATTCTAAAAAAAGTTATACCAGGAAAAACGAGTGAAGCAGGAGAATTAAATAAAATAATTTATATACATGTGCACGTGTGTGGTTAATGTGTATACTTAAACAAGCCCATCAAATATTAATTCTTCGTTATTAAGATTTCTTTATATAATAATAACTAGCATTTGACCCCGTGCTTCGCGGCGGGGTCGTAGGTGAATACTGGCGAGAATGTATTTGTTATATGATATATCGATGAATTAATATTAGACCATTTAGGCTTTAATCTAAAAAAAAAACTAATCAAGTAACTCAGTTGAGTAAACATGTTTAGTGTAGAGTTAAAAGTTAGTTTTAACTTTAATAGGTTGAATAAATAAAAAAATGAGAATTAAATTTGTTACATGGTGTATTTAATGTTTTATATAGACAATGCAAGTTTTAATCTAAATGACGTTGTAGCGGGGACGCGGTAAAAGTTCGATCAGTATCGCAAGCTAAGACAAAGGATAAAGAAAACCAAAGAAAGAGTCGTACATTAACCAAAATAATATCTACATGTGTTCGGTTCGCTATTGCTGCATCTCGGCTCTAAACATCGAAACGTAATGATGCAAAAACACAGTAATTGTGATCGTATATCTGGTATCAACCGTGCGGAAAAAATTCACACCGAAATGCCTATAAAAATAACCTATAAGTAATATAATATATAATAAAAAATCTTAAATTAAAATAAAAATATGGACCAATACATAATTACAAATTTAAATGTTAAATGTTAGTTGGGGTTTTAAAATTAAATATAACCTAAAATAATCTATAATAAAATAATAAAGAATGCTTAAAATAAAAATAAGATAAACCAATAGGGAATTAGTACTGTATACAATTGTAAATGTTAGTATTAAGAATAATATCTATAAAAAAAAAAAAGAGGCTGTAGCTGATCTTAAGTATACAAAGTCGGTTGACAGTCAAAACAATTCTCTATAAATACCAAAATTATTTCATAAAGTTCAATTCATATGTTTACACCAATTCTCGCATATAAGCAGGTATGTTTCGATTGTTAAGTTTAATTATTGAATATGTTGTCATAATATTAGGTGTGGGTATAATATCAAGGGTAGGGTTTAGGCCATATCTAAGTATATAAGGTGGGTATTGGGTAACCTAACTTTAATTTAGGCATGGACTGATCAACCATACTTAAACTAAATAGGGTTATCCAAAAGCCAACCACGGTACCGACTAGTCAGTACCCACTTCTTATTTAAATAGTATCTAAGATGGTCATGGTCTTGATCAGGGAACCAAGTTCGGATTAATAAGACTAAACATCTATAGAGCAAAGGTGAGTTACCTAAACTATTTTCAAAACCTGATACTTGCTCATAAAACTGTTTTGATGGTGATTGATCATGTAAATGCATCGAACCATAGGTGTGGCATTCAAGGTGTTATATATATATATATATATATATATTATAATGATCATTATATTTTCCCGGGGCGTGGACATACACTTACAGCCTCATGGGGTGTGTCTAGGCTGTATGTGTGAATATATAATGCTTAGTCCGGATTATGATTATGGTGACATGCAAGGAGCTCATACTTGATCAATAAAATGTTTATGTGGTTGTTTTACTGATGAGTCAGTTTATGTGACTCACCAGCTGTCTGCTGACGTATTTTTATTAATCGAGCATGTATCACAGGTTGATGGTATAAGGAATGGGATTTCCTAGCTGAGAGTTGGAATGCTTTAGACGGTAAGCTTGTTTAGATTGGTGGTACTTGGATCGCATTGGCTTGTAATAAATACTCAAGTTATGTAATGAGAATACGTTTCCGCTTTAAGTTTGCGCCAACTGGTCACTGTAAGTGGCCCGGCCTGGGCGGGGTGTGACATGGTGATTTTTAAGTTTTGGTTAAAATGGGGAAGAAGCTGGTCACGTTTTGGTTAAATCTGAGATTATTACGGGCCGTCGAGGCCTCCACGGGCCGTCGTGAAGTACCTTTTCAGACTTTTCACTCTGAACTCCCTGCTTTTGCAGGGAGTTCAGATTGACACCTCGTACCTGGTATCTTGACGGGTCGTGGAGGCCTCCACGGCCCGTCATTTTTCACCTTTTTGTATTATGACGGGCCGTGGAGGCCTCCACGACCCGTCAATTTTCCCTGATTTTGCCAGAACGGCCCATCAAGGCCTCCATGGTCCGTATAAAGGTTGTTTAGGATTTTTTTGCGGTTGTGTAGATAGTATCACCCTATGTTTATCCAGGGGCTGGGTACCGCTCATATTGCTGAGGCTGGATCATTACCAATATGAGTAGGTTAGGATAAATTTTGAAATTCTCCTCACGGTTAATTATATTTCCATACATGTATAAATGCATGCATACATAAATGCATTATTTGATTTGAATAACTTAATTATGTACCAAAGATATGCTAATGATGTCATGGCAACATGGTTGAGGTGGGAGGGTTTAACACCATAGGTGGGTTCCCGCTCGGGTGAGGTCAAGGGTTCTACTTCACTGAAGCAGGCCCGATTAAGACAATGCATGAGGTGGGAAGTCACGGGTGAGCTAATTTGCCGTCCAAAAAAAATGTACCAAAGATGTACATAATTGTAATTTTGTATTGTGTACAAATATTTAAACATAATTCACAATACACTTAAAGTCATTTTAGAGGGATTAAAGTTGACTATTCATCAAAGTTTTAAGACACTTTAGGGGCATCTTAGTCAATTCAATTCATACTTTAACCTTTCATCTTCTTTGGTGATTTTATGTACCAAAGATATACATGATTGTAATTTTGTATTGTGTACAAATATTTAAGCATAATTCACAATACACTTAAAGTCATTTTAGAGGGATTAAAGTTGGATATTCATCAAAGTTTTAAGACACTTTAGGGGCATCTTAGTCAATTCAATTCATACTATAACCTTTCATCTACTTTGGTGGTTGATCATAATGAATACAATATTAACTACATTTCATGGGTTACAAATTCAGCTTTCATCACTCCTTAAACACCAAATTCAATGAAATAGAGTGATGAAGATTCAGGTGATGCTAGGCCTCTTCCATCTTCCATTGGCTCGCCACAGATCGGTAGTTCCAAAAGATCTATGATAAGGTTACACAATTCTTATTAATTCTTATTTACTTCAGAATGCACTCTTTTCATTACTATCCCACTTAATTTCTTTTTTTTAATACTGTAGTTTGTGTTCAACAATTTTTAACTTTCTAAATAATTTATATTTGCTTTCCTTCACCGTTTACAGGTTGGACAATCTTATAATGGAGGCAATAAACAACTTGAAGGAGCCTGGTGGATCGAATAAGACTACTATCGGTACATACATTGAGGTACTATATTCTTACCTATGAATTATAAACTGAAAAGATATAATTTTTTTTTTAATGACAATTAGGGTTTATATTTCTCATTCATAAACACATAAACACGACTAATTACATCAAGATAGCGGGCAGGCGGGCAACAAGCTGCGCCGCCACCCCTTTCTGGATGGCAAACCCTAACCTACTAAAAACGAACCCATGTCCCCCCGGAGTCGAGACACTGCTATGAATAACCCGTTGGACTCTAGTCAGGAACCGGATGGCTTCCGGTGCCAAAGAGCCAAAGGTATCAAATGCCAGGGGAACGAAAACGTGTTGGTTCTCCTCGCAAGCTTTAGCATGCTTCTCAACTTTCTTCGCCTCTGCTTTCCGCACCGCTTGCCCTGCTAAAAAACCACTATCCCTCAAACCAACCAGGGGAGATACACCTGTTAGGTCGACGCAAGCGTGTTTCCCCCCGGCCCACCCAAAGACAAGCAGGTCTGCTGGACGTAGGGTGGATCTCCCGTCAGCGGGGTCCGAGAGGAAATTCACAGGAGCCTCCCTCTTGGCTGAGATCCCAGCCCTTCTTAAAATGTCCCAAAGAACGTCCCGGACCCAGTCATGCCTATATTTGAAACCAGACAACTCCTTACAGTGAACCGCGTGTTCCCCATATTTGTCCAAGCATGCCTTACGGCAAATCGGACAAACTTCATCTTCATGGTACATGGGGATCGCCAAACGATATTTAAGAATTGCCCTGTATTCAACCCTAGACATGGTTTGGCCCAAACCTTCAATTGGGATAACATTCAGGAAATCTTGGGCATGGGGGCTTTGCAAGCATTCAATAACTGCCTTTTGGCGGGGGGACAGATCAAAAGTTTCACCCAGGCTCTGTGCGATTTTGCCAAAGAGGGCATTCGCCAAAGTTTTCTGAGGCTTTGGGGGGGCGGTGTCCTTGTTAGAAAAACCGCCAATATCAAAACCTGGGAGAAAGTCATTTATTTGTCTCTAATTATGCCGGAACAATACTGGGCACCTCCAAATTTTAAGAGACTTTTGTCTATGAAGCTGAAATTTCTGACCCAAATCGACTAACTTTTCAAGGTATAATTTGTGTTACTAAACGCCATTTGTCACCCCTTGGTGTTTTTATTGGAACCATTTCAATGTGTTGTAGACAAAACGCAAATATAGAATTTCATCCGCAAACGCAGTAGCTGAGAATAAAAAAGTGCCAACAATGTTACGTCTTCTGTGTTCGTTTTTAATTGATATTTATGTATTTGATAATGTACCAAGCATACATCCAACTACAAATTTTACTGCTAAATTAACGATTCACCTTCCTGACTTTTGATTTTTTATTGTGTTCGGTGTGTTTAAGTTTGTTCAGTTTTGCGTTTTGTTTTTGTTCACTTTTCATTTTTTGTTCAGTTTAATGTACTTATTTTATGCCTGTGATTGTGGGAAATTAGTTTCATTAGGCACACACATGGAAACAATCAAATCATTTATATAGATAGTAAGCTCATTTAGGCTTGCGAGCTTACTTGAGGTTGATATGTGAGCCAAGTCTCCTTTATTAGTCGGGCTTACCAAACATCTTGATATGGGAATATGAAGTGAATGGGATGAAAAAAGAGGTTGCAACTTTTAACAAGAGAGCTAAAGGGAAAGAGGTATTTGGTTCAACCAACTATAGAGGTAGTATAGACAGTGTTATCCTGGATTGATTTGTTCTCTTTTAAGTAACTAATTATGAATTTTTTTAAACGGTTATTAGGTTTCTTATGAAGTTAAAGAAGTTCTGGACAACCTTACCTGTCTCCGCTAAGTTGGTAGCGATTCCGAAGGAGCATATGTGATTTCCATGGCCTAAGTGTATGATAATGTTAGTATATTTTTAATTAAAAACCTGTTAATTTCTCTTTCATAATAAATATCTTAGAAAATTTTCAATGTAACTTTTTTTGCATTATACATTACATGCAAGTGATGTCCTGGTTGTGGAGATTATGCAGAAGATGCTTGTCTTGTTGTCATAAGAGAACAAGCAAAATCATGTCGTGGTGGAATGTAAGGCTGTTATAAACTTGAAATATTCTCTTTTTTGGTTATAACAAGAGATGGGAACTGTGCATTTGCACCAGCTGCAATGGGTTAGGTTGTTAAAACATGCCAGACCCATTTGACATATTTAATGAAATAGGTTAAATCGTTTACAATCATAAGTATGTCTATGTTTTTGTTGGTGGTTCCAATTCTTTTCAAACATGATAATGAGACAACTTTATTTTGTGGAAACAATCAACCGGTAGCGGTTTAGCATAGACAATTTTATGTCTATTTTAAACATGACTAACTCATTGCTTGTGGAACAAACTATATGAAAATAAATTATAATAAATTATAGAACTTACTAGGAGTTGAATTCGATTACACTATTTTTAACTCTATATAACGTTTGTCTCTCTTAAAAATCTTTGTTATAAGATTTGTTTATATATGTTGTAGTTTTATAAATGTCAAAATATCACATAATTGTACATAGTATCCGTATAGCGTATAATTTACAACTAAACAGTGTTGATTCCTACATACTTCATGTCACCATAACAAATCATCCACAAACACCATACACACACCACAAACCCAAACACCAATTATGATGCAACAAAATAAATGCACCCTCAACAACGTGCGGACCTTCCCACTAGTTTGATTTGAATTTCACAAGAATTCTTTGGATTATTTAATTTAGAGTTAATAGCCAGTTTCGTCCCTGAGGTTTGGTCCAGTTTGCCACTTCAGTACAAAAGTTTTTTTTTTTTTTTTGCAATTTCTTACCTGAGGTTTGGATTTTTTTGCCAAATTCGTCCTTTTCACTAACCCAGTTAAAAAATCTCGTTAATGTCAGGGGTATTTTTGTCTTTTTACCTATAATTTAAATTTTAATAAATAATCTTACCACACCCCCACCCACCCCACCCCAACCCACCCTACCCCCTGTATATATCTCTCTGACTCTCTCCCTCTCACTCTTACTCTCTCTCTATCTCCCTCTCACTCTTACTCTCTCTCTCTATCTATAAGTCAGATTAATAATAATAATAATAATAATAATAATAATAATAATAATAATAATAATAATAATAATAATAATCCTTCAAAACCTAAATTCCTGATGTTGAGGAAACCAATGGAGAAGACGAACGATCTGTTTGGAATATGATGCATCGATTCAAACAACGAAGAATCCATACTCTGAACTTGTTCCACAATCTTGGTAACAAGGTAATCATGTCTTGCTTGCTTCTAATGGGTTTATTTGACTTTTTTTTAGTGGTGGTTGTGGTTTTTGTTCAGGGCCGATGGTGGTAATGGTGGTTTTCAGTGGCTGGGTAGGTGACAAGGATAGGGGCGGTGGTTGGGTAGGTGACAAGGATAGGGGTGGTGGTTGGGTAGCTGACGAGGATAGGGGGCGGTGGTTCAGGTGGTGGTTGTGTAGCTGACGAGGATAGGGGGCAGTGGTTCAGGTGGTGGTTGAGTAAAGAAGATAGACAGATAGCTGACGAGGATAGGGGGCGGGGGTTCAGGAGGTGGTGGTTATGAGGAGATGGTGCGACAGTGGTGGGTTGAAGGAGGAGGTGGTGCAGTGGTGGTAGGTTTAGGGACGAGGTGGTGCAGTGATGGTGGATTTAGGGTGGAGGTAGTGTGGCGGCGATGGGTTTAAGGTGGGGCGGTGGTTGATACAGTGGTGATATGGTGGTGTTGGGTTGATTGTGACATGGTGGTGGTTGTGTTTAAAAGGGGAAGAAGATGAGTGATGATTTTACCATATTGTCCTCATTAAAGTGGGTAAAAGACAACACTACCCCTGACACTAACGACATTTTTTAACTGGGTTAGTGAAAAGGACGAATTTGGCAAAAAAATCCAAACCACAGATAAGGAATTGCAAAAAAAAAAAACTTTTGTACTGGAGTGGCAAACTGGACCAAACCTCAGGGACGAAAATGGCTATTAACTCTTTAATTTAATTGCCCCTATTATGTAACAATTATTTATACTTCATTAATAAAATTGACCAGATTCTAGGTCTTTTAAGTAGCTAGTGTTTTTTGGTCACGTATCCTATTATATTAAATAATCTATAGTATATTATAAAGCATCTAGGAAGGATGCTGGTAAAAGTTAAGTAATTACAAAATTTTATGCTTATGGTACAACACTTAATGAAGTTACTTAAGGGGCAAATTTGTCTTTTTGGCACCATAACAAGTAAAGAAGCTTTATAAATCATATAGTAGTTAGTACATAAGGTCCTGGGTTCGAATCTCACAAAGGGGGTTTTCTCATAATTATGAGTTTCCTCCTGAATTGGTGACTTGGTGGTGGAATATGATCGCGTGGCAACACTGGTGACACGATGATACTCCAGTGTTCCGTGGATGATTCCAATTTGTTGGCCGTTCAAAAAAAAAAAAAAAAAAGTGGTTAGTACATTTAAGTTTAATAATCCTTTGAGTTTCTTTCATAAAACCATCATTCATTAGTTTAATAATGGTTTTTTTATTAATATCCTTAATTAGTTTTTAAACGTGATGGTTTGTTTTCTTTCATTTAATTTTATCTTGTTTAGTCTTTTGAGTTTTCGTAACATTTTTTATGCTTAATATATATAAGCTTTCATCATGTATTCTACTATACACACATATATACCCCTTTTACAAACCCCTAGAGTTTACAATTGTTTCCCTAACCCATGGTTGCGCTTAGGATTTTCCCTATCAATCTTATTTTACCAAGTTTACGGTTCTTCCCATCATTCTAATTTTCACCAGGTTTATGTTGTTACTTTTCAGGTTGGTTCAATGGCTCAAAAAGTGCACATTAATCTTTGCATCAGTCATTCGGGTAACCAAGTCGAACTTCATGATTCTTTACGAACCTTTATCTTGGTCGATTACCACTTGAATCTGATTATAAGGAAAACAATGGAAACGAGTTAGTCCGTTTTTGGTGGGATAGAAATTTGTTTATTTTAACCTATTTGGGGAAGAATGGAAGATGATGATAGCGAACAACAATCTGATTACGAAGAGTCTAAACATTATTAACAAATGGGTCTTTGCCTCAGTCTCACATTCTGTTTATTGAACCTTGGGTTTTATATTATTTTTCTCTATGATCAAACAAGTTCTATAAATTTTAATTAGCATCTTCTATTAAAACTTTTGTATAACAAATTATGTTATAAGTTAATTTCGACTAAATTAATTAAGAGAGAACTACACAATTAGTCCTTGTGGTTTACCATTAGTTTCACCTTTGAGTATTAAGGTTTAAAAGTTTCATGTTAAGGTGTCAACTTTAATTTTTGTAACATAATAGGGTATTAGCACTAACGAGGGTTAATATTTAACGGAGTTTAACCTCATGTGAGTAATGGTAAACCACAAGGACTAAAGTGAAACTTTTTTAAAATATAATAATTAAAAGAATATAAGAAATATAATTAATATTTAAAAACTTTAGTAGGACCTACCACCCACCTTCTTCTTCACCTTCACCCACCACCATCTTCACCTTTCACTACCACAATCAACCACCATCTCTTGTTGTTTGCTTGTCGCTAGATGGGTACTCTGTAACCTCATAATCATTTTAACATATAAATCTAAGCATGTTACTTTGTCAGTTCGTATCTTGGATTGACCAACGTTTTTGGTGCCAATTCCGAAGATTCAGTTACATTATATTCAATCGTCTTCTAAGTCGTAGAAAGACTTTGATTTTTTTGGGAGTTCAAGTTTATACAAGACAAAAATTTAGTATTATATTGTTAATTAATTTCCCTTTTTATCACGCATTTTCTCGGGGCTTATTCATTGATCCGCATGCGTTTCACATCAATATGTTGACACGTTAAGTTTGAGCAGGTGCATGTTGGTTGTGGTGAAAGGTGGAGGAGATGGTGGTTGATTGTGGTAGTGAAAGGTGAAGATGGTGGTGGGTGAAGGTGAAGAAGAAGGCGGGTGGTGGGTCCCACTAAAGTTTTTAAATATTAATTATATTTCTTTTATTCTTTTAATTATTATATTTTAAAAAGTTTCACTTTAGTCCTTGTGGTTTACCATTACTCACATGAGGTTAAACTCAGTTAAATATTAACCCTCGTTAGTGCTAATACCCTATTATGTTACAAAAATTAAAGTTGACACCTTAACATGAAACTTTTAAACCTTAATACTCAAAGGTGAAACTAATGGTAAACCACAAGGACTAATTGTGTAGTTTTCTCATTAATTAATTACACTTTTATATGAATACATTTTTTTGTCACATTATCTCCTAACCTTAATACCCTTGCTTTGGTTGAGGTATTTTCCTATCTATATAACTACAATTCATCCTAGATTCTTGCTTTTTTACATGTGTAAAACAACCAGCAGACGTGAAATTTCTTTTTTTCTTTGGGGCTAGATGCTAAAGTACAAAGGATGCAATAATGTACATCAAAATTAATCTAATTTTTGCTTAAAGCCTCATTATTATAATGCAGATAAGCAACATATGAACTTTGACAATTTATTTTTACATTCTATTTAGTTTTAGTTAGGGGTGTCAATCGTTCGGGTTGATGGGTTGGCGGGTTTACGGGTTGCGGGTTGGCGGGTTGATGGGTTGAAATATGCAACCCGAACCCGACCAATATTATTATTCGTGTCAAATATTTCAACCCTAACCCGACCCACATAAAATCCGGGTCAACCCGAAGTCGACCCGTTTAACCCATATTTTTAAATGAGTAATACATGTTCATAAGTTATAAGCGGGTTGTTGGGTTGTAAACGTGTTATCAATAAAGTGTTTAATGTTGAGTATATAAGTGTGACAAATAAATAATATAGCGTGCTAAAAATAACACAATTATAACTAACCATGTAAATAGAAATGATATAAGAAAAATAATAATATAATAGATTTATTTTTCTAAATACCTAAACGAGTTAACGGGTCAACCCATTTTATATACGTGTCAACCCGAACCCAACCCGTTTTTTTAAACGGGTCATGTTAGTTGACCCGAACCTGACCCGTTTTTTATACGGGTCGTGTTAGTTGACCCAAATATATTTTTTTTCGTGTCGGGTTTGGGTCGGTTTTCGGGTCGTGTCAATAATTTCCGCCCCTAGTTTTAGTATCACAATTTGGTATCATATCCATATATCATTCTTGTTTAGCTTTTTTTTGGAGATATGATTTAGATGCATTGTTTGGTTAGTGATATATGTTTAAATAAGTTGTAAAATTAACTCTTTTTGAACTAACATGATAGCTTATATAGGTAAGAAGCTCCTCATAAAGAATAATACCATCAATATAATACTAATTTCTCAGACTACAAATCATCATCAAATTATATGCATTTAACTACCCTTTCCACCTTATAAAAAACAATTTCTACATGAAATTCTCTTATAAATTGATTCGATGATCATCTGATTTCATCGACGGGTGGAGCTACAAATCTTTTATACTTTTTTGTCCTTATGTAAAAAGCCATGAGAATTCTATTTTTTTTTTGAAAATAGTGTTTAGGGTTTAGGGTAAACCCTAAACAATACTTATGAAGATCCCTTATTTTATGATATTATTTACTTTTGAAAATAATTATAATTTTACTAAATGGGTTTTCCTTTGCTAGGAGAACATCATCATCATCATCATCATCATCATCATCATACTCAGTTAATCACACCAATAGCAAAAAGCTAAGGTAGGGTCTGAGGAGGGTAAGATGTAGACAGTCTTACCTCTAACCCGTGAGAATAGAGAGGCTGCTTCCAGTGAGACCCCTGGCTCGATAGTGGCTTTGTATCAAGCCTTGGACATAAGGCACATAACACTTAGCAATCGGGACAAACCCGATTGGTGCATGTACCCCCTTGTCTTTTAGCTATCAACGCCACCACATGATGCACGATTAACCATCCGCATTTTTAACGTTATTTTCACGAAATTAGTAAAATAACGTTAAAATTAGTGAAACTTTACTTTTGCCCCCTAGGGCCACACATATATACATTATATGCGCATAGCCGTAAGGAGCTTTTAACGTTATTTTCACGATGCTGATAAAAACACAGATGACTGGATCTCTTAGAGTATCCAGTGTTGGAAAAATGGGTAGTGAAAATGAATTTTCACTAATTTTGGACTCAAATAAATGTATTTATATATGTGATATATAAATAATTATTTTCGGGTTTGTGTTCTATATTGTGAGAGTATCACAACGAACCAAACCACGTCCAAAATATAGAGCTAAGATGAATGAGATATCGAAGCTTGAAAGTTGTAGGTTGGAACAACCGAAGATGAGAAAATGGATTAAGTTTTGTCCCACATTGGTGGGATGACAAAACATGAAGTAGTTTATAAGGAGGAGCACTCCTTGCATATTGTTTAGCTTGAGCCAAACACTAGTGGGACCCTAAAGCTTACTCACGCGCACGCGCGTGGCGTGGGCGATGGGCGCAATGTGGAACTTTGATGGCGCACTTCGCACACTCACATCGCCGCGAGCCGGTTGAAAGTCGCCTTTGTAATTTTGACCTTGTGCGCTGTTAGAAGAATTATTATTATAAACTTGATTTTCTTATGTTATGTAAATATTAAACATGTGTTAATTATGTTATCCTAAGTTTAGGCATGTTAGGAACCGGTTCTATGTCACACCGGTTAGTAGAAAATCATATCCTAAGTATGTATGTATGTAAACGTCGCGTCTGTTGATAGACACACCGGTTCAGAAACTATTTATAGGAACCGGGTGTTTCATTTGTAATATATGAAAGATTATGTTAAGATAACTAACTTTCAAACTACCCTTTCCCTCCATATTCATATCCTGTTAGCGCCTCAATCACCCGAAGCCCCACAATCAGATTTTAATTCAATTCAGAAACTTTAAGACCTGTGCAGACCAGATTCGAACATGGCATCAGAGCCTGATCACAAGAAGATTTACGGTTTATTCGATAGTGAATAGAAGTCCGATGGTGTTCCCGAAGACAAAGGCAAGCGGCCGATGTCTCCATATAGTGAAGAAGATCGTGTGGATCAAATTGTTCTCGATAAAAAGATCGCAGAATTCAAGAAGGAGTGTATGGACCCTTCGAACATCAACTTCTCCAGATTTCACATTGGTTCAGCCCCGAAAACGCGTGTAGAGAAGAAAAAGCATGCGCAATTAGAGTACAACAATCAAATAAAGGATGCCCCCGAATACCCACACGCGATGTGTTGTGGTAAATGTAAAGAACCCTTTCATTATAGAAGAAATTGCCCAAAGAAGATGGGTAAAACAGAATTCATGGTAAAAGGAACGGAAGGAAAAGGATGGGATGATGTGTGGTACGCAAGTCTAACAAGAAAGGAACATGGATGTGGCTTTAAAGATCAATTCGCCATATTTAGCAAATCGTTTGGAGTAGAAGGCCAACCAAGCGGATATAGGAGGGAGTATTTTAGAGGAAGAGGATCGGTGATCATCACAAGTGGAGGACAAGTACACAAGATCAAGAAGGTATACTATGTCCCTACACTTCGAAAAAATGTGTTAAGCATAGAAAGATTAAACCAAGAAGGCCTAGAAGTAGAATTCGATGGTGACACTTGTCACATACATAGGCCGATCCTACAAGAGAAAAGAAAGTTGATTCTATGCCGAATTTGTGATAGTGAAAGTCACTTCACATTTAAATGCCCCGAAAGAGAAAATATTGTTGAAAAGGATGGAAAAGGACCACTAGAAAGGTTCTCAAACAAACGGGTCAGATTTGAAGGCATAAAGGAATCGCTAAGTGTTGAAGATAAAGAGAGGGCTTACATGTTCAAGCAATTTCAAGAATTCTCTATTGATAAGGACAACTATGAAGGCATTATGGAGAAAGGTCCTATCATGTACCCAACCAATGGTTCTCGCATACAAGATTGCTTAGTTTTCATGGATTTACTCCATGTTACAACAACGGTTGAAAGGTACAAACGCAAGTTCGAGTTAGAGTTTGAAAAAATTGTTAAATGGTTCATGCAAGATTTCTTGAAAATAAGAGCCGAAGCCCCTATACCACCACGAGACACAACCGGTTATCCAATTAGTTTGTTGGATTTATACACAAGAGTACAAGTGTTTGGTGGATATGATAAAGTCACAAAAGATGAAAATTGGGCGATTGTTGCAATGAGTATGGGTTATGGAAGAGGGCTACCAAGTTTAGCAAGAAAAGAAGAAATAGCAACAACACTAAGGCTAGTGTATGTCCGATATTTGGAGATGATGGAATGGTACCATCTCAAGTACAAAGGCCGCGAGTTGGTTGTCGAAGTCAACAACGAAGAAGGTAGCACAAGTGATGGCAACAAGTGGAAGGATGAAGATATGCCGCCCAAGAAGAAAAGCCGATCATCATCAAGTGACGAATGAAGAAAAAGAAGGCTGAAAATCAAGTTTAAGGGGGAGAATGTTAGAAGAATTATTATTATAAACTTGATTTTCTTATGTTATGTAAATATTAAACATGTGTTAATTATGTTATCCTAAGTTTAGGCATGTTAGGAACCGGTTCTATGTCACACCGGTTAGTAGAAAATCATATCCTAAGTATGTATGTATGTAAACGTCGCGTCTGTTGATAGACACACCGGTTCAGAAACTATTTATAGGAACCGGGTGTTTCATTTGTAATATATGAAAGATTATGTTAAGATAACTAACTTTCAAACTACCCTTTCCCTCCATATTCATATCCTGTTAGCGCCTCAATCACCCGAAGCCCCACAATCAGATTTTAATTCAATTCAGAAACTTTAAGACCTGTGCAGACTAGATTCGAACATGCGCATGGTCAGGTACCTGGCGGAAGGTTGACGTAAACCGTCAACTACGAGTGGCGTCAGTGCGCGGGTGGTCATCCGCGGATGACATGGCGATTCGCGTGCGACATGTGCGCGCAAGATCAGGTAGCTTCCTGATCTGCGTTGGTAGGGTGCGCGAGCACAGTTAGCTATTAACGTGACGCGCGGACTAGTGAGCTAGTACGGTTACATAGACATGGTCAAAATGACTATTTCGAGCCAGTCATTATGACGAATTATGAGACTACTTAAAATCCATTAAGCATATTTTAATTACAAGTTTAATGTCATATTGATGACAATAATTAAAAATGCAATAATATCTCATTTATTGTGAATTATTTATATATGAATGTTGGTAATATGTAAGAAATAGAGGTTTTGGAAAACTCTTGATATATATATATATATATATGAACCTATGGTTCATGGAGAACTAAGAGTTCTAGAAAAACTCTTGAAGATATTCACATACTGGTTTGTTCCAATAACGAGAGCTAAACTCTCTGAATATTGAAAACTTTATTTTTCATAAACACACTTATCTCCTGATGTAATCTCGGGCTCGAGACCATCTCTGGCAGTACGACTACTGTTTCGGTTGTTGTATCCTGGGAGACAGACCGTTTGAGAGGAGGTGCAGAATCTGTTTTAAGGGCCCCGTGTCAAACACGATCCTCAACCAAAAACAATCAACATATACTATATTTTTGCAGAGGGGCTTAGTCGAAGATGATGCGGTTGAAGTGCTTGAATCAAGATTCGGTACATTTTATGTTGTATCTTATTTTATTTATTTAATTTTGTAAACGGTATTGTATTTTGTATTTCCTACGAATAACGAGAGTATCGTTATTATATTTTATTATTATTTTAATAAAAAGTGAACCTATTTCCTACATCCAGACCTTAAATAAAGCATCACAAACAAATTGCAGTGTTTATTTGCTCTGTATATATTTACGTTATCTTCAACTATTTAAATTTAATAAGTTCTTTTCACAAAATCATTTTAGTTATAAGCCAATCTTTATACAATAAAGAGCTTTCTTATTATATATAAAACTTATATATGATTTATTTTTATCATTTTAAGGTTTGAATTATGTTCTCATCTTGTATTGTCGACTCCGTTGCAACGTACGGGCTTCCCACTAGTGATATTAAAAGAATGTAATTTCAGATTTAAATGTTAATTTAATAATAAATATAATTGCTTATTATTTAACTAGTTTTGAGGACTAGTGTTTTTTATCGGGCTTGCAAAAGTCTAATAATTGCATGACTTCAAAGAGTATTGTGGTAATATCAATTTTTTTAACATCTGAATATAACACCATAACATGTTACATTAAGAAATCTTGAATATTACATTGCCTATACTATAAGATCTGAATATAACACCATAACATGTTACATGTATTAAGAAATCTTGAACATTACATTGCCTATACTATAAAATTCGTATGTTGTAAAAAATAAGGGTGATAACCAAGACCAATTAAAAATAACTAATATTCAAGTATGTTTGAATTAATGATAATCTACTACTAATTCTCCTACAAGTAGCATTACTACTAGTGCTATTGTGACTATTGCTGCTGCTGGTTATCTGTCACACCCTCAAATAACCACCTGCGGAGTTCTACCGCGAGGCGTGTGACACACCAGGATCCAAGTCAACGGTCACAATAAACGACGTCTATATGTAAAAACATACGTAATAAAAACCATGCATAAGATTTAAAATTCAACATTTAACAGTGCGGAAGCATTAAAAGTTTACAAAAGTCATGCAGAAAATAAAACATAAGTTCAAAGTTTAACATTCCCAAAAGCATGCAAATGCGACTCTAGACGCGAGACGACTCCTGTGCGACTTCGTGCGCCTATCAGACAGCTGCTACCTTAGCGACCTGAGAAAACATGCTAAAAGAGTCAACATATAATGCTGGTGAGTTCACAGGTTTTGTTTAAACTTTTAAATAATCTTTTGCAAACCGTTTCCGTTTTGTTTCCATTTCGTTTCCGTTTCGTTTCTGTTTCGTGTTATTACTATGCTTGCGAGAACGCTAGCTAGGCGCAGAATAAGATACTCATACGGGTGAAACCATTGCTGACTAAGCCGTGTAATGACCCTTAGTTCCTATGGGCTACCGTCATCGCCGATAGACCTTGTTTTATAGAGACAATATGCACCCGCACGGTCCTACCGTCGAGTGGGGTTTGTCAGTCCCCAATAGCGCTATCCATATTTCCCCGCCATATACCCATGTTAGTGGTTTCTAAGGGACTTTTTGATGAACCGCATAGTATATTAATTAAGCCATAGTATAACGTGATAAGAGCCATGAGCAATAAGAGTAAAATAAGTCATAAGTCATAAAAGAGTTTTAAGCATGTTTCTCCCCCGAAAACATAAACCGTAAAATGTGGGGCCGTGAACTCACCTTGGGTTGCGTATACCGTTTATGAGCGAACCGTTTGTGTGATATGAGTAAACCGTCTGTAAGATATGATAGCCCCAACTAGTGGTGACCTATCATGAGATATATGCTAAGTTAGACTAATAACCCACAGGGTTCATTAGTCCCTCAGTCCAGTCCATGACCATGATGTGTTTGAAAAACGTGTTTGACCGACAACCAGACTACGTAAGACAAGACTCGACATCCCATTGATGACCCTACATTCCACGTGAGCACCTCATACACACATATACACAAAACATGCAATTCAACACTTAACCTACGTTAAAGTTCAACGATTCTAACACATAGGTCAAATAACGTACGAACAAGTCCGAACACGTGTTATTATGTTACTAAGCATGTCACAGGGTTCCTAACATGTTCCTAGGTGTCAAATCGGGTTTCGGGATGTTAGAATACACTTACAACAGCATTACGCGCGATTAGGAACTTAGCATGCAATTAGGAAAGTCAACACGTGATTAGGGATGGTCAACAGGCAATTAGCAGGGCTAATCGCCACCTATGTTAGGTGATTAGGGCTAATCACATGCATATCAGGCGATTATGGTCATGTGGTATGCAATTCAGGGCTTAACTAGTGATTAGGGTCACAATTGCATGACTTGCTAGCAATTAGGATCACAATTGCATGACTTGCTAGCAATTAGGATCACAATTGCATGACTTGCTAGCAATTAGGATCACAATTGCATGACTTGCTAGCAATTAGGATCACAATTGCATGACTTGCTAGCAATTAGGATCACAATTGCATGACTTGCTAGCAATTAGGATCACAATTGCATGACTTGCTAGCAATTAGGATCACAATTGCATGACTTGCTAGCAATTAGGATCACAATTGCATGACTTGCTAGCAATTAGGGGCTAATCGCCACCTACAACACACGAGTAGCCTATCCTTTAGGCGATTATGCCCCTAATCGCCTACAACATAGGCGATTAGGATTGCTAATCGCCTGCAGTGCAGCAATTGTGGTTTTTCGCGCGTTTAACCCTCCAAATCAGATCCGAAACGTGCGCAAACACCCAATAATCATTCTAACATATTAACAAACATATTTCAAGCAAAACCCCTAAGTTTTCATCATTCTAACAGTCCCGAATGCGAGCGTTTTCCCAAAATAGCAATTTAACATGAAAACATCACATCAACATGCAACAACTTGCCCTAAATAGCAAATATTCAGATCTAATCACATAATCACGTTGTCCGAAAGCATCCTACTGTTCTAACCTCATCCTAGAGCAAACCCTAACATCAAGAAATCAACAACACACCTCATATCATCCTAAATCATCCAAAATCATTCAAACGGGTCAAAACATCAAGTATCCATAATACACGACCAAAACCATCCAAACTCCTAGGACATCATCATACTAACTTGTAACAGCTATAAACATCATAATAACACAAAACAATCATGATTAAATCCCAAAAACTCAATCTTTAATCACATATAACACATTTAACACATGTAAAGGTGTGGGTTTGTTTAGAAACGGTTTTAAATGGATTTTCAAAGACAAAAACCTTTAAAAGTCAGGTCTGGACATTTAGGGAGTAAAACATAATCATTTAAAGGTTTGGGTTTGAAGAACACACCTTGTATTTAAGAGTAGATGATGGAATAAGCTTGGAAATGGTTGTTTGTGTGTAAAAATGGGTTCCAGAGGGTGTTTGTGGGTTGAGATATGTTATGGGACGGCTAGGGTTGTGTAAATAATGTTTTGGAGGTCAAGGGTGGTATTTATAGGTGTTTTTAGTCGTCAAGTATGTTGCAGGCGATTATGCAGCAGTTGCAGGCGATTAGCCCTGCTAATCGCCTACAGAGAGGGCTAATCGCCACCCCTGAAGGCAATTAGCCATGCTAATCGCCTACAGGGAGTGGCTAATCGCCACCTCTGATGGCAATTAGCCAGGCTAATCGCCTACAGGGTCCAAGATGGTGTATTTGGCGCGTTAAACTCCGTTTTAACATATGTTAACACATTTTCACATACCGACAAGTCACATAATGATTATAAACACATAATGCATGAAAGTAAACACGTTCACACTCGTTCACCAATTCCCGGGACTCGAGACTTGCGTACGTTAAAACCCTAATGATGTGCGACTCGACTCGACCGACCTTGTTTTGTGTAACGTATGCGCGACTCGCTAAGGTAGACTTTACTAAGTTTTCAAAAGTTAGTTACCGGAAGTTGCCGGGTGTCACATCATCCCCCTGTTAAAAGAATTTTCGTCCCGAAAATTTCCCGAAGTCGAAAAGAGAAGACAAAATAAGAAGAAAAAAATTTTCCGGGTCGTCACATCATCCCCCTGCTAAAAGGAATCTCGCCCCGAGATTCTTTTAGCCCCAACAGTGATGAGCGTCGACCTTTGTGTATGCCCAAGTAACGTTTCCCCAAGGAACAGCGAGCGAATATGAGACAAGAGACCCCCGATCGAAGGCCTACTGGGGACTACTGTGATCGGTGTAACAACCCACTGGTACCGTCCAAGTAGCATCCCCAAAGGACCCTCATCGACCCCAAAGAATGAGAAGTAAAGACCAAACCCCAAGGAAACTCCCAAAGACATGAACACACAACAATGCGAAAGAGTAAAACCAAGGCGTAACAAAAGATGAGAAAGAATACGTACGGGTAACAGTGTCTGGGTCCACCTGGTTCTCCCTAGCACTAATGACATCAGCACGAGCAGCTCGTCCGCCATCTTCAAGGTTCCCACCACCACCTACAGCCCTGGCTTCAGCTTGATTCAACTCTGGGCAGTCTTTCTTAAGATGTCCCGATTGACCACAACGAAAGCACCTATCACCCCGCTCTGGTTTAGGGCAGGTACGCTTGAAATGCCCCAACTCGCCACAATTAAAGCAACCCTGATTTCCCCGAGGAACAGGAGCAGGGACGATTGCTTGTCCCGAAGCCGTCTGACGATTGACCCTGCAGTTCTTGGCAACATGGCCCATCCGCTTACAATGTTTGCAACGAAATTTCTCGCATTTGCCGAAATGATGGTACCCGCAATGGTTGCACTTCCGGTGCTTCCCAATATAGCCCCTTTGCTTCTGGCTAGACGATGACCCTGAAGCTTCAAGTTTCACTTTCTGCGGCTGCACCCCGGCTGTGGCTACATCCTTCTCGGCATCCTCCCGTTCCCTTTTGTTGCTCTCAGTCCCTCCAAAGATGTGGGGTTCGCACTCCATGAACACCTTAAAAGTACACACCTGCTGGCCCAGAGGAGGTGGCGGTGGAGGATAAATGAGATTTCCACCGTCGCCTTGCTGAGCAGTCTGGTAAGCAGCAAGAGCAGCAGTCACCTGTTGCTGGATTAAGTCCTTCAGCGCTTCTGGGGTTATGTTGATGCTGCCGCGACTCTCGTCACCATCGTGTCCACCACAACTTCCAGACATCTTCTGCCGAAACAAGAATCAAAACTCTCAGACCCAACACCAAAGTTAAACCAAGAGAATATGAAAAGTTTAAGATCGGGTCCCAATGTGACCATAAATCCCAACACGAGATCCACCAAGTCTTCCATGCATTTCAACTTATGATTTCGTGTGCACCCGAAATGATAAATTGCTCTACATGGTCCTCAAGGTGTGCCCCGAGCTCGAACCTCAAGTCACTCGATACCCACATCTTAAGAAGACATAACCAACACAAAAGACCAACACACAAGTTTCCTCGAGCGCAAACCCGAAAAAGAAGATAAAGTGGAGCTAGGAATAACCAAGGATAAGGTAGATAACGTGACACTGTGTGGTAAGGATACCGACACCCCGACAAGTTAGTATGTTTACCAAAAGACACGACTCAAATGTATGTGACCGTCTAGTGTGTGAGACCCGGCTATAGTCTAGACTCTACATGCAGTCCTAGTTCACTATAACCTGGCTCTGATACCAATCTGTCACACCCTCAAATAACCACCTGCGGAGTTCTACCGCGAGGCGTGTGACACACCAGGATCCAAGTCAACGGTCACAATAAACGACGTCTATATGTAAAAACATACGTAATAAAAACCATGCATAAGATTTAAAATTCAACATTTAACAGTGCGGAAGCATTAAAAGTTTACAAAAGTCATGCAGAAAATAAAACATAAGTTCAAAGTTTAACATTCCCAAAAGCATGCAAATGCGACTCTAGACGCGAGACGACTCCTGTGCGACTTCGTGCGCCTATCAGACAGCTGCTACCTTAGCGACCTGAGAAAACATGCTAAAAGAGTCAACATATAATGCTGGTGAGTTCACAGGTTTTGTTTAAACTTTTAAATAATCTTTTGCAAACCGTTTCCGTTTTGTTTCCATTTCGTTTCCGTTTCGTTTCTGTTTCGTGTTATTACTATGCTTGCGAGAACGCTAGCTAGGCGCAGAATAAGATACTCATACGGGTGAAACCATTGCTGACTAAGCCGTGTAATGACCCTTAGTTCCTATGGGCTACCGTCATCGCCGATAGACCTTGTTTTATAGAGACAATATGCACCCGCACGGTCCTACCGTCGAGTGGGGTTTGTCAGTCCCCAATAGCGCTATCCATATTTCCCCGCCATATACCCATGTTAGTGGTTTCTAAGGGACTTTTTGATGAACCGCATAGTATATTAATTAAGCCATAGTATAACGTGATAAGAGCCATGAGCAATAAGAGTAAAATAAGTCATAAGTCATAAAAGAGTTTTAAGCATGTTTCTCCCCCGAAAACATAAACCGTAAAATGTGGGGCCGTGAACTCACCTTGGGTTGCGTATACCGTTTATGAGCGAACCGTTTGTGTGATATGAGTAAACCGTCTGTAAGATATGATAGCCCCAACTAGTGGTGACCTATCATGAGATATATGCTAAGTTAGACTAATAACCCACAGGGTTCATTAGTCCCTCAGTCCAGTCCATGACCATGATGTGTTTGAAAAACGTGTTTGACCGACAACCAGACTACGTAAGACAAGACTCGACATCCCATTGATGACCCGACATTCCACGTGAGCACCTCATACACACATATACACAAAACATGCAATTCAACACTTAACCTACGTTAAAGTTCAACGATTCTAACACATAGGTCAAATAACGTACGAACAAGTCCGAACACGTGTTATTATGTTACTAAGCATGTCACAGGGTTCCTAACATGTTCCTAGGTGTCAAATCGGGTTTCGGGATGTTAGAATACACTTACAACAGCATTACGCGCGATTAGGAACTTAGCATGCAATTAGGAAAGTCAACACGTGATTAGGGATGGTCAACAGGCAATTAGCAGGGCTAATCGCCACCTATGTTAGGTGATTAGGGCTAATCACATGCATATCAGGCGATTATGGTCATGTGGTATGCAATTCAGGGCTTAACTAGTGATTAGGGTCACAATTGCATGACTTGCTAGCAATTAGGATCACAATTGCATGACTTGCTAGCAATTAGGATCACAATTGCATGACTTGCTAGCAATTAGGATCACAATTGCATGACTTGCTAGCAATTAGGATCACAATTGCATGACTTGCTAGCAATTAGGATCACAATTGCATGACTTGCTAGCAATTAGGATCACAATTGCATGACTTGCTAGCAATTATGGGCTAATCGCCACCTACAACACACGAGTAGCCTATCCTTTAGGCGATTATGCCCCTAATCGCCTACAACATAGGCGATTAGGATTGCTAATCGCCTGCAGTGCAGCAATTGTGGTTTTTCGCGCGTTTAACCCTCCAAATCAGATCCGAAACGTGCGCAAACACCCAATAATCATTATAACATATTAACAAACATATTTCAAGCAAAACCCCTAAGTTTTCATCATTCTAACAGTCCCGAATGCGAGCGTTTTCCCAAAATAGCAATTTAACATGAAAACATCACATCAACATGCAACAACTTGCCCTAAATAGCAAATATTCAGATCTAATCACATAATCACGTTGTCCGAAAGCATCCTACTGTTCTAACCTCATCCTAGAGCAAACCCTAACATCAAGAAATCAACAACACACCTCATATCATCCTAAATCATCCAAAATCATTCAAACGGGTCAAAACATCAAGTATCCATAATACACGACCAAAACCATCCAAACTCCTAGGACATCATCATACTAACTTGTAACAGCTATAAACATCATAATAACACAAAACAATCATGATTAAATCCCAAAAACTCAATCTTTAATCACATATAACACATTTAACACATGTAAAGGTGTGGGTTTGTTTAGAAACGGTTTTAAATGGATTTTCAAAGACAAAAACCTTTAAAAGTCAGGTCTGGACATTTAGGGAGTAAAACATAATCATTTAAAGGTTTGGGTTTGAAGAACACACCTTGTATTTAAGAGTAGATGATGGAATAAGCTTGGAAATGGTTGTTTGTGTGTAAAAATGGGTTCCAGAGGGTGTTTGTGGGTTGAGATATGTTATGGGACGGCTAGGGTTGTGTAAATAATGTTTTGGAGGTCAAGGGTGGTATTTATAGGTGTTTTTAGTCGTCAAGTATGTTGCAGGCGATTATGCAGCAGTTGCAGGCGATTAGCCCTGCTAATCGCCTACAGAGAGGGCTAATCGCCACCCCTGAAGGCAATTAGCCATGCTAATCGCCTACAGGGAGTGGCTAATCGCCACCCCTGATGGCGATTAGCCAGGCTAATCGCCTACAGGGTCCAAGATGGTGTATTTGGCGCGTTAAACTCCGTTTTAACATATGTTAACACATTTTCACATACCGACAAGTCACATAATGATTATAAACACATAATGCATGAAAGTAAACACGTTCACACTCGTTCACCAATTCCCGGGACTCGAGACTTGCGTACGTTAAAACCCTAATGATGTGCGACTCGACTCGACCGACCTTGTTTTGTGTAACGTATGCGCGACTCGCTAAGGTAGACTTTACTAAGTTTTCAAAAGTTAGTTACCGGAAGTTGCCGGGTGTCACATCATCCCCCTGTTAAAAGAATTTTCGTCCCGAAAATTTCCCGAAGTCGAAAAGAGAAGACAAAATAAGAAGAAAAAAATTTTCCGGGTCGTCACATTATTGCTACCACCGGTTATTGTTATTGCTTCCTATCGACTACTACTGCCACTACTGCTACTGAGATAAACAATATGTCATAAGGTTATAACTCTGTGTGCTATGCTAGTTGAATAAATATAGTTTATATATTAAGTAATAAAAAATATATTTTTTTAAAACTCCTGTGTATTGTATGAGATTAACAAAACAATGTCTTACACATGTTAAATAAATATAATATAATCGGTTAACACATACAATCATAAAGATAGGGCTTTTATAATAAACTTTATTGTACTATTTACTTAATATAGCGTGTTACTTTATTTTTAAAGTATTTTATTAGGTTGAATACCTATGTAATATAAGATGTTGAGTTAATTAAAAGGTTCCTCTTATTTGCACCTGGAGGGAACTTATTTATACATGCCTCTACAGGTCGTATAGGCCTCTAGGACTTGTAGAGGCACCTCTAGGACCCACAGGGGCCTATACGACCCATATAGAATGTCTAAATCATTGCTAATCATTGCCAATTTGTCAATCATTGGCACCTCTAGGAACCATAGGGGCCTATACGACCCATATATAAGTACCCCTCTAGGACCTGTATGGGTCTCTATGGGTCATATAGGTTTTTAAATGTACCCTTCTAGGGCCCGTATGAATCTCTATGGGTCATATATGGTTGTGTATTCAGTGTGCATTAATTGCTCTGACCCCTCTATGACCCGTAAAGGCCCATACGGGTCCTAGAAGGGTGTGCAACCCTAAAAGTATTTAAGGTGTAAATAACAATACCATAATTAAATTAAATGATTACTAATAATCAGATAAATAGAATAATTAGTAACTTGGAAAAAAAAATATTAAATAAATAAGATAGAATTGGTAAACTTTGTAATTTAGTATTTTTAAGTAATTTGAGGGAGAAAGGAAAAAATATGATTATCATTTAATAAGGAAAGAGAATTGGAAAATTTTGATTTAAAATTTCTTTATCAGAAGAGAGAAACGAAAAAAATGTGATTGTTATTTAAGGGAAAATTTAAATACATAGTCTCTCTAACATTAGGAAGTCGTATGAAAAGTAACAATCAAACTTCGATTGTGATCATTCTAGCAGTATTAGAACCGTCTCACCGACTATACGATCCTAGATTTTAGGTTTTCCTTTTTGAGTTTTTAGCTTGTAGATTTTAGAATTTTCGTTAAATTACTATGTCTTTTTATTTGGAATTTAGTAAAGATATAGAAATAAGAATTTATTTTGTTAGATTACTGTGTCTTTTTATTTTGAATTTCTATGTTGTAGAATAATTACATATTCATAACTGAATAATATTATTAACAAATTAAATGAGAGAGCGCCTTGCTGGTGTCTTGAATAAAGTTTGTTTGACCGTTCAAAAAACTCATTAGTTGGAATCATTTATTAGAAGTAAGATATGATTATTATGGATAGTTATTATACATTTAACTAAATAAAATTAATTTTTTTATGACTAAGTATGCAACATTATAATTTATTGAACGCGTTTACTACACATGATTCTAACCTAGTGTGGTGCGTGTGTCAGTGGGTGTATAAAGTGGTTTCGGTGCATAATACTTTTAACATAAAAACAGTAAGTAAAATGTTGATATATAACACAAGGTGCTAACATGTTAAAGCAATTCAAAGTTACAGAATAGAAGAATAGAACCGTGATTCATCACACACTTTTTTTAAAAGCCGCTTTATACATATTTCTCTACATTTTCTATCCAAAAGAGGAACATCAACAAGATTTGCTTTTCTGATGAAGTATGAATGCTTTTACTTTATCAATAATTAAGTTCACATCGATCAATCATTAACTAAGGTAATTAAAACATATGTCGCATATATAACTAATGAAGGGAATTGCGAGAACTCAAATAATCATTAATTAAGTTAATTGAACTTGTGTATGTTCTGGGAGATGTAGTTCTTACATTCAAGATGCATGTTTATTTGTCGGGTCACAATTTTGAGTCAAATTATCATACACAGTGTAAAATAAACAAGAAATGTGCGAATGAAACAAAAAAAACACAATATATCACAAATATAACACAACTCTCACATAATATAACACAATGTGCAGAGACATATAACACAATTCCAAAGAAAAAATACACAATTTCACATAAAAAGACACAATGATTTAACACACATTTAAAAAAACTACAAGATAAAAATCGAAAAAACCAAAAACCTAAAAACTAAGACTGTAGGAGTTCGATAAGACGGTTCAAATACCGCTTGAATTAGTTCAATCGAAGTTCGTTTGATACCATTCCTACAATTCTCTACATCTTTCATGTGTACGTATTTGATCCTAACCCCATAATTTTCAACTCCGATACCAGTTACTATACTGCCGATTTGGATGAATAGTATTTAAGTTCCAATTTAACTTATTGTATGAACAATATATACTTATAACCCAATAATTTTTTTAATAATATTATTTTTCTCTAATAATCGACGTACGTTAACTTAATAAAAAAACTAAATTTGTGGTTGTCTTTAATATTTGTTTTCTAAAAGACATGTCTATATTATTTTGTACTATCTTTTTTGTTACAGGAGGATGACATACGTGTAAATACTGCTGTAATTCTTTATTTTTAATTTTACAGCATATAGTTACCCGTGCCATTTAGTAAGTGAAACTTACTGGTTAGTACTATTTTTTTTTTCTTTTGAATATAGATATTTATTAATGAATCATAGAGACAAAACAAGTTACATTTAGATGGTGGGTAAGTGGGCAACAAGCTGCGTCGCTATCCCCTTTTGAATCGCAAAGTCTATCCTGCTAAACACAAACCCTTGGTTCTTAGGGCTCTGCGAGTCACTGTGGACCACCATCTGCACTCGTTTCAGAAACCGTACTGGCTCAGGGGCCAAAGATCCAAATGTGTCAAAAGCAAACGGTAAGAACACGTGTTGATTCTCTAAACAGGCTGCTCCGTGCTTAGCGACCTTCTTAGTTTCTGTCCTCAAAACTGTCTGCCCCGGTACAAAGCCGTTGTCGCACAAACCTACCAAGGGGGAAACCCCTGTCAGGTCAACACAAGCATGTTTTTCCCCAACCCATCCAAACACAAGAACATCCGCAGGGTGCAAGGTAGATCTCCCCTCCCGCGGATCAGTCAGAAAATTGAACGGTGCTTCTTTCTTGGCTGAGACGCCCGCACTTCGAAGCACATCCCATAGAACATCTCTGACCAAATCATGGCGGTACTTGAACCACGGCAATTCCTTGCAGTGGAGCGCATGCTCGCCAAATTTATCCAGACATGCTCTTTTGCAAATGGGGCATGGTTCATCCGGGGAAAACAGAGGTATCATGAGCCGGTATTTCATCCGGTACTAAAATCGGTTTTTAATAAACCCTAGCTTGTCTTTCTTTACCTCTTTAGGTTTGATCATGTAGTATTTGAACATAGATCATCTTTAATATATATATATGATAGAACTTTGCCAAGTCATATGTCGTCAGCAATTCTTATAAATTCATTTGTCCTTGTAGTTATACATAAAATTTCTAAAGTTGAATCTCACCTTTTGCCTCATTGTCAAAACTTCAGTTGAATTATTAAATAATAGTATGATAAGATATTATATGATTATTAAAAATTGATAGTTGGTAAAGTCTGAAACATGTGGTTAAAATGATTTGAGTTAAAGTGATAAAGAAAGAATCCAATTAAGGGCATGTATCCTGTCCAACTCCTTCAAGAATTGCGTGCATTTGAAAACCTGCGTCCCAACAGATAAGTAGAAGACAAACTTGTTTGTTGGTCGTTTACCTTTTTTGATGGGTATCATTCAAACTGATCACGTTAGTGAACATGATAACATACGCGTGGTGAATAAGGTGGCTTATCGCGGGGCTTGGTATATCTCAGTACGGATGGTGTGTGGCAAGGTGTTGCTCATCAGTTGGATCATCTTGACATAGAGACACTATCCGCAGTATTGCGACTCAGTTATAAGTATTGGATCATCATAAGACCATTTGTAGTGGTCTCTACGGGTGTTCAACGAATCAAATAATGAATTTTCGTATTATATGAATCGAATTTCTTGATTTTTAATATTCTTACCTGAATTCGTATAATTCGTATTCGCTTAAAATTCAATTTATTCGATTCGTATTCGATTGGAATAAGAAACTTGAATTCGAATAAATTCGATTTAGTTAAAATTCACCATAAATAAGAAATTGTTTTATTTTTAGTTTTAAAACTAACACAAACTCATTATTTTTAACACATAAAATACTAATCTACAAAATTGATAAACAACAATATGACAAATGTGGGAATAGTAAAAATAGCAGAGAGTATAATCTCTTAGAGTTTTGTGACGTATAAGGTAAATATGTGAAATATGGTTATATTAAAGTTACAAAGACTATGGGTTGTTAAGTTTGACCAAAATTTAAAAGTTCTTCTTTTCAATATGTATATTTGTGTATATAATATTGTATAAGTGTGTATATATATTTAAAAAATATACATGTACAATTTATATTCGAATTTTGAATCGAATCGAATTTAAAATTATAAATTCGTATTCGATTTACTGGACTCGAATTCGAATTCTTGGTAATCAAATCGAACTAAGTTGAATTTCGAATTTTTCAAATCCGAATCGAATTTTGAACACCCCTAGTGATGTCGTGACACGTCACTCACGCTCACCGTCGTGAGACCCTCTAGCGTGATCTTAGTCATGTTCAAATGGTGGGTGTGGCATTAAATGCACCATTGTGTATATATGTATATGCGAGAGGAGTATGTTTGGGTGGGTATTGATGACATCCATGTGACACCACTACTATATTTTTACCATGTGAGTGAGTTACATGATGTGGCACGTGGTAAAAATGTGCATCCGAGCCGAGTCACATGCCTCCACAACTACAAATGGTCTAGGTGGCTTATCGTAGGGCTTCTTGTAAGAAATAGGGTTCACAATTTTATTAAAATAATAAAATAAATATGATAACAATACTCTCGTTATTCGTAGGAAATACAAAAGTACAATACCGTTTACAAAATTAAATAAATGAAATAAGATACGACGTAAAATGTACCGAATCTTGATTCAAGCAACTTCAACCGCATCATCTTCTACTAATCGTCTCTGCAAGAATAAATAAACTAATTGTTGACGATTTTGGTTGAGGATCGTGTTTGACACGGGGCCCTTAAAACAGATTCCGCGCCTCCTCTCAGACGGTCTGTCTCCCAGGGTACAACAACCGGAACAGTAGTCGTACTGCCGGAGATGGTCTTGAGCCCAAGATTACACCATGTAATTTGTATTCGTGAAAGGAAAGTTGATATTGAGAGAATATTTCTCTCGTCACATGAAGCATGGAACAAAAACAATTTTGTGAGAATGTCTCTATATGAGTTTTTCCAAAACTCTATCTCTTCCATATGAACTGTACGTTCATATATAGACATATGTTCACAACTCACAATTATTGCATTTTAATATTGTAATTAAAGACTTTAAATTACAATCAATCGGATTAAGTTACTTTGAAGTGTCAAACTAAAACTCCCATTGTATTTAATGGCATGAATTGAAACAGTCACTTTGACCCAGTCAACTGACTTAACAGACTTCTGCTCCCAGACACCGATGCGCGCGCCAAGAGGACGAGCCGCGGAACATAGCATGCGCCAACGACGTCATGCGCAGACCAGGACACTGTCTGATCTTGCGCGCCAGAGTGTGTCTACGCGGATAGTACATCACCCGCGGAAGCTAGCTTGCGCACCCTTGGACCACCCACGCGCTGACGCCAAGTCCTCGTGCCACACTTGTTACGGTTTACGTAAACCGTCCGCCATGTACCAGACTACGCGCACGAAGTCAAAAATACAAAGGCGGCTCTCAAACGGCTCGCGGCGACGCGAGTGTGCGAAGTGCAAAGTGCGCCATCAAAGCGCCACATTGCGCCCATCGCCCACGCCACGCGCGCGCGCGTGTGCGAGTGCGAGTTAAGGGTGCTTCGCACCCTATAGGGTCCACACTAGTGTTTGGCTCAAGATAAACAATATCCAAGGAGTGCTCCTCCTTATAAACCACTTCAAGTTTTGTCATCCCACCAATATGGGACAAAACTTAATCCATTTTCCTTATCTTTGGTTGTTCCAACCTACAACTTTCAAGCTTCGATATCTCATTCATCTTAGCTCTATTTTGGACATGGTTTGGTTCATTGTGATACTCTCACAATATAGTACACAAACCCGGAAATAATTATTTATATAACACATACAAAAATATATTTATTTAAGTCCAAAATTAGTGAAAAACTCATTTTCACTACCATTTTTCCAACAATCCCCCACATGAATGAAGATCGAAAAAACACACAAATTACCGATGTAACCTCGACGGTTGAGTCTTGCATAGGATAGGTAGGTGTAACCCTTTGAACCTTCCCTTGTGAAGCATACTTAGCTTACTAGCTGTCAATATGAACTTGATGTCTTTGAATTGACGGCTGTTTGTGTAAACGACAATATACGTTCACACAAGACTCCCCCTAGCCTGGCCATCCCCTCATTATCGTGTCCAATAATGGTCATGGAACACTTTCCTGGTTCTGCGGGAGCTCTAGAAATTGTGCCCACAATTTCATTCGAAGCGACCACACTTCTCTCCAACATAGGTGATTTTAAATCATTAAAAACATTATGGTGTGTAATGATCTACACTAATCATTAAACCATATGTTATGCTTAACCTCTCAACAATGTCACTGGATTTATAGGAATGGACTAGGACGTATTTAAACACCCTTTTGTAGTTTAGGGGATATGTATATAACCATATATACTAGCTTATATATAATATCTTAGCTATGCCCCCACAGTGACTACCTTTCGGTTCATGATTAAGTTTGCCTATTGAATCTAGATCTTGGGATCTCCAGTCAACTAGATTAGGTTTCCCTCATGTCCCTTTTTCCATGGGCTTTTAGTCTCATTCCATACAACTTCATCTCTAATCAACCATCAGGTTGTTGGATCCATTTTCAACTGAGATAAGTTGTTCTAACGTGTTCTTGACTCGCTGGTCAATTTTAGCCATTTTGTCAATTCGTAAGGCTTATACCATGTGATCTAAACATAGATCTGGTTATGGTAGCAGGATAGGTAGGTGTTACCCTTTGAACCTTCCTTTTCGTCTTTAGAATGACGTGAAACTCAATTCATGGCTAAACACGTTTCTATGCCTTTGGTGATGTGATTCAAAGTTAGCTAGGCTTTGGATCTTATCAATTGGCATTTGAGTCCAATCAACTCGATTGACTCACTCCATTTTCAAATGCAAGCCACCCCCACATTTAAGTGTTATTGGATAATATCCAATGGGGTGATGAAAGGTTCTCCCTTTCGTATGAAGTTTGAGAAACTTCTCAATACCATTTTTACATCCCCTACGGGTTGTTTCTTAAATGGCTCTTCCCCCCACATTGCTTGCACTTTGAATGTTTCATTAACAAGTATTAGTCTAGCATGCTTTAGACTCCAATACTCTAGCATGTGAACAGAAGATGCATCATTCTGATTCTTCACAGCCTTAAGAGATACCGCACTATCTCTTTTAAACATTCATGTCTTAGGTATCCACAATAATTAGACCTTGTTTTATCATTCCAAACCATCAGGTTCTAGGAATGTCTCAAACCATAGTTAATTTCATCCATTAGGATCAAAAACTCATTTGCCTTTAATCTCCAAGGCTTCACCATTGACTCTTAAGAACTTAAACATAAGTCTTAATATAAGTCACTTTGATGAATATGTTCATCATCAACAAGATGAACAATACTAGTATAAAATCACTAAAGTCTTGAGATAAAGTCAATTAGATTGACACTCAATGACATAGCATTCACATATGCGCCTAAAGTGATATATACATTTCCATGTTGTTTTGTTAAAACCATGTATTGGGGAAATCTCCAAAAACTAAAGACAAATCCTCCACATAGGTCAGACAACACTGATGGTTGTAGAAACATCTACACATCCATCACTATTGTAAACGCCTTTCAATAAATTTATCAAAATTTATTAAAGAATTCACAATATTAACATATATTTCTTTCATATGTTATATTCATTGAAAATTCACATTTGTGTATTTTCATGTTGATGCTCTTAACATTGGATGACATATCTCGTTTTCGTGTATTTAATCTCAATACACTTGCCATGTTCGTCATGATTCGCTCATCATGTTGTATGTTTGATGTTTGGCATGTGACTTATTGCATAAGTCATGATCACAACCCGCTCATTGTGTTCTTGCAAGACACTCCTTGCATTACCCGTTAAAACATATATCCTTATTAAATTCGTCGAATTGTAAATCGTCGAAGAAAAAATAACCACATTAATTTCCTTTTTATATATATCGTTTATTATATTTTAAATCACTTGAACATAAAAAAATATAAACGATAATCCAAAAAATATATATATATATATAATACATAACAAATGTATTTTAACGGATTCATAAGGATATATATAAACATCAAATCTCAAAGTGTTATTCTCTTTAACACTTTAACGTTCGACGAAATAATCGCAATTATATCGCCTTGTGGCATGTTTCGAGGTACTCCATCAATGACACAAGATGTCCAAAACAACAAGGTTGTTTATAATATACTACTCGCAAGTAGTTGAGCAAACAACCTCGAGTTGTTTTCCACCAAATAGTCTTACCATGACTATCATTTGGTTCAAGACATGATACTTCTCATACAAGTATCGAACCAATTACAAAGTTTTTATTCGTACAAAACATTTATCATTTTTGCAAGTGTTTTAAAAATTAAACTATATATGTTTATGCTTTGATTACAAATCAAGACCATAAACTCGAAAATAGTTTTATTATTTAAAACCGCATCTAACTCGCTCGTTAGAAATAAAATGATTACCAATCATTTTAATTAGTTTATCATAGTTAACCCGATTCTAACCCGCTCGTTAGAAAATAAACGATTATAAATCGTTAAATTATATGGATTTCATGATAAATCTTTTCTAATTCGCTCATTAGAAAATATACGTGTACCAAATATAAAATATTCGGTTTCAATAGGTCACCATTTGTAACATGCTTGTTAGAATACAAACGATTACGTTCATCGTTATATGGTGTTTGAGTATACAAACTAAACCGTTTCTAACACGCTCGTTAGAAATAAACGATTACCAAAATCGTTTCAAACTTATTGGTTTATATATACACAACCATTTCTAACACGCTCGTTAGAAACAAACGATTACAAGACCGTTTAAAATTTATTGGCTCATATATAAATATAATAAGCCGTTTCTAACACGCTCGTTAGAAAATTAAACGTCTAGCTTGTTCGTTTTTACAAAAGCAACAATTTCTAACACACTCGTTAGAAAAAATATAAGTTTAAAATAACTTATGATTTTGTAAATAACCATTTCTAATACGCTCATTAGATATGTTTTATGACACGTTATTCTTTCAACGTCGTCATTTCTAACATGCTCGTTAGAACTACATGTTTCAAAAGTTGTTGTTTACATAAAAAATTTCTAATGCGCCCATTAGAATCTAAATGTTCTCAACATATTATGAAACCAATAATATTTTACTAAAATAGTTACTTTCTAACACGCTCGTTAGAAAATACGCATGTTTTAAAACCTTATTAACTATAAAAAATAATATTTCCAACTCGCTCGTTAGGAAATATAAAGGTCATAAAACTTATTATTTTAGAATAATAGTATTTCTAACACGCTCGTTAGAAAAAAATATATTTCTATACATTTGATAACAATCATTATTTATCCAAATAATGATTTCTAACATGCTTGTTAGATCGAAAAACGTACACCAAACGTTTCTATGTGGGTTGCCAAAATATTTTCTAATACGCTCATTAGAAATATTTTACTAAGATTAATCTATAACACGCTCGTTAGATATAACCTCTAGCAAATATTTTCCAAGGGTTAACAAATATTACGTCTTTTCTAATACGCTCATTAGAAAGTTAGTATTTGAAACGTCTAAATACATGTTAATATTTGTTTATGCTTCGGACTATCTAAACCCGACACAAAAAACCCATGAAACCAAAAACTTGAATCAAACTACGTTTTGTAAACACGGTATTTCGGATTAAAGATTGTACTCCAATCATAAACATTAATCCGACTTGTACTATACGAATATTTCCAAAAAAAATATTTATTAGATTTTAACAAAAATCCCAATTAATATTTTTTTTTATATACTTTCGTGAACCCAAAAATCCTTAATAAGAAGGTTTTTAGATTGTATCGACAATCTACACGAAAGTCTGTTTTAAGATTGTAAGAAATAGGGTTCACAATTTTATAAAAATAATAAAATAAATATGATAACAATACTCTCGTTATTCGTAGGAAATACAAAAGTACAATACCGTTTACAAAATTAAATAAATGAAATAAGATACAACGTAAAATGTACCGAATCTTGATTCAAGCAACTTCAACCGCATCATCTTCTACTAATCGTCTCTGCAAGAATAAATAAACTAATTGTTGACGATTTTGGTTGAGGATCGTGTTTGACACGGGGCCCTTAAAACAGATTCCGCGCCTCCTCTCAGACGATCTGTCTCCCAGGGTACAACAACCGGAACAGTAGTCGTACTGCCGGAGATGGTCTTGAGCCCAAGATTACACCATGTAATTTGTATTCGTGAAAGGAAAGTTGATATTGAGAGAATCTTTCTCTCGTCACATGAAGCATGGAACAAAAACAATTTTGTGAGAATGTCTCTATATGAGTTTTTCCAAAACTCTATCTCTTCCATATGAATTGTACGTTCATATATAGACATATGTTCACAACTCACAATTATTGCATTTTAATATTGTAATTAAAGACTTTAAATTACAATCAATCGGATTAAGTTACTTTGAAGTGTCAAACTAAAACTCCCATTGTATTTAATGGCATGAATTGAAACAGTCACTCTGACCCAGTCAACTGACTTAACAGACTTCTGCTCCCAGACACCGATGCGCGCGCCAAGAGGACGAGCCGCGGAACATAGCATGCGCCAACGACGTCATGCGCAGACCAGGACACTGTCTGATCTTGCGCGCCAGAGTGTGTCTACGCGGACAGTACATCACCCGCGGAAGCTAGCTTGCGCACCCTTGGACCACCCACGCGCTGACGCCAAGTCCTCGTGCCACACTTGTTACGGTTTACGTCAACCGTCCGCCATGTACCAGACTACGCGCACGAAGTCAAAAATACAAAGGCGCGAAGTGCAAAGTGCGCCATCAAAGCGCCACATTGCGCCCATCGCCCACGCCACGCGCGTGTGCGAGTGCGAGTTAAGGGTGCGAAACCCTATAGGGTCCACACTAGTGTTTGGCTCAAGATAAACAATATCCAAGGAGTGCTCCTCCTTATAAACCACTTCAAGTTTTGTCATCCCACCAATGTGGGACAAAACTTAATCCATTTTCCTTATCTTTGGTTGTTCCAACCTACAACTTTCAAGCTTTGATATCTCATTCATCTTAGCTCTATTTTGGACATGGTTTGGTTCATTGTGATACTCTCACAATATAGTACACAAACCCGGAAATAATTATTTATATAACACATACATAAATATATTTATTTAAGTCCAAAATTAGTGAAAAACTCATTTTCACTACCATTTTTCCAACACTTCTTCCCAATGGCTGGGAACATAAAATTATCGTCAGTTCAGTTGATCGGCGGATCCATGTTGTAAGGATGGGGACTCACCATGTACTTGTTTTCCTTTAGGATGGGCTAAGGCCTTGTGTAGTGGATGAACCAAAGCGCCGTTTTCAGGCTATAGCGCCCGGGTACACCGCCCCCCGGGGCGCTATAGCCCGTTTTGAGCACTTCCCGTTGTCTCCATAACAGCGTTGTTCGAAGATTTTGGTCAAAGTGACCGTTTTCTCAACGGCTCTATTTGAATAAAAAAAAAAATCACTTCTAATATCTATATATATATATGTGTGTTAAACTACAACACATACAATACATACACACACTCATTCACACATACAATGCATATTTACAACTCACAAAATTTCAACACACAAAGAATTCACCAAAATGTCGTCTCCTCCCTCCGAAGATTCGTTTATCGATCTATATAACCAGTTTTTTCGCGATGACGGCGCGGAAGAGGAAGAAGCCGTTACGAGTGCGGCTACGCTAGCGACTAGCGCGATGCATCTTATAAATAATCCCCCCCCCACGGCCGATATTGTCTAGGCAATACATAGAGCGAGACCGTGTAGCCGCCAATGACCGTTTGATGAATGACTATTTCAATGAGAATCCGGTATACGGCCCTGGTATGTTTAGGCGAAGATTTAGGATGAGTAAAAACTTATTTTTGCGCATCACGCAAGATTTAGAGTCCGCCTATGACTACTTTAAGCAAAAACCCGACGCTAGAGGGTGTTTAGGATTCACCGCAATTCAAAAGGTGACTTCCGCAATACGTGTACTCGCCTACGGGAACACATACGATATCAATGATGAGTATTTGAAGATGGCGGAGAAAACCACACGCGATACTTTGGAGTATTTCTGCTACGGTATTTACAAATATACATATGATTTTTTTATATATATACATATAGTATGTACATATTTTTTATATATACATTTGATTTTTTTAGGTATATGCCAATTATATGGAAAAAGATACTTGAGAAACCCGACATGGAGCGACCTTCAACAACTATATGAAAGGCATTTACAAAAACATGGACTACCCGGTATGATTGGTAGTATAGATTGTCGTCAATGGCGATGGTATGCTTGTCCAACCGCATGGCGAGGTCAACATTCACGCGGTGACCAAAAGGGACCAACGTTGGTTTTACAAGCAGTTGCCTCACACGACCTGTGGGTTTGGTCGGCCTTCTTTGGTCTTGCCGGGTGTATGAACGACATAAATACTTTTCAGTTTTCGCCATTGCTAGAGTCTTACATTGGCGGAACAATACCGAAATGTGGGTTTTATGCAAATAATAATTACTACGAGCATGGATACTACTTGGCGGATGGTATATATCCGGAGTATTCAATGCTCGTCAAAACGTTTAGTCAGACAACAGATGAAAGAAGGCAATATTTTAAAAGAACTCATGAGTCTGCAAGAAAGGACGTCGAGAGGTGTTTTGGCGTTCTACAACAACGATGGCATTTTGTTAGAAATCCTTGTCGTGTGTGGGAAAAAGAAAGGATTAGAATGGTGATGTATGCTTGTATCATAATGCATAATATGATACTTGAAGACGAAGGAAAGACAATAAGCCCAAACTATTTTGCAGAAGAAGATGTTCCAGGGACGCAAGCGACACAGGAGGAGAGATTCCAAAACAGTGCCATGTTGCGTTCCAAGGAGATACATAACGCGTTGAAGGCGGATTTGGTGGAGGAAGCATGGTCGATTCGCCCGCTTCATCACAACCAAGAAGAAGAAGAAGAAGATGATGAAGAAGAAGAAGAAGAAGTAGGAGAAGAAGAAGCAGAAGAAGAAGAACAAGAAGGAGAAAACGAAGAAGGAGACGACGACGACGAGTAGGTTTTTTAAGTATTTGTAGGTTTTTTAAGTATTTGTAACTTTTTTTTAAGTATTTGTTGTTTTTTAGTATTTGTAATTTTTTTTAGTATTTGTAAGTTTTCTATATTTAATGACAAATTTTTATTTTTATTATTATTTTTATATTTAATGAAATATTAAGTATTTAATATTCTTTATTTAAATAAAAAACAATAATTAACCAATCATTACCAATCATTTATAACCCCCCTCATAACCCCCTTCCCACTACACCCTCTTTTTACATAACCCCACTTTTATTACTTTTTAATATTTTAATACTACAACCCCCCCATAACCCCCCACCACTACACATGATCCAAGTATGACATTTGAGAACGGAGGGACATTACCTGTATGAAAATCAGAAAAAAAAAATTTTAGCAATTTTTCGTTTTACCTATAAAAAAATTAAAAGTACTCAATATTTACCTAAAATTTCTTGAAACTAGGTAAGTAATACTTTTCCTTTTACTTAAATCTTCATTACTAATTATTTAATATTTTTTTATTAAAAGCATGAATGAAGCAATGTTCAAGATTCTTCAAATTTTTGGATGAAGCAATGTTCAGGATTACTAGAACACAATTATAAGAAAACAAAGCAATTGAACAATAAGAACGAGAAAATTGAAAGAAGTACTCAAACGAGCTACATTATCCTTTGTATTTAACCTAATCCTTGTTGTTAACGGTTTGTTAAGAACTTATTTTTAGAAGTCAATCAACATGAGAATATATCTAATAAGATCTCAAACTTTAACCCGGCTGTTGACTTTTCTGTTAAAACAATTTTCACTCGACTTTACTATAACATGATAAAATTATAACATTAGTGAACATGATAACATACCGCAATGCGGCATACAAAGGTGGTTTATCGTAAGGCTTGGTATAGCTTAGTACGGATGTTGTAGAGCAAGGTGTTGCTCATTATTGATAAGGTCGGATTATATGGACAAATGAAATTGCAACGACTAGTAATGAGATATGATTTGACTTGACAAAGTTTTATCAACTATCATACATGATTTAAGTCCTCATACTATATGAACCCTAAAGTCATAAAGAAACACTTAAGGCCTTTTAGTACTAGACCAATAAATAAAGATGTATCTTGGATATAAGAAGTATATAGCTTCCACATCCATGGAATCAAGAAAAAGTTGTTGCACTTTATTATAAGGCCGGAAATTACCTTCATTAGTTATATAACATGCGTTTTAATTAAGTTAATGATTGATCGAGATGAACTTATTCAAATAAGTAAAGCTTTCTTAATTACTTCATAGAAAAGCAAATCCTGTTGATGTTCCTTTTTCTGAAAAAAAAATTGTAGAGGAATCTTAATAAAGTGGCTTTAGGAAAAAGTGTGATGAGACAATTACGGTTCTCTATTCTGCAAGATGAGAATTTTTCTATATTCAACCTAATCATTTCTCTTCGTGGGAATGAATTGCATTAAAGATGGTAAAAAAATCATGTCAAGAACGTTCGTCATGATTTACTTGTGTAGGCACTGATGGGACAAGTATACAATCTACTCCCCGTTATGCTTCTTTTCACATATGACAAATCAAATGACACCATTCATAACACTAAATAATTACAAGAATTTTTTTTACCTTAATCGTTTAATTTTTATTTTGGTTCATGGACAAGGTCCAAAGGATTGTTTACAACAATGTTTTGATAGAGTCCAAAGGGTTGTTTACAACAATGTTTCGACCCCTTAGGGAAAATAGTTGTTTTCAGTAGATTAAGTTTTGCTATATATTTTGAAAGGGGTGGTGGCCAAATTTGTTGTCCGACTGCCTGCTATTCTAATGTAAATGTGTCCTTTATGAAATGAAATCCAATAAAAGAATTAATGGTGACATGTTCTAGATTTTGTTCTTTTCCCATGTACACATGTAGGTTTATGTATACAAGGAAAATTAAAATTATTTGCCAATAAATGGCTTAATTTTGTAGCATTAGCTATATGTTTATGTTATATTGCGGTTAATTCTACTAAAACCATCCTTAATCGCGACATTGGTGCTTATGTGTATATTGCGATTAGCATGCTTAGTCATATAATGACTTGATCAATAACTCAAAACCACTATAGGGGAGGGTTATATATTGAGAACGTTAAATATTGTGAGAACCGTAAGAACAAGTAAAAAAATCAATTAAAATAATTTTTTTTTAATACAATCCTCATTATAATAAAAATACAACATTAATAAATGAATTTTCTTTTCAAACAATTCATCTTTTCTTGCAAAAACAATTTCAAATTAACCTTTTACACATGTGTAAATGAAACAGTTTACACATGTATAAACAGTAAATTTACACATGTGTAAAAACAATTTATTTCCGTATGCGTTTGAATACAATTTATTTCCGTATGCGTTTGAATTTTTACTTGTAAATGTGTTTTTGAGATTGTATTTTAGTAGTAAAGATAAGTGTAAAAAGAAATTTTGAATTTAAATGGTTTTAGATGACGTTCTCACGGTTCGCATGAAATATATGTGTTCTCAAATTAACTCTCCCCTATAACTATCTATTTATCTAAGTTGAAGAACATGATATTAAAATCTACACCTGAGTTGATAAAAATACCAAAGAACTTAAGACAATAAATCCCTGTCCTTTCCATTGAATGAGTCCAGATCGACAACGGTCACTTGCGTTGAAGATGATGATCAATCATCATCAATGAATCCTACGAAGTATAGTGTAAGTGTATGCTGATATGGTTTATAAGAAGTCTGTTAGTCTCACAGCAGAATACTCCAAAAATAATTAGTTTAATTGATTTAAAGATCGATGAATAAAAGATGTCTATTACAATTATTTAAGCCTCTTTAAATGGGCAAAGAAAGAAGAAATTCAAAAAAGATAAAGTTAAATCATTACCATCGATTATATTATCTCTATCCTATTTTGTAATGTCGGTGGCTTTTTACGCAACCGACCCCTCATCTTTAAACAAATTACAAACTGCCCCCTGACCATTATTTGCAATACCCTTTCTTCTGTACTTCGGTGGTTTGGAAAAATCAGAGGCCAGAGCTAGCGGTCCATGTGTTATATCGGTGCTTCAAGCCCAACCACCAACATAGCCATCGCAAGCATCGTCGCCACCCCGAAAGTTTTGTATTGTAATTCGGGACTCGCACGACGAACTTATAAGATCGACGACGGCTAAGGTAAAAGTTGCGATTCAGGATTCCAATGACCAAACCAGTCAGTGCTGTGCAGCGGCGAGGGTGGCGTCTCTGTTCGACTTATGTGTAGCACGGCCTGCAACAGGTCGGGATAATGGTCGGATCGGCCGGTTGTATCTAGGGTGATTATCTCCAACAAAATCGAAGAGAAGAAAGAAGTTAAGAGGTGCGATAATGCCGGATATAGGGTCGGCGGTGGTGGTGAACCATGGTGGATCTGAGCGGGGGCTCCGTTAGGGGCGGTGGTGAAAAAAATGATGATGCAGGCTTTTTCAATTAATGAAAGGCTTTTTCATTAAAAATGATATGATCTGAGCTTCTCATTCAACTAAATCAGATTTCCAAGGCAATATTCAAAAACTCAAGTCCATCCCCAACGGCCTTGATGTTGTATTTGAAGAGAATATATGGTCATAGGTCGGAGCTCGAACCACCCGAAGGAGTTCGAGCCCGAACCAATCAAATACAAGGGTTACAAGTTAAAACCCGAAAGAACGTAATAAAGGTCGAAGCCTAGACTAAACGGCCGATGGACTAGCTTCGGTCATAAGGCCCATGGGCCTAGGGCCGAAGCCCATCAGGGGAAGTATAAATACCTCCCAAAATTTCCTCATTTGGTAACTGGACTTACTTGTACTTTTTGTACTTTTCGTACTTACTTTCCACTTCTTAAAACCATACTTATTCTCACGCCGGAGGGTGGTCACAGAGAGACCCTTCCTCTCCCCTGTGACGAGCCTAACGGTGTCTTGTTTTGCAGGTTAATCTCAGATCTATTCAACTGTCACTCTTTCTCACCTCATCTCTCAGATCTGGTCTACCGGACCAACTAAGGGGTAACTTTTTTCCTCTTCAATTGGCGCCATCCGTGATTTGCTGTGTTCTTTTCTTTTTTCGAGAAAAGCAGAGTAATCTCTACCCATGACGGCACATTCTGAGGGATTCATAATCGAAGACGTGACGGCAAACGAAGTTAACGACGATCAGGTGGTTATCACCTCGTCGGCACCAGCTATCACCTCCACTGGCACACAGGGAAGTGCTCAGCAGTCATCTTACTCTGTTGGTGCTTCGGCCGTTAAAACAAGTGCCTCACTGATAGAGTTCGATGATGCTTTCCTCCAGAAAAACAGAGAGTTGTTGCTTCGGCTGAAGGAACAACAAAGCAGGGAGACAGTTCTGCAAAGTGTGAAAACCAATCTATTCTCCACCGGTGGACTTGCTGCTTCGGCAGAGCTAAGCACCGGTCTGGGATCTTTCGCCACTTACTCCACTGCGGTCACCACTATGCAGATCCAAACTCCACAAGGGCCACTGGCATCTTCTGGTTATACCGGACCGATGCAGATTGGCATGCCCATGTCAGAAAGAATGCCAATTGTAACAGGGGGAGACGATGAACTTACTGCTCCATATCGTCCTGCTCATATGACATCGTTCTCCAAGTTCTCTCAAAGAGTTGCAACTGCACCTCTTCCTGTTAAGCTGAAAATGCCAGCTACTGTTAAAACATATGCCGGAACCTCCGATCCAGATGACCATGTCTTTGCATTCGAAGGAGCAGCAGAGATCGAACTATGGCCCATGCCAGCATGGTGCCACATGTTCGCACAAACCCTCACCGGAGCAGCAAGGGTTTGGTTCGATGGGTTATCTGCTGGAGAAATCACCAACTGGATCGAGTTTAGAAAGCTGTTTCTGATAAACTTTGCAAATCAACGACGATGCTCCAAGGACATCACGGAAGTACATAACATCCGGAGGAAGGATGGTGAATCCTTGGAGGCCTTCATTGATCGTTTCAGTAAAGAGAGTATGCAAATCCATGGTGCAATGGACCAACTCCGAGTTTCGGGCTTCTGCCATGGAGTCCGAAACAATCAGTTGGTAGAAAAACTACATGAAGATTTGCCAAAGACAATGGAAGTACTCATGGAGCGAGCTAGAGCCTTCGCCAGAGGGAAGAGTGCCTGCGGGCAATCTTCCGAAGGAGATTATAAGAACTCCGGAGGACGCAACGTGTGGAAGAAAGGCTCTCATAACACAGATCGAAACAGTCACTGGAACAAAAACAGACAACAGCCATATGATCGGTCGGACCGAAACAATTCTTCTAAGTCTCAAGGCTCTGGAAGAACCACTGATTTAACCAAAACTCCTCGTGACATCTTGTTAACAGAAAATTTGCAGCTTCCCACGCCTGCTAAGCAGCGACCTTCGTCCGACCGAAACTCCAAAAAATACTGTGAGTATCACCGAGCAAAAGGGCACAATACTGATGATTGTTGGTCTCTCCGGCAAGAAATCGAGAAAGCGGTCCGGTCTGGAAAACTTTCCCACCTTCTTAAAGAAGTAAAGGAAGGGAAGCCCGGAGCAATTACCAATACCAACAACCAAGCAGTGATCAACATGATTCAGGCTATCACACCACATGGCATTAAACGCTCCAGCTCTCACCTTGCTTCATTTATGAGCCAGGTGGGCAAGAGACGTTACGTGTATTAATATTCGTATTTTTTAATCCAACAATCTCCAAAGTATTGCATTACTTTTGGTTCTAAAACAATTTGTCTTTGTAACAGGCAATATCATTCCCTGAGGTAACACCAGATCAGTTTCTGGAAGGACCAATAATCATCTCTGCCATCATTGCCGGACATAAGGTCCAGCGAGTCTATGTAGACAATGGCAGTGCTTCAGAGATAATGTACCATCATTGTTTTCAACGATTGGCACCTGAAATCCAGAGAAGGATGGTACAGGTATTCGAAAACATTTGTTCCGATTACATGTTCCACCCGAAGCAAAACCCTTCCGACCTTCGGAATAATGGTAATAACCTATGTTTTAAATGACAACAGGTCTCCATGCCGTTAGTCAGTTTCTCAGGAGAGATAATTCAGCCCATGGGACGGATCACTCTCCCAGTAACTTTGGACGCTGAAGGCCGAAGTCGGACAGAAATGTTAACGTTTCTGGTGGTAGGAGCTCATTCTGTGCACAACGTCATCTTGGGACGCCCAAGTATGTGTGCTTTCGGAATGGTTGCTTCTTCCATACATGGGGCCATCAAATTTCCAACAGAAGATGGAATAGCAACTGTTCACACCGAGCAGATGTAGATCGTAGCCGAAATCCGTCAAGCTTCGAGCTCCCAAGCCACTCCAGTGACTCAGGAGTTGTCAGAAAAATGGTCGATCAACCCATGCTTTCCGGAGCAAAAGGTAGTCGAAGCAACTAAAAGGTTCTAAACAACCTTATCAAAATTTTTGCTTAATCCATTTAAAAAATTGACAGGTAACTGTTGGTGCACAGCTCCCACCTGACTATAAAGCTGCTTTATGGAACCTTCTAACTGAGTCCCTAGATTCTTTTGCCTGGCAACATTCGGACATGAAGGGGGTGCCTAGGCACCTGGCCGAACACAAGTTAAATGTATATCCTTCGGTCCGACCAGTGCAACAAAAGAAACGAAGTATGGGGCTGGATCGGAACAAGGCTATTGCTGAAGATGTTCGAAAGCTCCTTGATGCAAATATCATTCGAGAGGTCCAGTATCAAACCTGGGTGGCGAACCCAGTTTTAGTAAAGAAGCAAGATGGGGGATGGCGAATGTGTGTTGATTTTAAAGACCTTAACAACGCATGCCCCAAAGATTGCTATCCACTTCCCGAGATGGATGTCAAGGTCGATTCACTAGCTGGTTTTCGATTAAAATGCTTTCTTGATGCATACAAGGGTTACCATCAGATACAGATGGCAGCAGAAGATGAAGATAAAACTGCTTTTATCACCGCCGAAGGGCTTTACTGCTACACAAAAATGCCTTTCGGCCTTAAGAATGCCGGTGCCACTTATCAGCGACTAATGGACAAGGCATTCAAGAATCAGATTGGAAGAAACATGGAAGTGTATGTAGATGATGTGGTGATAAAAAGTAAAGATGAAGCTGATATGATGATTGATATCCGAGAGACGTTCACTTGTCTCCGAAGCATCAACATGAAGCTGAACCCAGCTAAATGTTCTTTCGGCATGGAGGCAGGAAAATTTCTGGGTGTTATGGTTGCTAAGGAGGGAATCCAGGCAAACCCGGAGAAAGTTAAGGCAGTGATGGATTTAAAAGCTCCAAAAACAGTCAAAGAAATTCAATCACTAAATGGTCGATTAGTGGCTTTGCATCGTTTTCTTTCTAAAGCAGCCGAAAGAACTTTGCCTTTCATGACAGTATTGAAAAATAGTTTTGGAAAAAATGACTTCAAATGGACCGAAGAGGCCGAACAGGCATTTGGTGAGCTGAAGCAATGCCTTAGTTTGTTACCTACTCTCACCGCACCGAAGCCAGGAGAAGTGCTCACCGTCTATTTGGCAGCATCTCAGGGGGCCGTTAGTGCAGTCCTCATGGTACAAAGGCACTTAGCCCAAGTACCAATCTACTATGTTAGCAGGGCCCTCCGAGATTATGAAACAAGATACCCTATGATTGAGAAGCTAGCACTAGCTTTGGTCCATGCTTCGAGACGGCTACGAAGGTATTTCCAAGCACATGAAATTGAAGTCCAGACCGATAAAAACATCCAGTATGTTCTCCGAAAGCCGGAGGTTTCTGGTCGATTGGCCAAATGGGCCATCGAACTAGGAGCCTTCGACTTGACTTTCAAAACTAGAGGTGCCATGAAAGGACAAGCAGTAGCAGACTTTATTGCTGAATTACCAAGTGGTTCCGACCAGCCGGAGGAACAATCTTCGGAAGAAGAACAATCTGAAGCATGGTCTCTATACACCGATGGTGCGTCAAGTGCTGAGGGCGCCGGAGCTGGTCTTGTGTTAACTAATCCAGATAACACTGAGTTTTCATATGCCCTCCGTCTCGAGTTCCCAAGTTCGAACAATGAGGCCGAGTATGAAGCATTATTAGCTGGTCTCCGAATCGCACAGAGGTTCGGAGTCAAAAATATCAAAATTCATACCGACTCGTTACTTGTGGTTAACCAACTTCGAGGAGAATACGAAGCAAAGGATGAAAGCATGGTGAAATACCTCCGAAAGGCCCAAGAACTCGTAGCTTCTTTTCAGACGTATAAAGTTTTTCATGTCCCAAGGGAAGAAAATGCCCAGGCCGATGCTCTCAGTAAAATGGCATCGACCAACGTATCCACTTCAACCCAAGGCACAAAGATTGAGGTGTTAACAAAACCATCAATTGAAGAGAGTGAGGTCCTACAAGTTGAAGTTCAAGAAGACACATGGATGACTCCTATCATGAAGCATATCACCGAAGGTTGGGTTCCGGAAGATAAGGCCGAAGCTCGAAAGCTTAAGGTCAAATCCCTACAATACCAAGTTCAAAATGGTCAGTTGTACCGGAAGACTTTCCTAGGTCCAGTCTTACGATGCCTTTCCCCCACCGAAGCTTCATATGTGATTAAAGAAATTCACTTTGGTGTATGTGGTATACATGCCGGACCGAAAATGGTCGTCACAAAGGCTATGAATGCTGGGTATTACTGGCCCAACATGCACCAAAGTGCCGTGCAAGAGCTTCAGCGTTGCCAAGAATGCCAGAGAAATGCTCCGGTCAGCCTTCGAGCAAAGAACAATCTGATCCCAGTAACTGCAGCCTGGCCGTTCCAGAAATGGGGCATTGATATCGTCGGACCATTCCCCAAGTCCACTGGAGGGGTTAAATATCTATTGGTAGCCATCGACTACTTTACCAAGTGGGTCGAAGCTAAGCCAATGGGTGACATCACTGGCCATCAAGTGAAGAGGTTCGTTTGGGAAAATATCGTTTGTCGTTTCGGATTGCCACTCTACATCATCAGTGACAATGGGAAACAGTTCGCTGAGAACCCCTTCAAGAAATGGTGTTCGGATCTGGGGATCAAACAGTTGTTTTCATCGGTAGCCCACCCTCAGGCCAATGGCCAAGTAGAGAGGGCCAACCGAAGCATCGTCGAAGGAATCCAACGACGCCTGGGTGGAAAGAAAGCTGGATGGGCAGATGAGTTACCCAATGTCCTGTGGGCTCACCGAACCATGCCAAAAACAAGCACCGGCGAAACACCTTTCAGCTTGACCTATGGCACCGAAGCTATGATACCAGTCGAAATCGGTGTAATCAGCCCTCGGAGGGCCAATACCACAGACAATGATCATTCTCTTCGGCTAAACTTGGATTTCTTAGAGGAAAGAAGGGAAACGGCTTCCATCAGAGAATCTCGATACAAGAAAGAACTTGAAAAGTATTATAATGCCAGGGTGAAAAAACAATCATTCAAAGTTGGAGACTACGTCTTCCGAAGCAATGAGGCTAGCCGAGCCGAGCCCTCAGGGAAACTGGCATCGAGATGGGAAGGCCCCTACCAGGTTACCTCCGTCGGAGAAAGAGGATCATATACCTTGGCCAAAATAGATGGCACTCCAGTTCCCAGGACTTGGAACGGAGTCCATCTGAAGAAATGTTATATGTGAAACACCAAAGACCGAAGCTAGTATCCTAGTTTTTATTTCAATAATTTCAATATGTTAATCGGGATGAGATATACCCCGAACCTTTTCTTTGTTTTTTGCTTGTAACTCGGGACGATGATTGCCCCGAACTCTCTAAGTCAAAAGTGGGATGTGTTTGCCCCACCTATAATAAAAAACTTTTTATGATTTGTTCGTAACATTGGTTGTCAATGTTCATAGCAAGACAATGCTAATAAGGGAAATATAGTTCCTAACCTACGATAGTAAGAAGTATAGTAGGAGGATCGGAACGGGACTTCATCGATATTCCTCCGTTCCGACCTCACACATAAAAAAAAGAGAAAGCAAAAAACTATGCCGAAACCCATGATGACAGGCATAATTTGTCAACATGGAACCCGAAGGACGAACGAGGTATGGCACAACAAAGGTCGAAACACTCGAACCTACTATTAAAATTGCCTCGTAAAAAAAAAAAGAAAAAGAAGGAACCATGAATTATGCCTACCTCGAACAAACAAATATAATATGTGCCGAAGCACGTTGAAAATAAATAAACAAAGCATGCAAAATACACAACACATCGACGTCAAAGAAATAAGCTCACCTTCTGCTTATTAAACCGCCGAGGAAAAAGCTTCGGTGGATAGGCTCAATGACCACCGATGCCGTAACCAGGCGTACCGAAGGTCAACACATGACCTTGTGTAAAAAACAACAAAAACTTGCAAGTATAAACATGTAGTTGTCGAACCAAAGCATATGGACGCATATCAAGGTCGATGCAAGAAAAGATTAAAATAAATCTTAGACTTATTCAAAGCTATTTAAAACTACACCCCTTCAAATCGAAGTGGAAGCTTCATCCGAGGCACGAAGCAAATAACAAAATAGCTCAGTCTCGTTCCAGGGCCAACATGAACCCTTGAAAACATTCAAATGCACACAAGTACTATCAACATAAAATGTACGATCATTGCATTCATAAAATATGCCGAACCAAAAGTGGTTCGACCAAATCCACATAAAAGAAACAAAATATTGTCTTTAAAACACTGCCGTTGTGGCATACAAAACAACACAAACAACTTTAAGTCGAAGGAGGCTTGAACAAGTCGCCAGAGAGGCCTGCAGCTTTAATCACCTCTAGAGGTTCGGAGAGAAAGCGTCCTGTATGTTGAAGGAATGGAAACTCCAGGGCATCAAATTTGTCCAAAGCATTGTTGAGCATCTCATCGGCATTCAGCTTTAGCTTCGGTACGTTCTCCATCGGCATACCCTTCGAGGAGTAATGATATCCAGCCTTGATGCCTACATTAACACCGCAAGCATTCATAGCGTTGTTAATAGCACCAACAACTGTCTTAAGCTCTTCACTGGTGTGAATCCTCCGAGCTACGAGCAGCATACCCTCGGTCATCAACCATTCCTTCAACTCCAAAAGCTCTTTAACTTGACCGGTCAACTGAGAGTTCGACTCGGTGAGCTTGGACACCTGACCATCCATCTCCTTCCTCATGTGATCCAATTGGCTTCGGAATCGAGATGCTTCAACCTCGAACATCTTCTTCTCTAAAAAAAACAAACACAAAAAATAAAATGTTAGAAAAAACAGTACGTTGCAAATTTACTATAAGGGAAGACGAAACTACTACCTTGTAGGGCAGCATCCCTCTCTGCTTTCAAGGACGAAACCTCTCCCAAGGCTTTGTCCCGTTCCTCCGAAGCCAAAGCAGCCGCAGCACCACTAGATTTCAATTGAAGGAGCGCCTGTTCTAACCTCTTCTCCAACGACCCTTTTTCCTTCGACAACTCCTCCAGCTTCTTCCCCACAGACAACAAGTCTTCACCATCCATCAACGAACAAACTTTCGCCTTCTCCACCTCCAGGTCGACCCAACGACGATACACCTCTGTAACCAGACCAATCGACTGAGCCTGGTTCATCATTAAAGCATCCGCTAACACCAAGGGAGCAGCTCGTCGATGCCTATGAGCCTCAGCAGGAGTATTCAAGTTTAGCATCATGGTTCGGGCCGTTAAGGCGTCCAATATCTTATCTCCATTCTTGATGTCCCAGTTGGGAATGAACTTCTACTCGGCTACGGCAGGGTCCAAATCCATGGAATCTATAAACACATTGAAGCAATCCGTTTTAATCTCCGAATCATACCACAAATGGCTAAGGAACTCTTTCGAGACCTCATCATCCGGAGTAGGAAACAGAGAGTACAAGTCCGGACCATAACACTTACCAGCAGGGCTCGAAGGGCCAGGAAAGGAATGGAGAGGGGAAGGATTCATCTGGTCCTCAACTCCTTCGGCAAACGAGACATGTGGTTCGTCCCGAGCTGTCTTCCCACTGTCCAGATGGTCAGAAAGAGTGTTCAGCATCCCACCTTGCTCCGAGGTGTCTGTAATAACATCTTCAGGGATAACCGACAGAGGAGTCTTCATCCTCTTCGGTGTATCCCTCGAACCCTCCGGAGGTGCATCCCCCTCCGACCCTTTTCTCTTCCTTGACTTCTTCTTCTTCTTACCATCATCAGAAGAAGCCACCGGAGTCTCCGGTAGCTTTCCAGTATCCCTTGCTGGTTCAGAAGGAACGGCAGATGATGAAGCACCAACAGGATTAGCTGAAGTAGAATCCTCCGGGGACCTGATCTTATAAGAGGAGGCCTTCATACGATCCAAAAAAGGCTTGTCCCCAGGAGCCATTTGAAAAGTTGTAAGTTCCAGCTCCGAGTCGTCGAAGGACTCCAGATGAAGACAATCCCTCAGTGACATATCTGAAAACAAAGCAACGGATTAGCTTATGAAAAACACATAACTTAAACAAAGTAAACATAGCACAACGACTCACCCTTCTTCCTAAGCTCTACAACGGGCCATTTATCAGGCCACTCCCAGCTACGACTAACACAACCCATCACTAAGATGTGCTCCGGTATTCTCCGAACAGGGAATTTGTTCTTCACCAAAGCAGCATACATTTCTTTATCATATTGGAAGTCCTTCGGTAGGTCACCTTCCAAGCGATCCTCTTTCGTCCTCCATGCCATGTCCTTCGGCAGGCATAGATCATCCAACCAGAACCACCTATCTTTCCAGTCCTTCAAACTGGATACCTCCCATCCCACACACTCTCGATCCTCCTTGGGAATATCAACCTTCTTTCCCTTCTTATCCTTCGGTTGCCTTTTCTCGAAGGTGTACCAGTCCCCGGTACGATTCAAACGGTAAAAAGCTCTAAAAACGTTTAAATCAGGGACATAATCCAGTGAACGACTTGATAGTTCAAACTGGTTCACCCGGCTAAGGCCGAAGGGGGTCATTTGGGAAATATGCACCCGATGAAATTCCAGTACCTTCATCAAAAAACGTGTGAATGGTACTCGGTAGTTCGCATAATTACACACACGAGTGTAAAAAGCGAACTTACCGGAGGGGAAGGGGCGGATAGGAGTCCCAGGTTCTGGAAGAACAGGGTTCAGGGACGAAGGAATTTTAAATTCTTCTATGAACTCGTCTAACCTACTTTGTGTTAACACACTATAGGATACACTCATGTTGTCCTTAGGCATGATTAAAAAAGAGGAGTAAGGATGAGGAAACACACCTTGTTGCAGAAGAAGACGACGATTACAGATTGGAAGCTCGGAAGAAGGGAGGAAGAAGATGAACAGTACAGGGAAAGAGAGTAAAAGGGGAGAGTAAAAAGTAAAATCTGATGGAGAAGCTATTTATAAAGGGAAAAGAAAGGACGGTTGAGTAACCGTCCAATCAAAACCAACAGGTGGCGTTCTCGAGCCAATAAAAAACAATCACATCAAGGGTTTCTACTAAAACCACCCGGCGGTCATTCTCGAAACTTACGTAAATGACACAGCTGTCACCCACTTGTCAAGGTGAATGACAAAACACAGCTGGCACGAAAAAGTAAGCATGCCGAAGCTCGAAGGAAGCTGAAAAAATCCAAATAAAATTACAAGTCCTTTCTGAACACCGAAGCATTCAAAAAAGACTTCGGGGGACTTGAAGAGAATATATGGTCATAGGTCGGAGCTCGAACCACCCGAAGGAGTTCGAGCCCGAACCAATCAAATACAAGGGTTACAAGTTAAAACCCGAAAGAACGTAATAAAGGTCGAAGCCTAGACTAAACGGCCGATGGACTAGCTTCGGTCATAAGGCCCATGGGCCTAGGGCCGAAGCCTATCAGGGGAAGTATAAATACCTCCCAAAATTTCCTCATTTGGTAACTGGACTTACTTGTACTTTTTGTACTTTTCATACTTACTTTCCACTTCTTAAAACCATACTTATTCTCACGCCGGAGGGTGGTCACAGAGAGACCCTTCCTCTCCCCTGTGACGAGCCTAACGGTGTCTTGTTTTGCAGGTTAATCTCAGATCTATTCAACTGTCACTCTTTCTCACCTCATCTCTCAGATCTGGTCTACCGGACCAACTAAGGGGTAACTTTTTTCCTCTTCAGTATTCAACCCACAAAATTTATATGATTATCAATATGTTAAAACAGAACAAGTAGGTGTAGATGTAGAGAAGAAAGGGGGATAACAAAAGCTGGAGTGAGAAAAATGGGCATGGGTTATTAAAAGCATACCTATCTAAAATAAATACGTTATGTTTTGTTAATTACTAAGGCAAATACCTTTCAAAATAAATATGGTGGGGAGAATTGTACTACCAACACACAAAAATATAATAGATGAAACTTATATTTCCAAATACGGTTAAATAAATAAGTCATGGGTGTACTGACCCTTTAGAGTGTGAGATTTGAGTTAATGTATGCGTCAACACCACCGTAACGTACGACATGTAAAATTACTAGCTCTATCCTAAAGAGAAGTGTTGGTAGGGATACTACCGATCACCCCCTCCCCCATTGTGTTTTACGAATCGTGTGTAGCGCATTGTGTCTTACGCAATATGTTTTACATTTTGTGTGTTAATGCAAGGTTCAACCCGCCGCGCGCCGCCGCAACGCGCGGCGGGCAAAACACTAGTTTAAATTAAACTTCAAATGAAACACAAACTTTATTAAAAATTGGATCAACTTTTCAGCTTAACTTTCTAAGCCAAATATGCATAAGTAGAAAAATAACTGTCGTTCGTAGGAAGAAGCTCAGATTCGTATGTAAGAAGCTCACCTTCAGCACTGATGACGTGGGTAGCTTAAAGCAAAAATAATAAACAACGTCACAGAACAATGCTTAAAGGGTTGGAGCCTACAAAGGTTCAAAAGTCAGGAGTATCCTAAGTCAAAAAGATTACTTGTCTCGTCACCTTTTCATCGAGCAACACAACCAGTTGCTGATGGAGTAACAGCACATAACAGACCGCAGGTCAATAGCCACCACCGGCTATTAGTGGATTGTCCTTTTGTTGCAACAAGGTCCAAGGTGAGATGCTTTCCTCTAATAGAGAATCCTTTTCTCTATAAATCAGAGCTGAGTACAACAGATCTGGATATACCAACTCACATCACTCACACTCTAATCTTCTCATTCTTTTGCTCTTGCACGTGGAGAGAATAACTCTCTTCACTCGGATCTCAAGAACACCCACTTTTGGTTTCGAGTACATCTCAAACCAGAAATCTAAAGCATTTACAACAACAAAATAACCTTGAACCTCCTTCTACGTTTGCAACGTAGAAGGACACTACGACCTGCGTTAGGCAGAGTGGAACCCTTGAACCCCTGAACCCTTCCTGTGACTCAGAACCAACGTTAGACAGTTATTTGTTGTAGCAACAAGTTGGCGCCCACCGTGGGGCTGCGCCATTGTCTTTACAAAATATCAGTTGTGTAGCTCCGACTCTCTCCATGTCTGACCCTGAGTCCCAAGAAGAGGTCAACCAGATCTCCCCGAGCACAGATCAAACCTCTCCGGCCAGATCTGTGTCTTTCTCCACTCCAGGAGGTACTCCCGCTGGGACTCAGTCCCCACCTGCTCGTCCTGTGCCAACAAGCTTGCAGACTCCACCTCCCACTTGTTCAGGAGTGCTGTCTCCTCTCCCTGATCTTGCACAAACTCCCCAACGCATAGATCTCACCCCTGAAGGAGTGGAGAGGAACTTCTTGCAGCTCAGATCCCTCTTAAACCAGTACGTTATGAAGGAAAGGGACAAAGGAGTCCGTCTCCGGCTAGATTATGACGAGGAAGAAGAGGTATCAGTCTCTCCTGGACCTCCTCCTCCTCTCACTGCCACATATGGACGCAGACCATCACCCAGGAACAGCAATGCTGGTCCCAGCAACACCCTCACCGCTTCCCATTGCGAAGCAAGGTCCAGTCCTACTGCCTTCCCACTGTTTACCACCCAAGCTGCCACCACTGGTATGCCACTTGGGCATGAAGTTACCTTGGATCAACTTTTACAGTCACCAGTAACCAGTGTCCCACCACCAACATCCACTTCATGGGAACAAGCCATGGATTCACTCCCCATGGCTAGAAACGCTTCTATGAGCATCCCCATGACAACCAGCAATGTGGCAACAACCGAAGGCCTCCAAGGTTTTAACCTTATGCCCTACATGATATCTCAAATGATGGCTAACTTTCCTTGGCAGCAACTCATCAGTCAAGCCATCGCTGCCCAACAAAGAAATCCTGGTGGAGTAACCAACAATAGGGTGGAACACACTGTTAACCAACCCTACAAGCCAAACAGCTTGTCCTGTTTCTCACCAGAGATAGCAGACTATGATTTCCCCAACAAACTGAAGATGCCAGCTCATATAAGAACGTATGATGGCACTGATGATCCAGAAGATCACCTTCAGATCTTCTCAGGGGCAGCTCGAATCGAGAAATGGGGTGATCGCGAGTGCTGTCTCATGTTCATGCAGACCCTTGTTGGATCTGCATGAATTTGGTTCAATGGCTTGCCAGCAGGGAGCATCCATACCTTTAATGAACTTGGTAAAGGATTTTTAGCCAACTTCTCACAACAGAGACGTTGTGTCAAGGATGCAACCGTTATCTTTCAAATAAAACAGAAGGATGACGAAAGCCTGAAAAGCTTCATCGAAAGATACAAGAAAGAAGGCCTTACCTACGTCGGTGCAGACGAAAAGATGAAGGTTGCAGGGTTCATGAACGCCATCAGCTCAAAGTACCTTACCAGGGAGTTTAACAAGAGTCTCCCTAGAACCCTTGAAAAGGCCTTAGAAAGAGCTGAAGCCCATATTCGAGGAGAAGAGGCTGTAGACATTAAAGAACAAAGAAAGAGAGCTTCCAGCTGGAGAAGCAACAGCCCTACTCGAAAAAGAAGCAATTATGGTACCTATGACAAAAGACCTAGAGGGTCCGAGTCACGAAGGGCTGAAAGCAGGAACCTTCCAAGCAGGGACATAAATGTTAACTTCACAGCCCTCACCAAAACCCCTCAAGATATTCTGGCAACCGAAGAAGTTAAACATACCTTTAGGCCTCCTCGTCCCTTACCAAAGAGCAAAAGAAACGAAAAATCCAACCAGTATTACGAGTTTCACGAAGAGAAGGGACATCACACCAACGACTGCTTCCAGCTCAAGAAGAGAATCGAAGAAGCCGTCAGATCTGGGGAACTAGCCCATTTGGTCAAAGGTGTTAAAGAAAACATGGCTGATGGCAAGAAGAAAGACGTCGCCATGGTGTTTGTCGAGAATGAAACCCCAAGTAAGCGACAGAGGTTGGAGGATTGGGAACGACAAGGCATCTATTTCCCTTCCACCAAGGAAGAAAAACATTGTGACCTGCTAGTCCTTGAAGCCTTCGTCGGTTCACTCAAAACACAAAAGGCCTACATAGACACCGGAGCTGCTACTGAAATTATGTTTGCAAAATATTTCAACCTTTTAAGCTCCGAAGAACGCTCCATGCTGCGGCCTGCTGAATCTGCCATTAAAGGCATTGCTGACATACCCATCAAGCCTTTGGGCGAAATAGTGCTTGATGTAACCTTTTCTGATGGTCGAATGCAAAGAACCGAACCATTAACTTTCGTTGTCCTGGACCTACCATCCAGTTATGATGTCATCATTTGTAGGCCAGGAGTAGTAGTCTTTTATATGACCGTTTCCATTAGCCGAAAGAGTGCCAAGTTCCCCACCAAAGAAGGAGTTGCAACCCTCCAACCATCTACTTCAGTGTTAACGGTTGTTGAAGATCAAAGCAAGCTTGGTCTCAGCATCAACCCCAAATACCCTGATCAAAGGATACGGGTCAACACGGCCCTTCCCAGGGACACCCTCTCAAAGCTTGAAGCATTGCTGAAAGACAATGTTGATGTTTTCGCTTGGTGCCCAAGTGACATGACGGGGATCCCACGTGAAGTCGCTGAGCATGAACTCAGGGTTCCCCCGAACATCAAACCAATAGTTCAGAAGAAGAGAAGTCTTTCTCCAGAGCGAAGCAAAGCTGCCTGTCAAGAGGTAGACAAACTGGTTGAAGCTGGAATCCTCCGAGAAGTGAAATATCAATCATGGGTTGCAAACCCTATGATGGTTCGAAAGCCTGATGATTCTTGGAGGATGTGCATCGACTTTAAAGACCTCAACAAAGCCTGTCCCAAGGATTGTTATCCTTTGCCGGAGGTTGATCTGAAAATTGATTCGCTTACAGGCTTCCCCTTCAAGTGTTTTCTGGATGCCTATAAGGGTTATCGCCAGATACAAATGAAGGAGGAAGACGAAGAAAAAACTGCCTTTCATACTGACAAGGGTATCTTTTGTTATAGAAAAATGCCCTTTGGTTTAAAAAATGCAGGTGCTACTTACCAAAGGTTGGTTGACAAGGCCTTTGCCAAGCAAATTGGCAAAAACATGGAAGCTTATGTAGATGACTTAGACATCAAGAGCAAGACAGAAGATCAAATGCTCACTGACATACAAGAAACCTTCAACAACCTCAGGGAAATCAACATGAAGCTAAATCCTGTCAAGTGTTCCCTTGGTTTCGAAGAAGGAAAGTTCTTGGGGCATGTTGTAGGGAAACAAAGCATAAAGGCTAACCCGAACAAGGTTCGAGCCATCCTCAACATGAAGTCACCCCAAACCAAGAAAGAGGTAGAGAGCCTGAACGGCAAACTTGCTGCCTTGAAGCGTTTTGTGTCAAAACTAGCTGAGAAATCCCTACCTTTCTTCAAGACCCTCAAAGGTTGCACTGACAAGAAAGAATTCAGGTGGACAGAAGAAGCGGAGGAAGCCTTCAACAGCATGAAGCATTACCTGGCTTCCCTTCCCACCATTGCAACACCTGAAGCAGGGGAAACGATCTCTGTCTATCTTTCAGTTACTGACAAAGCCTTCAGCGCTGTTCTCACTATAGAAAGAGACAAAGCTCAGGTACCTGTCTATTTCTTCAGTAAAACTTTAAAGTTAGCAGAGGTCAAGTACCCTCCTTTGGAAAAATTGGCCTTAGCCCTGGTACAAACAGCCAGAAGGCTTCGAAGGTATTTTCAAGCACATCCCATACAAGTAATCACTGACCAACCTATCAAGAATGTGCTTGAAAGGCCTGAAACCTCGGGACAACTAGCCAAATGGGCTGTTGAGCTAGGTGAACACAAAATCACCTACGTCCCGAGAAAAGCAATAAAGGCACAAATACTTGCTGATTTCATTGCTGAAATTCCAAGGGTGGAAACTGCCGAAGTTAACATCACCATAGATGAACCCATTGACCCGGAAGCCTGGAAGCTTTATACAGACGGAGCTTCCAGCGTTGAAGGTTCAGGGGCCGGTCTTGTACTAATCAACCCTGAAGGGTTAGAATTCACATATGCCCTTTATTTGGAATTTCGGACAACTAACAACGAAGCAGAATATGAAGCCCTGATAGCAGGACTCAAGCTTGCAAAAAAGATGATGGTTCACAAGCTTCACGTGTTCACTGACTCACTGCTGGTTTCCAATCAAGTGAACGATAGCTACATCGCCAAGGAACCTAACATGAAAAAGTACAGAGAGAAGGCCAAGGAAATCATGAACACCTTCCAGTGTTGCAAGATCAAACAGGTTCCAAGGTCCCACAATAAGAAAGCTGACGCCCTTAGCAAGCTTGCTTCGTTGAATTTTGCCCACCTCACCAAAAAGGTATTGGTTGAAGTGATCAAGCATCCTGCCATATCGGAACTTGAGGTTCAAGATGTCATCACTGAAAACGAACCAAATTGGATGACCCCGTTTGTAAGGTTCCTAAAAAGAGGTGAACTACCCCAAGATCCTGTTGAAGCTAAAAGGGTTCGAATCAAGTCCAAGCAATATACCATCCAGGACGAGATACTCTATAAAAAAGGGTACTTGGCCCCATTGCTTCGATGTGTCGGCCCCGAGCAAAGCAGGTACCTGATCAAGGAAGTTCATGAAGGAATATGTGGAGCTCATTGTGGTCCAAGGTCAGTCGTGGCAAAACTCATGAACCTGGGCTATTTCTGGCCTTCCATGCATCATGATGCATCCGAACAATTGAAGAAATGTGAAGCCTGCCAAATTCATGCTCCTGTCCCTAAAAGCCCCAAGCATGACTTAGTGCCCATTAATTCAGCATGGCCATTCTACAAATGGGGGATGGATATAGTTGGACCCTTCCCACCAGCAAAAGGAGGGGTCAAATTCTTGTTAGTGGCAGTTGATTACTTCACAAAATGGCCAGAAGTGAAGCCCTTGGGAAAAATATCTGGAAAGAAGATAATCGAATTCGTCTGGGAAAATATCATTTGCCGATACGGCTTGCCTGGGGTACTCATTACAGACAACGGCAAACAATTTGCAGAAAGGCCGTTCAGTGTTTGGTGCAAAGAATATCGAATAACACAAGTCTTTAGCTCTGTAGCATACCCCCAATCAAATGGCCAAGTCGAAAGAATGAACAGAAGTGTGGTTGAAGGGATCAAGGCTAGGTTAGGCCGTCAAGGAGGAAACTGGTTGGAAGAATTGCCAAGCGTTCTTTGGGCAATCCGAACCACAGAGAAAAAAAGCAACAAGAAAACTCCTTACAGCCTTACTTTTGGGTCTGAAGCAGTCATACCTGCTGAAATCGGAGTCACCACACCTCGAACCCTTCATGTTGACATCCAGACAAATGAACGAGAAACATCGCTCAACCTTGATCTCTTAGAAGAAGCCAGGGACTCGGCAGCAATTAGAGAAGCTAAGTACAAACAAAAGATGGAGTCCTACTACAATTCCAAAGTCAAGCATGAACGCTTCAAGCCAGGTGATCTGGTTCTAAGGAACAATGAAGCAAGCAAGAAGGAAAGCCAAGGAAAACTAGGGCCTAAATGGGAAGGTCCCTACACCATCCTTGAATCCCACAAAGGAGGGTCTTACAAGCTTGCCAACATGGAAGGCAAGAAGCTCCCTCGACATTGGAATGGCAAGAACCTTAAAAGGTTCTTTGTTTAAGTTGTAAGGAAATGTTGTTCTCTTTTAAGCAATGTAATGTTGACATATCGAATGAATGAAAGGATCACTGAATCCTCTTTTGGAAACTTTGTCTTTCTATCCTATGTTCAGGTTGAGAACCTTGCAAGAAACTCCATGGCAGGGGCCATGTAAGGGGATGAGCTCCCAGGCCATTTCGCTCAATAGGTTCGAGGGATAAACGGACCTATATAAGGGGTGAGTTCCTAAATCAATCCAACTCCATGAGATAAATAAAAAATAATTTTATAAATCTCATTGACAGGCTTGAACAACCTACACCAATCGTTCCTTAAGTTTAGAAAACAAACTTACGAAAACATATTAAAACACTTATGTAAGTGTATATAGGATAGATGGTGATATGTTTGCCTAGACTACCTTAAGGATGAATGACTGCAGCATTCAACCTTTGAATGTGCTACCGGATAAACATTCCCAAACAATAACAAAGACAAACACACATAAGAACAAAAATAAACAAAAGACGAACAACCATAAATACCTAACAACAGCCTTAAGGGCTTAGCATTTCAAGGCTTTTAACAAGCCAAATAGTAGAGCATTGTTCAAAGGGCAACATAACAGCCCACAACCACAAGAGAACCCCTAAGGGTTCCCACAAAAGACAAAGTGTTTAGAACATAACCACAAAGTTAATTGTTTTACAAACCAACTGCTAAGAAAGCTACGAATAAGGGAGTTTAGGCATCATTACCAGATCCTGAAGGCTTGGAGGCTTCATCCTCATTCACAACCTTCACCACCTTTGCCTTCTTTGACTTTTTCCCTTTCTTCGGTAGCTTCTCCACAAGACCACCAGCTTCGGAAGCTTCAACACTAGCATCCTTGGAAAGCGTTTCACCAACATCCAAGGTTTCATCACTATCACCGGAATGCGCCCTCTTCCTTGAAACAGACTGAAGCACCTTAGCAGAAACAGCCTCATTCAGACCCGCAGGCTTCAATTCTCTCAACTCCTTCAAAGGTTTCCCATAGAGGGAAGACACTTGGGAAACGTAAGGATAGGTTGAGTGTTCCATCTTGAGGACCGTCTCTTTAAACACATCCAAGGAATTAGGCTGATAGAAAGGAGATTCTTCCACGACTTGGCCAGACTCGTGAGCCTTGAACCCTGAAACGAAACCAACATGCTTACCATGGATTAGAAGCTTGGTATACACGTCCCCAAGAGCAAAGTTGAATTCAGCAGAATGAAGAAGGTAGGTAACGACTTTCTGAAAACCCTCCTCTATTAACCACTTGTTATCATCCAAGGCAGCAGCAAGGGAACCCTCCAACCCTTTCTTCTCACTTTCGAACACCTTCTTCTCTGCTTCCAAAGCCAACCGATCTGCTTCCACTTGAAGTCTAGCAGCCTCATGCTTTGCCATTTCAGCTTCATGTCCTCTCTTCAATTCATCAATCAGAGCAATCAAAGTAACCTCCTTTGCAGCATATTCCTTAGCATCTTTCTTCATGGTTGCAATAGACTGCTTCATTTCTTTCTTCTTCTTAGCAAACTCGCTATATTCACCCATCATCTTCCTGAACCTGCTAATCCCCTCCGGCAACATAGCGGCCAGATTATAGGTACCAACCATCATTTTCGCCAATAAGGCATCATCATCCAGCCCCTCCAAGCAAGCCTTGGCACCAGGGGTGGCAAAATGTGCCAGAACCTCCTCACAAACCGCTGAAGACTTAAAGCTATCACTAGACTTCACGTTCCAACCAGGAACATACAACCCTTCCTCATCAAAGCTCGTTGAGCTCTCAGTACCCTTCACCATGCCAACCTTCACCTTCTTACCCTTGCTCTTCTTAACAACCACATCAACAACAGTATCATCCACAGCCTGATCTTTCTCCTCCTCTGACTCTTCAATGTCGTCACTAACAGTCACCGCTTCAGATGCATCAGCAGACTTGGCAGCCTTCAAAAGACGTCTGCTAGATCTCCTAGTTGAAGCCTTTGAGGAACTGGCTTTAGAAAAACTCTTCACATTAGGGACAACAACATAGTTGGTCCCATCATACCTTCCCTTCTCATACTTAGTCAAAGCATCCTCACCCTCCGCTGCTTCAGCATCTTTGAAGACAACTCCCGAAGCATCATCTCCTTTAATAAAGTCAAGAGCCGACATAACTACAATAAAAGAAAAATACAACGCATAAGGAAAGAGGCAAAAAAGAAAGAAATCAACAATAAGCAAAAGATTCATACCCTGATCACCCTTCATCACTACAGGATCTCTACCCGGTTTGTCCCACCGGGTGCTAATACCAGACAAAACTAAGAAAGGCTCACCAAACGGACGAAGCCTTGAAGGACATGCTCTAAGAGCCGTCAGAAAGTTATGATCTAACTCAGACTCCAAAGGTTCCCCTTCATTAAGAACGGCCTCAGGATGTCTCCACACAGGTTTATAGGGAAAAATAGAGTCAGAAACCCAAAAGAACCTAGTTTTCCATTGCCCAACAGTTGTAACATGGGAGGAAAGAAGGTTAGTTTCTACTGATGATCCCTCGAAGGTGAACCAATCACCATTCTTAGCAAGACGAAAGAATCGCCTGAACATTAACAAAGTAGGATCGTACCCTAACGCTCTATAAAGACATTGAAAGTGCAGAATACGGCCAACACCATGAGGATGGATCTGACCAAGAGAAACCCTATAGTACTCGAGAACATTCAACAAAAATATAGAAAATGGATGATGAAGGTTTGCAAACTCGAAATGCCGACAATACAGAGCAATAGACCCAGAAGGACAGTCAGACACAGCAAGCTTCTTACCAGGAGCAACGGGATTAAACGATAAGTCTATATCCCGTTCAGCACAAAACGATTCCACCTCCTTCTGAGAAAGGGAGGAAACAGTGATGGCCATGTCCTTTTTAGCGCCCATAGTGCTTCAAAGGATGATCAGAGAACAAACAAAAAAGGAGAAAGACAAACCTGCTTTGATGAGAATGACGAAACCCTAAATCGGATGAACGGTTGAGAAGGAGATGATGAAGAAAGAAAGAGTAAAGTAACAAATGATAAAGTTTAAAAGGTTAAAAAGAAAAAAAAGAAATGGTTATTATATTCAAAAAACTGCAATTATGACATGCAGTAAAAACACCTGTACGAACTGCCACATGTCACATCAGCAGTCTAATCACAATTAAAACTGCTAAGTAATAACCGCCCAAAACACAGCGAACCGTCGAACCCTTCAAGCAAATGCTAAACTAAGCAAACAGTCAGAAGCTTTCTAGCTACCCCACCAAACCTTCTGACTTGGGGGGCTGATGACGTGGGTAGCTTAAAGCAAAAATAATAAACAACGTCACAGAACAATGCTTAAAGGGTTGGAGCCTACAAAGGTTCAAAAGCCAGGAGTATCCTAAGTCAAAAAGATGAGTTGTCCCGTCACCTTTTCATCGAGCAACACAACCAGTTGCTGATGGAGTAACATCACATAACAGACCGCAGGTCAATAGCCACCACCGGCTATTAGTGGATTGTCCTTTTGTTGCAACAAGGTCCAAGGTGAGATGCTTTCCTCTAATAGAGAATCCTTTTCTCTATAAATCAGAGCTGAGTACAACAGATCTGGATATACCAACTCACATCACTCACACTCTAATCTTCTCATTCTTTTGGTCTTGCACGTGGAGAGAATAACTCTCTTCACTCGGATCTCAAGAACACCCACTTCTGGTTTCGAGTACATCTCAAACCAGAAATCTAAAGCATTTACAACAACAAAATAACCTTGAACCTCCTTCTACGTTTGCAACGTAGAAGGACACCACGACCTGCGTTAGGCAGAGTGGAACCCTTGAACCCCTGAACCCTTCCTGTGACTCAGAACCAACGTTAGGCAGTTATTTGTTGTAGCAACAAGCACGAAGAAGTTCACTCATCTACTTTTGTAAATGCACCTCCGGTTGTGTCCCTAGCTTATCACCTAGTCTAGATATGGTTTTATTATGATGTTTAGACAACTTTTCGATATATACGTAACGTTAATTTGTTGATCCTTGTGCAGGGTCAGGTGTATTGAGTCCGTACACCTGAACCCTGTTAGGCGTAGGAGTCCATACGCTTGGAAGGTTGTAGGCGTAAGGCAAGTGTCTGTAAATAGAATACTTGACTCCACATTTAAAATTTTTACACAATTAATTGAAGCACGTCAAAGTGTTGTCTAGATCTCGTGTGATCGTCTTTATCATTGTCTTATCATTTCTAACTTATTCACACGACTAACAGCAATCCTTATCGTTGATTTCCGCCTTCAATTTGGATATACACGAGTAGTTCAATTTTTGTTGTGAGAAATCGGTCCTACAACTTTGTTTGCTTTCGTCTATTCGGTCCATGCAAGACTCTTCAAGTTCTTGGATCAGCCGCATAGTCCTCCTCACTTGACACCGAGTAAAGCAATAAACCTTTTCTTAAGCATTGAAACTCTTATTTGTAGTGATAGCCAACCCAGAATAGTGTGCAAACTTTTAATCGCTATACACACACATATTGAGAACCCTAATATTATGCAACAACCTCCATCCTTCTCCTCTCTTCTTCGCATCCAGTTCCACAATTGAAACACTTCAAGAATTTAAGGTTAATAAATCTTGTCTAATGCTAGTTATCATCACATATAGTGGTGTTTTTGTTGGATTAGTGGTCTCTTTTATCAGTTCATATCCAAGAACACTTATGTGTTATAAGTTTTATCAAAGTAATTTTCATGGCGGAATAATAAGTGTTCTAAGTTAAAATGTCACTTTTAACAGGAGTTATGACTCCCCCTCAATCAATGAACTAGGAAGTTAAAGATAAGAATCAATAGTAGTAAATAAAGCAGTTAAAGCAAGATGATTCTCAAATGTATATGAAAGGATAAACTATAAATGAAAGTGAAGGAACGAGTTCAAGTAAATATCAATAGATATTCGTGTGCTAAAATAGTTGGAGTAACCCCTTTATTTATAGCCGAAAGATTACATACATACTAAGTAATCAAAAGCTTATAATAATGTTTAGATAATACTACAACAAGCTGTAGTATCGAAACTTGAACAAAGACTTTAAGCTAATTAATATAATACTAAACTGCTGAGTTTAAGGGCGGTTAGAATCTTCTAATGAAAGTGCTGATGAGACTTCAGTAGTTCTTCAGATATTCTGTCTGGTTCATCTTCAGAACTTCTGATGTTTCTACTCTTCAGAACTTTTCATGTTTTCTTCTTCTTCAGCAGTTTCACAAAATGATGAGAGGATATAAGACTAAGGTTTATGCTGGCTTGTCAATCCTCTCTGACCTTACAATCTCCCCCTGGATTGATGAAGCCAAAACCTTTGTCTATCTTTATTTAAGATCCTCTCTCCCTTGATTCAAGAACTCTTTTGATTTCCTCAAGTGCTTGATGTTTGAGTTCTCTAACTTCTGCTTCTTGAAGTACTCCTTGGTCTGGTTTTATTCCCTGAATGGTTAGTAGATCTTTGTTAGATAACTTTTCCAATTCAGTTTAGTTGTGAAGGACTTTCAGTGAGCAGTCTTGTCTTTCTAGAACCGGGGAAGTGGACTTTTGGGTGAAGTACCATTTCTTGATTGGTGATATGGGTGAAGTACCATTTCTTAAGGAGGTCATATCTAGGCACGGTATTCCAGTTTCCATCATTTCGGATCGGGATAGTCGGTTTACTTCTAGGTTTTGGCAGACGTTGAACGAAGCCCTCGGTACTCGATTGGATATGAGTACGGCCTACCATCCTCACACTGACGGACAGAGCGAGAGGACGATCCAGACACTTGAGGATATGCTTCGTGCATGTGTGATTGACTTTGGACGTAATTGGGATGCCCACCTACCTCTAATCGAATTTTCGTACAACAATTGTTATCACACTAGCATCAAAGCCGCACCGTTTGAAGCTCTCTATGGACGCAAGTGCCGATTACCGTTGTGTTGGGCATAAGTTGGGGATAAGCAATTGACAGGCCCGGAGATCATCCAGGAGACGACCGACAAAATCTTTCAAATCAAGGACCGACTGAAAGCTGCCCGGAATAGGCTGAAGAGTTATGCTGATATGAAGAGGAAGCCTCTAGAATTTCAAGTAGGCGACAAGGTCCTACTGAAAGTTTCTCCTTGGAAAGGAGTACCCCGTTTTGGTAAACGCGGCAAGCTGAATCCAAGATACATTGCTCCATTTGAAATCTTGGAAAGAGTTGGCCCAGTCGCGGATAAGCTTAATTTGCCCGAAGAGCTAAGTGGAGTTCATGACACGTTCCATGTGTTGAACCTCAAAAAGTGCTTATCGGATGAATCTTTGATTATTCCGCCTAAGGAAATTCAGATCGACGATCAATTCATTTTATTGAAGAACCAGTCGAGGTCACAGACTGGAAGGTCCAGAAGTTGAGACGTAGCCGAGTTAAACTCGTTAAAGATCGGTAAAATTCCCGACGTGGACCCGAGTTCACTTGGGAACGCGAGGACCAAATGAAGCGAAAGTACCCCTCTCTTTTCAAGGATTCCCCGGTATCGGATAAGCGACTATGAATTTCGCGGACGAAATTTCCTCAACATGGGAGAATGTGACACCCGCCACTTTACCAGGTCAAAATCCGTACACTTTCTAGTCTACATTTAATCTTCCGTGCATAATCCATATCATTTTATATGCATAAATCCCCCGAGAAAGTCTAGTAATATCCGAACAAGTATAATTTCACCCATATCAACGAATCTTGGTGACACGAACTTAAACGACTACGAACTATTTTCCAAAAACATGTATAAATGCCCATTTATTTAATAATACAACGGGATCGAAGTGTTATAGGATTTATGTATATAAACTAGCATTTTTCAAATTTACCTATCTATACATATATGTATATACATACGACACACACACACACACACATATATATATATATGTATAAATACCACATGTGCTAAGGAGTATAAGACACAATTAATACAAGTCTCTTACCTCCATTTTGTTCCATTATAAATGAAGTATCATATCTTAATATTCCTAAGACTAGTCAACTAATGATTTGATGACTTAACAATAATTAGCAAGATTCCTTAAACTACTAGGATCAAGAATGTTGGGTTACCACATATGTTAAAGCTTCTTTTTCCTTCCCTTTCCTCCCTTTTTCGGCCGATAACCCCCCCCCCCATATCTATATTATATATATTTTTTTTCAAGTCAACCTTATTTAGGCACATGTTAATTAAGATCTAGAATGATCTTATGAATGGTCATGGTTTAAGAGATTATGTTCCAACATAATCTATGTATAGTCACTTCACTTGACTAAGAGCATTCACAGTAGAGCCTCCATATTAGTGTAAGGGGGCCTCCATATTATATGGAGTGGGTATAAGTGGTTGTGAGTAGAGGAGAGAGAAAATATATAGAGGAGACATTGTTCATCAGTAAATTTGGAGGAGATACTGTTAATCCTCCATAATTTTTTAATATTTTTGAAAGTGGTTGTGAGTAGAGGAGAGAGAAAAGGTAATGATAAAAGTATAGAATAAGTATTATTAAATAAAAAGAAGTGAGAAAAAGTAGTGTTTTTAGAATAATTATAGAGAAAATATGGAGAGTTTACTGTGAATGCTCTAAGTAAGGAGATCTTCAGACATGATTATGTTCCGTGATTCCATACACTCTTTGTCAACTCTAAGACTTTACCCATATATAGGAAGATCCCTTAATCACTTGGAAACATAGAAGATCATTAACCCAAATTAGCTAACCATTGACCTCTCTTGGAGAACCATAGCCGTCGCCCCCCATACACCCACACAAAATCTTTTTTTTAGATATCACAACACATCTAATCACCTACAAACATTTGTGTTGTCACATTATGGAAAGGTGTAGAACCTTAAGCTCTTGAATTAGTCACATTATAAGAGGTATAAACCTTAACACTTTTGCTTATTTACTTTGATTAAATAGCACATGGTTCACCTTAGTTCATGATTTATCTTTAATAAAAAACATCACCATAAGTGTAATGTATGTGTGTATGCGAGACATATATATATATACACACACACATGAGCACATGTGTATTTGTTTAGATATGTAGGAAACATAAGTCATAGTGTTACTTTACTCTAGTAATGAAAACAAGATTCATGTGTGTACATACATATGTATGTGTGCGTGTATATACATAGTATATGTGTATGTGTAAATCAAACTCATAAGTATAGGTAGTAATGTGTATGGACTACCAAGATGCATATGTATATGGGTATGTATGTACAAGTGTAGCTCCCATAGATATAACTACCTATGGTTATGTGTGGAAATACACATATCTAGATATATAAGTATAGATGTACGCATATGTAGGTGTGAATACATGTATATGTGATACTTGTGTATAACAACGACTAAGTTTAGTTGTGAACTAAATAGCTCATTTTCAAAAGGAACATATGCTTTATGAAAAGAAACATGTGTTAGGAAATAAGACCTATTTTTCCTATCCAAAACTATTATTTTCATGTAATATAGTTGTCACCAAGGAAAGCTAAACAAACATACCACTAGAGGTTGGGTGAACCACGAGTACCATGGATTACCTATTTGTATAAATCTAAGGTACCCATGTATGTATATAGGACGTATAGATCGGGATACTTAGTTGTCGGACATACACTCTTCCTAGACTACACGCGGACTTGAGGCGAGTTTTTCACGGCCCCCTTTTTACTGTTTTATGTTTTGGGGAAAAGCATGCATCGTTTACTTGTTTTTAGAATGAATTCCTACTAGACCGGTGTACATGAGACGATATGTTTAGAGTAGTCACTAAAGCCCTCGTATATTAGTTTATCATTACCATTAGCTATGGATTTAGCCTAGAAACGCATGAATAGATCTATTGGGTTGACACCCCCACTCTTGGTTAGTCGCTCTAACTAGATATATACGATATGAGAGTGCTTGCATTTCTTTTATGACGATACATTGTCTTTATTGTGCGATGTGCGAGGCACCACTCATCGAGGTTTGGTTATGGACTCATGATGGTTTATCATCATTGCTCTTGGCTAGGCAATGATGGGTCATTCAAGGAATTTCATTAAACTTTATATTTTGTTTACAAAACCCGTGAACTCAACAACATTTTGTTGACAAAGTTTTTATGCATGCTTTTTAGGTAACTAAGCTATGGATGGAATTTGGGATATGATTGGTCATTCATTCACGACTATCACCTATCGTGTCATCAAAACTTTTGATCACGTGAAGGGTTTTAAAATTTATCTTGTGAAGTTTGTTGTTGTCGAACACGTTTGATACTTTTATAAATAAATAAATATGAATGTTTGCTCATATCTTGTGCTTGAAAACCTTTCGTGGTTATATCCCGTGTTTCCGCCTAGGTGGGGTGTGACAAGTGAATAAAGAGTAAACCTATCTTTTTCTGGCTCTAAGACTGCGAGTTCTAATAGTCGACTCGTTCTTTCAAATTGTTTCGCATTATTAACATAAGGTAATAAGGATAAAATACGAGCTTATTTTATAGAAATAGTAATAAATCGTTGTTGTATCAAGGTCAATCTATTTACGCGTCTAAAATTTTCTTTCAGAGAGATGACTGAGTGGTTCCCCAGTCTTGAAATCCGGTATAGTTTACTATCAAGGGTTCGAATCCATCTCTCTCCTTTTTGCTTGTTGAATTGGTTTGTTTCTTTATTGGATTGGTTTTGACCGGATGGTTTCATTATCATAAAGAAAGGGAAGTGGCTCAGCTATCATCCCTAGCCAAGCCAAGCCAAGCCAGAAAAAATGGATTAAATATAAATGAGTTGAAAAAAAAAGAATATTTTTCAAGTCTTTGATCTCCTGTCTGAATTAGCTGTCTCAATTAAGAGGGATCATGGAAAGAATAGGTTCAAAGTCACTATCAATTCCTTTTTTAAATCCTGTTGCAGCTACATGAGCTCTTCTTGCATGCCACAAATGCCCAACGAAGAAGAAGAATCATACAACAAAATGAGAAGTAACATGGAAAAAGTCAGGGAAAACCTTTGACATATAAGAGTTCCAACCTTTTGACATATAAGAGTTCAGAATAGAATCTCTTTAGAAAAAAGATCTTTTGTCTCATGGTAGCCTGCTCAAGTCCCCTTACGAAACTTTCGTTATTGGGTTAGCCATACACTTCACATGTATCTAGCGATTCACATGGCATCATTAAATGATACAAGTCTTGGATAAGAATCCACAACGCACTAGAACGGCCTTGTTGATGATCCTTTACTCCGCAAACATCTAGGGTTCTTCTAACAATGTAAGGATTCTCTTCTAAGTTGGACCGTAGGTGCGATGATTTACTTCATGCGTGAGGTCTCTGGTTCAAGTCTAGGATGGCTTAGCTGCGCCAGGGAAAAGAATAGAAGAAGCATCTGACTCCTTCATGAATGCTCCATTTGGCTCAAGGGGATATAACTCAATTGGTAGAGCTCCACTCTTGCAAATGGGTTAGTGCAATTACTGGTTGGATGTCTAATTATCCAGACGGTATTGATAATATCTTATACCTAAACTGGTGGCTCACTTTTTCTTAGTAATGGGGAAGAGGATCTAAATATGCCACTAAAAGATTCTACTGAGACAACGATGGGTTGTCAAGAACTTCAAGAATGTAGAAAAGGTAGGATGGGCAAATTTGTCATACCTAATATGGATCGTACATGGCACGTGAATGGATACTGTGAGATAGAGTGAGAAAAATTGAATGCGATTGATTAACCTTATAAGACTTTGGAACAACTAGAAAATTATAAAAATGAAATTATAAATTTTGAACAACAAAAGGCCAGTAATCAAACCCAAAAATGGGCTTTCCAAAAAGCTTTATAAAGAGCTCTAGGAACTCTGAATAGTTATTTAAACAACAAGTTACATTTATGTACTGTTAGTGCCAATATTGGCGACTATGAAACAAATAACTGATTAGTCCTTCTACTTTAGGCATTATTTTTTATTTTTCAAAAAAGAATTAAGAAATACACATGGTAACCATTTAAGGCGACGAAATTAGTAAAATTATATGTGAACGTATTGAGCAATATAATAGAGAAGTAAAGATTGTAAATACCGGTACTGTACTTCAAGTAGATGATAGATAGCACGGCTCGTATTTGCTTATTTGATGGTTCTCGATATATAACAAAGAGCTCGGGACTTACTAAATATGAGACTAGAGAACTAAATTCAATCGTCAATGAAGAGGATTTGATTGAGTATCGAGGAGTCAAGGTATTTTGGCCAAAGTACCAAAGGATTTAAATCCTTTCATTTTATTCTGTTGGGTCTGCTGACCTGGAGAAGAGCAGATGATTGAAAAGCCAAAATATACTAAGTGTTGATCCATAAATAAAACAGTTGTTATAAAGAAGCTTCCCCCAAAAGTCTGTTGATTCCTAACTGCTGCTGCTTCAATCAACTGTTAAAGACAACTGCTGTTGATGAAAGGTCTGATGAAGAACAACTGCTGATCAAAGAACTGAAGAACAAAGGTCTGTTGAACCAACAGCACTTTGGTTCAACAGATGATAGAAGACATCAGAGTTTTACTTTACAGAGTTTTGTAGTATCAGCGTTTTCAATGTAACAGTGTTTATAGTTAGCAGATGTTAGAAGTTGTTAGTCAGTTAGAGGTCGCTGTCTTAGGTGACGTCAGCACTGATCATCAGAGGTTTGAGTCTGTCTATAAATAGAACAGTACTTGTACTGTTCTATTCATCACTCGTCATTCTCTTTCAGACAAACATTCTCTGAGTGATCAGGCTGAGGGGGAGTTTAGTTGTACAATTGTAATCTTTCGATTAATGAAAGCTTTCGATTAAAAACAATTATTCTCCATGTTTTGATTTATAGTTTATTCCGCTGCACTTTCCATTTATATTTCATTTCATTTACTCATACTTAATCAAACAATCAAAACAATCAGAACTCAGATCCTAACAATTGGTATCAGAGCTTGGTCAATTAAATTCGATCTAATCAATCAATTTAATACAAACAGATCAGCTCATAATTATTGATATCGTTTGTTTGTCGGATTTAAAACAGAGTAATAGTTTATTTTCGTTTCAACAGTTAGTAAACAGACTTTGTTTTTGAAAAATCAAGAGAATGACTTCACTCAATCAAGATCCACACAACACTGGCACACATAACAAGCCTCCGATGCTTGTCATGTCAGAATACAACATCTGGCAGCGTCGGGTGGCTCATGTGTTAGCACAACTGAACACAGGGTTCTGGAAATCGGTAGTATTTGGACCACATGTTCCAATGGTACCGAGTGCCGAGGATCCAAAGATCCAAGTACCAAAGAGTGTTGAGAACTACCCGGAGCAAGATTTTCAAAAAATCGAGCTAGATGCCAAGGCTTTCAGCATAGTAGCCATGACACTGCCGAATGATATCTATGCCGGTCTCTTGCACTGCAATAGTGCTAAAGAACTGCGGGATGCTCTTAAAGAGCAGTTCGGGGGAACTGATGATGTGATTGAAAACAACCGTGAAATACTTAACCAACAATATGAAACGTTTAGTCACAAAAAAGGGGAGTCGTTAACACAACAGTTTGAAAGGTTTAATTGTCTTATTAGTGAACTAAAACTGGTTGGTCTAACTTTTCCTAATTCAACACTGAATCATAGGTTTCTTAGATCACTTCAGGACAAATGGGACACTATAGCTATAGTCATGAGAAACTCTATCGGATTCAAAGACCTGATCCTGACCCAGCTTCATGGTAAGCTCCTGACTTATGAAAGGGAGCTTAACCAGAAAAAGAAGCTCCAGGACTCTGGCAAAATGTCAGATGACTATGTATTTGGGAATACTGCACTGTTGGGTCAGGAGGAGGGTTCTGGAAGTAGTAAGGATCAGAGTTATGATCATTACATTGACATAACCACTGGTTTTAACAATGATCCTTACTCATCACCAAACAACTATGCTTTCACAGCAAGTGGTGATATCCAGGCTTCTGATAATTCATCTTTTGTGTACAATGACCTTCAATATATTGACCCTTTGGACTTAGAAGAAATGGACATCTTACATCAGGTTGCCCTGCTCAGTATTAGAACAAATAACTTCTATAAGAAAACTGGCAGGAGGTACCTAGGTCTACATGGTGGGTCAAAGGTGGGGTTGGATAAATCAAAGATAAAGTGTTACAAGTGTCATAGAATGGGTCACTTTGCTAGGGAATGTAGGAGTCAAAATGGAGTTCCTATGATTACCTATCAAAACTAAAGACCACAGACCAACACTTATCAAACCATCCCTGTACCTAATGTGCAAAACACTGCTCACTTTGCACAAACCCAAACCACTGTTCCTGTGCACTATGTCCAAACCACTGTTCCTCAGTATCACTATGTCCAAACACCTGTTGCTCAGGCACCAGTGCCAATGACTGCTGCTCCACCCTCTGCTCCTGCAGAGACTAGTCAACCAAGTCAACAGAGTTTCTTTACTCAAGGCTTTGTTGATTGGAGCAGTCTACCAGATGAGATAACAGATGATAACATTGCCTTAGTTGCCAACTCTGAAAATGACTTTTGTTTTATGGCACTAGAGACAATTGTTGAAGAGACTGATTCTGAGGGAGTGGTATCTATGTCTGAAAATGTGACTGATGGTGTTGTTGGTGAAGTTGTTTCAGCTGAAGAATCTGAAGTGGAGGTTGTGAATCTCTCAGACCCCTGGGGTAGTGATGATTGTGATTGCTAGTGTAACTGTGCCTTGATGGCTGCTGCTAAGGTATCTCCTCAAATCTTAAATGACTTATGCTCAGACAAATGTATTGTGGCATTTGCTAAGATAAAAGAGGTGAATGAAAACTTTAGAAAGAAAATTTTGGATTATGAAATTCAGTTTGAAAAACTCACTAAAGAGTTAAAATAAAAAATAACTGAAAAAGAATCTGAAATCAGCAGTTTAAAACATGAAGCAAGCATTACAAAAGACCAGCTTCAGACTATGATAACAAAATATCAAAGTTGTAAAAAGGATCTTGAGTCCACCCAAGTTGAATGTCAGAAATGGGTGGAATCATCAAAAGGTTTTGAGATGATTGTCAACCAACAATCTAAAAGTCATGTGAAATTTGGGTTTGGCTTTCAAACCACTACCCAAAGTTCACAAACCACTGACAAAAAGGAACCACAGTTGGTTGAAGTCATCCCTACCAATTCAAAAGGTCAAGAAATCAAGGTTACTGAACCCAATGGCAAGAAAATCATTCTTGAAAAATTGGAAGGTACACCCTCATTTGATGAAATTGAAAAATATCAATTCAAACCAACATGGTCAGATGAGTGTGAAGTCCTTGAAAATTTCAAACCAATGACCTTCAAAACCCCTGATGGTAAAATGGCACCACAGGCCAAAGTTATCCCTCTGAAAGATCTTCCAACAGATGATCAAACATCTGTTGAAAAGAAGAAAGAAAAAGGGAAAGCCAAAAACAACTTGTTTTGTGATTTTTGTGAAAAGAAGAACCATGTCACCAAAAACTGTTTTCTTCTAAAAGCATATGACATCAACAAAACAGCAAGTTTAAATGATTCTAAAACAAATGAATGTTCAATTTGTAAGAAAAAGAATCACAAAACAAAAGAGTGCCTGTATCTCAAAAATTTTGATGAAAAGATAAAAGAGTACAAGGCTAAAACTCTTGAGAGTCAAGTGGTGAGTAATCCAAAAGGAAAACCCAAACAGACTTTTGAACCAGTCCAAACAGCTGTTACCAAAAGTCTGAACAAAAACTCTGCTCCCAGAGATGTTCAGGTAACAGATGTTCCACCAGCTACCAGATTGCCAAGAGGACATGGACAACCCACTTGTCATCGTCTGCCACATGTCTATGAAGAGCCCAAAAGGCCTTTAAAACCAAAAGTGAACAGACATCCTCATGGTTTTCAGCATCTGATAGGAAATGATCAAACATCTGTTGGACCAAGTGTTGACATACAAGCACTCGCAAATGGTCAAATGCAGCTGTTGAACCTAGTTCAAAAGCTAGTTCAAACCACTGATCATTCTCCTCAACTTAAGGCTGAGACATCTAAGGACCCATCCAAAGCCAATTTGGCTTTGGACACTCACCAAAACTAAAATCTTTACTGATGTGCAGGGAGCTTCTGCTTGCTTAGATAGTTTATGGTATGTAGATAGTGGAGGCTCCAGGCACATGACTGGATGTAGAGCCCTTCTTATGGACTTTCTTGCACATGGAGGGGGTGATATATCCTTTGGTAATGATTCTATAGGTAAAGTGTTGGGTTCTGGTACTGTCAAAGCAGGGAGGCTTAAGTTTGAAAATGTTAATCTGATAGACAATCTAAAATTTAATCTACTTAGTGTGTCTCAAATGAGTGACAAAGGATTTGGGTCATTTTTCACTAAGCAAACATGTAAGATTGTTGGCCCAGAGGCTGTTGAAAAGATTAACACCATCATTGCTGAGAGCAAAGCACAACTTGTTGCTCATAGAAGTGGCAATGTGTATGTAGTTGATATGTTGAAGGATAACCCTATGGCAAATGTCTGTCTGTTCTCTGCTGCCTCTACCAAAGAGACAGAATTATGGCATAGGAGACTTGGTCACACCAACCTTCAAACTATCAACTCACTCTCCAAACAAAACCTTGTCAGAGGTTTACCATCAAAAGAATTTAAATGTGATGAGCATTGTGTTTCCTGTCTAAAAGGAAAACAACATAAAAGCTCTTACAAATCAATTGATGAGTCCAAAACTAGTCAGTGTTTACAATTGTTGCACATGGACTTGTTTGGCCCAGTTAAAATCATGAGTCTAAGAAGAAAGAGATTTTGTCTTGTCATAGTTGATGATTTTTCTAGGTTTACATGGACTTACTTTCTACACTCTAAGGATGAGACTGCAGGTATTTTGAAGGACTTTGTCACCAAAGTTGAAAAACAATATGACTTGCCAGTAAAAGTCTTTAGAAGTGACAATGGAACAGAGTTTAAGAATAAGGAGTTAGATGATTTCTGTGTGTCAAAAGGGATTGTAAGGCAGTACAGTATCCCAAGAACACCAGAACAGAATGGGGTGGTTGAAAGGAAGAACAGGACTCTCATTGAGGCTGCAAGAACAATGCTAGCAGATTCTGGTTTGCCTTTGTCCTTTTGGGCAGAAGCTGTAAACACTGCTTGCTATGTTCAAAACAGAGTTTTAATCAACCCTAGACATCAAAAGACTGCTTATGAAATTCTGTTTAATATCAAACCACTGATATCATTTTTCAAAGTCTTTGGCTGCCCATGTTTCATTTTAAATCTCAAAGATTCCATTTCAAAATTTGCAGCCAAAGTCGATTGTGGATACTTTCTGGGGTATTCTTCTACTGCCAAGGCCTATAAAGTGTTTAACACAAGGACCAAGACAATAGAAGAAACTCTGAATGTGAAGTTCAATGAACTTTCATCTTTAAAAATCCCAGCAAATCCTGCTGAGTTGTTTGATTTGGATAAATTCAAATTTGAAGATATTACTGTCAAAACTAACCCTGCAGGTACTCCATAATCTCCACAACAAGACTACAGAATAGATGTTGTGATTCCAGATCACTACAAAGTCTATCCTGTATCAGAGGAAGCAGTAGTTCAAAACAACTGTCAAAACTCTGTCACAGCTGAATCAGCCACTGTTGGCCTGTCCTATCCCCAAACCACTGATTCACCCATCCAATCCACTGCTCAATCATCTGTTGACAAAAGTCAATCATCTGTTGACTATAGTCAAACAACTGTTGACAAAAGTCAGTCCAACTTTACACCACTTGGACCCATTCCTCCACCTCCATTTCAAACATCTGTTGACACTACAAAAGTGCAAACAGATGTTATGTCAACAGAGTCTCCAAACCTCTGTCCTTCACCACAAAATGCCATCATACCATATCAGGGAGATCTAATCTACCTAAGAGCTCATCCACCAAATCAAATCATTGGCAACATCAGAGAAGGTGTGCTTACAAGGAGCCAATCTTCAAATATCTGTCTTTTTGCAGGCTTTCTATCTCTTACACAACCTGTCAAGTACCAAGAGGCACTAAAAGACAACAGTTGGGTGGAAGCCATGCAAGAAGAACTCCTTCAGTTCAAAAGACAACAAGTATGGGAACTTGTACCACTGCCTAAGGATGTCTGTCCAATTGGCACAAAGTGGGTCTTCAAAAACAAAACTGATGAAAGGGGTATAGTTGTCAAGAACAAGGCCAGGTTAGTGGTTCAAGGCTTCAGACAAGAAGAAGGAATTGACTATGATGAAACCTTTGCCCCTGTAGCAAGGTTAGAAGCTATCAGACTATGCGTAGCCTTTGCTGTCAACCACAACATCAAGGTGTATCAGATGGACATCAAGTGTGCCTTCCTATATGGCAAAATTCAGGAGGAGGTCTATGTATGTCAACCACCTGGTTTTGAAGACACATTCCATCCTGATCATGTCTACAAGCTTAACAAAGCATTGTATGGACTGAAACAAGCACCAAGAGCCTGGTATGAAACTCTCTCCACTTTTCTCTTATCCATTGGTTTCATAAGAGGTAAAATTGATAAAACCTTGTTTTTAAAATGGAAAGGAAAAGATTTAATGATTGTTCAAATATATGTGGATGACATCATTTTTGGATCCACATGTAATAAAATGTGTGAGGAGTTTAGGGAACTCATGACAGCAGAGTTTGAAATGAGTGCTATGGGTGAACTTCAGTGCTTCCTTGGTCTCCAAGTGAAGCAACTGCAAAATGGCACATTCATTCATCAAAACAAATATGTGAAAAACTTATTAATAAAATTTGAGATGAATGATTGTAAGCCATGTAGTACACCCATGAGTACTGTCAAGCCACTCACTGATGATGACAAGGATGAACTGGTTGATCAAACACACTATAGATGCATGATTGGGTCTTTATTGTACTTAACAACATCCAGGCCAGACATTATGTTTGCAACCTGTGTGTGTGCAAGATCCCAGGCTTCACCCAAAAAGTCAAACCTTATTGCTGTGAAAAGGATATTCAGATACCTAAAAGGTGCTCCCACACTTGGTATCTGGTATCCTGCTAATGGAAACATTGAGCTTTCAGGTTATTCAGATAGTGATTTTGCTGGCTGTCACACCACAAGGAAGTCCACATCTGGAGGGTGCCAGTTTCTAGGGAATGCCTTAGTCTCCTGGAAAAGCAAAAAGCAAGCAGCTGTTTCAACTTCCACAGCTGAGGCTGAGTACATTGCTGCTGCAAGCTGTACAGCCCAACTCATGTGGCTTCAAAATCAACTACTGGATTTTGGGATAACTGCACTGAGGACTCCACTCACGTTGGATTGTCAAGCTGCTGAAAATATCATCAAGAATCCAGTCTCTCATTCAACCACCAAGCACATAGATATCAGACATCACTTTGTCAGAGATAGCTATGAAAAAGGTTTGATTTCTCTACACCATGTTCCAACAGAGGATCAGTTGGCAGATGTGTTGACAAAAGCTTTAGACACATCTACCTTCACAAATCTGATCTCTCTAATTGGTATGTTAAACATGGATTAAACAACAAAAATGTTTTAAATAAAAACATTAAAATGTTTTCAGAAAATCAAATTTTGCTTAAAATGATACTTTGGTTGAAGAATCTGTTTTAAACCACTGATCAGATAAAACAATCACTATTTCATTGAAACCTCTGTTAGTTGAAAAATCTGTTTCAAACATCTGATCAGATAAAACAACCACTGTTGGTTGAAAAATCTGTTTCAAACAACTGATCAGATAAAACAACTGTTTTTCATCAGTCTTTTGGTTTAACAACAGAGGTTGGGAACAGATGTTTAACAAAACAGCTGTATGCCACCAGATGTTTAAACCATCAGATGTTTGCCACGTCTGCTCTCAAAAGCAGAGTTTTGCCACATCAGCAGTTTCACCAGAGGCTATAAAACCCTGTTTTTCCCCCAACAGCAGTTTTACTGTCTCCTTGTATTCAAAATACTAAAACCGCCTTCGTCTTCCTGAAAACCCTTACTCAAAGTTCAGAACTTTCATACCTGAAATCCATTACAATGGATCTTCAAACAAAAGCCACCCACAATTTTCTTCCATATTTGGTTAAAACCGAAGATAACATTCCATTCCATTCCACAATCGACATAATCAACAAATCAAAATACAAAAACATCCTCATTGCTGATGCTCCCATTTACCTAGAAACACTCCAAGAATTTTGGGCAAGTGCTGAAGTCTTGTATCAAGACAAAAAGCCCACTTCCATAATTTCAAAAATTGGAGCCACCAGTATCGCCATTACCCCTGAAATCATATCCACAACCTTCTCACTGAATGACTTGTCAGGTATGGAATCCTTTCCTAAAACAGAGCTTCACACAGAGTTTCAGGAAAGAGGGTATGATGCACAAATGACTGGATCAACCTTATACAAAAAGTTTTTTCCTCCAGTCATGAAATTTTTCTTCCATACCCTTCTTCTCTGTGCCTCGGCCAAGACCACATCCTTCAATGAAATCCCATTAAGGATTCAATACTTGGGATATGCTATGTTGTCAGATTCTGACTTCAATCTTTCCCAGGGATTGTTTTTTGGACTTGGTTTCAAATATGAAAGCCATAAAATCTGGCTCAAACAATGCTTTTCTACTCTATCCTAGAATCTTGAGTGTAATTCTACAAAAGATTTTACCAGAAAATGATTTTCAAAAGGGAGAGTCTTTTAAAATGAAAAGTTTAACTGATGAAACTTTCACAAGAATGCTGGGTTCTTCAACCCAAGAAAAAGTGTCAAAAGTGACAAAAGTTTCTAAAACACAACCAAAGAGGACAAAAACAACAACTATTGTTGAAACCTCTGTTGGTGAGCCCACTGCTCCTGGTGATCATGGCACTTCATCCAGTGCTGTGAAACCCACACCAGCCACCAAAAGAAAACGTCCATCCTCCAAAACCACCTCTCAACCCAAAAAGGGACTTCTGGAAGATGAGATACCAGAAGCTAACCCTGTTGCATCACCAAAGCAACATGAAACCACTGTTGTTACTTCCTCACAACAGTTGGAGATATCTCAACCCAAGCAAACTCCTCAAGAATCCTCACAAAAGGATCTTGTTGTAAGCCAAAGGGAACCTCATACTGAGGCATATGAGTCGCTTGACCATATGTTTACAAGTCCATCTCCCATGGCTAATCAGCTTCTTACTCCACCCACATCACCACCACATGTTCCACAAACCATGCAACCTCTGGTTGAGGCAATTGACAAAACTCAGGAGAACCCCAGTTCCTCTGCTTCACCTGTCACAGAGAGTATACCTCCACAAGTGACTGGGTCTGAGAAAAGTCAATCTGCTATCCCACAAACAGAAGAGGAGGCTACACTCCCAGAGTTCAATGTAACTCCTGGTGAGATTTCAAGAGAAGCAGCCACTACTGTTGTAGAGACCATTGTCTCACAACAGGACAGTGGTTCCATAGATAAGACTTCCTTGAAGGCAACAACTGATGAGGCCACCATTGTGTCCCCAAAATCAGTTGGAAGTCCCCAGAACCAAGACAAAGGGGCAGCTGGTTCTCATTCCATGGATTCACCTCTTAGGACTGAACCAGTTAAAACTACCACTGGTAGGGATTCAGATGATCCTATTAACTTAGGTGATGATTCAAAACTACAAGAATTGACGGCTAAAGTTCAATCACTTGAATCCTCTGTTGCTGACATCAAAACTGGTGTCAAGTCAATATTGGAAACATTGGGCAACTTTACAAAGAGTCAACCATCCACCTCTGATATTGCTAATGAGCTATGGAAATCTGTTTCCCCCATCATCATAGCTCACAGAAAATTAGCAGATCAGACACAAGAGACATACATGACATTGATCAGAAACATGGTGGATGCCAGATTTAATGACACAAAGGCTGACATCAAGGTGATCAAGGACCATCTGCTGAAGACTACTGGCTCTGCCCCTACCACCATTCTCAGAGATGAAGATGATGATGAATTCACTGCTGATGATGCCAAAAAGGGGGAGAGTGGCAGAGATAGGCTACCAAAGCTAAATCCATTTGGTGCACCACCCTCTCAAAAGGGTAAGCCAGCTGCTGACAAACCAGAGTCTACAAAATCAGCACCACAACAACAACAACCAAGTGTTCAAACCCCTGTTGCTGAACCAGCTAAAACCAGCAAGGCAAATGAAGTTGATACCTCTGCCAATGAAAAGGCTGATAAAGCTGCTGAAGACAAACTGAAAAGGGCTGACACATTGGAAGCTAAAGCAGAGTTGCTGGTTCAGCTCAAAAAGGAACAACAGCAAGAAGTGGAAGATGTGAGTTCCTCAAAAAGAAACAAAATGCCAGCCAAACATACAAGGAAACCACCATCCAAGCTATCTTCTGAAACCTCTGCTGCTGAAACACCTGTTACCACAACCACTGCTCCTAAAACCACTGCCACCACAACCTCTGCTACCCAAACCACTGAAACCAAAACCACTGCCACCAAAACACCTGTTCCAACCAAACCAATAACCACTAAACCAATCACAAAACCTACCACAACACAACCAAAAACCCAAACAACTGCTGGTTCTACAAAAGGACCAACAGATGTTAACCAAACCACTGCTTCATCCTCACCTTCACCAAAAATCATGTATAGCAGAAAAAGGAAATCCACCTTTGTTATACAAGATGAAAATATTCACACCACACCACCTAACACCGCAATCACACAATCCACACCTGTCCCAGCCATTCCACTTTCATCATACTCACCTCACACATCACAATTCAGATCCCACAGACCACCACCAACCATCACACCATTGGCTGAGAAGTATCCTCTTGAGCTGGATTTACTCAAGGGGGAACTTCAATCCTTCTATAATACTGATCAGCCATCAGATAGATCCTTCCCTTCTCTTAAAGGTTTCCCTGTTCCTCTCAACATTGATACTTATCTAAAATACAAGAGTGAACAGGCAGATGCTGTCATCAAAGAGAAGTGTAAAGGGAAGGATGACAGGACTGCTCAGGGCATCCATTCAGCAGAACTTAGCAAGTTGAGAAGGATTGAGGATTTTGCTAAGACCCTGAGCAATTCCATGTCTGCCATGCTTCTCAGCAAAGATATGGAGATGGAGGTTAGGGATTCTTTACTAGAACAGATCTTGGCCACCAAGCCTTACAAAGCAAACAAAAACCAATTCACAGGCTGGACCACACATGCTCTAAGAGAAGAATTAATAAGAATTGAAAGCATGGCCAAGAATCCTCATACAAAGGCCTCTGCCCCTGACTTCAGTAAAGGGAGAGATCAAGCTAGAGCTTTAAAATTCAAAAGAATGAGACAAGAGCTTGTAGCTGCCAAGTATGGAGAGATGAGATCTGTTGCTAGATGGTCTGAGATCCGACTGATAGAAACTTACAAGAAGTTGGAAGAAGAAAGAAAGACTAACCCTAGCCTTCCAAGAAAACCTATCTATGATGATGCACCAAAAAGACCTCTACAGGCCTTTACACTTGACAGTTTGCTGGAAACCTCTGATCTCTCCATTGCTGCTAGAAGACAGTTCAAGAAGCAGAAGGAGATGACAGAAGAGGAACAAAAACAGTTCACTGACACATTTGTAAAAGAGGGTCTTATAAACCAAATCAGATCTTTCACTGATCCTGTGTCAGACAGACTCAGAGAACTCATTGGCAGGCCTCCATCACCCAACTCATCAAGAATAAGGATGCATCCCAGTCACTCCTCTGATTCTAAAATTCTAAAATGGAAGTCAAACAAAGACACCCATGAATTGACATTGCTCAGATCAGATGGCAGTATTCAGAAGCTAAGCATGGATGATGCACCTGGCCTATGTGCTGAAGACCTCCAAACTCTTCTGAATTTGACACTGGAAAGAGATGCTGAAGACCTCTACTCTTTGAACTTTGAGTTACAACTCAAAGGCCAAATAAGAGAAAGTCTGATGAGGAATAAAGATCAATAATAAAGATGAGTTTTGGCATCATCTGTTCTAGGGGGAGATTGTTGGGTCTGCTGACCTGGAGAAGAACAGATGATTGAAAAGCCAAAATATACTAAGTGTTGATCCATAAATAAAACAGTTGTTATAAAGAAGCTTCCCCCAAAAGTCTGTTGATTCCTAACTGCTGCTGCTTCAATCAACTGTTAAAGACAACTGCTGTTGATGAAAGGTCTGATGAAGAACAACTGCTGATCAAAGAACTGAAGAACAAAGGTCTGTTGAACCAACATCACTTTGGTTCAACAGATGATAGAAGACATCAGAGTTTTACTTTACAGAGTTTTGTAATATCAGCGTTTTCAATGTAACAGTGTTTATAGTTAGCAGATGTTAGAAGTTGTTAGTCAGTTAGAGGTCGCTGTCTTAGGTGACGTCAGCACTGATCATCAGAGGTTTGAGTCTGTCTATAAATAGAACAATACTTGTACTGTTCTATTCATCACTTATCATTCTCTTTGAGACAAACATTCTCTGAGTGATCAGGCTGAGGGGGAGTTTAGTTGTACAATTGTAATCTTTCGATTAATGAAAGCTTTCGATTAAAAACAATTATTCTCCATGTTTTGATTTATAGTTTATTCCGCTGCACTTTCCATTTATATTTCATTTCATTTACTCATACTTAATCAAACAATCAAAACAATCAGAACTCAGATCCTAACATATTCCCGTGGAAGTCCACATTTTGGCTGAATCTTCTTCGATAATGGTACGACACGATAGTATTATCAGGGTAGATACACAAATCACTTTAAATAGAAGAAGGCGGGTAGGCGGATTAAGACATTGAAATAGATGGTTTATATCAGCAATAGAAAGCTTATGGAATTGTTGATCTTATAGTTGTTGAATGACAATAGCCTAAATTTCACGTCAATGTTCATAAGGTATGATATGAATACACCACATCAATTCGTTATTTATTGATGATGAAATTTCATGGATACAGAACTAATTCCAATTGACTTATTGGAGGGTCCCATTGGCGTGCATCTTTTTTCCTTGACCTCTCCAAGAGTTTCTTCTATTTTGCGAAGATTATCTAGAAGACAGATTTGGTATTTTGATATTGTTAGTATTAATGATTTGGCCAATCTTGAACATTTCGTTATGAAACGATGTAAAGACATTTGGTCATGAAATATTCTAATACTAATAAAAAATTGAATAATGAAAAGCTAAAAAACAATTAATATCTATTCTGAAATCTTGATGTAGCATGTAGTAAGGCTTATTCTCTTTTTGTTAAGTGAAGATCTATTTCTAACCCTTCAATAATTAATAATTTTGGTACAAATGAAAAAGGAGATATGATTCCTGATTATTCAGAACTTAATCGAATGACATAATAAACTTGTGGCACTTTCCATTATACAAGCAAGATTCATTGGATTAGCCCACTTTTGAGCTAACAGATTCTTCCACTGTATCATTTCTGGGTCCAATGGAATTCATATGTATAGGAAGAAGCCCGATAAAATAGAGTTTTTTTTCCTTTCGATCTTATTTCGATTGTTAATACGGTATATAGGGACCGCTACTCCAAAGAGTATTACACGCTTGATCGTGAAATATCGATTGCTTGTTGAACCCTGTGAATTGTGTGAATGTAGGATTCTCCAAATTCAGGAGTAAAAAAGTTTTATAAAACGTTCTTGGTGAGAATTCTTGATCCCTCTCAATATCTCTCTTAATTCTAAAATCTAGGACTAGAAATCAGTTCCCATGATTAAATTCCTCGTGATTTATTAGAACTAAAAGAATTCCATTTAAGCATCTCATTGCTTTAGTTGAAAATTTCTATTTAAATTGGAATCTGACATTCACTATGACCCGCTAAGCATCCATGGCTGAATCGAAGGAAAAAGGAATTGTAAGGGCATGATTGTTGTTGCTTTCTATCGCCCACCACTTTGTGTAGTTTTGTTAAGTCCTCGCTCTATTTTGATCTTCTTGGTTGTGATTCTTGCTATGACCGGCTCTCGTGACTGATCGGATTATATATCCTGGCAGTTGTTATTGTAGAATATCAATCGGTAAGCAGGAACAAATCTGATTTTGGTTACCATCCTTGTAAACGACAGGGCCGGCTCAACGGTATTAGGGGCCTAAAGCGAAATAAAAATCTGAGGCCTCTATTCATTAAAAAAAAAATTGGATTTCTGCTTCCTGGGAATCGAACCCCAAACAAACCCATGAAAGGAAACCAACTTTACCACCAGACTACAAACAAATTATTGTTGTTGTTGATGCAACTAAATATTATATACATATATCTGCTTCTTTTTTTTTTTTTAAATTGGGCCCTAAAAATTTGGGGGCCCAAAGCCCTAGCTTGTTTTCACTTACCCTTGGGCCGGCCCTGGTAAACGATGTTTTCTTACTAATGAAACAAACATAACACATAAAAGTAGTTAGATGGACTCTAGCTCTAATTATAGTCTAATACGTAAATTAATAAAACGATAAAATAAAAACCCGTTAAACTTAAATTTAGACCTTAATTAACTAAACATATAATCTTAGAGACTTTTACACGTTAAAGACTCTTTGATTTATCTCAATATAAATTCCAAATCCCATTTTTCTCTTTTCATAATTATCTCCAACATAAGTTAAACTTCACACGGATGTAACTATAACACCTCTGATCCAACCACTAACCTACAACTAGCACTACTAACTAAAAAGAAATACTAACGAAATAACCAACTTACATCGGCATCTTTCATCATTTGCGTTAGTGCATGGATACATGCGTGTGTGCACGTATCACAGATACTAAATAATAGATCGATATGCTAGTTTTATAATCCTTCATACTTCACGAACCTTGTAATATGTTCGCACATCGTATAACCACACAAGCTTCATGGTATATGAAGAATATTTAATTGTATTCTATCTTAAAGTAGTATCACCGTAGTTAAAGGTTGTAACAACTAGGAAGTTCCAAGATCTTAATTAGGAAGTTTGTCTTAAAAGTCAAAACACAAAAAAGTTATGTAGTCGAACTTTATATGACTCAACTTGCATCTAAGTTAAAACAATAAAATAATTAATGAAACAGGGAAAGATTAAAGCGCATATGTAGAGATTGATCGGCATCTAAACTGATTTAGACACAGTAAAAAACGTGGTGTCTTGGATTCATAATGTTTGGGGACTAAAATAATTGAAGGTCGGAAGCAATTTATGGTATATCATGTGGGCGTCACTCCAGATCATATTCCACTAAGAAAATTAAGGACGTTCGGTTGGTTGAATTTTATTCTTAATTTATTGTGCATGTATGATAGCATGATGACGTAATGAAAAGGGAGTTGATCCATGCATTATGTATACTTGTTGGTTGGCACGGATGGCAATATATAAGAACTAGTTTTTATCCCGGGAGCGTCCCGGGGAAATATCTAATATGACATAATAAAATATATTATTACTAGATTATACCCCGGGAACGTCCCGGGGTTGAGAAATCTAATATGACATATTAAATTTACATATGAAATAAAATGATGCGCTTTACAGTTACATGCAGAAAAGCTTCGGGTAGCACCTAACCTAAAACAATTAAAAATATATTTCCAATGTTAACATCTAACCTTAAACAATGTATAACTCTAATATTAATATCTAACCTAAAACAATGTAAAACTCCAATGCTAACACATGTTGAAAATAGAATTCATATTTACTGATTTGAACATAATTAGTGACTTGCCTATACATGATTAATAATTTACCTGAACACTTTGTGTTTTTTTTCCTGTATGAACGAAACCACACAAAAAAATAGTCGTTTTTTCTCCGTTTTTTATATAGCACTATGGTACTCGTTGGAAAGATAATAAAACGCTCGTTAATTTGGTGTAATATTTTTCTTTAAAAAATCTCGTATATAAAAGATATTAACGTTTAAATATTATGGGAGGAAAGATAAGAGAGAAAAATCCAATTTTATTTTTAAATTATTTTTTCCTAAAATATCTCAATGCCACATGGGATGACACATGACACACTCAAGGAGGAGAATTCCTCTTTGAGTGCCATGTCATTAAAATGGCTTTGGTTTATTATTTCAACATCGTAGATAAGAACCTGGTTTAAAAGAAAAAATATGATTAATGATTTACCTGAACACTTTGTGTTTTTTTTCATGTATGAACGAAACCCCACAAAAAATAGTCTTTTTTTTCTCCATTTTTTATATAGCACTATAGTATTCGTTGGAAAGATAATAAAACGCTCGTTAATTTGGTGTAATATTTTTCTTTAAAAGCCAATTTTATTTTTAAATTATTTTTTCTTAAAATATCTCAATGCCACATGGGATGACACATGACACACTCAAGGAGGAGAATGCCTCTTTGAGTGCCATTTCATTAAAATGGCTTTGGTTTATTATTTCAACATCGTAGATAAGAACCTGGTTTAAAAGAAAAAATATGATTAATGAATAACATGAACACTTTGTGTTTTTTTCCTGTATGAACGAAACCCCACAAACAATAGTCGTTTTTTTCTCCGTTTTTTATATAGCACTATGGTACTCGTTGGAAAGATAATAAAACACTTGTTAATTTGGTGTAATTTTTTTATTTAAAAAATCTCGTATATAAAAGATATTAACATTTAAAAATTATGGGAGGAAACATAAGAGAGAAAAATTTTAATTTGTTTTTAATTTTTTTTTCCTAAAATAATTCAATTTAATTTTAGTAGATTAGGTTTTATATTATTATTTGTCTTTTTTTAATTTGCCACATGGCACACTCAAGGAGGAGAATGCCTCCTTGAGTGCCATGTCATTAAAATGGCTTTCTTTTATTATATATATAGATTATTATTATTTTAAACAAATCTCCGCCATAAGTTATCATATTCAAATATAAAAAATACGAATCTTTGCGCCGGTGTATAAATCTAGTGTCATTACAAATGAATTCGGAATTTGTAATTGATCATTCTAAAAAGAACTAACATGAAATAAGAAAAAAAAGTTAATTATTGAAATATCGAACGCATTAGTCTAAGGGTTATGTGATACGTTAAAAAATTCATGAGTATATAGTTCGGGTATTTGGGTATGTTGTTTCGGGTAATCGGGTCGGGTATCACCTAATCCCAGACCCGAACCAAACCCACAATTTTTTTAAACTAATCCCAAACACGACACAATACCTGTCGGGTTACAAAAAATAGTCATTTTTTTCTCCGTTTTTTATATAGCACTATGGTACTCGTTGGAAAGATAATAAAACGCTCGTTAATTTGGTGTAATTTTTTTCTTTAAAAAATCTCGTATATAAAAGATATTAACGTTTAAAAGTTATGGAATGAAACATGAGAGTAAAAATAATAAAGTTTTAATATTTAGATTTAGTAGATTAGGTATTTAATAGATTAGGTTAAAGATTATAATACATTAGGTTAAATCATATTTATTCTTTTTTTTTAATTAGTTTGCACGTGCCACATAACATCTTATGTGGCATTTCTCAAAAGAGAGATTGCATAAGAGTATGACATGTAGGATTAATCCCTTTGCAATATATATATATATATATATATATATAGATGACTTATAGTAAATATATGATGTGTTAGATTTGTCTGGCACCAAAATCAACGTGACTTGTATAGCTCTATATGAGCCGTATTAATGTTTTTTTGTGAAATTGATCTTGTATCTAGGACTATTAACAAACCGAACGTTTAGCGAATAGTTGTTGAAATGTTCGGCGGGAAGTTCATTTGTGTTCGTTCGTTTAACAAATGAACGAACACAAACAAGAAATTTTGTTCGTTTAGTTAAACAAACAAACATGAACAGAGGTCGCTTTCGTTCATTTATGTCTGTGAACGTTCGGTAACGTGTTCGTTTATGTTTGTTTGTGTTTAATAGTTCATAGAGTTTTTAACTTTTTATTTTTATTTAAGTACTTTGTTAGTGCATTGCGGTGTAGTTTCCAAAGTTGAAGAGTGTCAGATATGAAGGCTTGAAGACTGAAGATCATTACCTAGACCTTAGGGGGAGTCTGTGAATGTCTTTCAAGACATCCCTAGCTCCGTGACTAGTTAAGTCTGCATATCACTAGCTAGATCCAAGAGGGAGACTGTTAGTGCATTTTGTGTATATCCCCAGCTAGTGATAGGTTCATAGTAGTCATACGCATGATTATGTACGTTGTATAGATGTTCGGGTAGCATTTGTAATGATTGGGGGTATTTTAGGTATTTTGGAGTGTCATCAGGCGTATGAGAGCTTCATGCGCCTGGCTTTTGTACACGTACAGAGTCATACGCTTGGTTGTCTAGGCGTATGATCCATATGACTAAAAATACCCCCCATGACCTTAATTTTGTAACTTTTGCTCATTTCTAACAAAGTGCTGCACATTTAGTGTGTGTGCTCTTTATCTTTCATATTATTCTATCTCATTAACATACACCTATAACGAATTGAAGGCAAAATCAACCAATCGGATTGTTGATTTTGCCTTCAATTCGTTACGCGTGCGATACTAATTTCTTGTCGATTGGTGGGACCATAACCCACAGGTCCCAGGTTCATATCACGCGTCTTGTTATAATGGTTTGCATCAGATCTGAAATGTTTTTGTGCAATTGTTCATTGAAAATTGGCATTTGACCCATTTGTTGCATAAACATGGTTTTTATAGATTTTGGAGTGTGTTTGATGTTTTTATCATAGATTTGATTGTGGATTCATGTTTAGAAACTTTTTTTTTGATAAAAAACAAATAAAATTTTAATTAAAACGGATCAGATCTAGGATGTTTGGGAAAAACTTCAAGTTTATGTTCATCATGGGTTTTGGCTTGAAATCATTAAAATGGATTGTTTTTTATGATCCGATCGTTGTTTCATCTTACAGAAGTGTTTTGGAAACTTACTGAATCAAATTAGGTGTTAAACAACGTGAATTTGATTCAGATCTAAGATTTTTTATAAAACCCAAAGTTTTGTGTTCTTCATAGTTTTTCATAATTTTTTTATAATGATTATTATTTTTGGAGCAATTTGGGCATTGGAATCTTGTTAGGAATCATTCCCCGTACATAACCTAATCATCTGATCATCCAAATGCCCATTTTCACCAAAACTTTTGATTTCATCATGAAGAATACTCATGCTTGTCCTCTGCTTCCATATGCTTGACCTATCCACGCGTATCAATTCATACGCGTCCTCCTTACATACATATCAGTTCATACTTGTGCCCTCTTTACACGTACCAACCTAAGCAACCCTCAAAAGCTACATGTATCATTTCATACTTGTGTTGGTGATAAGTCTGTTACTTTATACGTGTCCTTTTCATATGTCTCCTTCTCATACGCCTACTTGGTCATACGTGTGACTTCATACGGTTCAATTTCATATGTGTGCAAATCTTGTCATACATGTATCAAATTCTCCATACGTGTGATTATCCTGTCATACGTGTGAACACCAGTGTTAGTCAAATTTTAATCCGTTCTGAGACTGACTTTGTCCGAACATCACCCATAGTTGACTTTCGTTAACTAAATCAAGTACACATTGATTTTTGGGAAAATTTAAGGTGTAAAAATTTTGACCCAAATCATATGTGCTGAAGACATACGACTGATTGGCAAATGTGATCCATTCTTTCAAACTCCACATCAACAAAAGCTCAACATGAAAAATCCGTGGACACTCGCCATGTCCGCCAATCAGTCGCATAACGTCCAAAGGAACCATGCGAGCGAGAAAGAAACCGGAATCCGGAACAAGGATTCGGCAAATACATTTTTAGTCAAAAGCATTGTTTGAACATGCAGATAAAGGGTGTAAAGAGATTACAAGAGTTCGGGATGAAGAAGAATCCTCAGAAACTGTTCAGAGTTCAGAGGAGCAATGTAGTGGAGCAGATGAGAGTTCAAGTGAGGAAAGTCAGAGCTCCGGTTCAAGCTCAATGACTTATGATGACGGGTCGGATGAAGAGAGTGAATCATCCGCTGATGAATAAAGTTCTTAGTCAACCAGCAGCACAAATGTAGGGTGTTCAACATTTGCAACAGATGATTCAAAGGATGAAAAAATAGAAGAAAGAGATGCTGACACTCCAATTCAGTCAACTAAAAATCAGACTGCGCAACATACGCAGGTAAGTTGTAACCCTTCTAAACATATATGTGCTAAATGCTTAGATCTAGAACGTATGTTAGAGACTCTTAAGGAACATAACACAAATCTAGTGTGTGACTTGAGGTCATGTACTGATGCTAGTGCAGCACTGAAAAAGAATGAAAAAGAATTTAAAGAAATGGTTTGTTGTTAAAAAAAAAGATGTTAGTGAGCTTAAGCGAACAGTTTTAAACAAACAAGATGCCATTAACAACTACATCACTGATTAACAACAAACCAAGAAAGCTTTAGCAGCAACACAATGTGACTATGAAACTATCAAAAGGAAGTCGGAGAGTTACTCCAACTCAAGATATGTGCTAGATCACATCATTGATCAGCCAAATCACTATAAAATCTAGGAATGGGTTGGGTTACAATGCAGTTCCTCCTCCATTGCGTGACAATTATTCCAAGTTATCATAGGAGACAGACCTCACAAACTTTGTTGTCACAACACCGCTTGTTGTTGACCCATCTAAGATCAAGGAAACCGAGAGTGTTAAAGATGAGAATTATGTGTTGGTTGAAACTGAGAATGAAGATTCTGATAAGGAATCTGAGAGGCCGGGTTTAGGATTAAAACCAGTTATTCCACTTGAAAATCACATTGAATATGATCCTGAATCCAAAGTCAAAAGGCAGAATGTTAACCTCAAAAGATAAAATTACAAGCTGCTACTCAGAAAACTCATCAAAATCAACAGAACAACCAGAATCAATCAAAGAAAATCAATTGGGTTCCAAAGAAAAAGTTTGGGAAGAACAATTCAGTTCCTAAGACTAAAGAAGTCAAGTTAGTCAAATCTAGGGGTACGGATCAGGTGCAATATTTCGAAAACCATTCAAATCTTGCTTATTTTGAACAAAAAGATCAATGATATAATGCACCTAGATCTAATGACTATGAAGCATCATCAAGTACCACTAGATTTGGAAACTCTAGCTTGAGATCTTCTCAGTATAGCCTGGATATTCACAGTATGAACCTCAATACTATGAAGAGTGGAAGTCATGCTTTGAATGCAACAAGGTAGGACACATTAGATCTCATTATCCCTATCTGAGAGAGATGAAGGCTAGGACTTGTGACCCCCTAAGAAACAACAACAAAAATCGTTTTGGCTCTCCAAAACCAAATTTTATTGGTAATTATTATTAAAATTTGAGGCCAAATCCCTTTAAAAGAAAACAAAGAAATGTTATTAAAGCTCCAAAGCCTAAAACTTAGAAGGTTGTAAAACTTAAGGTCTCAAAGCCTAAGACAAAACCTAAGGCTAGTCCAAATGGAAGTCCAAAAGCACAACCTAAGGCCAAATCCAAACCTGTAAAACCAACTTTTTTCAAAATTAAAATTATGCAGGTTTGGAGAGCTAAATCAGTAAATTTTTCCAAGGGTTCATCATCAGGTGATCCTACTCCAACTCCTCATGGTAGGTGGATGGATCTACCAATGCTTGATAACCTAGGTCGACAAAAGACCATCAAGGCCTGGACCCCCTCCATAACTATTTTTGAACGTGTGTTCAGGGTGTTCAGGAAGACTTATAAATAGTCATTGATTGTTGACAGTGGGGCTTTTTAGCACACAATAGGTGACATATCGCTCCGATAACTTGATCAATACATCTTTGGGGGATATGTAACCTTAGCCAATCAAAGGAGGTAGTTTGTTGTGAAGTAAGAAAGAAGAGAAATGTCTGATGAGATTAAAATCGTGACCTAGTGTTTCGACTTAACGACGAGTGTTAGTAATGAATAAGAGTGGACTGGGTGATTTTTGTAGAACGGTTCCTTCACTATCTAAAGGGTTACCGACCGAAGGTCTATGGTACCCTAATGGCAATAAGCTGGATCTCATTAACTTTGGTGATTTTATTAATTGTGGTTACAATGTTGAAGCTGGATTCGCAACGGGTGGATATCAATTCATGGGAGGTTGAAACATGTGTTTCCTATAACTTGAGAAGTCAAATCAGGTAGCTGTATTGAGCTATTATTTCAAGGTTTTTCAATGGATCCATCAACACACATGCATGACTACGATTTGCGTTTTCTTACGAAAGGTAAAAGGCTTTACGAAAATCTGAGTAAGCCACATCGGAAAATCAGTTTTTGTTTAACCGTTTTTCTATCAAAATATCCAAAAGGATTTAAATTTCTTTAATCTTTTTGAATTTTAGGGGGAGTAAACCCAGAAAAAGAAAAAAACATAAAAAAATAAAATAAAAAACGAGTTTTTGCTGTAAGAAAAAGAGAAAATGATAGTACATCAGTGGAATGTATGATTTGCCCAAACCTAAAATGCAAATGATAGTCAGTACGTCATACAAGTCATATACCGATAGGCCTGAAAATCGTTTAAAAGTTGGCATAGTGATATAAACATTAACGACTTAAAGTCTATTGGTTTCCTGACTCGTTGAATATGGTCTTAGTACCAAAATCTCAATTGATGGGTTGCAAAAATCTGATGTTTCAGGTCTTTAAGCCTGTGATTCATCCGAAAACAACTGATAGAATCTTGGATTTACTGCAAATCTGATTGAATCAATTTCAGGTGTTCTTAAAATGTGCTAAAAGATCCATCATAAGCCAAAAAACCTAAAATGCAAGTGATAATCAGTCTTACAAGTGATATACCAGTAGGCCTGAAAATTATTTCAAAGTTGGCATGGTGATATAAACATTAATAACTTAACGTCTAGTGGTTTTCCGCCTCATTGGTATATGGTCTTAGTACCGAAATCACGATTGATGGGTTGCCAAATTGTTAGGTTTTGAGTCTTTAAGACTGTGATTCATCCGGAAAAAACTAATATAGTCTTGGATTTACTGCAAATCTGATTGAATCAATCAGGCGTTCTAAAAATGTGCTAAAAGATCCATCATAAGCCAAAAAACCTAAAATACAAATGATAATCAGTCATATAAGTGATATATCGATAGGCTTGCAAATCATTTGAAAGTTGGCACAATGATATAAACATTAATGAATTAAAGTCTAGTGGTTTCCCGCCTCATTGGCATATGGTCTTAGTACCGAAATCTCGATTGATGGGTTGCCAAAGTCTGAGGTTTTGGGTCTTTAAGCCCGTGATTCATCAGGAATAACTGATAGAATCTTGGATTTACTGTAAATCCGATTTAATCGATCAGGCGTTCTTAATATGTGCAAAAAGATCCATCATAAGCCAAAAATCCTAAAATGCAAATGATAATCCGTCTTACAAGTGATATACCGGTAGGCATGAAAATCATTTCAAAGCTGGCACGGTGATATAAACATTAACGACTTAAATTCTTGTGGTTTCCTATATGGTCTTAGTACTAATATCTCTATTGATGGGTTGCCAAAAGCTGAGGTTTCGGGTCTTTATGCCTGTGCTTCATCCGGGAACAATTGATAGAATCTTAGATTTACTACAAATCCGATTGAATCAATCAGGCGTTCATAAAATGTGTTAAAAGATCCATCATAAGCCAAACCCTAATTCTCCTAAAAAAGAGAATTCTAGCTGAGGAGTATGAGCACCATCCGTCCCCAGCTACTCGTACCGCTAAACCATTATGCGTTGTGGAGTGTATTATATCTAATTTTGAAGCTTATGGTGATTGTTCACTGGGATGGTGACCTGGATTGAACACACCCGCTAAGCCAAGTTTCTTAATTCAGCCACACGTACTACAAGCGAATAAATATGAAACTTTTGGCAAATGTGCACTAGGATAGTGACTCGGATTGCACACGCCCTCAAGGAAAGTATCCATAAAAAATTAGTAATAATAAAATAATATTATTAAAAAAAATAGTTTCCGATATCTGCCCTCACCCTGACCGAGATTCAGTCAATCTCGTGTCTTGTAAACGGATGATCATGGCTTCCTCACCCGCCACGACGAAGCTTTGCGTAATGCCTGATACGGGAATGTGTCGTGTGCGTCGGGACCATTGACCACAAGTATAAATCTTACCTAAATCGTATCTAATGTGCCGGCAAGTAATCCTGATTTTTTAGTTTAAGTGGACCCATATAGGTGATCGTTTGTTTACTGATTATCTTAATCTTAACTAACTGAACAATTGTTATGATGAGAAGTCCGTATACTGATATGATTCTCTTATCAGCAAGCTAGCAAACAAATTATTTGTGAAAATAGTTTGTTGTTTTAAAGTTTTTTGTTTTGAAAAATAAAAAAAAAATATATATCCAAAAAGATTTTAATTTTGATTTATTTTTGATTAACCGATGTTGGAATACTAAATTCTTGAGTTTGAATCTTAGATCCGAAGCCGAAAAACAATAAAATAAAGTCTTTTAAAAATCAATGGTCAAATTGCAACTTTCATAAACTAAAGGGTTTAATTTGACATGTTTGAAAGTTCAAGGTGAAACTTAAAATGATTCAAATATTTAGGGGGAGAATGATTTTTTCTCTAAATGGTGGTCAAAATGGACAAATCTTGAAAGTTTATTGATAATTCGTTTTAGGATCGTAATCACGAACCGTGATCCCACGAATACCAACCGTAGGGTGCGAAATCCCCTCCGGTTGTGCAAAATGATTCAGAAATAATCAGAAACGATCGTGATGAAAACAGATAACGAATCATCAAGCAAATTCCATAACTTTACTCGTGTACTAGATCAAATCAAAGATATTACAGATGAATAACCTAGACCTAATACAGATAATTAACTTTTCCCCTTTATATAGCCTTTCCATTCGACCCTTTGCTAAGGTCGAATGGGTTCATTCGACCCCTCGTGGGTTTGAATGAATCCTTCTCTATCCGTTCGACCTATAATAAACTCCATTCGACCTCCTGACTGGTCGAAAGAGTGAGCAGCCGCTCACCATATCTGATGTGAAAATTTGATTTTTGTCGCGACTGATTTTAGTACTGATTCTTTCCCCTCGACTGTGTTTGACATTTTTAAGAGTGTTTTAATGTAGATGGTTCATCAGTTCCTTCGTTTCAGAGCCCAAGCCCCCAATAAGCAACAATGCATTGGGGAATTTCAAGTCCTTTGGGCAAGGCGGGGACACGATGCAGCAGGTCCATCTGAGACCCAGCAAAATGATGATGACGAGGAGGACTAGGAGGGTAGTCAAACCATGTGAAGGCGGCGGTGGTATCTCTACTATATTTTATGCACTATTGTAGTTTGGGGGTTTCATTTTGGGTTTCTTTTAAAACCCACGGTTTATGTATTCAATTTTAGATAATTTACTTTTATGTCTTTCTTTATTTTGGTACTAATGAATGCTCGGAGTTTTATTTTAATGAGTTGTGTGTTTTGGAGTGCCTTTTAGAACTTTTGCAAGTACTAAGGAAAAGGAGTTCAGGATACACACGAGCACTGAGGGCTGAGCAGACACGACAGCGTCCATGGATAACCTTCAGTTTGCTTTGACACCAGGGGAGTTTTAGTTTCTCTTTTTGCACTATAGTTTAGCTCTTCACAATGCTTTACTATTTTTTAGTCACATTGGGGACAATGTGATGTTCAAGTGTGGGGAGGGTAACTATGTTAACTTTACATAGCTTACACTATAGTTTAGCTGTTCATAATGCTTTATTATTTTTTGAGTCACATTGGGGATAATGTGATATTCAAGTGTAGGGAGGGTTGTTAACAATATTAGCTTTGCTTTTTCAAAGTTGTGCAAAAACTCCCAGTTTTTTTATTTTTGTGGCATAACACATATAAAAACATGAAAATCACAAAAGTAGAATAAAGCAAAAACCGGTTGCTTCATAATTTTTGTAAATTAATACGGTCAGTCGTGTTTTAGGAAGTGTTAGATTTGATAAAAACGGGCAAGCCAAATGAAAAATAAAATACTTTGATAAGCGTGGTAAACAAAAGAGTGACTAGCATGTCAATTTCTTACACTTGTACCCATTCCTTCCGTTACGTGAGCATTCTTTTTGAGCCTTTTATTGCTTTTTCGATACTTGCTCGCTATATGCGGAATATGAGTGCGCCAAATGGCTTATGTGATTTAGAACTTGTTATTAGCATACTTTTAGAGATCATATATGTGTAGATTTGCATGAAAGTGATTGAGGCATTTAGAATACCCCCTTTTGATTTAAGCCTTTTCTTTTCGTTTTATTTGTTTTCCGCACCCAAATGTTATCCACTAGTTAACCATGTTGAGCCTATATCCCGTGTTTTTCTTTTTTAACCCACCATTTCACCACTTAACCAAATCTAGCCTTTTTACTTTAAGCCTTTTGTGTTGAAACTCGGTTTAGGTTATTGTTTGACTCGTTTTATGTTATATTTCATGTTCGGCCATTTAGATCCCGTGTTTTGTGTTTATTCGCATTATAGTTATTAGTTATATTCAGTATTGTAAGTAAAAAAAAATCCAGAAAAATTCAGAAAAATACAGAAAAATAGTATAACCTAAAATAGGGTGATTTAGAAGAGTTTGAGCAGTTTTTAGGGCTTTAAAGTCAGAATTTTGTGGTTAGCTCAAAGTAAATAAAAATCGCCTATATTCGTGTGTGTTTTGTACAGTTTGTGGTTGCTTCTATTAGTTGGACATAACTGCCGAGTTTTAGGCATTTTGTCTCTATAAATATCCATTCCACGCCCTTTACCTTTGCCTATCATTACAACCCACAAGTCCTCTTGATTTATGCATTTCTATATATAATTGGTAGAGATTAGATCTTTTATCAAGCATATGATATCACACAAGTCATTGTCTAGGCATTGAGAGTTTACACATACTCATTTCATATGTGTGATCCACAAATAAGACGAGTGTGTGTGAACATTGTGAATGGTGTAAAGATATGCATGCTAAGTCGATTTGATGTTAACCATTGCTTTGATTTTCTATATATTTCCATGTGCTTGTCGGTTTGAAATCTTTGATGATGTCTTTTAACAAACCAATTAGCCATTTAATTTGTTAATTTCCGGTTTGCTAGTCGTGTTGCCATTGGGAGTGTTGTTGAGTTTTCTATTGCTTAGGGACAAGAAATGTTTAACTGTGGGGAGGTTTGATATACGTTAATTTATACATATAAAAGCCCCAGTTTAACTCCTGTTTATATACGTTTTTGGCCTTATACACGATGAATTGGTACTTATTTTTGTACCTTTATGATTACAAGTTTTAAACGGTGTCCAGGAAGCAAACCGGATAAAAAACAAAGGGTCCTGTGCGAAAACGGAAGAGCTATCTCAGTGAGCGGGGCCGCTCACTTAGAGTGAGCAGGTCGTTCACTTAGAGTGAGTGGCCACTCACCCTTCTCAGACACTATAAAACAGAGCATAACGTCATTTTTACGGTATTGGGTGATTTTGGGTCTATTTTAGGGCGATTTTGAGCGATTTTCTAGGCATGTAAGCTGCTGTGAAGCTGATTAACAAGCTTGGGAAACAATCCAAGTCCATCATCCTCATCCAATCCATCATAACCATGCTTGTTTATGGTTTGATTCTTGACCTATTATTTTATTAAATCTAATTTTGAAGCTTTGTTATGTTGTTATGATTAGTATTTGTAAACCTACGGGTAAAAACAATAGTATAAATTAGTCATAAACAATCTTTGTATCTTAATCTTATTTTGTATGAATTTGGTGTTTTTCATGTATTAAATCTTGATGATCATATTGCAAACATGTATTGTTATTGTTAGATTCGTGATTATGTTTGTATGGCTGTAATGATTATTGTGTTGTGTTAGTCGGATACATGTTGAAAAACCGTTCGATTAATCAATCAGTAGTGAACTAGTTAACTTGTTGATGTGTTCACACCATGAAAGTATAACCGGGTATTGGTTTGGTTAAAGTCAGGCGAATAACAATCAGGAATGTTTATCTGCACGTAAAAAGGTCTTAATCGGCTTAATGGTGTTGTTACTAATCTTTGACGCGGTTGATAATCCTTGTTAGTTATTTTGGTAGAAATGGCGATCTTGGTAGATTTGTGTTCAAAGTTAGTAAAACAGAATAGTTTGTGATATGCTCTACTTTATGCTAGTCTCGGTGGTTGTATTGTGTATTCGGTATTGCTTTCCTTGATTAGTGAGGTTAGAAAACTCTTAACGGATGACTAACTTATCTTTAGAAGATTTGCATGAGATTATATCAACTGCTCTCTAATGAACAATTTGAGGTGGTTAACATGTGTTATCGTGTTTGCTTTCTGTATACTAATCGTGTTTATTAATGATATTCTAATCTATTCCAAGAGCAAGGTGGACCACGAGGAACACTTGCATCTGGTCTTGGAACTCTTGAGGCGAGAGTAGCTTTATGCTAAGCTCTTGAAGTGTGATTTTTGGTTGCGTGACGTTCAATTCCATGGTCATGTGGTTAATGAAAAAGGAATCCATGTCGATCCAGCTAAGATAGAAGCCATTAAAGACTGGGATGCACCAAAGACGCCAACTGAGGTGCTGCAATTCCTAGGTCTCGCAAGCTACTATCGTCGTTTCATTGAGGGTTTTCAAAGATTGCTCAACCCCTCACCTCTCTTACCCAAAAAACAAGAAGTTTGATTGGGGTCATTCGCAGGAATCAGCGTTGAAAACGCTGAAGCTTAAACTTTGTTCCGCGCCTATCTTATCCTTGCCTGAGGGTACGGATGATTTCGTTGTTTATTGTGATGCTTCTATCCAGGGTCTTGGTTGTGTGTTGATGCAACGCGAGAAGATGATTGCTTATGCTTCTCGTCAACTTCAGATTCATGAGAAGAATTATACCACCCATGATTTGGAATTGGGTGCGGTTATTTTTGCTTTAAAGATCTAGAGACATTACTTGTACGGTACCAAGTGCACAATTTATACCGATCACAAGAGTCTTCAGCATATCTTTGATTAGAAGGAGTTGAACATGCGGCAACGTCGCTGGGTCGAATTTCTTAATGATTATGATTGTGCTATTAAATACAATCCTGGTAAGGCGAATGTTGTGGCAGACGCCTTGAGCAGGAAGGAATCCGTTAAGCCTCGTCGTGTTCAAACAATGCAGCTCACCATCCATTCCAATTTGCCTGACCGGATCCGTTCTATGCAACATGAAGCTTTGAAGGAGTAAAACCTTAAAGTTGAAACCATGCATAGTGTTGATCAGCACCTTGATCTTAGGTCCGATGGCCTACATTAATTCGCAGGACGTGTTTGGGTTCCGTTATTTGGGGGTTTGCGAGAGCTTGTTCTAGACGAAGCTCACAAATCTAGGTATTTTGTTCACCCTGGTTCCGATAAGATGTATAAGGATTTGAAGATACTCTACTGGTGGCCAAACATGAAGGCTGATATAGCTTCATACCTGAGTAAATGTTTGACTTGTGCTAAAGTCAAGGTTAAGTATCAGAAGTCGTCTGGTCTTCTTCAGCAACCCGAGATTCCTGAATGGACGTGGGAACGATCATGATGGATTTTATAACCAAACTTCCGAGATCACCAAGTGGTTGTGATACCATTTGGGTGATTGTCGATCGGTTGACAAAATCTGGACACTTCCTTGCTATCCGAGAAACCGACAGTTTGGAGCGGTTGGCTCGTATTTATCGTAAGGAGGTGGTTTCCCGGCACGGGGTGCCTGTATCTATCATCTCTGATCATGATTCTCGTTTTGCTTCGCGTTTCTAGAAGGCTCTGCATAAAGCATTGGGTACTCAGTTGGATATGAGTACGGCCTATCAGCCGCAAACTAATGGTTAAAGTGAGCGGACGATTCAAACGCTGGAAGATATGCTTTGGGCATGTGTTATCGATTTTGGTAAAAGTTGGGAGAGTCACCTACTGTTGGTAGAGTTCTCTTACAACAACCGCTATCATTCTAGCATTAAGGCGGCTCCGTTCGAGGCTCTTTATGGGCGGAAATGTCGGTCTCCTCTTTGTTGGGCTGATGTGGGTGAGAGTCAACTCACTGGTCTGGAACTTGTGTACGAGACTTCTGTGAAGATCGTACAGATTCGAAATTATATGGCAGCAACTTGGGATCGTCAAAAGAGCTATGTTGATCATCGTCGCAAACCTTTGGAGTTCCAAGTTGGTTACATGGTCCTTTTGAAAGTTTCTCCATGGAAGGGCGTTATACGCTTTGGGAAGCGTGGCAAACTGAATCTTCGTTATGTCGGACCGTTCGCAATTCTTGAATGAATTGGACCGGTGGCATACAAATTTGACCTGCCAGCTGAGCTCAGTAGTGTTCATAATGTCTTCCATGTTTCTAATCTGAAGAAGTGTTTGGCTGATGAATCTCTCATTGTTCCTCTCGAAGAGATCAAGGTTGATGATCGGCTGCGTATCATGGAGGAACCGGTTGAAATTCTTGATTATAAGATTCGTAGCCTTCGTCAGAGTAAAATCCGCATTGTTAAAGTTCGTTGGAATTCAAATCGTGGACCGAATTTGATGTGGGAACGGGAGGATGAGATGAAGTTTAAATATCCTCATTTATTTCCTAAGGGTGTACCTAGGTCAACACCTGTTACTATTGAAGCTGAGTGAATCTCAGGGTGGGATTCCTTCGACAGAGGGATGATGTAGCAACCGGAAAATTTTTCTTTCTTTTCATCTTTTCCTTTTTGGCTTCGGGCAATTTTTGGGACGAAAATTCTTTCAACAGGGGGATGATGTGACACTCGGCAAATTCAGGTTAACACTTTTATAAACATATAAGTCTACCTTAGCGAAAATATTTATTTAACAAACTTGACTTGGTCAATTGAGTCGGTTTGCACTTACGTATTGTCCAAGGTTCAATGATTCGGAGGATCATTGGGGGTAATATACGCACACACGAGTCTTGAGTCTCGTTGTTTGTGAAATTACATAGTTGGATTAAGTATCAAGTATTGAATGTCTGGTAAATGATGTGCAACATGTGAATACGTGTTTATGTGGTTAGATATAGTTAACATATGTTAGAATTGCATGCTCATGTGTTAGAATGTGTTAACATGTGTTAAAATGGGTTAAATTGGCAAAATCATAGAAATCTGGATTTCTGGAATCTGGTTTGACCTTAAGGGAGGTCAAACCAAGCTCCTGAATATTGATTTAACCCTCATGAAGGTAGAATGAGGACTGGTTCGACCCTGCAAGGGTACGAACCATATCTGACTATAAATACCACACTTTGCAACTTTTTCATCATTTCATAACCCTAACTCGTCTCCAAGTGCTCTCTCTCAACCCCAAACCTATAGGGAGGAGTTTTTGATCACGTTTTTGAGATCCTTACCTAAAAACATGTTCCATAACATAAACAAGAGAAGATTCAAGGTGTGTTCTTCATCTAAAACCTTTCTAATCAAATTTCATTCGCATTTATCAAACACAGAGTGTCCAGATCTGATTTAACAGAGTTTTTGTAAAGGACTGGTTTTGATGAAAACAACTAAATGATCATACAAGTTGAACAATCCAGGTGCGGAAACCCTAGATTGTATACAAAATGATATAGATCGAATCAGACAAGATCAATTACCTTTTAAATCACAATTTCATTAATAAACATTGTTAATCAAGCCTTACAATTTAGGTTTACAATGAAATAATAACTTTCAGAACTTTCCAGAAACACAAAGAGAACCTAGACTCAATACACATACCAAAATGACAAAAGTTAATAACTAAACAAAACTTTTTGCTTTTATAGACCTGCACATTCGACCTCTCGACTAGGTCGAATGTGTACCTTCGACCCTTAATATAGCTCGAACAAAGAATCAGCCTTCAATACTTCCTTCAACCATTATTATCTTCATTCGACCCATATAATTACCTCCTTCGACCTCACGTTTTCTACAAAAAGGCTTATATTGACAATCCAAAGCATTAGTCACATTCCGTGCATCTACAAACTTCCCCTTGACTATTGCTTGGATTGTTGACATTCATAGTCCATCTGTTTGTTCATCAACTTGATACGGATAATCTTTTTCTTCTCTTTGCTCATCTCCGGCTCTAGCTTACGCTTTGTTGATCTTTTCTTCAATTCATAAACTTTCACATACTTTCCCAATTTCTTGTAACACCCCAAAAATGGTAAAGTAATAATAGTATGGTGGAAATTAATATATATACATATATATATATACGTGTATATATATGTAAGTATGAGTATGTATGTATGTGTGAATATATGTGTATGTATAGGTGCACCCCTAGTTGTAAGTAGTGCATTGGTAGTTGTACATTTAACAAAACATAAAATTTACCAAGCTAGCTACTTTGGTAAATTAGTGGAAGTCTAGTTGGTAAAAGGGAAGGGTTAAACATGGACCATTATCTATCTTGAGGGGTGGGTTTTGGTAAAGCTAGAATTATAATTAAGTTAAGGGGGTAAATTGGAAAAGGGTGGTCTTGTGGGAAAGAAAAGAAATCGCAGAGAGAGAGAAAGAGGCGACAAGGAGGAGTCTTCATCCCCTCCATCCAAGCTAAAAATTAGGAGTAGTAAATCACCTCTAATATCCTGCATGTTCTCAAATTATTAGCCATCTTGTGGTATTAATCTCATTGGTAAGTTGTAGAACTAGTTTTAGTAAGGTTTGGAAGTAGTATGGTGGGATTTAATGATCATGTTGTGATAATTATTTCTTGTGGTTTGGGAAAGCATGATTACTATGTGTGGTAGTATAAAATTGAAGAGATTGTATGTTAAATTGTGTGTGTTAGGGCTGAATTGAGAATTATCAAGTGGGTGTTGGAATGAAGGTTCCTGTTGACTTTTTAGAAGTCAAACAAGACCCCAACACCAAGAAAACTCTATTGATTATGTATTGTTGTTAATTAGAAAGGTAGATTGTAAATGTTAGTGTAGAAGGGGAGATTTTGCATCATAGAATGGTATGATCACTTGAATGTATGGAAATGCACACCAATTGTATGATAAAATGCATAGCACTTTAGAATAGGTGAAATTGTGAGAAATGCATGATAAGTATGATGGTAGAGGTTGTAACTATGATATTATGTTAGTTTATTCACCTTGGACCAAGTATGGTAATGGGTAAAAGTATGAAAAATTAAAGTATGGATTTCCTTCACTTTGTAGGTGTGAAGGTTGAAGGTTCAAATGGTCAAAAGGAACAAGGTGCACACGACAAAGGTAAGTTGGTTACTACCAACTATTTAGTTTAATAAACATAGTGGTCATAATTGTTATGTATATATTGTTGTAGTTGAACTTGATGGAATGAAATTAGTATGAAGTACCCTTGTGGCTACACAAGGGTGCAAAATAGTGGAATGATATAAAATGGTAGAAGTACCCTTAACAGGTCAAAATGGTAGAAGTACCCTTAACGGGTCAAAATGGGTGAAGTACCCTTAATGGGTCAACATGGTAGAAGTACCCTTAACGGGTCATAAGGTAGAAGTACCCTTAACGGGTCAAATGGTAGAAGTAAGGATTATATCATGGTTCCATGGATTGCTTGGTTTCCTTGGATAATATGATGATATTGCTTTTAGCATACTAAATATTTGCTTTGTTTGAATTGTTAATAGGTAAAGCTCACGAGTGAAGATCAAGTCTCAAGGAAGGTCGAATTATGCACGCTCAAGTTCTTTTGGGTTGGGTACCATGGTAGTGTTAAGATCTTTCGAGTCATATAAACAAGTTGTTAATGTTTTGTACATGGTTTGAATATGGGTCAAAGATTCACATGGTAGCCAACTTGGGTATTGTCTTTTGTAAATTCAACTAATGTCGCCAAGGTTGTTGGCGTGTCGTTTGACAAGATATTATGGGTGTTTATATATTATGTGTATGTTTAAAAAAAACGAGGAGTCTTACATTTCTTCTCCAAATTACATCCTGCATTAACATCCCATGCAAAGTAGAAACATACGACGCGATGATATTTCATTGCTTGCTCTGCGTCCTTCTCCTCACAGTAAATCGGATTATAGTAAAGCATGATGATGTCTTCATATGAGCAGTTAATTATCCACATCGGATCAAAAATATGAATCTTCTTGTATTTTCCCTTCTGGTCTTTCAAAAGAATCACAACTTCAGCAGTTCTCCAGTCATAATACCACATAACAAACTCTGTACTGAAATGTTGCTGAATTGGCATCAATGGAATCCTCTTCATCACCACTGGAGGTTTATACTTCAAAGTTACCTTCTTCAATCCTGTGATAGGATCAACCTCTTTATGAACTATTCTTTTTGGATATTGAGGCTTGAACATATTCCATCTTGTTCTGCTCTCCCAAGTCATTTTGTCAGCAAACAAACCAACCACATCACAATTTGCAGAAGCTCCGCTAATCGTGAATCTACAAACATCTCTTACTGCCCAGTACGGTAGAGTCTTGATATCATGGAATCTGTAGAAGTACATGATTCGTTTTTCCCATTTAACACCGATACATCTCAATTGTCTCAGATACTTCCATTCTAAAGCCATTCCTTTAAACAGTTGATTATGATATTTGTAGAATCCTCCTTGAACTTCTGGTTTTGGTCTATTCTCTTCTTTCTCTTTCAAATTCTTCAGCAATGTCTTCAAATCATCACATTGCTCAACAGTTGGTTTTAGACTAGTATCATTAAACACTTCTTCAACAAACTTTTCACTTTTCTTCTTAGCAAGATGTTCAGCTTCATTTAGAGTTTCATCATTCAAATCAGGAAACACCACATTTTCTTTGTTTCTGAAATATTCTGGATATTCTTCATGTGTGATGTCCTCTATGTCAATCTCTTCAAGTTCTGGAGTCTGCTTATCATCTGAATGAGTACCAACATCCTTTCCAGGAATGTTTGGAATCTCCTTTTCATTCATAATCTCCCCAAGTGTCTTTCCAACCTGCAGTGCCAATCCCTCTAAGATTTCTTTGGATACTGCTGCAGACACTTCACCTTCTTCCAGATCAGGATCATTATATTCCAATTCATACCTCATATCTTCAGATTTAAAGATCTCTGGAAATTTTCCAGTCAACTCTATAGTCTAGACTTTCTCATTCAACATCTGTCTATACAACTTCTTATCTTCCTCTAATAAAGATTTGATCTTTTCAGTCCAAAAGATATCATCATCATCTACATTCTCTCCAGGTGTCTTCTTAGAACTAGACTCACCTGCATATCCTTTCTCAGACTCTCTCTTTTCATAACTGAATTTATCAACATCATCATCATCTTCATCTGTTTTATCATCTTTCTTATTACCCGATTTATCTCCAGCATCATCATCATCTGAAGAATCATCATCAGACTCATCATCTCCTTCTTTTTCTTCATCTGAGTCTTCAAAATCTACTTTTTCTTCATCATCCTCTTTATTCTATTCTTCAGTACCCTTCAACTGAGGAGCTTTAGAGTATAGATCATCCAATAACTTTCTCATTGCCTTGTTGTCAGCTTGAACCTTTGAATTTTCAATCTGTAATACTTTGATTCTTCTAGTATTCCTCTTTCCATGAGCTAACAACTTCTTGTTTTCTTCTTGAAGCTCATTGATCTTAGCTTCCAACTCATCTTGATAAGCTTTGGATGATACAACAATCTTCAACATGGTTTCTTCATTCTTCTTCAGCTTCTCAATCTCCTCTTGTTGCTGACTAAAAGCTTTCATCATATCTGCTATCTTCTGATTAACTGCTTCCATAAAATCACCAGAAACAGTAACCTGAGGTGAGGATGACTTAGCAACTGGAGACTTTTTCTTCTGAAACTGCTTCAAAACATTCTCCAAAGTAGTTTCAAAATCCGGAGGAGGATTCGCTGTTGTTTCTTGAACTGCTTTCTTCTTTTTTCTTGGCAACTGGGGATGTCACAGGCGTGGTAGCTTTAGAACTTCCACTCTCAGGAACTTTCTTCCCAGCAATCAACAACTCCACTTCTCTATCCCTTTTCTTCTTTGGGTTATCTCTTTTAGCCATTGTTTTGTACTTGGGCTTCTTTATCTTTTCTCCAGCAACAGGAGATCCACCAAAGTCTTGATCATCAATTCCAAGATCAAGTTCTTCTTCATCTACAGCAATTGCACTCTTCTGTTGTTGATCTTCTATTGCTTTATTCAAACTTTCTATCTCACCAGCCTCAGTGGCCTTGGGCTTAGTTGATTTGATATTCTCGTTACCAGAATCCCATTCTTCATCATCTTGAGTCTCTTTAGAATCTATAGACTCTTCATCAACAAGCATTGTCTTGGTTTTTCCAGTTTTCTTCTTTGCAACACTTTTTTGCCTTTTTGGTTCAGCTTCCACAATCTTTGCTTTGCCCTTCCCAGACTTAGCTCCTTTGTTAATCACCTGACATTTTCTCTTTGCATTAGGATCAACTGGAAATAATGGATCATCATTATCATATTCACTATCAGCATTCCTTGCTTTGTTTTGACCTGGATCCTTGTAGTTTGGATTGATCAAGTGTCCAAACAGATTGTTGAATGGAGGTCTTTCACTCTCTGGAATACCCTTGTAACCCTTCATCCTGCTCAACGTGCTCAGGTCCATATGACTTTGAACTACACTCTGCTTGGGATCTCTTTTCAAATTGGGATACTTTTTGTCAAAGATCATTTGTAAGAATCTTGGGAACATTAGAAACTTGTCTACCTTCAATCCTTTCAGCACTTCCATCATATGATCAAAAATCATTCATGATACATTGAATGATTTATTCAAAATCAAAGCAACTACCAAAGAACTTATACTCTTCCTCACCACATCATATCCACCACGAACTGGTCCAAAAACATGTAAGATCACATGTACTAGATACTTGAACTGTGGACACAATTTGGCTTTGTGTAATAAACCATCTGTGATAGACCGTTGTATTTCATTCTCAGAAAGCACAATCTTTGTTCAATCCATGAGAGTTATCTGGGATCAGTAAGAGAACCTTTCAACTCCAAAGCTTCACGAATGTCATCTTCTGTAACAAGTGCAAGCTCTCCATGAATTTTACTACATATAGCTGTTTTGCCATCCCAAAAGTCAATCAACGCATTCTTCCAGAAGTCTACTTGATGATCTTTGTAAATGGTTGTTGTAGTAGCAATAGCATAAATCACTCTACTTCTTCTCAAGAAATCCACAATCCCAGCAAATTCCGTATGTTGCTTGACTTCTCCGATAAATGTGCAACAATTAGGAGCTTCTTCAAACAATAACTCTTTCTCTTTGGATTTTTCCACTGGTTTTTCTTGTACAACAACTTGTTTCTCAGGATTTTGTTGTTCAGCCATTGAAAACTGCAAAACAATAACCATGAAATTTATCAAAATCGGACAAAATTTGAATTTTGGTTAGAACTCCTTCCTTCGACCCTTACAGTGGTTCGAATGAAGAAATTTGGTGGTTCGAATGAGGAAAACAGGTTCGAATGAGAAAAAAACATATGAACAAAATGTTCATTCGACCTATAATCCACCTTCGACCCTCAAACAATCACATTCGACCTTTTCAGGATTCATTCGACCTGTCAAAGTCTCATTCGACCCTATCAAGGTGGTCGAATCTGACTGTTTGGTTTTCAAAATCACCAAATCATAATCTGACCATAATAAACTTCTCATTTTGGTTTGTTTACAACCTAACATGGCCGACTACCAATAATCAAAGATCAATTTTGACAAATAACCTGTTTTTGATAGTTTTTAATTAAAACCTAGGGTTTGTAAGGTTCAAATCATCAATCCAGTTCAATAATGTGTTTCAATCCTAGATTTTTTATTTTTCTAACCCTAAAACTATCGAAAATAGTTATTCTATCATCAATTGTTCAACAACAAGTCCTTAGCAGGTCTAATTTTGGTTCTAAAGTTCCAGGAGCAAAAACAATGATTCTGATCTTGTTAATTATCCATTACCTGTATATTTTATATAGAAAAGATCAGTAAAGGATAAGGAACAAGATTGTGGAATGAAAATAGCAAGAGCAACAAGGTGTATTAATCTCAGAAATTTTTGAAAAATAATGAGGGTTCGAATGAGAGGACTTGACTATATATAGACTCTACATTCGACCCTTATATGGGTTCGAATGAGAAACTTCAAGCCACATTCGACCCTAGTTAAAGGCTCGAATGAAGCAGAAGGGTTCGAATGAACATAGTTCATTAAAACACACTCATTCGACCACATTTTTAGGTTCGAATGAATACACAAATGCTCCTTCGACCCACCGAAGGGGCGAATGAACATTTGGAATTCTGAAAATTTTACCAAATCTCAAAATCGAACCCGTTTAATCATTTGCAACCATTTTAACCTTCAAACGTTCATCATTTTACATTTGAAAGATACAAAACTCAAATTGGTCTGTCAAACTTCAAAAAATTGACCATCAATCACCATCGGTTATCAAAAATAATACAGAAAATGTAAAAATTTTGGATTTTCTGAAATTTATGCTAAAACACACCAAAAATCTTTTTGAGTTTTTGTATATTTTGCAGAAAATGAATATGAAATGCATAAATGTAAACATAAAGCAGTAAACATTTTGTGATTTCCGGTAAGAGGATCATATCAGTTTTTGAGAAATCTGATCACACCGTTGTTCTTTATTGTTTATTATCATTAAAGACAATGTGTGATCCGGCAATTGATGATATTGTTATCCACATAAGCACACATGCAGACTGTTATCCAGTGCTTTAAAATGATACACAATCAAGTGTATTATAACGAACAGGCTTATGGTTTCCACGCACACGACATACTCCAGTATCAAGGAGTTTGCACAAAGCTTCGTCGTAACGCCTGATTATGCCAAATGTTATCCGTTATATTACAAGATACATAGCACAGAGGTGTACAGGTCAGCAAATCAATGCTTCAGAGTAACATGTGCGTATATACCAGGTTGAGGTTGATATCAATCAGTGATTTTCATCAGAAAATTTACGATGCATTAAATGATCTTTGATCATTATTATACATTAAGTTCCTCAATTCGGTAACTTCCGGGATTTGGCATATAAGCTCTTTTAGCAAATATCTTGATTGAATCTAGGTCCGTAAATCAATACGACAAAAGATCAATCAAGATACCCCGGATAACAATTAACACAACGACCCGAAACCTCAGATTTTGGCAACCCTATCAAACGAAATTACGGTACTGAGACCATATGCCCATGAGGTGTTCAGCCACTAGCGAGTAGTTCATTATGTTTGTATCACTAAGGCACACAGTAATAAGTCTACGAAGCCTACCAGCATATCACACAGAATCAACACATGCCTCATATAACATTTCAATTCTTTAGCATGTGTCAGATCCCCACTGATGTACTATCATTTCCTCTTTTTCTCCTAGAAAATCATTTTGGGTTTTTCTGATATTTATGACTTTTTGAATTTTTCAATGTTTTTGGCTTTTCTGAAAATAATGACTCCCCCTGAAATGCAAAACATATTTTTGGGTTTTTGATTTTTCTGAAAAACAGTAAAAACTAAATACTAAAAACAAAGTGATAAACCGAGGTGACGATTAGTCTTGTTTTTCTTTTATACCATTAGCTCTTAACAAAAATTCGATTCTTGATTTGTCAAAAGCTTTGGTAAAAAGATCAGTCCTCTGATAGTCTGTGTGGATTTTGACCATATCAATCAACCCTTTAGCATAGCAATCACGTATAAAGTGATACTTAATCCGGATATGCTTAGCCTTAGAGTGATTGACCGTGTCTTTAGTGAGTGCTATGGCAACTTCATTGTCACAATGAATTGGAGTTTTAAGATATTGCAAACCGTAGTCGCGCATCTGCAGTTGAATCCACAAAACCTGTGAACAAGAACCCGAGGCTGCCACGTATTTGGCTTCGCAAGTAGATAGTGCAACTGCTGTCTGCTTTTTACATTGCCAGGTCACGAGCCTGCTCCCAAAGAATTGACATCCAACCGTTGTGGATTTACTGTCTTTGTCACAACCACCATAATCTGCATCACTAAAAGTAACAAAGTCAAAATTATCATCATTAGGGTACCAAAGTCCACGCGATGGACAACCCTTCAGATATCTCAGGATTCGTTTGACAGCTGTAAGATGACTCTGTTTAGGCTTCGATTGGAATCTAGCATAGAGACATGTTGCAAACATTATGTCTGGACGAGATGCAGTTAGGTACATCAAAGATCCGATGATGGCTCTATACGTGAAGGGATCTGTAAGTTCCCCCTTAGCGTCAACTCTAATCCCGTGATTAGGTTGAATCGGGGTATCCATAGGCTTTGAATCTTCCATCTTGAACCGGCTCAAGAATTCAGATACGTATTTCGTCTGGTGTATGAAAATGCCCGTTGGCAATTGATCCACCTACAAGCCTAGGAAAAACTGCATTTCCCCCATTGTGCTCATCTCGAACTTTTCCTGCATGACTCGTTCAAATTCTCTGCATAAAAGCTCATTAGTTGAACCAAAAATAATGTCGTCAACATATATCTGAACAAGAAGCAAGTCACCCTCTGTTCTTTTTGTTAACAGGGTACAGTCTACCAAACCTCGTTTGAATCCCTTTGAAAGTAGGTAGGTGCTTAGCTCCTCATACCATTGCCGTGGAGCTTGGTGCAACCCATAAAGTGCTTTGTTGAGTACGTAAACCTTATCCCGGTGGATAGGATCTTCAGAGCCTGCCGGTTGACCAACATATACCTCTTCCTTGACTACACCGTACAAAAACACGCTATTCACATCCATCTGATACACCGTCAACTTCTTGTAGGAAGCATACGCTAGAAACATACGAATAGCTTCTATACGCACCACGGGTGCATAGACTTCATTGTAATCTATTCCTTCAGTTTGACTAAATCCCTGAACGACCAACCGAGCTTTGTTTCTTACCATTACGCCTCTATCATCCTTCTTACATTTCAAAACCCACTTCGTTCCAATCTTCTTTCTTCCTGGAGGTAAATCTGTAAGTGTCCAAACTCCCAGTTTCTGAAACTGTAACAATTCCTCATGCATAGCTTCAACCCAGGCATCTTCTAGTAAAGCATCTTTGTATGTCCGCGGCTCAACCTGGGAAACATTACAAGCAAAGGACCAGCCATTTTGACAACTAGACTTTTGAATTTGAAACCGAGATTCCTGATGATCAGGAACTTGAACTCCCGTCTGAGTAGTCAGATTTCCCGTCATATCCAGATCATTACCCGTATTAGACGATGAAGCAACATCTGGATTTGGGTTCACTGGTGGTTCCTCTGTAGCATGATCTAGAATCGCTTCACTGAAAACGTCATCTTCGTCTTCCGATTCAGATGAGTCAAGAGTAATAGAAGCTTCTTGGAAAACCTCTTCTTCATTAGCAGGAACGTTGGTATCATTAGAAGCTGCTGGAGGATTTACGGTGATCGGACGCACCAACGGTGAAGTCACTGTGTTTTCACACTCGTAATAAAGTCTTAAAACAGCCTCTTCAACCAAGTTATATATACTGAATGACTCAAAGAAGTCTTTGTAGTCAAACATCCAATCAGGACCACTGCCTTGTACGTTCTAAGTGTAGCGTTGTACTTCTACATTAGCCCACTCCTCAACCTATCGAGTTCTTTTGTTGAATACCCATTTAAGTGGGGTTGCAAATCCAACAATGTATCCCTCTTCAGCTTTCGGTCCAAACTTCTCAGTCGGATTCAACATCTTACAAGGTGCCCCAAAAGGTTCTAGATACTCCAAATTCGGCTTTCGTCTATTTAACAGTTCATAAGAAGTTTTACCAAACTTCTTCACCGTCAATACACGATTCAAGGTATAAAAAGCTGCGTAAATAGCTTCATTCCAGAACATTACTGGAAGATTTGAATCCGCGAGCATTGTTCGTGCCGTTTCTATTAGAGTCCTGTTTTTTTTTCTCTGCAACACCGTTCTGTTATGGAGTGTACGGAGCACTATACTCGTGATGAATTCCTTTGTCTTCAAATAGTGCATCCATCTGAGAATTTTTCAACTCCGTTCCGTTGTCACTACGAATTTGTTTGATCTTCAAGCCGTAGATGTTTTCCAAACGGGTGAACAGAACCTTCAAGTTATTAAACGTTTCACTTTTATGTTGCATGCACATCACCCACGAGAATCTTGAGTAATCGTCTATAACCACAAGATAGTAAAGCTCTCCATAATGACTCTTACGCTTGACAGGTCCGAAAAGGTCCATATGCAAACGCTCAAGTGGCATTTCTACAGAGTTCAGTTTCTTTGGTTTGTGGGACTGCTTGTGTTGTTTCCCCTTCTTGCAACTCACACATTTGTTATTGAGATGAAAATGCTTCACATTAACCCATTCCACAAGCCTGTTTTTCACCAAATGATTCATTTTCCTTAGGTGAATAGTTTTTCACCAAATGATTCATTTTCCTTAGGTGAATGTGTCCCTTCCTTCTGTGCCACATGATCGATTCTTTTTCTGTAGCTTTGGATAGAAAACACGTGACTTGGCCCTGAGTTGTCATTGCTTTGCTCATATCAAGAATGTACAGATTGTTCACCCTTGGTGCCTTCAACATGATCTATTCTTTTGGTATGACAAAATCGAGTTTCAGAATATAGCAAGATTTATCATCAAAGTATACAGAAAACTGTTTGTCACAAATTTGGCTGACACTCAATAGATTATAATCGATTTGCTTCACATACGAAATTCTTTCAAAACTCACAATCCCATTTCTAACACTCCCTTCCATCGTAATATAACCGCCTTTGTTTCCCGCACATACCCACCATTTATGTTCTTGATATCAAATAGCAGCATTAAATCTCCAGTCATGTGCCCAGAAGCTCCACTGTCGATAATCCAAAGACTGCTAACAGGGCCAGCTGGAGCTCCCAACACAAATCAATGAAACGAGTAGTTCTTTCGGGGGACCCAAGCCTGTCTGGTCTTGGGTCTTTAAATGTTAGACTTCAAAGATTCACTCTCAGAAACAGTTGGTTTTGAATCGACCTTTTTCTGGTCTTTCAAACCTTTCTCTCATTGAGTTTTGACATTAGCAGTTGATGTAGAAGCACCTGGAGAACCCATTGGTGACCAAGATTGTTCAGAATGTTTAAGTATCCTAATCTGAGATTTTTGGGTCTCAGTAGGTTTCTTTGTATCGTTTGTGAATGAAACTTTCTTGGTTACCTTATCTGAATTAACAGATACATGTCCAACTGATGACTTAACAGCCGGTTTTGGAAAAACCTTTTGTTTATCATTCGTTGTGTTCACTATTGGTTTCTTCAGTTTTTTCTCCATAGCAATCTGGTTTCTATTATCATAGACAAATTGACGGTTTTCCCTCTTTTAAAAATAACGGTTTTGATTATAAAATGGTGGTCTTTGAGGGACAAACTGTCTTTGTGGATATCTATGATTGTCAACTGGACTTCTATAAGGCTGCTTTTTCTCAACCTCGTGCCTTTTGTGTCTCACATATGGACAGTGAGCAAGTAAATGCCCTCTATCTCCCCACATTTGAAACATGCGCGGTATTCTTCAAAGACATTTTTAGCATTAGGCTTAGCGAATGAATTGACCAGGTATTGATCATCAACACATCTACGCCTTAAACTCATTGGAGCGGGATCCTTTGAGTAAGTCGTTTCAATAAATCCGTTTACCTTCTCTTTCGGTTTAATGAATTTAGTGACATGAACTTTTGGTTCCTTAGGAATATCACAATACAGTTTCTTTAAAACTTCAGGAGGAATATCATTGGTCCTTTCATGTTTAGGAAACCAAATGGTACTCTCCTGTCAAATTTTCTCAATCTTTGAATAATTTGCAAATTTTATTGGATACTACTCGTCAGAGATTATCTTATCGGATCCTTCCATCCGATAGAAAACCTTGACGGGTTTGTCAACTGAATCATTTTGATCATTCTTCTTTACTGATTGATTCATTCTATGTGCATTTGCCTGACGATGTGAAACCTGAGAAGGTAACCTTGGTTCATTTGTTATAATGTGATTTTCCAAAGGAATATCACTACCTTCCTTAGGTTTCTCATCTTCAGTATCTGAATCATCAGTTACTGCAAGCACCCCTTAATCATTCAATCCGAGTATCGGTCTCACATCGGAATGTGGATCTCCAACACTGGAAGTGTTAGATTCATTGCCCGATGCGGAGTCCGATTTTACTGAACTCTCCGGTGTTACTGAGTTCAAGTTGTGATTCTCAAATAACACTGGAGAAGGAACGAATTTCTAGTTTGCACTATCGGATTATGATAGTTCTTCAATTATGTGGTCAACAACATAAGCTATATGTTTATAGCTTTCCAACTTTTTATTGACCTTTTTAGTAAAACACTTGATAGTGGCCATTTCCAATTTTGTTTCTTCTAGTTCATTAATGTAATTGTTAATGGCAATTTGTTTTAATGAAAGGGTTTTCTTTAAATCTGAAATGTCCTTTTTGTACCCTTCAAGTGTTTTGTCGAATTCATGTGCATCCTTACGATAAGATTGAATGTTGATTCTAGCACCCTCAAGATAAACCTTGAGTTGCTTGTTTTCCTCAGTCACTCTATCACAAGTACCATAGTATTTATCACTTTTCATATCAGTTGTAGAGTCATAACTTACCGATTTGGTGGATCTGTCATGGCCATCAGTGCAAAATGAGCCTCCTTCCCAGCAAAGAACTTTGAATAATCAATCTTCATGAAGGCATCATCCACAATGCACGATTTCCTTGTCATCAGAAAGTCTGCTTCGGCTAATAATTGCTCAATCTCATCATCCAACGAATTAATGCTTGCTTCCGAGTCAGCTTCACTTTCCGAGTCAGAATGGACAGATTCAGGTTCATCAGAAACTTCAGCAACAGAATCAATGATAGTTCCCGAAACCTTCTCAGCAGTTGTGTCTTTAACCTGATCAGCAACAGAAACTTGATCTTCATCAACCATCTCCTCAATCACCACCTCAGATACTTTCTCAGATTCCAAAACATCTTCAGCTATCACCGACTCCTCTAAATCCATCTCCTTAGCAAGACATGCTACATTCCCACTGGTAATCTCCTCAACTCCCAATTGCATTGATGTCCAATTATAACCTTCATCCTTCTGAATCACCAACGCCTGATTCTGATTCTCGTTTTGAGGTTGGCTATTTGGTGTAGAAATAGGAATAATGGTTCTGGTTGGGTTAGATGGAGTTTGAGTCTAAGTTTGATTGGGTGTAGATGTTTGTCTAGTAGAGGTATTTTGAGAGGTGTTTTGTCGGTTTTGGAAATTGTTTTGTTATGGATAGTTGTTGTTGTTTTGGCTTTGATAGATAACATGGTTTTGTGACTGATGGTTTTGATAGTGGGAATTAAAAGAGTTCCTATTACCTTGCTGCATCGGTTGAGTACACTCTCTTTTGAAGTGACCTCGAGTACCACAATTAAAACATGTTACTTTGGCTTTGTTGAAGCCATAAGTGGTATTTGGTGAGGTGGCAAGATTAGTTCAGCCTGTTTTCTCAATAAATTCTGTAGCCCTTCTCATCACTCTTGCAAACGCCCATTGAATATCTATCAATTCCATCTCTTCCTTATCTATTTGGGCATAATCTTCATTGGTCAGATTGTTGTTCCCTATCTGACTTGCCACAAGTCCGTTGTAAGAAGCGACCATTGCTGAAACCAAAGCAATGTGTTGCTGTGCCACTTCAACTGTAACATTATTCATGTTGGAAGTTTCCAACACGATCAGACTTTGGCTTGATGAAGCTTGTGTCATTGGTGGAACATATGATTGTTGTTGAGGTGTGTTCATGTTTGATGTGTAACATGCTACAGACATTTGAGGTGGAGGTGGAATGTAAGAGTTTGTTGTATAGTTTGGTGTGTAGGTTGATGTTTGTGCAAGATAGTTGATTGGGTTTCTTGGTGGTTCAACAACGCTAGAAACACAAGCTATACGTGGTGCAACACTTCCACCAACACTTGAACTTGAAACAGAAGAGGATGAAGTGGCATGATACAATTCCGGATTCTGTGGGAACTGTGATCGTTTAGCTTTTCACTTCTCCTCTAGTTCCTTGTTCTCCCACTTCTGAATAAGCTCATTGATTGTCCAATACTGATATGCATCCATTTCCTTCAAGACTTCAATGTGTTGACTCTAATATGGAGGCAATGAATCAGGAAACTTGTCTACCAATTCTGACATAGGAATCTTGATATCATAATTTGACAACTCTGTTAATAGATAACAGTATCTTGGAACAAGCTCCTTTAAAGTTTCATTCCCAACATAGCTAAAATTTTCAAACTCTTTCTTTAGCTCTTCCACCCTCAATCTTCTTGTTTTCTTGTTACCATCATGTCTCTTTTTCAACATATCCCATAGTTATTTAGATGTAGTACACGATTCATACTGATGTAATAGATCTGTAGTCAAAGCTTGATATAGTTGTGAGAAAGCTTTCTTCTCTACTGCAAACTTCTTCTTCACATCTTCAGATAATCCTTCAAGTGGAATAGGTTCTCTTGAATTCTCAAGACACAGAGCAACATAACCTTTTGCAGTCATCTGCCAAGCTTCAGTTCCTTCCAAACCCATGCCCTCTAGATGAATCTTGAACTTTTGCCATTGTTTACACTCTGCCATTTCCATCAACTTTGGAGGACGATTTCCACTACCTGAGGATAAATCATTGATTAGTGTGGAAATAGGCATTAGTAGTCTGAGAATGTACCACTGCTGCAATGCCCCAATAGTCATTCACCGATTGCTATGGAGGTTGAGTAACAGATTGTGGTATTGAACTACTCATGGCAAGGTAGTTAATCAGTTGAGATGATTGAGTGTTCATCTTTTGCGATGCTACAGCCCATGGATTCATTGGAACGTGTTGTTGCTGTGTTGTTGTAGGCCTAGGTGTCATAGGAAATCCCCAAATGTTGTCCATGATGTTTGAAATGTAAACACTTAGAAAAATTTCCCAAAAACAAGCTTGGTTCGACCTCTGAATAGCAAACGAGGGTTCGAATGTGGAAATAACTTGGTTCGACCCCCTTTATCAGACTCGAATGAAGAAATGAAACACACTAGACACGTTCGACCACAATAAACTCTCCTTCGACCTCCCGGTTGGGCGAATGAACACTTGATGGTCAAATGAACAAACAACACACTTGAAAAGTTTTGGTTCGACCTAAAAAGACTCAGATTTGACCTGAAATACTTGGTTCGACCCAAAAACTCACACATTCAACACTGTTCTCTCTGGTTCGACCCGACCGATTTGAAAAACGGTTATTCTTCAAAAATCAGTTATTTTGATCCAAATTTTTCAAAAGTTTAAGGATTTTGATGATCTTTATCAGGTTTTGCTTCGGATTTGATGGAGATCAACTTTAATAAATTAAAATTTTGATTTTATCCGTAAAATCTAGTCCAAATCAATCAATCTCCATTAAAACTCAATGTTCATGCAAAACAGAAAAAATTTGGACAATTTTGGGTCAAAATCTGTTCGAAATCTATCAATTTTGTAAAGGACCGGTTTTGATGAAAACAACTAAATGATCATACAAGTTGAACAATCCAGGTGCGGATTTGAATTTAGACAAACATTTGTGAAAGGGTTTTTGAAAACAACATCGAATTCAACTCCAATTTAATCAAAAACCATGTTTTTATGAAAAGCTTCAAAATTTCTAGGGTTTTGATCTTTAAAACCAGAATTTTAATATGTTTTCATCAATTCAGATCAATTTGCAATCGTGAAATCGAGCCTATTCTCTGATACCACTTTGTAAAGGACCGGTTTTGATGAAAACAACTAAATGATCATACAAGTTGAACAATCCAGGTGCGGAAACCCTAGATTGTATACAAAATGATATAGATCGAATCAGACAAGATCAATTACCTTTTCAATCACAATTTCAATAATAAACATTGTTAATCAAGCCTTACAATTTAGGTTTACAATGAAATAATAACTTTCAGAACTTTCCAGAAACACAAGGAGAACCTAGACTCAACACACACACCAAAATGACAAAATTTAATAACTAAACAAAACTTTTTGCTTTTATAGACCTGCACATTCGACCTCTCGACTAGGTCGAATGTGTACCTTCGACCCTAATATAGCTCGAACAAAGAATCAGCCTTCAATACTTCCTTCGACCATTATTATCTTCATTCGACCCATATAATTACCTTCTTCGACCTCACGTTTTCTACAAAAAGGCTTATATTGACAATCCAAAGCATTAGTCACATTCCGTGCATCTAAAGTTTTCATGGATAAAAACCTTTCTAACATCTTTCTAAACTAAATCTATTCATTAACAATGAGTTTTCATACAAAAATCCATCTGTTAATGGTGTTAAATGATGTGTTTGTGTGTTACGTTATATGAAATGATGATTAGATGTTTTATTATTGATCTAGAACTGTTTTAGATGATGATTTATGGTTATTATAAGGTGTAATTGATGATTGGTGTATTTTCACCCATTTTGGGGGGGGGGGGGTATGTTAGATCTAGGGTTTTCTTTAGTTAAGTATTGGTGATAATATGATTGGGGATTCATTGTACACGTCTAATCTGTGAGTATTAATCTGTATTTGGAGTTTTGATTGTTTCCATTTTAGGTAAAGTTTACATGCATTGATGTGACATTTCCATAATCTGCTATTTTGGGTAAGTAGTGATTGCTACCTGAAATGGACGGATTTCGGGGCATAAATGGTAGGGTTTTATGGTGATAGATTAGATAATATCAACTGCTACGATTTATGATGTTTTCAGACTATTTTGATGAGATTTTGTTCGTTTATTGAGTTTTTGCAGCAGTTGGGTCGAACCAAATAAATAAGGGACGAACCAAGCACAGAAAGTCTCATTCGACCCTCAATAGGGTCGAACCAGATTTCTGATGCCCATTCGACCCACCAAAACAGCACGAACCAAATTTACAAACTTTCATTCGACCTTTCGACTGTAGAAATGTGTTTTTGATGCAAACTAAGTGTTTTGTGTGTGATTCTTATGTGTAAACTATATGTACTTGATCAACTTATTTAACGGGTCACCAACGGGATGTCGGGTCTGTCCGGTGTATCGGGTTAACGTTTAAACACATTTTCAAACATACGTAGTCATGATCTGGACAACCGGGGACTAGTTAACCTATGGGTTATTAGTCAAAACACTTATACAAACTTTATGATAGGTCACCGGTACTTGGGACTATCTGATTGCGTCGGTTATTCGGATTTAGAAGATGCAACCTAAGGTGAGTGTCACAACCCCACATTTTACTGTTTTTGTAAATGGGGGAGAAACATGCAGTATGAACTTACGAACTTTTAGACCAACATATTACATTATATCACATGGGTACTAAGTAACATTGCATCATTAAAGTCCTCCTAACTTTTAGTGAACCATTAATATGTGGATACATAGCGGGGAAAGTGTGAATAAATCTATTGGGCCCGGCAAGCCCCACTCGGGTCGACTGGAGGTCGGACGGGTGCATATTTTTCCTATCTAACTTACGAAACCGGGTGATGTCCAGTGGCGGGTATTGAGGCATTCTAACGTTCAGCAGTGGTTCGCGACACTTTAGTATCATGTATGATGTCTACCTAGCATCAGTTATAGATGTAAGGATCGTTGGGTCTGGTTTTACAAACATTACTTACTTTTGCAAACGTAAAACTTTGTGACTCACCGACACTTTATGTGTTGACTAACATTGCATGTTTTCTCATGTCAGCAAGGTAGCAGCAAGACTAGGCACACTGGAGTCGCACTGTGTCTCATCCTATCATGCATGTTTGAACTTTATTTTGTGTTTTAAACTACTTACTTTGGGTTTATGATTTTGTAAACTTGACTTGCTTCCGTTGTGGTCTTTTAGGATTGTGTAAACTTTTAAAACTGTGTGGTTGGTTTTATTACGTTATTTTATATCATATAGATGTCGTTTATTGTGACCGTTGACTTGGATCCTGGTATGTCACGCACCTCGCGGTAAAACCACGCACGTGGAATTTGAGGGTGTGACATGGAAAGTCATTTATAGTCCATAACAACGCCGCCTTCATTGTGAAGTGTGTGTTTGTCGCTGCGTCTTTAGCACGTACGCCTGTCTGCCACAAATCCTTAAGCTTATCCACCAACGGCCTAAGGAAAACATCCATGTCCTTCCCAAGGGATTTGGGGCTGGGAATCAACAAGGTCAAAATAAATGTTGACTATTTCATGCATAGCCAAGGAGGCAGATTGTATATGGTGAGTATAACCGGCCAAGTGCTATGAGTCGTGCTTTTGTTACCAAAAGGATTAAAACCGTCAATACAAGCCCTAGGCGAACATTTTTGGGCTCCCTCGAGAAGTTAGGGTACCTTGTATCAAAGTCCTTCCATGAAGATCCATCAACTGGATGACGCATAATACCATCTTCTGATCATCCGGTACTGTGCCATATCATATCTTTTGTTGTGTGCCTTGAGCCATACAAGCATCATAGTCTGGGGGTTAAGCGAAAGTATTGTAACACCTTATGAGGTACCTTCTTGCTATTTATGTCTTTCTAAATTTGTTTAAAAAATTAAGATTTTTTTTTTGTCGTCGCAAATGAGTAGCAAATTTGTCAAAATTTATTTATTTTATTTATTTATTTATTTTTTTAATGGCCAACAAATTGGAATCACTCACGGAACACTAAAGTATCATCGTGCCACCAGTGTTGCCACGCGATCATATTCTACCACCAAGTCACCAATTCAGGAGGAAACTCATAATTTTTGAGAAAACCCCCTTTGTGAGATTCGAACCCAAGACCTTATGGCCCTTAAGTCTTATCTCACCACCAAAATACCACTAGGCTATAATGCCTTGGGTATTTGTCAAAATTTATGACACATTTTTTTCAATAGAAAACTTTGTTTCAAAATGACACATTTTTAGTAGTGTCCACCACTAAGCAGCGTTGGCAAAGTTGGCTTGTGTGACAAGCAAAGTCAATTTTGTTTTTTAACCAAACTTAATAAAGCTCCAGAATTCGATCTAGATCGAGCTTCCCAGTCACCGACTCACCATGAATTTTGATCTTTATTCGCTGTAATTTTCTTTTCATTTCAAGCTCTTTTGCAATCGTAGAGTATTTTCCCTTTGCACAATTCAATATGTACCATGACATCGATCTGGGGATCTTTATGTGGGCTTTTGTTGATCAACAAAATAATAAATATTATAGTCCACAAAAGGAAATATATTTACGACGAGATTGTACTATAAAAGTTTCTATTCATGTCAATGGAAGTAGGCAGAAATTTTGGATGACTGATTCGATTAATGTAATATGAGGAATTCATGGTTTAAACGTTTTGAGAACTGAAAGCAAATCAGCAGTCGCTTTGTAATGGTGCATATATACTATATATAACTCATACGTGTTGGTTAAGTGTATAGAAAACGACCATGCATGTATGTCAAATGAGTAGTTATACTCATACGCCAAAGAGGCTTTACTTTAAGTTGATCTGTCAATGTGTTACTGCTACTTTGGCGGTGAGTATATTAAATGAGTGTATCTATAATGTGTATGTGTGTATATATAATTCTTAAAAGATTAAAAAAAGCATGTATACGCCGGTTGTGCCACAAAGGAATGGCTATAGTGCTTCTAATATAGTATGGGTTTTAGACTTATTAAGAAGTTAATGATATATGGTCAAGTCATGAAAGAAAAAAAAATAATAAAAACCTTAAAATTAAGAAGATAACTTGGGCTACGAGTTGACTTATACAATCTATAAATCGGCCATAAAAGTTTCGACGAGCTGGATTGTATATGTGCCAAACTTCATAGGCGGTTCGAATGTTTTGGACCAAATTCGACAGTGAAGGTTTCGATTTAATTGCAACTACTTTCCCCCAAGTTTAGCCATTTTCAATTTTGTAGATCTCTTATTGACATAAGTCACACATTTATTTAAGTCGTTATTGATAATAGAGCATCTTAACTTAGGTATTTGAATATTCAGTTTTATACCAATTTTCTCTACGAATCTCTCTGTTTTTTTGTTGTTTCCGCTTAGCGTTAAGAAATGCGCTAGTAATTTCAAAATATCATTACTCACAAACCGTAGTATGTGTAACATTTATGATATATTCATGATAAGCTATACGTACGCCTAAAATCAGATGTTGGAAATTTCTAAGTTGTGAATGGAAATTAATACAATAAATTATTAATAAAACTCTTCAATGTATGGTGATTAACTTTTTAGTAGAGGTTTCTCATTTTTACTTAATTAGTTTTTATTAGAGTTTAAGTCTCTAATTAATTATATAATTAAGTGAGGCTCTTCATCACCCATTGGTCTTGTATATGTGGTAAGCTTTGTGCCTAGTTTGAGGGCAAGAAAAACATACAAGAAAATATATGATATAATTTTGAAGAGTTCTAAAAGAAGTGATTACTTGAAGATCCAATAATCATTTTGAAAACCCATATGTTGGGTAACTACATAGAATAGAACATTCTTACACACACATACGCAGAGAACAAATACAGAAGTAATCCAAGTCTGGTTATCTTTCAGGCAAGTGTGCAAGTCCGGCAATGCACCACCACTGTTAAGAACCGGTGTACCCTGGGAACAGACCGCGAATCTGTTTAAGGGAATTGTGTCAAACACAAGCCCGGTTCATGTTGATGATTTCGTCTTCGATTTTAATGTAAGTTTTCTAACAAACTTAAACAGATTAGGTGAACAAACTTTCGTGTTCTTCCTAAGGAATTTGGGTTCGCGAAAGTTTGTACATGTTTTCTTTGGTACATCGAATTAGATTACATTCATGATTAGAATGCAATCTTTAATCCGAAAGATTGTTTCTACAAAACGAATTTTTGATTTAATTTTCGGATTCATGGGTTTTGAGTTATATTTAGATAAACCGGACTATGAAACATTTCTAATATGTGTTTAAACATTTTTTTTGAATTTCTAATGATAGTATTAGAAAAGACATATTAGTTGAAAACCCATGTAAACTTGGTTGATCATGTTTTCTTTCTAGTAAGCGTATTAGAAAGATAATTTCAAAGTATTTGAAATGAAACATTTCTAATAAGAGTATTGGAAATAAAGGGTTTCAAAATATAAGGTTTGAAATATGTATTTCTAACAAGCGTGTTAGAATCGACGACGTTGAAAGAATAACGTGTCATGAAACATTTCTAATAAAGCGTATTAGAAATTATTATTTAGAAAATAGTAAGTTTAATTTGTAAACTTATATATTGATTTCTCTAACGGGCGTGTTAGAGATTGATGATTTTGTAAAGACAAAATAAGATGTTTATATTTTCTAACAAGTGTGTTAGAAAAGATTATTGTACAAAATTGACAAACGTGTTGGAAATTTTATTTTGGAAATTTTGTGAAAATAAAAAAAAGTTATAAACTTATTTTGTTTTATTGAAGGTTTTAGTTAGAATACTAATTAAAAGTCCAAAGTTGAAACTTAAAAATAATAAGAATATCATTAAGATGGGTCAAATATTCTTAAAGGTTTTAATGGGGTGTTTCAAGTCATGGGTTTATGGAGAATTGGGTGTTTCAACCTTTTCCAACATTAAACCAGTTTGGTTAAATTTGACGGTTTCTAACGAGTGAGTTTGAAACGGGTATATTTTGGAAAATCCAAAGTTAATACCATTTATGTAAATGGTTTAATTTTCTAACGAGGGTGTTAGAAACGGTTTATTTTATATAAACCAACAAGGTCTAAAACGATTGTCATAATCGTGTATTTCTAACAGGCAGGTTAGAAACGGTTGAGAATATAAACCAATGACCTTTAAAATGATTTTGGTAATCGTTTATTTCTAACGGGTGTGTTAGAAAAAGGTTTATTTGATATAACCAAAATATATATGATGAAACGTGTAATCGTTTGCATTCTAACAAGTATGTTAGAAATGGTTAATTTTTAAACCGTATATGTTTATATGGTACACGTATAGTTTCTAATTAATAAATTAGAAATGGTTAGTCATGAAAACCATATACTCTAACAAGTGAGTTAGAAATGGTTTAAATAGTAAAACTATATTAGAGTTTATGGTTTTGATGTGTAATCAAAACATAAATATGTATAGTTTATGAAAAATACATGTAAAAGCAGAAATGTTTTGTCTGAATAAAACATGTGTTTTGCAAATTATATATGGTTTGATACTTGTATAAGAAGTATGATGACTTGAACCATATAATAGTCTAGAGAGACTATTTAGTGTAAAACAACTTATATTGTTTTGGACATATTTACTTGTTCGACTACTTGTGAGTAGTTAAGTATAAACAACATTGTTGTTTTGAATAGTGTATTGAGGGAGTACCTCGAAACATGCCACGAGACGATATAATTGCTATTATTTCGTCGAACGATAAAGTGTTGAAGAGAATAACACTTTGAGATTTGATGTTTATATATCCTTATATGAATCCGTTTAAATATATATGTTATATGTATTTTGGATTATATTGAAATTATAATTTGGTAAATTATAATTATTAATTGGTAAAACTCTTCATGTGGTGAATTGAAGAAAAACTCTTTAGTAGAGTTAATTTATTTATGACACTTGATTATAGTTTTAAGACTAAATTAAGTGTATAATTGAAACTCTTGAGAAGAGTTTTTAATGCCATTTGATGAGGTTTTATTTCACATGGTGAAACTCTTGAGTAGAGTTTTTAATACCATTTGATGAGGTTTTATTTCACATGGTGAAACTCTTGAGTAGAGTTCTTAATGCCATTTGATGAGGTTTTATTAGAGTCTTAAGTCTCTAATTAAGTGACTAAGAAGGAAAAAACTCTTCATCCATCCCCATTGAGATAATCATGATCAACGTGGCAAGTGTATTGAAGTTAAATGCACGAAAACGAGATATGTCATCTAACGTTGAAAGCATTTACGTAGAAATGCACAAATGTAGTTTTGATGACTATAACATATGAGAGGAATAAATGTTATTATTCATGAGTCTTTGAGAAAAATTGGGAGATTTATTATAAAAGACTTAGAATATTGATGGACGTGTAGAGTCTCTACAAACCATCAATGTTGGTTGAACTATATGGAGGATTCGTGATATATTTTGGGAGAGTCACCCAATAAATAGTATCAACAAAATATATACATATCACTTAGGCACATGTGAATGTCATGTCGTCGAGTGTCAATCTAATTGACTTGTTGATGATGAATATGTTCATCAAAGTGACTTATATTAAGACTTATGCTTAAGTCCTAAGGAGTCAATGGTGAAGCCTTGGAGATTAAAGGCAAACGAGTCTTGATCCTAATGGATGGAATTAATTATGGTTTTGAAGCATTCTTTAAACCAAGGTTTTGGAATGGTAAACAAAATCTCATTTTGTGTCTAAATTAAGACGTGAATGTTAGAAAGAGATAGTGAGTTATCTCTTAAGGCTGTGAGGAATCAGAATGAGGCATCTTCTGTTCACATGCTAAGTATTCGTAGTCTAAAGCATGCTAGACTAATACTTGTTAATTTAGATGCTCCACGGAGAATAAATTAACTTTGAACATTCAAACATATGTGACGACATAAGAATGAATTTTGTAAAAAGCAAATATATAATTCATTAAAAAGGATAACTCGAAAGGACCGAATAAATAGTTCATTGGTTATGATACTAGTTAGCTGAATATGAGGAGAACTCATATAGCTAAGAAAACGGTTCGTGTGGAAAATATGAGTTGAGTAATATAATGGATGACCTCAATAACACAATGATATAGATAGTCTCTATCTTATCACGGGTGTCTAATGTCATCATGAGTGATATTACTCAAACTAAATCAAAGTGCAAGCAATGTGGGGGGAAGAGCCATTTAAGAAACAATCCGTAGGGATGTAAAAATGGTACTTGAGAAGTTTTCAAGCTACATATGAAGGGAAAAACTTTCATCACCCCATTTGGTAGTTATCCAATACCACTTAAGTGTGGAAGTGACTTGCATTTGAAAATAGAAGGTTTGATATGAACCGATGTGATTTTGGGAAGTACAAATCACACGAACCTAGAACAGACTTGTTATAAGTCAGTCCTATTATGTGGACAAAATTCTTGAGAAGTTCAATGGAAATGACTCTAATGTGGCTAGAACTTTCATTGACACGAGTCAACGTCTAGCTAAGAATCGAGGTGAGACTGTTAACCAATTAGAGTACTCAAGAATTATTGGCAGCCTGATGTATCTGATGAGTTGTATCAAACCAGACTTAGCAAGCAAGCAAAGTAGATACACGAGCAACCTAAGTTCAATTCATTGGAATTACGTGACACAGGTGCTTTGGTAATTAGGATACATACGAGACTACGGGCTGCAATATAAAAGATATCCAGCAGTCGTTGAAGGTTACTATGATGCGAATTGGATATCTGACACGAATGATTCCAAGGCAACGAGTGGGTAATTGTTCACACTTGAAGGTGCTGCGATAACATGGAAATCATCTAAGCAAATGGTTATTGCTAGATCCATGATGGAATCAAAATTCATCGCTTTAGAGGATGAATAGGCAAAATGGCTACGTCAATTTGTTAAGGATATACCTAGGTGGCCGAAGCCGGCATTGGCCTAATGCATACGCTGTGATAGTCAATTGGTAATTGGCAGAGCTCATATCACAATGTGTATCATTAAGAACAGGTATATAAGACGTAGGCATAATACGGTACGACAACTAATCTCTACAGGAGTTATCACTGTTGACTACGTGAAGTCAAAGGATAACATCGCGGATCCGCTAACAAAAGGCTTAAGCAGAAAGTTAGTTCAGAAGTCGTCAATAGGAATGGGGCTAAAGCCCATGAAAGGCTAGGTTTATGCGAAGGAAACCTAACTCAGCTGACTGGAGATCCCAAGATCTGAGTTCAATAGGACAACCTAATTGTATGAACTGGCGAAGGTCACTGTGGGGGAGAGTTGGTGGAAACCCCACGTATTAAAAGGGAGCTTACTATAAATTAAATAAGCTTCCTAGTCCATTCCTAAAAAGTGACAAGGTTGAGGTTAAGCCTATGGCTTTTAATGATTTGACTGAGGTAACCAGTCTCAGTAGATCACCTATGTGAGAGAGAAGTGGGGTCGCTTCGAAGGGTATTGTTGGGGCACAATACCTAAGAGCTCTCGCAGAACCAGGCACGTGTCCATGACCACAACGGACACAACTATGAGGACTTGACGTTGTCAGGGAGAGTCTTGTGTGAAGCGTATTGTCGTCTACACAAACGGCAGACGAGCTCAAAGACATCGCGTTCTACTCAGAGCCAGTGGGCTAAGTGCGTTTCATAAGCGAAGGTTCAAAGGGTCACACCTACCTATCGTATGCAAAACTCAACTGTTGAAATTTAATCAGAATGAGGTTGCTTCTGAGAATGACTCCCATTCATGTGGGAGTTTGTTGGAAATTGTGTGTGTTTTGATAAATCTCCATTCATGTGGGGGATTGTTGGAAATTTCTAAGTTGTGAATGGAAATTAATACAATAAATTATTAATAAAACTCTTCAATGTATGGTGATTAACTCTTTAGTAGAGGTTTCTCATTTTTACTTAATTAGTTTTTATTAGAGTTTAAGTCTCTAATTAATTATATAATTAAGTGAGGCTCTTCATCACCCATTGGTATTGTATATGTGGTAAGCTTTGTGCCTAGTTTGAGGGCAAGAAAAACATAAAAGAAAATATATGATATAATTTTGAAGAGTTCTAAAAGAAGTGATTACTTGAAGATCCAATAATCATTTTGAAAACCCATATGTTGGGTAACTACATAGAATGGAACATTCTTACACACACATACGCAGAGAACAAATACAGAAGTAAATCGAAGTCTGGTTATCTTTCAGGCAAGTGTGCAAGTCCGGCAGTGCACCACCACTGTTAAGAACCGGTGTACCCTGGGAACAGACCGCGGATCTGTTTAAGGGAATTGTGCCAAACACAAGCGCGGTTCATGTTGATGATTTCGTCTTCGATTTTAATGTAAGTTTTCTAACATCAGATCTGTTAACTCAGCATGTTATATCATTCTAGACTTTCACCTAAAATAATTAAATTTTCTCTCCAACGCACAAACCAATCTAGACCTCTATCTAAGACAACTACATCTTCTATATAATAAAGCGATTGTGTGTGGACACATGTTACTTGGTGAGGCCATCTCACCTTGAATTCCCTCCAAAAAATTTAGGTTACAAACAACCCAATATTTATTTATTTATTAATTTATAATCTTTATTTTTATCTTTACTTTATAATAAATAAAAAATTTTGATTATCTCAATTATCTCTCACATTAAATAACTAGGTTATATCCTAGGATCTTTCAGGGAAAGACAAATCTTATATGAAGTTACAAAATATGTGTTACGATGTAACATGTATATCAATGTACTATAATATGAGTACAAACCAATTTTAATTATGCGAATAAGAATGAAAATATATGTTAAAGAGAGAATGTATGTTTGAATTAGATAAAATGAATTAATTAAGAAAATAAATATGAAATAAATAAGAAATAAAGGTAAAATTATTATTTAATAATATTATTTCATATCAGTGAGAAAGATAATTATAAGGTTTTTATTTATTACATAAGGGTTAGGATCAAATACACAATAAAAGAAAAATAGGAAGGGTATCAAACGGACTCCGATTGAACTCGTTCAACCGACATTAGAACCGTCTCATCGATCCCTACGGTCTTAGATTTTACGTTTTCATTTTTTTGGATTTTTAGCTTGTAGTTTTAGAATTTACGTTGTATCAATGTGTCTTTTACATGGCATTGTGTCTTTTTCTTATTTTTATTATTGTGTCATTTTTTCGATTTATTGTGTCTTTTTTCTTCGGCATTGTGTTAAATTGTGTGGCTCATTGTGTCATATTTCATGATCTATTGTGTTTTTTGTATCTTTCTTACTTTTTTCATTTTTGTTACACTGTGTAGAATAACTTGACCCTATTATATAGTAACTTATAATAAAGATAAAGATAAAACAAATGTCAATTAGTAAGGTCATCGCACCCTTGAATTCCCTACAAAAATTTCATGTTACAAATAACCCAATATTTATTAATTTATAATCTTTATCTTTATCTTTACAATAAATAAAAATCTTACGATTTTCTCAATTATCTCTCACATGAAATAACTAGATTATATCCTAGGTTATATCCCGGGATCTTCCTGAGATATACAAATGTTACATGAAGTGACAAAATGTGTGTTACAATGTAAAATATATATCAATGTTCTATATAAATATGAGTAAACAACAATTTTAATTATTCGAATAAGAATTAAAATGTATATTAAAGATATAATGTATGTTTGAATTAAGTAAAAAGAATTAATTAAGAAAATAAATATTCAATAAATAAGAAATAAACGTAAAATTATTATTTTATAATATTATTTCATATCAGTGAGAAATAAGATAATTATAAGATTTTTATTTATTAAATAGTAACTTATAATAATGATAAAGATAAAGATATAAAAATATATATTAATAAATTTTGGGTTAGTTAGGTTATTTATAACCTAGTTTTGTTTTTTTTTTTTTTTTTTGCAGGAATTTAAGAATTTGGATGGGCTGACCAAGTGTAATTTGTCCTTACCATAATTGTTTTATTATATACTAGGTTATATCCCGGTATCTTCCCGGGATAATCAAATTTAATACTAAGATAAAATATGTGTTACGATATAGGATAGAAATTAATGTACTCTTATATGAGAAAACAACAATTTTAAAAAGTGAATAAGAATTAAATATATATTAAAGAGAGAATGAAAGTTCGGATGTGGCACAAAGGGAAAGGCAACTATTGTAAGGCGTGTTTGAGATGGTCATCTTAAAGGTGCAGTTTTTTTATCAATAAATATTATATGGTTTTTAATAAACGTAATTGAATAAAGAATTAGTTGAGAAAATAAGGAAAAGATAAATGAAAATATGATTTAACAATATTATTAATTCATATCAGAGAGAAATAAAATAATCATAATATTTTAATTTAATATATAGTGAAGTAATAAAAAAACATAAAAATAAAAATATATATAAATTGATGATTAATATGTTAATAGGGTTATTAATAATATTGAATCATAATTTTACGTTTATCTCTTATTTATTTTCTTAACTAATTTTTTTTAATTTCCGCTTATTAAAAATCATTTATATATTATTGATCCAATTTCATGTAATATTAAAATTTCTAACAAAATAATAAATTAAAAAACAAAAAACAAATTTATAACCTGTGTGATACACAAATTTCTAATGATTTTTTTACATTAAATGAAACTGTAAATAGGGCTGTGCAACGGTTCAGAACCGGACCGAACCGAACCGAACCGGACCGAACCGCGAACCGTTTATTCCAAAATATGAGAACCGGAACCGGAACCGATAATTACTAAACGGTTCGGTTCCAGAACCGGGTGAAACGGTTCTCATGAAACGGTTCTAGACTGGAACCGGTTGTCAATAAAATCCTAAAATTAACATTAACAATTAAATAAAAAAATAAACAAAAACAATGATTTTTCTTAAAAAAATTATCAACAGTTTGTGTTAACCATGGTTACTAAAAGTATAGCAGTTTACGTATAAAAATATGTTTTGTTCGGATCAGATCATTCTTTTTATACAAATTAAAAGGGTCAGAACAAGCTGTGCTGACTGCTAACCATCACATAAGGCAATACTTTACATTTCTACCAAGTAAAACAATATAAAAGTGTTAAGAACTATAAAGAAGGAACCAACACATTCTATTTCAAACTAATAATAGAATATTTAAATATTTAATTTAATTCAAAACGGTTCTAACGGTTCTTAACCGGACCCGTCGGTTCTAACCGGAACCGAACCGGGAACCGATTATGCCAAAATATGAGAACCGGAACCGGAACCTATAACATTAATTCGGTTCGGTTCTAGCGGTTCCGGATCGGTTTCACGGTTTTCGCGGTTCAGAACCGTTTATTGCTCACCCCTAACTGTAAATGGAAGTTATGTTTTCATTCAAAGCAGAATAGGTAAAAAACAGTCGTTTATATAAAAGTTACACCTTCAAGACCACCGACTCCTTGCAATGCTGGTTGTGCCTCTGCTCCTCATCCAAAGTACATTCTCTCTTAATTATACATTTTCATTATTATGCACATGATTAAAATTTGTGTTTTCTCATATTGCAGTACATTAATTTCAATGCGACATCGTAACATACATCTTTTTTTATCCTGAAAAGCTCCTGAGATATAATTGAGTTTATATAATAAAATATATTATAAAAGGATGTGTTTATGGTCCCATACACAAAGTCCGTATTGAATTCGGTGTGGGGGACTTGGAGTTTTGAACCCCATTCCTCCAACGCACACATCGGTTCGGAATTTTGGACCAGGTCTAAAACTTTCCTTTGGAGATGCTCTAATGGCCTTAATTTAGTTGTGACAAATCGGAAATGATAATATGTATATCGCGCGTAAAATCATCATCTTTGACACTCACACTTTTATTTAGCTAGGTATATTTACTACCTTAAATTATGTAGTTTGAATTTGTAACCTTCAACCGACTCTCCAATCTAGAAGCAACTAGCTCCACCCTTTGTAAATGCATATGATCATTGAATAATATATAATTAGTACCAAATGTTGACATGATATTTAGTGCACACAGATGGTCGATCATTGGACAAGGTTTGACTACGGTTGTACGTGTTGCACGAGGAAAATGAGAGAGAAAGATAAAAAAAAGATAGCGGTGGTTTCAAATGTGGTTTTCAATGAGATTTTAAGGTCGAAGGTCGTAGTTAAGATAGAGCCATGCCTCCCGCTGCATTAGCCCATGGACCCACCATCTATCTCTCTTTGGCGTTTAGGTGGTTAGTTGTTTTCTAAGTTCAAGACCCTACACTAAAAGTAGCAAACACAATGCCCACTAGTCCAAATCTGGTACCTTATTATATCTTACTCTAACTCTCATATACCCTCTATTGATCAGTTTATTTTGTAATCTGTTATGGTTAGTGTCAAGCCTACTAATGCAAACTGGTGAATAATTTGGAATCATTAATGATTGGTATTTTCGTATGAGGATGTATATATCTATTTCAGTTTTAGTAAAATCATTATCTGCATAACAAATAGATAGTTACAAGTAAACCAATACCTAACACGGTATTCTTGTACTTATACCAACGCCATGTGGAAAAATGAAAATAATAGATCTACTATTTTCTAGAAAGATTTTATATTAGATTATGTTGTGATTTGGTGAAAGGTGAAAAAAGGTCTTATAACCTAGTTGACAAATACGCGCATTATTTTTTTCATGCTTCACACCAGAAAAAGATTTGGTACGTAGATTGAAATATGAAATATTAAAATGTGGTATTGGTTGAGGTAAAGTGGTAAACGATTAGTATATGTTGAAGTAAAGTGGTATACGAATAGTATATGTTGGGTTGAGGTAAACTAAACACCTCTACCTCAGACCATGTTTGGTACATTGCCGTGTTGGTGTTCCGTGCTCGGTGCCCTCCTACGTTGTACTCCCACCACGCCACAACACTCATATATTCTGATTGCACGTTTAAAAATATTATATGAGTGACAAGTGTCTCATTTATATCGATTTCTTATATTTGACATACATAGCCAAATTATCAAAATATTGCTTGTCTAATAAATAATAAACATGCAAATTAAAGCAATCACACATTTGTGTTTTAGACTAAAAATTGGAAGCTATGAAAATAGTTAGAATTTATGGTTAGTGTTCATTGACCAAGTTAAAGCCTTAACTAACAGAATTAGGGTATCACATCTGAACAAAACCACCCATGCATGGTTTGGCATTTCTTTGCTTAGTATATAACTATCTAGTCCAAATGGTTTAAATAATAGTCGGCTAACCCTTTATTAGCTCCTTATCATATATGTATTACATATGTGTGAATGGGGCCCTTGGGTTGGTCATACCATCATTTACACCAAAAGGTTAAATGCGTTGAGTTTGTTTGGACCCATCTCACTAAACCTCTCATATAAATAATGATGTCCTTGCAATTATATTTTTTCACACCTCGCCTATCTTTTCTTTTAATCATTCTCTTCTTTTCACTCTCTTAATGTCTGAAGAGGAAATGAGTTTGTCTGTAAATGTTAACGGCCAGTCTAAAGTGCCACCCGGCTTTCGGTTTCATCCCACCGAAGAAGAGCTTCTTCATTATTACTTGAGGAAAAAAGTTGCGTACGAAAAGATTGATCTTGATGTTATTCGCGAGGTTGATCTTAACAAGCTTGAACCATGGGATATTCAAGGTTTGTAGATGTACCTTTTATTCAAGTTTTATACCCGCTTACCCACCATCTAAATGTAACTTGTTTTGTTATATATATATTAAGAACTTTAAGGTTTAAAATAAATAAATAAAAGATTTGCATAAGCTTACATGATAAGCACTTGGGTATTGCAGAGAAGTGCAAAATAGGATCAACTCCTCAAAATGATTGGTATTTCTTTAGTCATAAAGATAAGAAGTACCCAACGGGTACTAGAACAAATCGTGCAACCGCTGTTGGTTTCTGGAAAGCCACTGGGCGTGATAAGGTCATCTACAGTAGTGTTACGCGAATCGGTATGAGAAAAACACTTGTGTTCTACAAAGGGAGAGCCCCTCATGGCCAAAAATCTGATTGGATAATGCATGAATACAGGCTTGACGAAAATAATAGTACCAACCAAGAGGCATGTGTAAGTTTCTTTAATTTTCCAATAGTGAATAATTTTCCTAGAAAAAAGGATATTTCATATCATTAAATTTGCTTCAACATGAAGTTTTCTGTTTGGTAGAAACATCATTTATTGAATTTTAGTGAAATTAATTTAACACAATTAACATCAAATCACATACGAACTATATTCGCGGAATAAAGTTTACTAGTTTGTATTAAAGTTATGACTAGTAACCCATCAAAACATCATGAAATGACTTATTTATAATTTCATCATGTGATAGAAAAAAAAATTCTTTTATGTATTCATATTGTCTAATACTAATTATTACGTATGATTTGTGTCTCAATAATCTAAAGACACCTTGAGACACTAGTAAAAAATAAGGAAAAATTTAAAAATTAGAAATTTGACCAATACTTCTTACCAAGATATGTAAATGTCAGCTAAAATGATCATTTTTTTTACTATTCCAAAAGAATAACCTTATATTATCTATATATCAATTGTCAATATAGTTACTATTCGTCGATGACATCGTGATTACAAAGCACTACCAATACATTTAATTTATTAAGTAAATGTTTTCTAACTCAGGGTTCTAACCTTTGTGACTCAACTCAAGAAGACGGATGGGTGGTATGTCGTGTCTTCAAGAAGAAAAACTACCATAAAGCACTTGAGAGCCCGCAAAGATCGCTATCGTGCTCCATGGATTCAAGAACACCGATGCCATCGTTAAATAAAGACGGTGTTCTTGACCAATTACTCGTGTACATGAATAGTAGTAGCTCTTGCAAACAAGAAAGCGAGTCCTTAAACTCTAACCACAACACCATGCACCAACCCATGACTCCTATCAACGGCCGATTCTACCACATTCCGAGGCTCGAAAATCCCAACATGACCTTGTCCCCGCACAACAGTTCAGGGACAACCAACGTCGATGAAGGATTAACTTTCAAACTATTCCTGACAGAATGCCACGTGAGTCATCAACCAAATGACTCACGCGAGCATCTAGATAATTGGGCAGATCTTGAAAGGCTTGTGGCCACTCAACTCAATGGTCAAGCGGGATATAGTGAACCAAATGAAGATTTCTACTTTTCACTTGACCATGACGAACATGAGCCATCTCAATATTGCGACTCAACTACAACGGCTAAGCCAAACCAAGCAGTGTACACGAGCGAGATAGATCTATGGAGCTTTGCTCGATCATCTTCGTCTTCGACATCAGCGGATCCGTTATGTCACTTGTCAGTGTAATGGTATACGTACTCAGGAGTTATTATAATATAATCACGTTACATAAACTAGACGAAATACGAAAATAGGGGATTAGGATGGTGCATGAATTGACCAAATTAAGGTGATTGATGGCTAGGTAGCATGTGGTCGGGAAAAGACATTCTACACACATATTATATAGAAAGGGAATGAATAAATATTACTGAATAAAGGTATATGTTTGTATATTCGAATTCGTGATGGATTTGTGGGGTGCCATGTTCTCCATGCATGTCAATATATATGTAATAACTTTGTCATCTATCACACTTCTTCTTATTATTATTATTATTATTATTATTATTATTATTATTATTATTATTATTATTATTATTATTATTATTATTATTATTATTATTATTATTATTATTGTTATTGTTATTATTATTATTGTTATTATTATTATTATTATTATTATTATTATTATTAGTATTATTATTACTATTACTATTATTATTACTACTACTATTACTACTACTATTACTAGTAAGTTTTTTTTCTTTGTATCGTGTGGGGGACCGTTGTGTAACCCATTGTACTATGTGGTGTGACTTTGATTGTCATCGGCCTGATTTATCAGAAAAACTTAAAAGATAACAGCGACCCGTTTTGATAATACCAATACCCTAAATTCTAATCATAAATTGAAGTGCATATCAATATGGATTATGATAGTGCCAATACTCTATATATATCACACGTTTTGTGGTGAAATTAAAAAACCAAGGTAAATTTCCCTGAATTTTACTATTACTATGCTATATAAAGACCCCTCAACGACAGAAGGGCAAAAAGGCCGTTACCGGTCTTAATTGGATTTTATATATATATATGCATTTTGAGTTAATGAGTTAATGTACCTGCTTATACCGTACTGTGCACTTTCGGTATTGATACCTATTTTTAACGATTTTCATATTCGGTACATTCGGTGCTAGTACAGTACCGAGCTCATCTCCATTTGAAGGTGAATAGCAAAATGAACCAGTGCTATATGGCAGGACCTCGGGTTGTATCAGTTGAAAGTATGTAAAAAGAAAAGGTCATGGTATACCCAAAAAAATATGTGAAATTTACATCGATCGAAAACAATAAAAACGAATATAGGTAACGATTTGAATAGCAAAACATTTATATTTATTAAAAGAATGTCATTATTTATTTATAAATTATAAATACATTTTTTAAACTTATTTATAAATACATTTAGCTTGATTTAGAAAGAGAAAACTAAATCAGGTTAAATAAAACATCACTCGTATATAAAAGCAATCAGGCTAATAGTAAGTCCATCTAATTAAAGATTTGATTATCATAATCTCATTGTTTTTTTTAAAGGGCAAATTTAATTAAAAAACGGCATCTTTAAGGAGGAGATAACCGAAAACAAAACAACACATTACATTACATGAAAAGAAAACGATTGCCAATCCTTCAAATCTATTCTAGCCCTTTTCCCTCTACTATTGAACCAAAGGTAACTTAAAGACTTAATGTCCGAAAGCACTTGAAAAATGATCACATTAGCCGATTTAAAAACTTTTTCGTTCCTCATCTTCCATATTCGCCAAAACGCTATCACAAAAATCCCCAAAATTATATCTTTCTTGGCCGATGAGTAACCCAACTAATCCCTCACATTCTGCAGATCATGAATCGAAAACAGAATAAGCGGTGGGATTCGGCACCAGCACGCGACACAACTCCAAACGGCATCCGTCATTCGACAACCAACGAACACGTGGTTTACCGATTCTTCCACTTCTTCACATAAAACGCACAGGTTGCTTCCAACATTAATATTCCTTTTGAATAACTCCAACTTCGTAGGAATCCGATTTAACCAAGCGCGCCACATAAACACATTGCATTTCGCCGGAACCCACTTACTCCATCGCATCACATTAGAAGTATCCTTTTCACGGCTGCTATGAATCCACTGCCTTGTGTCTTTAATGCTGAGAATTTTCAGGTTACAAGTGTTCCATCTCCACTCGTCTTTCTCTATTGTCAACATAACATCCGAAACCATTCGAGTACAAAGAATAAGCTGCTGGGTCTCTTGAACTGTACTCGGATATTGCCTCCACTCCCAAAGCATTGCAACTGTGTTAGTACCTTGGCCTATCATGTCTGCAACTTTGCACCATTTGTTTGTTTCCAACCGAACAGATCCGGGAATAAGAATCTAAGCGGCAACCGATCAATCCAAGGATCGATCCAGAATCTCACTTCGAAGCCATTACGCACCTTGCCTTGAAACAAACCATTAAAAGTCGATCCATTAACAGTCAACCCGGATCCACTTTTAACAATGATTGACCAAGCTCCCCTCACGTTAGTATTGCACGCCACCGATTGATACCTCCTAGATGAACCATGGATAGCATCAATCACTCTACGCCATATAGCCTTCGGCTCCAACCTATATCTCCAAAGCCATTTTAAAAGAAGCGCATTATTCGAGTCTTCCAATCTAGATAACCCAAGGCCTCCCTTGTCTTTCATTTTCGTAATCACTTCCCATCTAACCCAGTGGACCATGTTGATGTCTACATTGCCCCCCAGAGGAATTTCATAATCAAAACCTCAAGTTTGTTTGTAACCGCAACTGGGGCCTTAAACAAAGAAAAAAAGAAAGTTGGAAGACTCTCTAAAACAGACTTTATAAGCACCAACCGGCCAGCCATAGATAGAACCTTCACCTTCCACTTTGAAAGCCTCTTTCTAAACACCTCCACCACTGGTCCCAACTAGCAATCGTGTTCATATTTGCGCCCATTTGAATCCCCCGATATTTAAAAGGGAGCTCCCCCGGCGAGCATCCTAAGTCAGCGGCTTTGTCACAAATATTACCCCCATTAATCCCAATACCAAATAGCGTGGATTTAGAGATATTGATCTTTAAACCCGAGCATAAATGGAAAATTCTCAAAATTCTCTTGAGCACCTTAAAATTGTCCTCCGACAACTGTCCCATAATCATTGCGTCATCTGCAAAAAATAAATGAGTAACACAAGGACCATCATTAGGAAGCTGGATACCCTTAAACAAACCGTCGTCCGATGCCTTTTTAATAAGGCCCGATAACGCTTCCATAGCAATAATGAATAGGAAAGGAGATATCGGGTCTCCTTGGCGCATGCCTTTTTCACAGTCAAACTCAAATGTTGGGGACCCGTTAACCAGAACAGACGATCTGGCCGATGACAAAATCCCAAGAATCCAATCACACCATCTCTTTGGAAAGCCCATCTGTGTCATAACCATCAACACAAACCCCCAGTTAATGTTATCATAAGCTTTCTCAAAGTCTATTTTAAACATGAAAATTCTCTTCTTACGGCTTCGAGCCCAAGCCATCACCTCACTAACAACCAATGGCCCATCAAGAATGTATCTACCCGTAACAAAAGCAGTTTGGTTTCGTTAATCAATTTATCCAAAACCCTTTTCAGTCTGCATGCGAGAACTTTAGAAATAATCTTGTTCACCGCACCTATTAAATTAGTAGGCCTATATTCTCCCAACTCCACCGGGTCTTGAACTTTTGGAATTAAATGAGTTTAGAAATAATCTTATTCACCACACCTCACTAACACCATAATCTCATTGTTAACAACATTTTGTTTTGCAAATAAAAAAAATTAAGCATTAAATGAGTAGATTCAAGGTTTGAACTCAGCTGCACAATATGGCAAGCGATTACTATATATATCCACTAGAACACTCAGCTTTATTTGTTTAGTTTACACCTCAAAATGTCTACATTACGGAAAAAAGCCACTAAAAGACATTCATCCTCCAATTCATTGTCGGAAGCAAAATCCTATGATGAGGTCACGAAACATTTGGAAACACATCGATGTCTCAAAATTCGTCATAAAACATGGCGGTCTCAAATCATTTCACCTTTACGACCACCAAATTTGGTCTGAAGAAAAAAAGCAGGAGACGTCGCAACTTGGTCACAACAAAGCAATTGTGTAGGGTGTTTTTCTTATGGCAATTTCAGTTTCAAGAAAGGCCATTTTGGCCGTAAATCAATTTTCTAGTAGCCTCTTCTAAAATTAACCTCTATATGTATATTAGATTAAGAATTAGATATTAATAAAAAAACATGAGAAATTTTGATGCAACAAATAATGACTACTCAATATTTCATACATCAGAGCATTCACAGTAGAGCCTCTATATTTGTGTGAGGGGGGCCTCCATATTATATAGAGTGTGTATAAGTGGTTGTGAGTAGAGGAGAGAGAAAATATATAGATGAGACACTGTTCATCAGTAAATTTGGAGGGGACACTGTTCACCCTCCATAATTTTTTAATATTTTTAGAAGTGGTTGTGAGTAGAGGAGAGAGAAAATGTAATGATAAAAGTATAGAATAAGTATTATTAAATAGAAAAGGAGAGAGAATGGTAGTGAATTTTAGTGTAATTATAGAGATGGAGAAGGAGGATCTAGTGTGAATGCTCTCATAATGTAAAATATTGATCATGCCTTTTTTCTTAGTAATTATTGTTGTTTATTCATTTCTGAATCAATAATGTATTAAAAACTAAAATATTATTATATATTTGTACATATCATTTCGAATGCGATATTAAAGTTGGTTATCTAGATGTCTTTCTTTCTCTTTTTTGCTTTTTTTTAATTATAATTACCATCTGGCAATTCTAAGAATATTTTTCAAAAAAAATATGTTTGTGGGCTATATATTGGTTGATTTAATGAGATGGGTTTGGTCCAACAGAAAAGGTTACACCATCAAAAAGCTGTATAGAAAGTTGTATGTAAAGTCGAATACCTTTTTTCCAACTGAAATTTTACATATACCACTAACAAAAACCAGATTTTCTGCTCAAATCATTAATTATATTTGTGTGAAAAAAATTGATATCTTCTATATGAGCATGATTACATTTCTGTTAAGACAACTAACGCACCACACCAACTCCACTACCTACGTACTTATTAATCATCGCTTTTTTTTTCACGGGTTCCCGTAATTATATATACTATTACGCACGTAGAACTAAATTAACTATATATCTATCTTAGATATTTGTTGATTTTTTAGAAGTGGGTTGCTCTAGAATTCCATGATGACAGGATTTTTTTTTTTTTGGTTTCGAAAATGATTTAGTCACAATCTCTTACATAGCGATTTAATCCTTTTGAACCTCGCAATATGCAACAATTAGTCAAGGGTTTATTTGTCCTTTTGTCGTTAAAGTCGTTATTTCAATTACCAACATTCATTTGTTAGATGTTGCTAGTCAGTTGACACCATAGATGTTAACGCAAAGCGAAAGCAATAAAAACAATAAGATAATTTATCAGGAAAAGTTGACTAATTTCTCTTTGAAATAAACATTACATAAAGAGCCCTTTCATAAAGATATTTTGAATTTTCGAAATTACAAATCAAATGAATTAAATTAAAATTAACACCATAATTAAGGACATAATTAAATCACACTAATCAATGATTTAGGACAAGAGACCTAGGTATTTGGACCATCCTCCAACGCTCAACATCCCGTATAAACGTGTACATAAGCAAATAGACAACAAGTTAGGATTCTTTGGATCTGCAAAACCTTCTGATTGAATCATATTGACATCTTCAGTGATATGTAACTCAAAAACATGATTTTGACATCCATTTTTCATATCTCATAGTCATAATATCCAGCAATGACAAGAAAGATCCAAATTGACATAAGCATGGCTGCATGCAAGAAAGTTTCCTAATAATCAATTCATTGAGTCTGGGTAAAACTGTTCACATACTTGACAAGTCCGATTGTAGATGCATATTCATATGTGCCTGTAGATTTTGGGTCGTCCCAGTTGTTAGTTGTTGTAGTTTGTCAAATTTTGTAATGTTAAGTCTTGTATTTGATGTTGTCTAGGCGAATGAGTAAATGTAAGACTCATTCGTATGGCAGTTCAGGCGAATGAGGCGATTCGCATGAACGTTCTAGCGAATGAAAAATGTCTATATATATGGGTTTGAGTTTTGGGATAGTTAGTTAATTCGGTTATTGTTTAGCACCCAAACTCTAATCAAAACCCTACTTTTCCAGCTTATCTCTAATTAAGACCAATTGAGGCTGCAATATTTATCTAAACGTTGATTAATGAAAGAGATGAAGGTTATTATTGATTTCGAGTGTGTTTTTGGTATTATCTTAACATCATTTTGCTAGAACTTAGTGGATTCCGCACTCCAAGGTTTATAAGTCATTGAGATCTTGTTAGTTTGATTGAAATCGATCCTACAAAGTGGTATGAGAGCATTAGGCTTAATTTCACAATTGCAAATTGATAATTTTCAGTGAAATCAGTTAGGGTTTTGAGAGTTTTCTTTAAAATATGGTTTTTGTTTGAATTTGAGTGGATTTTGGTGTCTTTTCACAAATTCTTTCACAAAAGTTTATCCAAATCTAATTCCAAACAAAACCTATCCAATTTCGTTCCAATTGGTGAAAAAATTTCAAATCCAGATCAAATCCGTGTGTTTTTGAACTCAAAGATGATGAACACGTTTGAACTGGGCGAATGGCTGCTTCGTTGTAGCGAATGAGTGCTTAGTTTCCGGTTAATGCCAAACTTCATACGAATAAAACTCATTTTTCTCTCACTCGTGTAAATTATTTCATTCGAGTGTTCTTTTAACACGAATAACTCTTAGATATTTCTCATTCATGTGAAACAATCTCATTCGCATAATCGATCAAGTTTCTCAGAATTTTGTCTAAGTGTTGAACTTTTGACATTTGATACACAATGGACAACATTTGGGGATTTCCTCCTCAAAATCTTCAAACACGTGTAGGATCGACGAACGGGTCAACCGACAATCACGAGGGTTATATTCAGAGTGCGGAATCCTATGAATATGTTCTAATAACAGAAACAAACTTGAAACAAAGATAAACGAGTAATTATCACACACAAACGGGTCAAAAGATTAAAGTTTTCTCATTAAAACAGAGCACGAGTGTTACAATGATCAAACCAAGCTATCTCAGACCAGGGGAGGGTGTTTGGAGAGTGTGTGTCGCAAGAACTAATGATTAGGGTTGTGATTGGGCCTATTATACCTCCCGGATACGTGCAGACCCGTGAAGGCGATTAGGAGGCTATACCCCATGCTGCTATAGTCGATTAGGGCCTAATCGCCTATAACCAGCTCTAATCGTGTGAACAGTACTAGCGGTTAGGTTGTAATTGCCTACCACTAAACTGTAATCGCCTTCAGTGTTAATCACACCCAAAAACGCTTATAAACGTCTCCAAACACCCCGAAACACGTCCAAACATCCTATATACTAGCCTAGGGACATCATTTACTAACAGACTCCCCCTTGGACCAGGCTAGTATACGTACAGAGACTTCAAAAGACAACGTTTATAACATCGCAAAACAACTTTACAGACTCAAAAAACAAAAAACAAACATAACATAACAAGCAGCATCTTCAGTCTTCACTTCAGCTTGACATCGTCCTGATCCTTGTAAGTCTTGACCAGTCGCATCCAGCGTGAACTTTGTTGGCATAACAGAAGCGAATCACTCTCTGAAACTTCATTGCTTGATCTGCTTCGTCTGGTAAGTGCTGAATTGGATACAGGTACAGCGTCTCCACATCTTTCTCCGAACAGTTGTTAAGCCACATCGGGTCCCAAATTCTGATCTTTATGCAAGGTTTAGGAGAGTTGCCCAAGACTATTACTGCCTCGGTGGTAGCTGCATCATAGTGCCAATAGTAGAATGTTGACGAGAAGTCTTGTTCAACTGGGACGATTGGAATCTTTGATGCACAACTTGGTGGCATGATCTTATGTTCCCAAATTGGACTCTTGGTTATCGGATGAATCTTGTCTGTCTTATAGGACTTTGGATACTGAGGTTCAACTTTATCACATCCCGACGCGCTTTCTCGTTTCAACTTGGTGTAGAAACCTTGAAGAGTAGAGGCTTTCTCCTTATACAGAGGATAATCAAGTCGAACCAAGTCACGAATATACCAGAAGGGTAGACTGAAAACATTCTGAAAAGGTTCAAAGTACAATAGACCTTCCGGCCATTTAACTCCAAGCATCTTGGTGTGACTGACGTAAGCCCAGCTAATCACATTACCTGACATCTTCGACAGACGCTTCTTGAAGACAGACGCCCGCTCAGGATTTTTCTTCTTCCCTTTAGGTTTGAACCATTGAGGATATTTCTGCCTGATCTTGTTTTGTCTTTTTTCACTTCATCAGGAACAGGAGCAGAATCAGTCTTTAGCTTTTTCTTCAGCCTCATGTATCAACTCCTCAGAAATATTAGGAATTCCAGTTCCCGAATCATCAACAACATACTCTGGAGTTGGCACACTAGTTCCTTCTTCCAAATCAACCTCATTGTTCTCTGGATGCATCTCTGGTAGAGGACTTTGACTTGCACCGGAAGAATATCCGCGTGCGAAGCCGTACACCTTTTCCATATCATCCGATGTCATCTCAGGAGGTATCTCACCTTCTTCTAAGTCATACTCTGGAATAACAGGAGGAGGGAGTATGCCTTCATCATCATACGCGAAATAGTAGTTTAGAGGCTCTACAAACTCGACTAGAACTACGGCTTTCTTCATTGAGTCCCGCGGTTGCTGAATCTTGTCTTTCACAGGCTCCCCCTTAGCAGAAGAACCTGCTTCGGGATCCTTGCTCTGTCTGTCATGATCTTTCTTCGTACGCCTAGACCCAGATCCAGCTGATGATCCGCCACCACCTGTGGCTCCAGGATCACCACCACCTTTAACAGTATCATCATCATCCGATTCATCCTCACTATCATCCTCGTCATCATCTTCTTCATCGTCATCTGACTCTTCATCATCATCATCACCAGCACTAGCACTAGCACCAGCTTCTGAGCTTGTACCACCAGTGAGTCTAGGTTGAGTTCCAGCTAACTCGTTCACCATAGTCCTCAGTTTCGTGTTCTGCTTCTTGTATCTGGTGATTCTTCGCTCATTGTTGACATTAGCGAGCTGAAGTTGGCTGTCCTTGGATTCAACACCTGTAAGTCTCACCAAAGTGCTTTGGTTAGACTGTAACAGCTGCTAGTGAGATTTCATGAGCTGCCGATTCGATTCAATGATCTGCTGATTTGACAGTGTAAGCGCGTCGACAGTCGCTTGCAGCTCTTTGTTGGATTGAATTGTTTCACCGATCAGTTCTAGCATCGCCGTTTCATTTTCTTCAATAGTTGCATTCTTGGTTCTTAACTCAGCCATCTCACGCGCTTGTGCAACAACTATAGCAGTTAATTCGCTGACTTTGCGCTGAAGTTGTTCATTCGATGCAGATACTGAGGAAGAAGTCGGCTCATCAGTAAATTTGGAAGCTGACGGTCTAGCATCATGTCTTAGCTTCCGAATCTTGTCACCTATTGGATTTGAAACAATCTGAGAACTTGTCGCTGCTTCGGTAACTGAGACTTGCTCAGTGAAGATTACCGAAGTAGGCATTGACATGGTGACACTGGCAGGCATAGCTGCACTAGAAGATGTGGGAACTGAAGTGGTTGCTGCTGCTGTTGTCGTTGTGGCTGTTGTAGTTGTTGTTGCTGCTGCCGGGGAAGACGGAGTTCCAAAAGTTTCTGGAAGATTGAGAGTAGCACGTCTAGATACAGATCTCTTAGGAGTCTTTTCAGCTGGAGGTTATTTCTGTGCCATTCTCTTCCTTCCCCGACCAACTTCTTTCGTTGCTTTTGTCTTTTGTCTCTTTTGAGGAGGAGGAGTGCTGAGCTCTGCATCTATTTCTACAACAACATTGCCCTGTTCCACAGTAAACGTGGGATCTTCAGCAAGAGCTTTCTCCTCGGCTGCGCAAGCTTTCTCCTCGAATAATTTTCTCTTGATCTTTTCCTGTTTCTTGGCAAACGTATCAGGAGAGTCATCATCAGTATCTTCTGAGTCATCATCATCTTCATTAGTGATGTTAATAGGGCCTTCTTCTTCAATCTGTCTCTTTCCTTTGGCTGCACTGGAGGGTTCACTTGCATCAAGAGACTCCGGATCAAACATATCATCATCATGTGTAAGTTCTGCATCAGCAGTACTGCCCGGAACATTATCACCCAGTTCTATTGTCGGTCTTCCAATGATATCATCGTCTTTGAATACTTGTCTGTGGATAAGGATGTCATCTTCAGATTCACTTTCGTCGTGTCTCCACCTGTTGCCTGGTGGTGACTCATAATCTTCTTTCGCCAAAAGTCCATACAAACGTCTACTTGAAGGATACTCAGACTTTTGCTTGTTCTTGTAGGACGACATTCTGTTCAACTCTACCTCGTCTATGTCATTGATTTTGATAAGCTGGTCGGGATCTTTTGCCAAATGCGGAATCTGACTATCAATGATCATTTGCAGGAAGCGAGGATAGACGATAAATGGAGTCTTTGTCGTCTTCTGTAAGAGTACTTCCTTCAGATGATGCATAATCATAACGGAGAAGTTGAATGGCTTGTTCAGTGTTAGGGAAACAATTGCTGAAGCTGATGTGTCTCGGATTGCAACGAACGTCTTCTTTCTTGGAACGATACACTTCAAAACTACATGAGTAAGATACTTCAACTCTGGCGGCAGATTCCCCTTCTGCAACATCTTTTGTGCCCTCACATCGCCTGCATACTTCATTCTGAGAAAGCCGCCACGTATCAGAATAGAATCAAACACAATCGGATCATCCTTGTTGTCCCTGAACTTGAGAATCTCCTGAACCATATCTTCAGTGATCATCACGTCTTTCTGTTGCACCTTGCTTGTGATAACAATAGGATGTTGATGCACTATTATGTGGACGTCACTGTCGAATAGACTAGGGTTGAGTCTTGTATTGTATTACATGAGATTGTGGTGATCCATAAGAGCATTTTATGCATTTGATGCATTTGTAAATATAGACCAAAACTTAAAGTTTGGTTCGACCTTAGAGATGGGGCGAACCTGCAGAATTTGCAGGTTCGACCTAGCTAAAGGGGCGAACGTGGCTTTAGGTGTTGGACTATAAATAGCAATCTCATGTGTTGGTTTTCATTTGAAGATGTGAGTTTATGCTTTGAATGCTCTCAAGGGGGAGGTCATGCCCGACCTCCCCCGGCCCCGAGATAGATGTTTATCCTACTGATGACAGTGTCTGTAACCGTTTATGTAGTAAAACGAATCTGTGATGACGTTGTTTTCGTATGTTTCTGTCTCGTCTCAAATCTCCCGTCTGAAACTGAGTTGTTTTTGCGTATTCGATCCGTGAATTTGGTTTTTAACCGGATTCTCATAGGATTAGACTTGACATCAACCTTCGCGTTCTGGTAGAATTCTAGCAGGATGTTCTTGTACGCAGCGTGGCTTTCAGAGATGGCGAAGTTTATCTTGGAGCGCTTTAGAAACTCTATAACGCCTTCGAACTTCTTGCATTTTGCCTTCTTAATGGGTCCGAGAAAGGCACAGCAGTTGTGGCGATTAGACGTTTCATATTGCATTATTCTATATCACAAAGACACAACAAAATTATCACAAACAAGTCAAAAACGTATAAAACGGACAAAATCGGACACAAGTTTGACAATTTTTGGTCAACATAAAGCTATAGGCGATTACACCTTGTAATCGATTATAACAAGAGACGATTAGGCTAACCATTAGGGATTATACGCGATTAGAAGAAAAAATTGGCCCAATCGTGTTACTGTTCACACGATTAGGATGCCTAATCGCGTGACAGTTCCTGTGTTCACCGATGTTTGCCAAATTCTTAAATGGGTCGTTTTGAGTCCAATTCATGTCACATTGGAACATACATGAACCGGTGATCAAAACCCCTAACAAATTTTTCATTAACAGGTTCAAATTCGAGATTAATTGATCAGTTTATAAAAACTAGGGTTCTAAGGGTTCATGAAATGGGGTTTTCTGATTTGAAGTTGTTTAGGATCAATCTTTGGTACTCAAGGATTCTTCCAAACCCGATTAACAAACCCTCATCAACATTAAACAATAACAAACAACGTTTGATTGAAAATCACCCAAGAACACTCGTCTAGGGTTTCGGTTAGAAAAACACGATTTAAACCCTGAAAACAATATGTTTAGATCTGAAACTTTGAAGAATTAATACCTTGATTGTATAGAACAAGTTTCACAAATCTAAAAATCACGGGCAATAGGGTTTGGTTATGATTAGTTTAGAGGGAAAGTAGCTCAACAGTTCGTCGTTTTGAAAATAATGAAGAGCAGAAGCCAAGTGTTTCCTTATATACCCCTTTGTAATCGCTGCTACAGTAGCGCGATTAGGGACGTAATCGTGTAATGGAATGGTGTAATCGCCTGAGATCCAAAGCGAGTAGGGTCCTAAACGCTTAAAGGTTCAAGCGATTAGGACTAATCGCCTAAAGGATCACAGGATTACACATTAGGTTTATCTCTTGAGCAAATGGTCTAGTCGCTTATAAGTGAACACGATTAGAGCGTAACCGTTTGTAAATACACGCGATTACCCCTTAATCGTTTAAATATATAAACGATTAGACTCTAAATGCATCTGACTTTTCACACAAATTACCAAATTACCCCTGCAGCACCAAAACTCATATTTTTGACCCATTAATGTTCAAAACATGCGTTTTTCACCCCGTTTTAACACGTGACTCAGATGATGACTCAAATCTTTGAAAAATATTCATTTTTCAACCCCTGTACTTAAGAGAAAGTACGGTTTTGACCCGACAAAAACACAATTTTCAATTAGTTGATTTTCTGCGTTTTATTTATGAAGAAGTAAGATTACAATGGATTAGGATTCCATCATCGGCAATCAAGAATGATCAAACATATAAAACTAAACAGAAAATAAACGAAAACATGAAATCAACTAACTATACACTATCATATTTTTGCGAGTTTCGACAGTTAGGGAATCATATCAGTGTACGGACCATGCTAGAACCCTTATATGTTCAATTTTAGATTAAATTAATAAGCATCCTACAACGACTGCCAGTATTGTTGTCCACCTAAACTCAAAATCAAGTTTTATCGCTAGGCACTTTAGATACGTTAAGGTAATATTAAGACTGACTAAAGGTGTTCTCCGCACACGCGACATATTCCTGCGTCAAGGCATGCACAAAGCTTCCTCGTAACCGGTGAATAAGCTGTTGTCATCTGTATTTACAAGGAATGGACTCAGTGGTGATCAGGTCTGCAAGAACGCTGCAACAGAGAGACTAGTGAGATCCAAATCAGGGTTCAAGTCAAATACCGTATTTTTAATTTTTCACGGTACGATGCTTTAGGCATATGATTTGATACCTTAGAGCGATTCTCTTTGAGAATAGGGTTTTGGCATTTACGATCTTTTCGCTCTTACAGGATTCCCAGACGTCTCCTTATCAGAATTTATTCTATTTTTGTTTTTCTTTTGTTTTTCTTTGGGAATGGCAAAGAGGTGTCTCAGTTGTAGGCTGCGAACCCAACGTACGTCACTTATGCCACCCCATTTTATTCTGAGAGACGTCCAGTTCACCCTGGATATAACAATCTCTTAAAGACCAGAAACCTCGGATTTTGGCAATCTATCAACAAGATTTAGGCTTTTAGACCATTTGCCAACGCGACGTTAATCCACACAAGGCTCAGTTGATTTAGGTTTATATCACCGTGCCGAGCTTGGAAATGATTTCGAGCCTACCAACACATCATTGTAGAGGCTACTTATCAGATCCAATATTTTTAAGATGATAAGGGTCCAGACAGTCCGACTGATGGGTTAATATCATCTTCCCTATTTTCACCAAAGAAACTCATTTTTGCATTTTTCAATTTTATTCAATTTTTTGATTTTTGGATTTTCTCAATTTTTTTATTTTTCTGAATTTTCTGATGTTTTGGTATTTTTCTGAATTTTCTCCCCCTAAAAATCTAAAAATTTGCGAAAAGACAATAGTTTTGGATTTTTCTGATTTTTGAAGAAAAATATTTACAAAAACGATTACCGATGAGGATCTAATCCTGCTTTTCTTTAATGCCGTTTAAGATTAACAGATACTCAAAAAGAGGTCCGTCAAAAGCTTTGGTGAATAAATCGGCACGTTGGTAATCCGTGTGGATTTTAACCATATCGATAAGTTTCTTTTCATAGCAATCGCGTATGAAATGATACTTAACCAAGATATGTTTCGCCTTGGAATGTTTAATTGATTCTTTAGCGAGAGCTATAGCGGACTCATTATCACAGTGAATGGGAGTATTAAGAAATTTCAAACCGTAGTCTCTCATTTGTTGCTGTATCCAAAGAACCTGGGAGCAGCAGCTCGATGCAGTTACGTATTCCAACTCGCAGGTGGATAAGGCGACTGAGGCTTGCTTCTTGCACTGCCACGAGACTAGTGTTGGTCCCAAAAACTGGCATCCAGTCGATGTGGATTTCAAGTCTTGTTTGCATCCGCCATAGTCAGCGTCACTAAAGGCGATGAGGTCAAACTTATCGTCATTAGGGTACCATAGACCTTTGGTCGGACAAGCCTTTAGATAACGTAAGATCCTCTTCACAGCAACCAGGTGGCACTATTTCGGCCTTGACTGGTATCTGGATAGTAGACATGTCGCGAACATTATGTCAGGTCTTGATGCTGTGAGGTACATAAGTGAGCCAATCATTGCTCGATAAAGAAAAGGATCAACGGCTTGTCCTTTCTCGTCAGGTCCAATCCCGTGACTGGTCTGAATTGGGGTGCCTACTGGAGTTGAGTCTTCCATCTGGAACCGGCTCAAGATGTCAGCAACGTATTTGGTCTGATGGATGAAAATCCCCGACTCTTGTTGTTCTACTTGTAGACTTAAGAAGAATTGCATCTCCCCCATCGAGCTCATCTCGAACTTTTCCTGCATAAGGTTTTCAAAATCCTTGCACATAGCATCATTAGTAGACCCAAAAATAATATCATTGACATAAACCTGTACCAGAAGACGGTCACCACCCTTTTCCTTGGTGAATAGGGTGCAATCCTCAAGTCCACGTTTGAACCCGTTGGATATTAGATAGTTGCTAAGCATTTGATACCATTCACGCAGAGCTTGATGGAGTCCGTACAACGCTTTGTTCAGTTTGTAAACTTTATCACGATGAAGCGGATCCTCAAACCCCGGTGGCTGAGCAACATACACCTCTTCCTTCACGATACCATACAAAAAGCACTTTTCACGTCCATTTGATACACCTTAAACCGTTTGTACGAAGCGTTAGCTAAGAACATCCGGATAGCTTCAAGGCGAGCAACTGGAGCGTATACTTCGTTGTAATCTATTCCTTCGATTTGACGGAAGCCGAGGACAACTAATCGAGCCTTGTTTCTAATAATTACCCCGCGGTAATCCCGTTTACACTTGTAGACCCACTTTGTTCCAATTTTCTTCGCGCCTGGAGGTAAGTCAACTAAGTCCCACACTCCTAGCTTTTGGAACTGCTGAAGCTCTGTTTGCATCGCATCAATCTATGGTTCTTCTCTCAAAGCCTCTTGGACGGTTCTTGGTTCCATCTGAGAAACATATAGAGCAAAAGACCAATTATTCTGGTGACCTGCTTTTCTAATTTCCGAATAAAGAGCCAGGGTAGTTGCGTTGTCACTTGGACTAGCATTTCTGAGCTGACTGCGTGTCAGCACTCTGCCAGCCGGATCACCAATCACATTCTGCAGTGGATGAGTGTCGTGAATCCGAGATTCCGGATGTGCCGGCACTGGATAATCCGAATGCAGATTGAGACTTTCAAGTCCTTGAGAAATATTTGTCTCTGCGGCGCTTGAACTGAAGGGAGCAATGGGTTGCGAATTAAAACCTGTGAAATCAATCTGTAGACCAATTTCAGGAGCTGCTGAAGTAGAAGGACCAGCTTGAACATTCCCTCTAGGAGGAACTGGAGCTGTAGTGGTAGATTCACCATTTCCAGCTAGATCTTCAGTAAGAGTTTCCCGAGACTCTGCATATTCCTCATCTGAAGAAGATTCCATAATCTCTGACGCTTCCTGAAAGACTTCCTCAACTTCAACTGCTGCGGTTTTACCAGGGGAACCCGTGGATGCAGAGCCATCAGATGCGGCAGGCCCAGGCGCATTAACCACGATCGGACGCATTAGCGGTGAGCTAGCTGCGTTTTCACACTCCTAATACATTTGCGCCACAGCATCATCTACCAAATTATCCACGTTGAAAGAATCAAATAAACTCTTATAGTCGAACAACCAATCAGGTCCAACATCGGGCGCATTGACAGTGTAACGTTGAACATCAACATTAAGCCAATCTTCAACATTATTGGTTCTTTTGTTGTATACTGTCTTGTTAGGAGTGCTGTATCCAACAAAGAAACCTTCTTCTACCTTCACAACAAACTTCCCATCTGGATGTATCATTATGCATGGAGCTCCGAAAGGTTCCAGAAACTCTAAGTTCGGTTTCCTTCGGTTCAGAAGTTCGTAAGATGTCTTACCAGACCTCTTAACCGTAAGAACCCTATTTAGAGTGTAACACGCGCAGTAAACTGCCTCGTTCCAAAACATGACAGGCAAGTTTGAGTCTGCGAGCATTGTCCTGGCTGCCTCAATAAGAGTTCAATTCTTTCTTTCTGCAACCCCGTTTTGCTGAGGAGTGTACGACGCTGTGAATTCCTGATGAATACCCTTTTCTGCACATAATGACTCCATAGCATGGTTCTTGAATTCTGTTCCATTGTCGCTTCGAATCCTGCGGATCTTCAGCCCATAGATGTTTTCTAGTTTGGTGAACAGATCTTTCAAAAACTCAAATGTCTCACTTTTGTGCTGCATGCACACAACCCAAGAGAATCTTGAATAATCATCTGTGACCACCAGGCAGTATAACTCCCCATTCTTGCTTTTGCGATTGACTGGGCCGAGCAGATCCATGTGCAACCGCTCGAGAGGCATACTGACTGAGTTGACCTTCTTAGGTTTGTGAGCTTTCTTCTTCTGCTTCCCTTTTTTACATGAGACACAGAAGTCATTCAAATGGAAATTCTTGACAGAAACACCTTCCACAAGCTGATGCTAAACCAAGTGATTCATCTTCCTCAAGTGTATGTGCCCTATTCGTCTATGCCACATAATAGACTCCTTCTCTGTAGCTTTAGACAGAAAACAAGTGACCTCCCCCTTAGCTGTTATGGCTTGACTCATATCCAGAACATACAGGTTGTTGACTCTTGGAGCTGAGATCATAATCCATTGTTTCGGAATCCTAATGCCAGGCTTCAGAATAAAGCAAGCATTATCATCAAAGAACACTGTGTATTTCTTGTCACAGATCTGTGAGACACTCAGCAAATTGTGGTCTATCTGTTTCACAAAGCTTATCTTCTCAAAGCTTACAATTCCATTACCCATACTGCCTTCTTTTGTGATGTATCCCCCTTTGTTACCAGCAAAAGCAACATACCCCCCGTTGATATTCTTGATGTCAAATAGCAGGGATAAGTCGCCTGTCATGTGCCCAGAAGCTCCACTATCAACAATCCAGAGGCTGCTGATAAGGCCCTGTGGAACTCCCTACACAACATTCAAAGTTTAGTGGTTAAGGGGGGACCCAAGCCTTCACGGTCTTGGGTCTTCCATCTTCATCTAAAGTCGGAAAATCAACCCACTTTCCGTTAGGAGTTGGTGTTGTTCCCGATGGTCCGGCAGTGTTAGAACTAGTAGATGATTCTCCAGTTTTGGTTGGTGACTTGGGTCTCCAAACCTGTTCCGGTTTCTTTGGCTTGGGCTTCTTCTTTGCCTTGGGGCTAGAAGGTCCAGCCTCAGATTCCTTTGGTGGGACAGTTTTTGGATCCACTTCAGACTTAACTGCACGTGGACCAGCTTTAGGGTTACCATGAGGTTTAGCTGCAGCCTTTGTTTGTGGCTAAGGCGCTGCTTGAACCTTTGTGGGAACTGGGCCCCCCCTCGACTGTGGACCCCTGCCATCAACTGGCTTTTGGTTCATAGCAATCTTGTTTCGGTTGTCATAAACTACCTGCTTTCCCTGTTGTTTTTCAGTATGTTTAGGGGAAACAGGTCGTTTAGTATTGCTAGAACTTGGAGCATCATTTGCTTCGATCCTTTTGCGTCTCAACTCAGGGCATGCAACAACTAAATGCCCACGTTCCCCGCATTTGTGACAGGACCTATACTCCTCAAATGGTGGAGCATTGGCATCCTTACCCTTTTTCTTAGACTTTGTAGCAAATGAGTTCTCATGTTTTAAATCCTTGAAACATTCTTTTTGCCAGTTAGTTTCAGGATAGTTATCGACCTCATTGCCTGAAGATCTAACAAACTGAGTAACATGCTTTCTAGGGGATTTCTCCTGAGCTTGATTTTTAGGGTTCAAAGTGTTCTTCTTTTGATTTTTATTTTTGTTTTTCTTGGATTGATTACCCTGACCATGTTTCCCTTGTCCCCATTTTTCTTTTTCAACAGTAATGGTGGGCTCTTTCCATATTGTATCAACACAACCAGGTGCCCTAAACCTTAGAGGACATACCTCATCAGCATAAATTTTATCAGATCCTTTCAGTTTGTAGAACACTTTGACATTTTTACCATCAGAAGTTTGCACTTTCGGTTCAGGATCACACAAGATGTGATTTTGGATAGGGATATCCTCATTCTTTACCGGTGCATACCTCTCTGGTTCATCAAGCACATCATCTGAGAAATCTGTCTCGCAGACACTAACATCATCAGCAAACTCACCAGCTTTGGCAGCAACAGCAGATGGAGCAGCCTTAGTGACTTCAGCAGGTTTAACTGCTTCTATCACTTCAGGCGCAGGTGGAGCAGCCTTAGTAACTTCAGCAGGTTTAGTTGCTTCTGTCACTTTGGCCGCCTCTACAGCTTTAGCTGCTTCTGCTGCTAAGTCCACAAACTCCTCCTTCGGCTGGATATCATAGTGATGATTTTCGAATCTCACCGGTGGTGGACATTGAGAATATTTGGGACTGGTGGAATTGCTTTCTTTCTCTAAGTGTTCAATGATATGATCAAGAACATACTTGCAGTTCAGGTAACTCTCAAGTTTCTTCTTGATCTTCTCATAGTCACAATTTACAATGGCCAAATGTTTCTTAGTGTCTTCTAACTCATTAATGTAATTGTTTATAGCGATTTGCCTGTTTTCTAGAGTTTTAGACAATTAAGAAACATCCTTTTTGTAGTTTTCAACTGTACTTAGAAAACTTTTCTCTTTTTGTCTTAAGGAATCAATTGACCTTTGTAAAGGACCTACATCATCTTTTAAATTCAGATTCTCTTCAGTTAATTCTTTGATTCTGAATTTTAACTGATCACACTCAGGAGTGTCTTTCTTCAGAGTCTCAATGGTGATTTTGAGCGCCCTCTCATTAGCTCTCAAAATATCATTGCTTTGTCGGCATTGACTTAAAGTCAGCTTTAAAGTTCAGATTTTCGTCTGTTAAGACATCAATTCTGTACTTAAGCTTGCCACATTCTACACATTCAGGTTTAGAATTGGAAGAAGAACTTACCTTGTTAGACGATTCTGTAATTGCCATCAAAGCATAGTGAGCAGCTGTCTTCACAGTTCCGAAGAATGCGGCAAGGTTGTTCTTTGTGCAGTCAGCATCAACAAGAAACGACCTTTTGCTGATCAAGGCATCTGCTTCAGCTAACATGTCTTCCAAATCCACCTCCACATAAGAATCACAATCAGAGTCATAGTCAGAAGCTTCAACTTCAGGAATAACAACTTCGGACTGACTCGGACTTTCTTCAACTTCATCTTGTGCATCAGACATTAGTTGGGCAAAACATGCTGCACCACCCTGCGGAGCCTGTTCTCCAGTGATTAGATGATTCCAGTTGAAACCTTCATCTTCTTGGATTACCAGGGCTTGATTATTGTTTGCAGGAGGCCTCTGGTTCTGGTTGTTTACTAGGACAAGAGCTCGTTCAGTACTTGGGTTAGGTTGTGTCTGAGCTTGTTGCCTCTGGTTCTGATTGCCTCTGTTGTTGTTGTTGTTGAAGGGATTCTGATTTCCCTGTTGCTTAGGCCGGTCACATTCTCTTGCAAAGTGCCCTTTGTTGCCACAGTTGTAGCACGTGACCTTAGTTTTATCAAACCCAAACTTAGTGTTGTTGTTGATCAGCATATCTCTCCTTCCAGTTCTATCCATGTAATCCTTTGCCCTTCTTACAACACTCGCAAAGTGCCACTAGATGTCTATCAGATCCGTATCGTCTTTATCGATCTGTGAATAATCCTCTTGCGTGAGATAAGGATTCTCGATTTGTCCTAAAACTAGCCCACTATAGGAATTGACCATGGTTGACAGTAGAGCCATGTGTTCTTGGGCTAACTCTACAGTTACCTTCCCAAAACCCGCAGTGTTCAGCTGCTCTGTGACTGGATTGGTCCGATAGCCACCTTGACTTGAAGTCGAAGCACCTCCATATCCACCATAGCTTGTAGATGGGGAACCACCAAACCCTGACGAAGAAGGTCCACCAAAGTTTGAAGTTGCCTGTGCTGGTGCTGCAAGATGAGAAAAAGGATTAACACCAAATTGGTTAGTATTATAATTCAAAGGATACTGGTTTCCTTGACCCCAATGAAAGACTGGAGGAGGAACATCAGATGGGGGACCATAGTTGTCAAACACATAGACTGGATCAGGATTAACCACGAAAGCAGTCTGTGGTTTGGATCCACCCACACTGGTGTCCTGAGGAGGATTCCCTTAGTAGATGTGATGTGTGTAAATGTATATATAAAAATAACACAAGCTTTAATTAAAACAACTCACCTAAAAACTACACACGCACGGCAAGTGTACCGGTCGCAAAGCAGTAAACAGATAAGACCGAGTATCGAACCCAAAGACGCGAATGCAACTCTAGATCACAACCTATACCAAAATACTAGCCTAAATAAATATATACTTAAATGGGGGGTATTTTAAACTACTAATTATAAACTTAGAAGGAACTAAATTAAAATAACCTCAACTGCTTATACGAAACTAGGAACTTGGAGAAATCAGATAGGAAGAAGGCTGGTTACTTAGGTAAAATCCCTAGACACTAGTAATAAATCCTGAATCTGGTAATTAACATGAGACCCTATTCTCATCTACCTACTCTCCTCCTGCAGGTAAAGCTAGCAAGCTAGAATCAAGGCGGGACAAGTGTAGAAATGCTAAGATGGATCTGGATCGCCCTAGCGTACCAAAATCCCACAGAAATCAGATTAAAACCTCTCCTGGATTAAAACCATCAAACTATGAAGCAGACTTAAACTCTAATGAAGAAAACCTAGGAAAACTCTAAACACTGACAAGTAGCAACTCCCGCCCTAGCGCTTGTCAACTACCGAACAATGTCTAGTTAGTTGCCTAGCAATCTCGAGTTAGATTTCTCACCCTCAAGAATGGACTGCACGTTTTAGTTAATTTATTATATTAGTTTGTTATACTTGTGTCGTACTCCAACTCCAAATACTAGCACGCTAACCTAAGTTGACGAACTATATTGATTTCAAGACCTAGGGGGTATCTCTACATGCCTAGCTCAACAAAACCAATAAACGAACTTCAAATAAAATCAACACCAACACACATATATCAAATCCAACAATAAAAGTTAAAATCATGTAATTCTACACATCAAAATAAAAATAAAAAATCATTAAATACTATATAGAACGTGTCTAGTTCATAAACCTAAGCAACCATAAAATATTTAGTTCATAATTATAATTAGAAACATAGTCATAAAGGTTCGAAAAACAAGTATAAACATGTCTCTAAAAATATAAACGAAGTAAACAAACTACTGGGTCTTCAAATAATTAATCTTTAGTGCACCCGAGACCTTCTCTCCTCCAAAGCTCCTTTACTCGATCTTATGTTGGCAGCTTCTTTTTTCTTTCCAAGATAATGTCGAAGTCGAATTTCGAAGTGGAATCAATATCAAAATCCTTCTGCCGTCAATTACTTATACCCTTATAGTAATCTCAAAAACAATTTTTGTGTGCAGCACCTTTTTGACTTGGGCCGAGCCCAAGTCTCGGTTTTTTTTTATTATTATTATTATTATTATTATTATTATTATTATTATTATTATTATTATTATTATTATTATTATAACTCTGTGCTTTTGAATCTGTTGTTTTTGACTTGACCAAAGTAGCTCGTTTACGCTCCAACGTTTATGAACACATGCTCTCAAGTGTTCGTGTCTCAATTAAAATTCCTTCGTTTTTAGCTCACTTTCTACGAACACCTATAAAATATAAAACGAGTAATTAAATACCAAAAACTAATAAAAACTATACAATGATAAAAATAGACGAACAAACGAACACACGCCTAAAACTACTAAAAACTATATACAAAAGACTAATTTATGACTCAAAATACATAAGAAAATAGATGTGTTTTACTACACATCAAGATGTTGGGATTCTGATGAATGAGCGCCTTGTTTGCTCTTCTAATCTCTTCTATTTCCTTGTTCTCCAGCTCTGCCACGAACTCAGTAATGGAGAGTGTCTGACATGCATTGTTGGATTTCTGGATCTCCAGCCATTGATGCCAGTGAGAAGGAAGCGCATCTGCTAATCTTTCTACAAGTTCTGCAGATGTGTACATGACCCCGTACTGATACATCTCGGACATCAGATGGTAGTATCTTGCAGTCAGGTCTCTCAGCGATTCATTCCCAATTGCATTGAAGTTCTCGAATTCTTTCTTCAGCTGATCCATTTTAACCTTTCGCGTCTTCATATTACCCTCATTCCATTCAGCAAACGCCAACCAAAGCATTTGCGAAGTAGTGCACGGTGCAAATTGATGAAGTATGTCTTTGAGAAGTGCCTGCTTTAACACTGCCATCGCCTTCTTTTCATAATTGTATTTCTTCCTCTGTTCTTCAGTCATATCTTCCAGCGAGATCGGAGTATTAGAATTCTCCACCATCGGCCTGCTGTACCCATTTTCAATAGCTGACCATACAAGACCGTCGATACCCTCAACATATGTCTGAAATCTGCCCTTCCAACCGTGGTAGTCGGACATGTATTGCAGTTTCGGTGCCCTATTCGAACTACTCGTCTCTAAGTCACTTAAGAGAATGGAAGATAGATGATTCGTCTGTGAGTTTGCAGCAGCCGCGAGTGCCCACTGATTCGTATTCATTGCCTGCTGTTTAGCCGCTAGCGCCCACGGATTGGTTCCGGCAACATTCGCTAGCGCCCACGGATTGGTTGATTCAGATGTCCCCACGGGTTCGCCATGTGTTTAAGTTCGATAAAAGTCCGATACTTAGTCAAATTTTCAGTTTCAGAACCTTATAGGCGATTAGGGGTGTAATTGCTTTAGTTATACGTGGATAGGAGTGTAATCGCCTATAGTATACGTGGTTACGCGTAATTGCTAGTGAACAGTTGAGCGATTACGAGATTATAGGCGATTAGGGTTCAACAGGCGATTAGGGGCTTTGCCACACACAAGTGAAGGCGATTAGCTCCTAATCGCATACAAAAACAGAGAATTGAAGACGATTAGCTGTGTAATCGTGTATCTTGAAGAAGATTGGAGGCCTAATCGCTTATATGAGGGCGATTAGGCTATCCACTCAAAAAGTTTGGGCGATTAGGTCTGCGTAATCGCCTGATCTGATCTGCAGCCACACTTTTGCTCAAAAACTACCATTTTTGCCACAAAATCTTATCCAATCCCAAATGATTAGAAAAGTTTCCAAAATAGTTTTAGAACAAAACCTAATAAAAAACACACGTTTTTAACCGTAAACACACACTAAGATTTTGAAAAACATGGTTTTTATCAAAAACTCAAAGTTTCAAAGTTCAAACAGGTTTTTGGATAAAAATCACAACTTTTACACTAAAACCCACCTGTTTTCACTCGTTTTTGTTATTAAAACACTCGTGATACGAGCCTCGGCTCTGATACCACTTGTAGGATCGACGAACGGGTCAACCGACAATCACGAGGGTTTTATTCAGAGTGCGGAATCCTCTGAATATGTTCTAATAACAGAAACAAACTTGAAACAAAGATAAACGAGTAATTATCACACACAAACGGGTCAAAAGATTAAAGTTTTCTCATTAAAACAGATCACGAGTGTTACAATGATCAAACCAAGCTATCTCAGACCAGGGGACGGTGTTTGGAGAGTGTGTGTGGCAAGAACTAATGATTAGGGTTGTGATTAGGCCTATTTATACCTCCCGGATACGTGCAGACCCCTGAAGGCGATTAGGAGGCTATACCCAATGCTGCTATAGGCGATTAGGGCATAATCGCCTATAACCAGCTCTAATCGTGTGAACAGTACTAGTGGTTAGGTTGTAATCGCCTACCACTAAACTGTAATCGCCTTCAGTGTTAATCACACCCAAAAGCGCTTATAAACGTCTCCAAAGACCCCGAAACACGTCCAAACATCCTATATACTATCCTAGGGACATCATTACTAACAACACGGTATACCGATGTGGGGCGACCACCTCGAATCCCGTAGGAATCTACTTAGCAGACACAAAAACGTAATCGGCCTTAGTGTGTTCTTTAGGGATTTCTGAATGGCCTACTCAAGGAGACTAAGTGCTCCTTAAATAGGTTCCACACGGGCCTCAACATCTACCCTTAACTTACCCAGTGGGCCGAGACCCAGTTAAGGGCTTGCCTCCACATCGGCCCAAGATTAGGCCCAGTAAGATATAAAATAAGACATGTAATAAATCATAGAGAATGATTGTACTGTTGTCGTGACGTGGCATCATGCGACTGGCCGCAGGTCAGGTGCCATATGATTAGCTGCCGAGTGTACTATTGTCCCCTCTGCAGCCCCTCGTTAGTGGAGATCCTTGCTGAGGTGGTCCCAGGTGCTTCCATTGGCTGGCGTGTGCAGAAGATGTACTGTGTGTCTCCTGCGGGTTCTATCCAAGACACGTGTGATTCCCCTGCTGGCTGATTGTGCAGCATGCTCCATGCCACACGTCCTTGGGCCCTGATTGGCTCATACAACATTGTACGAGCGTGGAGGTTATCTCCACGCGTCTCTTTCTGATCCCGTTTTCTAAACCTTGGCGGGTGCTGGTACTCTTGCGTTGCACCCGCTTGGCGGTCATAACCCACCATGTTGATTCCGCCGCTGGTTAATCAGTTGAAGCTTTGGGCCTTGTGGACCTGTTCAGGTCTTTGGGCCAGAACATTGGGTATGGGCCCATATAAATTTGGGTCCCTACCCCTTCAATATCATTTTCATCTTTTATGCTTTTAGTTTCCTTAATCTCAGATGGGAAAACAACTAGTGGGTTGTGACAATAAAGTTTGTGAGATCTGTCTCATCTGGTGACTTTGAGTAATTGTTACGCATAGGAAGAAGAATTGCATTGTAACCTACACCTTAACTGGTTCTTTGGGTGATTTGACTCTCAATGATATGATCGAGGACATACCGAGAGTCCGAATAACTCTATAACTTCCTTTTGATGGTTTCATAGTCACATGGTGCTACTCCTAATACTTTCTTGGTTTGTTGCAAATCGGTGATGTAGTTGCTAATGGCATCTTGTTTGTTTAAAACTGTTCATTTAAGCTCACTAACATCTTTCTTTAAGAACAAAACCGTTTTTTTTAAATTCTTTCAATGCTACATTAGCATCAGTGCATGACCTCAAATCATATACTAGACTTGTGTTATGTTCTTTAAGAGTCTCTAACATACCTTCTAGATTTAAGAATTTATCACATATAGGTTTAGAAGAACTTACCTAAGTATGCTGCTCAGTCTTATTTTGAGTTGTCAGAATTGGAGTATCAACATCTCTAACTTCTATCCTTTCTTCCTCCCTCTGAATCATCCTTTCCAGATGTTGAACACTCTACATATGTGCTGCTGGTTAACTCATAACTTTATTCATAAGTGGTGTGTGTGGGTTTTACAAGACCTAAACTTCTTTTTTTTTAAATGGCAAGTTCCCGAAGAAATGCCAAACTGGGCAGCTCACCTCTCAACAATGAGGAGAAAATGACCCGAGACTTTGACGTCCCAACCCCGAAGTACCCACCTCCCAGTGTTGTGATATAGACATCTAACGACTCTAAACTTTTATGAACAACTTGCCGGTGATCGGAGCATGTCCAAAAAAGCTACCATTAATATCATAGAGGAGTTGTGACTAACCAGAACACGTTCATTCCCTACTTGAATTAATTAATCTTTCAAAAAGTGATTGGTTTATTACTAATTGGGCGGCAATATAGTAATGAAAGAAAATAAAGACTGTTTTCTTCCAACAGGGTTCACAAATCCTTGATTTGCACCAAAGCTATCACATAGACAATGAAGCTAAGTCACACAATCAAGTCTAGGCTTATCACTAGGACCAAGTATAAAGACCGTTGATGTGTGTAAATGTATATATAAAAATAACACAAGCTTTAATTAAAACGACTCACCTAAAAACTACACACGCACGGCAAGTGTACCGGTCGCAAAGCAGTAAAAAGATAAGACCGAGTATCGAACCCAAAGACGCGAATGCAACTCTAGATCACAACCTCTACCGAATACTAGCCTAAATAAATAAATACTTATATTTGGGGGTTAAACTAATAACTAAAATAAATTAATTAAAACTAAATAGATTAAACTTAACTTAACTCGGCAACTAATATGAACTTAAGGGACTGGATAAATCAGATAGGAAGAAGGCTGGTAACCTGGGTAGAATCCCTAGACTCTGGTTATAAAAGCTGACTTATGTAATCCGGTTGGAGACCCTGTTCTCACCTAATAGACCTCCTGTCAAGGATAGCCGACTAGACTCAAGGCGGGACAAGTATTGAGATGCTAAAATGAAAGTGGATCGCCCCAGCGAAACCAAATCCCACAGTAATCCTTTAATCAACCACTCTTGGATCGAAAACTCCCAAACTGTGAAGCAGACTTAACTAATACGAATGAAATCCTAGGAAAACTCTAAACACGAATAAGTAACCGGTCTCGCCCCAGCGATAACCAAACTACCAAACAATGCCTAGTTAGTCAACCTAGCAATCCCGAATTATATTCCTAACCTTCGGGAAGGGATTGCACACCTTAGCTAATTGATTTTAAAAACCGGTTAAACTTGCGCTATTCCTAACTGCAAGAACTAGCTCGACAACCTAAGTTAATCAAACTAGAATGGTTTCTAGATCTAGGGGATATTCCTATATGCCTAGAACATCAAAACCAACAAACAAGTAATCAAATCAAAAAGCGCCAGCACGCAAATATTCAAAATCAAACATAAAAATTAAATCATGTAACCCAACACATCCAAAACGGAAAACATAAGTCTTTAATTAAAAACCATAATCTAGTTCATCATCCCAAGTCACCAATAAAAGGTTTAGCTCATAATCTTTAGAAACATCATCACAAAATAAATAAAAATAGTGTTGATCATGTCTATAAAAAATATAAACGAAAACTAAACCAAACCCGGGGTTCCTTGAATATTAATCTTTAACGTGCCCGGGACCTTCTCTCCTTCACAACCCTTCTGGTCGTTCCTTCCTGTTCGTCGCTTCAGTATATGGCTGTTCGAATAATATATTCCTTCGAAGAGGATGCTGCCGTCCAATAAATTATAATATGCCGCCGTCGTCGAAGTCAACATCTATCCTTCTAATATTAATGCACCGGCTTATTATTGTTGTTATGAATTGGATTGTTGTTTGGCTTGGGCTACGGCCCAAGCAACTTTCTCTTTTTTTTTTTCTTTTAATCTTATTATTATTATTATTATTATTATTATTATTATTATTATTATTATTATTATTATTATTATTATATACTAAGCTTCTGACTCGGGTGTTCTTGGATCAACCAAAGTTTCTCGTCTACGCTTTAATGTTCATGAACACCTACAAAATATAAAATAAATACATAAATACTAAAAATGACACAAAACTAATAAAAATATAATAAAACGCTAAAATGAATTAAATAGACAAGTACAAGCCTAAAACTAATAACAACACTAATAAAAAGACCATAAAATGACTACAAAATACATAGGAAATTAGATGTGTTTTGCAACACATCAAACATCCCCACACTTAACTCTTTTTCGTCCCTGAAAAAGCATACAATGGAATCATAATTAAGATAATTGGTTTCCAAATTATTTCAATACTTTTTCTTAGCAAGGCAAAACAACATACTAAATGCAACTGCTGGTATTGTGGTCCACATAAACCCAACCACCGACTGATCAAGCCCCCTTTTGTGTTTAATCAATTACGTTCAATTTTATTCAATCATCTAAGGGTCTCACACTCAAGCGTCTCGACTCCATCCTAATCCCGAATCAAGCTTATGAGGCAAGGAATATTATCTACCACTTTATATAAATACCCTTATGCATTGAGAATCAAATATGATGGAAGATGGATGAAGTTTATGAGCTTAGACATATTTTTTTATACCTAACCCAGAGGTTGTCTCAATCAGAGTCACCATCCCCAAGAGCGACAGCATGAGCTTCGGTATATTTTTTTTCTTTTTTTTATCTAGCTCAATTGATGGATATGTGGATTCTTTTTTTTTTTTTTTCGGGCGCCACTTTTCACCGGATTTATTCTCATAAAAAGGATCAAGTGTGCCATTTGATTCAAAATACTTATAGGCATTTACTTATAGTGGTACCTCTTATGCTATCAACGGTTTCAAACTTTGTCAATCAATCTAAGGCGAGAACCCACAAGATTTCATGATTATTATATTATTTTATATATTCTAACACTACTTGGGAAACTATCACAGTCAGCTGGGCCTACCAACACATCACAAGCAACATGCTCTCTACCTTATTATTTTTATCTTATACATATAGTATTGGAAAACCGAAAATCCTAATTTTACCTATCATTTTCCATTCAAAGGCATACAAAATCATGGACTTTTTTTTCTTTTCAGTTTTTTTTTTCTTTTTTTTTTTTGAAATAAAGACTCAAACTATACTAAAACGCAGTTCCCATCCCCACACTTAAAATTGCACATTGTCCTCAATGTGTAGCAAGAAGGAACTAAACATAAAATAGAAAAAAAAAATTAAAAAAAAATAAAGTGGAACAGACTCCCCTGGTAATATTGCAGTAACATCCTCGCAAAGCGTGTCGTGAGTTGTCCCATCCAAGTGCAAAGCAACCGTATAGCATTTCATTCGCGGTTGCATCAATAACCTGCAAAACAAACACTAAAAAGACAAAAAGTAAAATGAAAAAAAAAAAAAAAAAAAAACACAACTGTGTTGGGATGACTGTTTACAAAAATTATTTTTAAAAGGTCGCCTCGCCCGAATGGAGATTGAGTACGGACGAGAAGATCCCACTATGAAAAGAATGCAGACCATCCCCACACTTAGACTCAAACAAAGACACAAACTAAAATTACTAAACAAAATACCTACAAACTCTACAACTTGGAAAAACCAAAGTATTAATCAGGTGGCTTATATTTAATCCAACCCATGTCCAACCCGTTCAATTCTTTTCGTTCACCATTGTTTGTCAAAAAACAATTGGTGAAAATATAAAGACGTTTGAAAAATTCAAACGGGTTAGGCCACCTATCCCTAGACTTACCTGGACCAAACCTGATATGTGGATGTGGCATGTGATTCTGGTCCATGTAACTGCGAGCCTTCTCCCGTGGTGGTGGCCATGGTGGCAGTGTAATATCCAATGCCTGCACGGGCCGGCTGTGGTGTTCTTCTTCTTCCACCACTACTTCTTTCTCATCTTCCTTGTTTGGTGGCTCCTGAATTTCCACAGTCAGGCATCCTCTCAATAATGCCTCTAAGATATCGAGGTCACCTACTGGGTCAAAATCTTTGTCCACTTCTGGAGCTGACAAATCAACCAACTCGTCACCAAACTCTGTTTCCCAATCAGCTGCTTCTTGAAGCAGGTTAGTGGTGTCAGCCTCTTCCACCACTTCTTCCTCAAACAGCCAGCCTGTGGATTCTGAAAAATCCATATCTTCCTCAGCCTCCCCTATCTTCTCAATCATGGCTTTCCTATGCGCGTCCCAGGCTATCCTTTCTATCTTCTCATTATCACTCCAGACATCCGCCTCCCAAGGATATGCTGCTGAACTAGAGATCTGGCAAGGCTGCTCATCCTGCTGAACCAAAGGTGGGACTAAGGCGTCCATTATGGTCTCTGGTTCTAACCCTGAATCCATCTCGTCTGGGTCATCATCTGTGAAATAAACCTGCTGAACTGGAGGTGGGACTTCAACGTCCATTATGGTCTTCAGTTCATCTACCTGAGCCTCTAGCCTCTTAAGTGCCGCATCTTGTTCCCTCAAATAGCCGGTGCGCTTGGATAGCAAAGAATCGATATCCTCGAGCATGAGTTGTTGGTTAGCAAGGAAGGCGGCAAAATCGGGTCTAGTGTGAGACGAGACATCCCGATAATCGGGATGTGGATACAAATGTTGGCTAGGTGGATACTCTGACGAGCAACCACCATGCCTTTCCTCATACATCTCATCTTGTAGACGATCAAGCCGACTTTTTATTCTATCTAGTGACTCAGATGTTGCAGGGTTAAACCACCGGTTTGCCTGTGGGTATGAAGGCTGGTATGACTGATATGGCTGCGGCTGCAAATACGTGTTAGAATAATAATCTGTGGAATACCCCGATGAATATGAATGAGGGCATCTTACGGTAAAGTGGGGTCCTCCGCAGATCTCGCACATGATAAAAAAAATTATATATTACGAATAAAAAATAATAAGAAGAAGAAAAAAAAAACAAAAACAAAAATTATTCACAAAATAGTAGACCAGAAACGGATCGGATAATTCTCAAGAGTGCCAATTGCGTCCCCGGCATCGGCGCCAAAAACTTGATGTGTGTAAATGTATATATAAAAATAACACAAGCTTTAATTAAAACGACTCACCTAAAAACTACACACGCACGGCAAGTGTACCGGTCGCAAAGCAGTAAAAAGATAAGACCGAGTATCGAACCCAAAGACGCGAATGCAACTCTAGATCACAACCTCTACCGAATACTAGCCTAAATAAATAAATACTTATATTTGGGGGTTAAACTAATAACTAAAATAAATTAATTAAAACTAAATAGATTAAACTTAACTTAACTCGGCAACTAATATGAACTTAAGGGACTGGATAAATCAGATAGGAAGAAGGCTGGTAACGTGGGTAGAATCCCTAGACTCTGGTTATAAAAGCTGACTTATGTAATCCGGTTGGAGACCCTGTTCTCACCTAATAGACCTCCTGTCAAGGATAGCCGACTAGACTCAAGGCGGGACAAGTATTGAGATGCTAAAATGAAAGTGGATCGCCCCAGCGAAACCAAATCCCACAGTAATCCTTTAATCAACCACTCTTGGATCGAAAACTCCCAAACTGTGAAGCAGACTTAACTAATACGAATAAAATCCTAGGAAAACTCTAAACACGAATAAGTAACCGGTCTCGCCCCAGCGATAACCAAACTACCAAACAATGCCTAGTTAGTCAACCTAGCAATCCCGAATTATATTCCTAACCTTCGGGAAGGGATTGCACACCTTAGCTAATTGATTTTAAAAACCGGTTAAACTTGCGCTATTCCTAACTGCAAGAACTAGCTCGACAACCTAAGTTAATCAAACTAGAATGGTTTCTAGATCTAGGGGATATTCCTATATGCCTAGAACATCAAAACCAACAAACAAGTAATCAAATCAAAAAGCGCCAGCACACAAATATTCAGAATCAAACATAAAAATTAAATCATGTAACCCAACACATCCAAAACGGAAAACATAAGTCTTTAATTAAAAACCATAATCTAGTTCATCATCCCAAGTCACCAATAAAAGGTTTAGCTCATAATCTTTAGAAACATCATCACAAAATAAATAAAAATAGTGTTGATCATGTCTATAAAAAATATAAACGAAAACTAAACCAAACCCGGGGTTCCTAGAATATTAATCTTTAACGTGCCCGGGACCTTCTCTCCTTCACAGCCCTTCTGGTCGTTCCTTCCTGTTCGTCGCTTCAGTATATGGCTGTTCGAATAATATATTCCTTCGAAGAGGATGCTGCCGTCCAATAAATTATAATATGCCGCCGTCGTCGAAGTCAACATCTATCCTTCTAATATTAATGCACCGGCTTATTATTGTTGTTATGAATTGGATTGTTGTTTGGCTTGGGCTACGGCCCAAGCAACTTTCTCTTTTTTTTTTCTTTTAATCTTATTATTATTATTATTATTATTATTATTATTATTATTATTATTATTATTATTATTATTATATACTAAGCTTCTGACTCGGGTGTTCTTGGATCAACCAAAGTTTCTCGTCTACGCTTTAATGTTCATGAACACCTACAAAATATAAAATAAATACATAAATACTAAAAATGACACAAAACTAATAAAAATATAATAAAACGCTAAAATGAATTAAATAGACAAGTACAAGCCTAAAACTAATAACAACACTAATAAAAAGACCATAAAATGACTACAAAATACATAGGAAATTAGATGTGTTTTGCAACACATCAACCGTACCAACACCAAGTGAGATTTTGATAGTAGAGGATTAAGCCACAAAGTGTGTATATTTCAATCTACAAATGGGCTAATCACTACTCGTGGAATTAGGTTAGCTTGCAAGTGCGCGGGTTGTTACACACCGCGGGTACAATCACAAGTCCATCCACTTCTAATCAAAACACCCACAAGACCAAATACTAAGCGATTAATTAGTTAATTCATTAAACAAAGTTTAAAGTAGAAAGAATTATTAAGAACACAAAACACCACTTTAAACAAAAGATAAAGTATTTATTTCATACCAAGTTCCATCTTTACCCCAGCAACACCAAGAGAAATCTAGCCTAGCATGGTTGATATAACAAGCTCACAAGGTTGGTTTTGTGTAAAAAACATGGTGAGGGTTATGGAGATTTCCAGTGGATTCAGGTGATTTCAGGTTGTTTATCTCTCAAATGTGGTGTTTACGGAGTGATCCCAAGCTCCAAAGGACACTCAAAAGTCCAAAAGATGACTAAAACTTCGTGGAGAAGTGTTGGTTTTTGATATGGGAAGGGATGATCAAAGTGTGGAGTGGAGGCCTCTATTTATAGGCAATTCAGACCCTGCACGCCCGTGCAGCTTGTAGTGGCGCGCCCACGCTCGACAGTTGGTACTGTTGAAGAGTCCTCTCGTGTAGAATCTGTTGGGTGTCAGGGGGTGCACGCCCGTTCCACTTCTTTGGCACGCCCGTGCAGGCCAGTTTTGCACGAATTCTTATCAGTCTTGGTCTGTTGGAGCCTTGGGGAGCACGTATCAGTTGGCACGACCGTGCACATGTGTTAGCACGCCCGTGCAACCTTGTAATGTTGACTTTTTGCCTTTTGTTGACCTGGAAATGTTGACTTGTTGACCCGAGACAGTTGCACGGCCGTGCACGGCTGTAAGCACGGCCGTGCTGCATCTAGCATAGCATCCAAGTCTTCAATTCCTTCCGTTTTGTGTCGTTTTCACTTCTTTTCAGCTTTTTACCTTAAATCCTGCAATTATCAACAAAGAAAGATAAATCATGATAAAACTAAGATAAAAGCACAATTTTGGGTGTAAAATAGGTGAAAGTACGTGCAGTAAACATGTCAATTTCTCACCACATCAATAAGTAGATGGTTCACAATCATCACATGACATTTCTTCATAAGTCGTTGAGCTTGAAATGGAGCTCTGACTTTCCTCACTTGAACTCTCATCTGATCCACTGCTTTGTTCCTCTGAACATTGAGCAGTGTCTAAGGATTCTTCTTCATTCCGATCTCTTGTAATCCTTTCACACCCTTTATCCGCATGTTCAACCGATGCTTTGACTAAAACTAGATTTGTCGAATCCTTGTTACGGCTTCCGGTTTCTTTCTCGCTCACATAGATCCTTTGGACGCTATGCGACTGATTTGCGGACGTGGTGAGTCCCCTCGGATCTGTCATGTTGACCTTTTGTTGATGTGAAGTTTGAAAGAATGGATCACATTTGCCAATTGGTCGTATGTCTTCAGCACAGATGATTTAGGTCAAATAGTTCAAAGATTTATTTATAATTCATTTAGTTAACAAAAGTCAACTATGGGTGATGTTTGGACAAAGTCAGACTCAATGTATCACACGTATGAGAGAACTTTCAGGTGTATGACTGACTTAACACACGTATGAGGACCATCCGTATGAAGAACACACATATGAAAGGCACACATATGAGAAAAATTCAACATTGTTTATCACACAATTTTGATTCAAATAGTTTCCAAAACCACTTTAGAACATAGAGCAATAATCCGATCATAAAAAGCATTCCATGATAAGAAATTCAAGCTAAAAACCATGAAGAACACATGTTTGAAGTTTTTCCTAAAATTCTCAAATCGTGTGATATTTTAATGTAAATTTGATTTAAATATTATCAAAAGCAGTTTCCAAACACAATTACACAATTAAATCAACAATCAAAACATCAAATAGACTAAAAAATCCCAAAAAAACCATGTTTTAGCTCAAAATGGGTCAAAAATGGGATTTCAATTGCACAATTGCAAAACCAATATACAGAGCTGATGCTACTCACTATAGCAACACACGTGATATGAGCCTCGGCTCTGATACCATTTGTAGGTGTTTGGATATAGGTTAGAATGATATGGATAAGATAGAGAGCACACACACAATATCACACACACAAATGGGCAATACTTTGTTAGAATATTGCAAAAGTTACAAAATGATGAAGTCATGGGGGTATTTATAGGCTATCTGTCATACGCCTGACATGTTCCAGGCGTATGACACTCATACGTCGAGGGGCTCAGGTGTATGACACTCTCACATGCCTGAACCTATACAAATTCCTAAAATACCCCCTAGACTCTATAAATGCTACCCGAACATTTCTAAAACGTACATATGAGATTCTATAATCATGCCTACGGCTAATATCGACCTATCACTAGCTGTGGACATACACAAAATGCACTAACAAAACTTCATCCTACGTATATCAAAATTGTCATATGTTTATCTACAGATATCTAGATTATCATACGTTTATTCTATGCATATGAAAATTAACCCTACATATATCCTACATATACACCTTATTAGAATAAGCAAAAGTTACAAATGTTGAAGTCAAGTGGGGTATTTATAGGACATGTGTCATACGCTTGGCATGTTCCAGGCGTATGACTCTCATACGTCTGACTCATTATATTTATCCCCAAAATACCCCTAGAACTCTAAAATGCTACCCGATAACATCCAAAACATAAATAAATGATCCTATAATCATGCCTACGACTAATATCGACATATCACTAGCTGCAGACATACACGAAGTGCAATAACAAAACTTCATCCTACATATATCAAAATTGTTATATGTTTATCCACAGATATCTATATTATCATACGTTTATCCTACACATATGAAAACTCATCCTACATATACCCTACACATATTAAAATTATCCTTCACCTTAAATTATGTTTGTTTGGAATCAATATATTTTGTAAATAAATTTTGAGGTCATTTATTTAACTAGCTTATAGAGTTTATAAAACATCAATAATTTATTTAACATTGAATACAACTATTAAATGAAAGATTTTCATTGGTTAAATTTTTTTTTTTTTTGACAAGCATTTTCTTTTCATTTGATCTCTCCATTATATTAAACTAAACAAACAATAAACCAAATCATAACTATACTTTTACTTTTAAATCTTATTACCCTACCGAAAAAGTTAACATATAATCTCACTTTTTTTCATTCAATTATAATAATAAATCTAAAAAAGCTAAAGAAAGTAACCAGTAAAAAAAACTTTATAATAATAAATGTCACGTGACACGTCTAAATATATCTCTATTAGGGTGGTCAAGGTGGTTCGTGATGGCCACCCCATGCCGCCCCACCAATTACAGTCATCAGGTCACGGGTTCGAGTCCAAGGGGGACCGAATCTGTTTTCTTTTTAGCAGCTTTTTTATTTAAATCAAACAACTATCATAATACATTTAATTATTAAAAAAGTCAACTTTGTCCAAATTTTTTATAAAAATATCCTAGTTTCATAAAACTCTGTAGTTTATATTTATAATTTGACTTTCCTAAAAAGTATAAATTTATTATTTTTAATGTATTTATTTAGTTTAAACGATAACTAATTCATTAAAAACTCGTTTTTAATCATTTTAATACCAAAATTTTGTGGAGTTATTTCTAACCATATAAAACTTTTGGGTAATTTTATTTTCTGTGATAAAATTAATTTTTACCTATTTTTACAATTTAATCCTATTTAATTGAGTTTATTCAATTAAATTCTATTTTGAATGAAAATAATATGGAAAATAATTTTTAAAATTATTTTTCAATTATATCAAGTATTAGCCTCTGTTATAAAATAAAAATGATATTTTCTTTACACTTTATTCATATTTATTTCCTAATTATTTTTTATTAATAATAATAAATCAATTTGAAAATATAAAAATATCAAAATTATGAATTTTAAAATTCTGAAATAAATTTCAATATCTCGAGATGAAATGACTTATGATTTTTATATTTATTTGATTTATTACTTTTTTTTGCTATTTATTCCAACTTTTATTTCATATTTAATTTACATAAATTCAATTATTTAAATTCAAGTTTGCTTAATTTTCAACGCATTTAATTACGGTTCATGTTTCATAATTTGAACTAATTATTGTTTGATAACTGAGTATACATTTTTCTTAAGTATAAAAAATTATATAAACCCAATTATAGTTCAAATCAAAAATTCGAAAATCCCCAATTCTAGTCAATAAAACCCTAAGTGCCCAATCTTCAATACCTTAGATTTTAAGAGTCATTCCTTTGCAAATTAGTTATTCATTTAGGTTAACCCATTAGGATAATTCTAATACAAGTGCCCAATCTTCAATACCTTAGATTTTAAGAGTCATTCCCTTACAAATTAGTTATTCATTTAGGTTAACCCTTTGGGATAATTCTAATACAAATCTCGTGGTTCAGTTGAATTCATGTTGTTACGGAAACTCTGAGTATTTCCTATCCCCTTTTTGTTTTTAATCACTTTTGGGGTGTTACATGTACACTTATACAAATTGCACATAAAAGTTCACATTTTTTGAATATAATTCTAGTACTATGTTAAGACACTACATGTAGAACACATTTGTACTTAGTGAAATCATAAACCTTGTACAAGCCGACCTTACCAAACAGACTTTTTCTTGCAACAGATCATTGACTTCTTAATTTGGTGTTTAGTAAACAGACCATAGCAGTGGGTCTGTTTATGTTTTCTATATTTTGGGCAGTAATTGTCTTAAAAAAAGATATAGAATTCCCGTGTTTTTACATGGGATTTTACCTAGTGTGTGTGTGTGTGTATAGGGGAGGGTTATCGTGAGAACGCTAAATATCGTGAGAACCGTGAGAACAAGTAAAAAAATCAACCAAAATTAATTTTTTTTTACTACAAACCTCATTATAATTAAAGTACAACATTAATATATGAATTTTCTTTCCAAGTACTTCATCTTTTCTTGCAAAAACACTTTCAAGTTAACTTTTTACACATGTTTAAATGAAACAGTTTACACATGTATAAACAGTAAATTTAAACATGTGTAAAAACAATTTATTTCCGTATACGTTTGAATTTTTATGCACAAATTGTATTTTTGAGATTTATTTTAGTAATAAAGATAAGTGTAAAAAGAAATTTTGAATTTGAATGGTTTTAGATGACATTCTCGCGGTTCGCACGAAATATATATGTTCTCAAACTAGCCTTATCCTATATATATATATATAGGGGAAAGTTAATTTGAGAACACATATATTTCATGCGAACCACGAGAGCGCTATCTAAAACCATTCAAATTCAAAATTTCTTTTTACATTTGTCTTTATTATTAAAATACAATATCAAAAACACAATTTATGCATAAAAATTTAAACGTATACAAAAATAAATTGTTTTTACACATGTGTAAATTTACTGTTTGTACATGTGTAAACTGTTTAATTTACACATGTGTAAAAAGTTAAGTTTAGAGTGATTTTGCTAGAAAAGATAAATTATTTGGAAAGAAAATTCATTTATTAATGTTATATTTTAATTATTATTAGGTTCGTATTGAAAAAAATGATTTTGATTAGTTTTCTCACTTGTTCTCACGGTTCTCGCGATATTTAGCGTTCTCAAGATAACCCTCCCCTATATATATATATATATATATACTAGTGTGGTGCCCGCGCGATGCAGCGGGGAACACAAACACTTCTAAGCATGTGTATGGTTCAGTTCAGTTAGATTATGAACCTCAACCGAAACTAAAACCAAAGTCATCAGTTAATAGATCTTATTAACAATTGGTTACTTGGTTAGATTATCTGTTTTTAGTCCGATTTAGTTAATTTTGGTTACTAACAAAAACCAAACTTTGGCAAAATTTTTGGTTGGATATTTAAGAATCACGTTTGTAAGATTACTATTCAATAAAATATATGAACATTATAGCGAGGCATAGAGTTTGCGTGAAGCTAGAGACAAAGAAGATGGTATTGAAAGAATAGAGAGAAAAGACAGAACAAGTGGCGAGGATAAATGATTCAAATTTCAAATTTTAAAATATTTGAACCCCCTCTTTTTCTTCAACCACTACAATTAAAAACCCCTTTACTTAGCTTCAAATCATATTATGCGTATAATTTGCTATGTACTTTTAATAAAAAAAAATAATTTTTTACGTGATTAACAATATCTTGGGGTGAACAATAATTGAACCATCAACCAAAATCAAGCAAGAACATACAAAACCAAACAAAAATTAACCAAAACCGAGTTAACCTAATATTGGTTTTTATTTGCCCTTAGTTAAACAAAATTAACAAACCGAACTCAACCATGCATATATTTATATCTTTTATACATTATTTTTATGTATTTATACCTCCATTTTATGTACTTCTAAGCAAAAATTTTATGCTATGTTTGGTTTGGTTATTAACCAAAATTAACTAAACCGAACTAAAAACGACAATCTAACCAAATAGACTGAACCAATTAACTGGTTGGTTAATAAGAACGGTAAAGCGATAATGTCAATTTTTGTTTTGGTTAAGGCTAATAACCGAACTGAACCGAACCGAACCCAACCATGCACCATTAGAAGTGTCTGTTTTCCCCATTACATCGCGCGGGCACGCTGTTATGAATATATAAATGGTTCCGTCTGACTGATTTCGGTTAACTAAGGGTACAAAAAGAAAACTTATTTAAAGTTAAATCGGATGTTGGATAATTCAGTTTTCAATTAATTTTGGTTGTCTGTTTTTGTGACACCCGGCAATCTCCGGTAACTAACTTTCGAAAACTTAGTAAGTCTACCTTAGCGAGTTGCGCATACGTTACACAAAACAGGGTCAGTCGAGTCGAGTCGCATACCATTGGGGTTTTAACATACGCAAGTCTCGAGTCCCGGGAATTGGTGAACGAGTGTGAACGTGTTTATTTCCATGTATTATGTGTTTATAATCATTATGTGACTTGTCGGTATGTGAAAACGTGTTAACATATGTTAAAACGGAGTTTAACGCGCAAAATACCCTGCACCAGACCCTATAGGCGATTAGGGGACCCTAATCGCCTATATGAGGGCGAGTAGCATTATCCTATAGGCTATTGGGCACTCCTATAGGCGATTATGGGGCTAATCGCCTATAGTGAAGGCGATTAGCAGCCCTAATCGCCTGATAAAGCTGCATAATCGCCTATAAGGTACCTGGCGACTAGAAACACCTATAAATACCACCCTTGACCTCCAAAACACCATTTATGCAACCCTAGTCGTCCCATAACCCTTACCAACACACAAACACTCTCTGGAACTCGTTTTTACATCAAAACATCCATTTCCAAGCTTATTCCATCAATTTCTCTTAGATCCAAGGTGTGTTCTTCAAACCCAAACCTTTAAATGATTATATTCTACTCCCTAAACGTCCAGACCTGACTTATAAATGTTTTTGTCCTTGAAAATCCATTTAAAACTGTTTTTAAACAAACCCACACCTTTACATGTGTTATATGTGTTATATGTGATTAAAGATAAGATTTTTAGGATTGAATCATGGTTGTTTTTGTGTTGTTATGATGTTCATGGCTGTTACAAGTTAGTATGATGATGTCCTAGGAGTTTTAATGGTTTTGGTTGTGTATTGTTGATACTTGATGTTTTGACCCATTTGAAGGATTTTGGATGATTAAGGATGATATGAGGTGTGTTGTTGATTGTTTGATGTTAGGGTTTGCTCTAGGATGATGTTAGAACAGTAGGATGCTATCGGACAACGTGGTTATGTGATTAAATCGGGATATTTGCTATTTAGGGCAAGTTCTTGCATGTTGATGTGATGTTTTCTTGATAAGTTACTATTTTGGGAAAACGCTCGCATTCGGGACTGTTAGAATGATGGAAACTTAGGGGTTTTGCTTGAAAAATGTTTGTTAATGTGTTAGGATGATTATTGGGTGTTTTTACACGTTTCGGATCTGATTTGGAGGGTTAAACGCGCGAAAAACCACATCAGCTGTGCTATAGGCGATTATGAATCCTAATCGCCTATGCTATAGGCGATTAGGGACCTAATCGCCTGAATGGAAGGCCTACTCGTGTATACTATAGGCGATTAGGGTCATAATTGCCTTCATTTCATGCAATTGTGATCCTAATTGCCTTCATTTCATGCAATTGTGACCCTAATCACTAGTTAAGCCCTGAATTGCATACCTTATGACCATAATCGCCTGAAATGCATGTGATTAGCCCTAATCACATATAATAAGGGGCGATTAGCCCTTGTAATTGCCTGTTGACAATCCCTAATCACATGTTGACTTTCCTAATTGCATGCTAAGTTCCTAATCGCGTGTAATGCTGCTATAAGTGTATTTTGACATTCCGAAACCCGATTTGACACCTAGGAACATGCTAGGAACCCCGTGACATGCCTAGTAATCTAGTAACACGTGTTTGGACTTGTTTGTACGTTATTTGACCTATGTGTTAGAATCATTGAACTTTAACGCATGTTAAGTACTAAGTTGCATGAATTGTGTATGTGTGGATATGAGATGAACATGGGGAGTCTCGGGTCACCAATGGGATGTCGAGTCTTGTACACTTGGTCGGTTTAACAGTCAACGTGTTTTTCAAACGAACCTGGTTATGGTCTGGACACTTGGGGACTATTTGGCCTGCGGGTCAATGGTTCGGGTACTCATATCCATTCGATAATAGGTTGCCGATACTAGGGCTGTCATTTGCATTGTCTGTGGTTTATTAGAAGAACGCAATCTAAGGTGAGTTCACGGCCCCACTTTTTACTGGTTTTGCTTTCGGGGGAGAAAACATGCTGGGTACTGGTATTCATAAAACGTGTGTCAACTTTTGAGTATTCATAAAAGGTGTGTCAACTTACGTTTTCGTATTCATAAAAGGTGTGTCAACTTACGTTTGAGTATTCATAAAAGGTGTGTCAACTTACGTTCGCGTGTTCATAAACCTATGATTTACTAAGTATTCATATTGGTAAAACTTACAAGGTAGTCGTTGGTTACAATACGGTATTACTTTCTGGTAGTCTTGAATTCTTTATGTATTGAGGTATTCTTTTGGGTTGCTATATGATTTGTTAAAGTCCCGGGGGAAACCATGAATGTGAGGTGGTTGCACAACGGGGGAAATATGGATAGATCTATTTGGGCGTGACCGGCCCCACCCGTCGGCTTGGAGGGTCGGACGGGTGCATGTTGTCTCTTAGAGTATTCTTGTATTCTTGTATTCGGGCAGGTGGTATTCTTGTATGCATGTATGCGTGTCCAGTAATGGTTTTCCAATCGTAGTAGCGACATGTATTCATTTTGGATGGCATTCTTTGAGTAGCATTCTCTTGGTCGGTTTACGTATGGTTTGGTCTACTTTGGAATATTCTTTGGAACTAACTAAGTTGTTTTTCACAAAAACCTGTGAACTTACCAACATTATATGTTGACGTTTTTAGCATATTTTTCTCAGGTCGTTAAGGTAGCAGCATTGGACTTAGGCGCACGGAGTCTCACTTGGCGTCTAGGAGTTTAGTTTCATGGTTTCAGAACTTTCAGACTTCAGTCACGTTGTTTAAAGTTGTAATAAAGATTTTAAAAAGCTTCCGCTGTTGGTTTATGTTATGAAATTAAATGTTTTTATTTTTACGTATTTTATCATATAGTGTGGTTTATTGTGACCGTTGACTTGGATCCTGGTGTGTCACACGCCTCGCGGTAGAACTCCGCAGGTGGAAATTTGAGGGTGTGACAGTTTTTTGGTTTGGCTTCAGTGAACGCTATAATTATTGCTCACTCCTAGATATTATTAATCACGCAGCAAAAAAAATTTTTAAATTAAAAAAATAGCAATACTATACTCAAATTAAAGATAATAAAATACCCATTATTATGATGTAATTTTTTTATAAAGTATTGATCTATGAAATAAATATGACTATTTAAAAATCACAGGGGATTATTTACTTAAAATAAGGAAATGAAGTTTAATTAGAATTAAAATAACCAAAAGTCAAGTAAAGTTTAAGGGATTAAATTATAACTAAGATGAGGTATTAAAGTGTAAAAGTGTTTGAATGACTATATTACACTTATTATAGGGTTGTTAATTAAAATAAAGTTCTTAACTTTTGGGGATGTTAAAATACTCTTGACTCATGCATTATAATATAGTATATATGTATAGGTTTAGGATACTTTGAAAACTCCTATGAGTTGTGAGAACCATAGGAACCCTTTTGGACCTTTGATCTTAATCATTCAATGGTTGAGATTTAATCTAGGAATTGTTTTGTCATTTTGTGGATTATAGAATTTAATTATAATTTATAATTAAAATAATATGCCTAAAGGGTAATTTGGGTATGAAATAACATTTGTTTATCACTCTTCTACAACACACCATCAGTCTTCACTTTTTTTTCAAGATTTTCACTCTCTTTCCAAAAAATTGCAATAAAACTTGCCACTAACTCAAACCAATTACACCAGTGTAAGAAAACGAAAAACATAACCAAATTACAAAATCTTGCAATAAAACTTGCCACTAACTCAACCAATTACACCATTGTAAGAAAACAAAAAACATAACCAAATTACAAATCTACCAAAAATATAAGAAACCTACATCTAAACTAATTCTACAAAAATCTTGTCCACTAACTCAAGCAATTACACCGGTGTAAAACTGTTCAACAATTCAGATGCTGTCTGCACAAACATAACAAATTAAATGAATTAAAAAATGAAATTATTTAGTGGAAATTATTTCCACAATGTATCAATTTACACCAGTGTAGAAAAGGAAACAAAATACTTACAAAATTCCATAAATCTATCCTAACACAATTAATAAAATCACGAAATCAAAAACGTGTTTTACGTTGGTGTAACCCCAAATGTTTATTAGAATGCTAAACAAAAAGCACAAAAAAAACCATGTTTACGTTGGTGTAACCCATTAGTGATTGAACAACAAAAAAAAAAACAGTTTACATTGGTGTAACACAAGTGAGTTGAACAATCCAAAAAGGATGCACACCTTTTTTCTGAATCTAAAAACCATGTTTAAGTTGGTGTAAAGAAACCTACACTTTAACCCGCTCTCACCTCGCCTACTATAAACGATTCTATACTTGAATGTACATAACATAACCTAATTCTTCAATCTAAACATAACTCAATTGCATTTTTTAGTGCAAGTTAATTACTTTATAGAATATATATAAAAAAATGTTACAGACCTGAAGGAGACAACAGGACCAACCTCCTCACAGATTTGCACAAGCTATTCTTTAGTTACATCATATGGTATGTTTCTAACTGCAAACACACAAATTAAGCTCTTTTAAAGCCATATTAGGGTTCGAAGTTATAAACAAATTGAGAATTAGCCATGAAACTAGCAAAGGAAGCTGAAGATAGGGTTCATATCCATCTTATTCTTCACTGATTCATACCGTAAGAAACCTACACTTTAATAGTAATAATAATAATAATAATAATAACAGAAAATAAAAATAATAATAATAATAACAGAAAATAATAATAATAATAATAATAATAATAATAACAGGAAAATAAAAATAATAATAATAATAATAACAACAACAAATAATAGTAATAATAATAAAATAGAAAAAACCTTACCGGCGTCAGCCACCATCACCGTCAGAGCCACCACCACCGTCTCCACCCCCTCACCCCCAAAGCCACCACAGATCCACCCCCGTCCCCCCACCCCTCCACCCTCAAAAACCACAACAGATCCACCCCCATCCCCCTACCCCTCCACCCTCTGCAAAAACCCACCGTCGACCCCCTCAACCTTCTGCAAAAACCCCATCAACCATCGCCATAGCCGACAACGAACCATCGTCTGGACCACCCATCTTCGAACCCCATCCATCATTGAGGGTGTTTTGCACCACCATCGAACCAGATCTGGCACCATCGAACACCCCCCATTCGAAACCACCAACGAAAACCACCATCACCTCCATGAAAACACCACCATTCAGATCTGTTTCTTGGGTCTTGTTGGTGTTCTTCCTGATTTTAGAGAGAGAAATGGACGAGAGAGAGAGAGATAGGTGTGTGTGTGTGTGAGAGAGAGAGATAGAGAGAGAGAGGTGAGTGTTAATACGATGATGATTTTTATTAAAGGAAAAAGAATCTTTAGTTTTAAAAAGGTGGGGTGGGGTATGGGAGGGGTAAATTACTTTCTTGTCCTTTATTATTATAATGGTGAGCTGCTTATGGGTCGTTTTTTCATTGGTCTAGAGGAGTTCTCAAGTTCTCGCAACTCAGAGGAGTTTTCAAAATATCCGGATCCTATATGTATATGTGTGTGTGTGTGTTTCAAAGGGCTAAATCCTACATTGCACACATATAGCCATTTCTCCCCCTTAAGAGTGTCATGTAGGATGTCATGTGGATTGAGAAATTTTAGGAAAAAAAAAGTTTAAAAAAAAAAACTGGATTTCTCTCTATCAAGTTTTCTTCCATAATTTTTAAAAGTTAATATCTTTTATTTGCGAGAATTTTTAAAGAAAAAAATTACATCAAATTAACGAGCGTTTTATTATCTTTCAAATAAGTACCATAGTGCTATATAAAAATGGAGAAAAAAACGACTATTTTTTTGTCGGGTATGCAGGAAAAAAATACGTGTACAAGTAATTCATTAATCATGTATAGGCAAGTCACTAATTATGTTCATCCAGTAAATATCAATTCTTTTTTTAACCAGAGCAGAATAGGTTACTAGAGTTATACATTGTTTTAGGTTAGTTATCAACATTAGTATGTTAGAGTTGTACATGTTTTTAGCCTTTAGATAAGTGTTAATATTAGAGTTACATTGGAGTTATACATTATTTTAGGTTATGTGTTGGCATTGGAGTTGTACATTGTTTTAGGTTAGATATTAATATTAGAGTTATACACTTTTTAGGTTAAATGTTAACATTAGAATTCTACATTGTTTAAGGTTAGACGTTAACATTGAAGATACATTGTTAATTTTTTTAGGTTAGATACTACCTGAAGTTTTTCTCTATGTAACTGTAAAATGCGTTTAGTATGCATAACGTATGTACGTATATATTGGCCTGCCTTGGTGCTTCTTCAATCATCAACATAAGAGAACAATGTGGCAACCATCATTATGAAGTCATCACTTATCAAACACCATTAATTAAGTTGTCAACGACAGGAATCTAGTTGATAGGATCTTTAAACTAATCTTCGTTAATTATATAAGGAATAATCACTATGAGTAAAAAAAAAAACATTGAATAAAAACGTTAAATAAACACCCTTATTGCTCATGCGTACGACTATGACATCTCCCACCTAATGTATTTATAAATCTTTAGAAACCTCAATTTCATTTCCAACTATACAAATACTTTTACTATTCATAATTTACACCTCATCACGAACTCATTATACACAATATTAATTTTTATTTTTTACTTTGTTCCTACCTCATTGCAAGAACGAGGCAAGCTCGTGCCCTTATAGTTGCAAAAGTTGTCCGAGTTGACCGATTACTCGCCGAGTACTCGCTACAGGGTGGGTCACCGAGTATAGCCGAGTTGGCTGAATATTCCGAGTACTACCCGCATGGGCCGATTCGACCTCCGAGTACTCGCCCGACTAGACCGAGTACTCGCAACTACCCAGTCAACCGAGTTGGTAGCGCCTAACAAGTTGTGCATCCATGGCCTTATATACAGACACCTCATTTAAGGGCTCCTTAGGATGAGTTCCCTCCAATACTAACGCCCTCCAGAGACTTGATCTCCAAGGACCCATTAAAGATAGTATAATGAACAACTAGTGAAGATATGTCAAAGATATTAGTGGATTCATCAATCAATCAATTGAAAGAAGAAAAACACGACTTACATGCATCTTCGTTAATAAAGTTTTAAGCGATAATTAAAGTTGTTAGATACGTAAATTTAAATATACTTTGTTCGATGCTAGTTGAAGAACTTAAGGTTAGAAAATGACTGTTCTTCCAAATAAATGACTATAGTGGACAACAATAGTCTTGATTATACCAAGAGAGCTACAATTTATCTTCTTCAGTCTATATACCTTTCTCCATCACTTTATTTGTTTGACAACCATTTTCATCTAGGTTGTTTGTGTTCTAGACTTCTAGCTAGCCATGTCACTTTAACTCAAGACAGGCTTCTTACCTTGTTAGTTTGGTCCCCTTGGAAAAGATCATATGGTTGCTTTAATTTCTAATCCACACGCAAAACGAAACCGATTCTTCACTTTTCTTGGTCCAGCAAATCACATAGAGTCAAATCAGTTATGTACCTCATAGTGGTATAGATCAAACCATCACTTGCCACCACCACCACCACCACCATCGAACTATCATACTCACCACCCTTTTTCTTATTACCTATTATAGCATTTGCTATTGTTAGGCTAACTTACATGGTAGAGTACTAGCTAGAGTCATGTATGTCTCTCAATTGAAAGGTAGAAGGTTAAGCTCTAAAATGACTAGTGTAAAAATCTGTTATACCTTTTAAATCAGAGTTTGCACCAACCATCCACCCACCTAACACCAACACCCGTCCTTTTGGTCCATATTATTCTCCAATTTCTGCCTTATACTTTTTAATATCTAAATTATAATTAGAATTATCATTCAATAGTTTTAGCTTAAAACTATAATGTGATTTATATAAAATCTAAATAATCAAATTTATCATTCAATAGGTTTAGTTTAGAATACAATGTGATTTATATAAAATGTGGGTTATGATCAAATATACAGTAAAAAAAAATAGGACATAGGAAATGTATCAAATGAAGTCCGATTGTTTTATTGTATTTTTTCTTTATTTTCGTCATTGTGTCATGTTTTTGATTCATTTTGTCTTTTTTCATAAGTGTTGTGTAATATTTATTGACACTGTGTTATAATGATACAATAGAAAAGGAAAATTAAGAATATATTCTTTGACTCTTATTTTATCTGCAAATTGGCAAGGCGGAGGGCATCGCGCGCGGTTGAACTTATGAAACTCATGCCTTGCCTTTGGGATCCCCAGAGTGAACTCCTCTTGCTCAGGTCCTGTATGGGAGTTGCTAAGTTGCTTTTTGGGTTACGGACCTGCCAACCCCCCATGATGGATGAAGCGGTGTCATGTTTTGACAAGGGTCTAAGGGAAGCCATTGAAGACATAGTGGTATGTGGGGGGCCTTTTTTTGGTGACCTACAGTGGCGGATGGCGTCTTTGCCGATGCGTATGGGAGGATCAGGGCTCCTCTCTACGAAGGATGTCGGCATGTTTGCGTTTGTGGCGTCACGAGCTCAGGTTTTGATATTGGCGCTTTTTCTAACAAGGACACCGCCCCCCCCCCCCCCCCCCCCCAAAAAAAAAAAAGCCTTAGAAAACTTTGGTGAATGCCCTTTTTGGCAAAATCGCTCAGAGCCTGGGTGAAGATTTTGGTTTGTTCCCCCGTCAGAGGGCAGTTATTGAATGCTTGCAAAGCCCCCACGCCCATGATTTCCTGACTGTTATCCCGATCGAAGGTCCAGGCCATAGCATGTCCGCTATTGAATACAAGGCCATTCTTAAATATCGTCTGATGATCCCCATGTACCAGGAGGATGGAATCTGTCCGATTTGCCGTAAGGCCTGCTTGGATGAATACGGGGAACATGTGGTTCATTGTAAGGAATTACCCGGTTTCAAATATCGACATGATTGGGTTCGAGACATTCTATGGGACATTTTAAGACGGGCTGGGATCTCAGCAAAAAAGGAGGCCCCTGTGAACTTTCTCTCGAATCCAACAAAAAGGATATCCACCCGACGACCAGCAGATCTCCTTGTCTTTAAATAGATCAACAGGTGTGTCAATATATAGATTGAGCCTTCCCTATACGTGGTTTTATACAATCGTTTTTTGTGTTGTTTTCCTTTTTGTAAAAATGAACTACGAAATCCTAAAGTCCTATTGTAATTTTTTTTGCTTTACGCTAGTCTAAATTCACTTTTAGGCAGTCACTTTTTACTAAGTCTCCAGTGTACTCGTCAAGTTTCGAAATCCGATTTTGATTAATATTTTTTAACTATATAAATGTTGATATGATATATAACTATTTTGTTGCTTTCACTTTAACAAAGTAAAAGCACAACATGAAATAAAATTTGACACCGATATATTTTTTTATTGTGAAACTCGCAAGAATTATTAAATTACATTCACATGGCACACGAGTTGTTTCTACTACCTAATTACTTTGCAGACGATCTCTGCCTCTAATATGCTATTAAGACTTTAGGGTATGGTTATAGGGTAAAATGGGGTGTAAGACGATATGTGGCAATCACGTCAACATAGGGGATTCCCCTCAAGCCCCGAAGAACCACAGGGTGCGTTTTTTTCTTTCTCTTTTTTATATATTCTATTTATAAAAAAATAAATCAACTAAATTTAAAATGAGCAATACATAAAAAAAACACTGAAAAATACTAAAACTTATTATTGGATCGAGAGTGTGCTTAATTAGTGTGATTTTTTAGATAATACATGACTTCACACATCATAAACATAAAATACGAGTGATGTCAACACAAATTTAGTATTGGATTTCAACTACATCTAATTACAAAACTCTCCATCACCAATTGCACTCTCTCTCTCTCTATTGGATTTCATGTATGATCTGATTACAAACTACTAGAATTTCACTAACGAACTACTGGATTGACAAACAGGTGATGTAAACCAGCAATTATCAACTAGCTCTTCAAAACCAGTTGTTGACTTGTTGACCAACAGTTCTTCTTTCATTTCTTTTGGTCTTCACAATCCAGCTCTTGACGTACCTGTCAAACCAGTTGTTTTTGTCCAGCTCTTTGTCTTGAAGTCTAGCAGTTATATAAACCAGCAGTTGTGATGTTGTTTGTTGAAGCTTTCAAAGATGGACTATTACAATAATCATATTGAATTTTCTTCATTATTCTTTAAGTACTTGAATGATTGGAACCATGTGTTTTGACTTTCATCATCAGCAGTTCTTATATACCCCAACAATCTACCGGCCCCTAGAATCGTTGATGCCAAAATTACACTTATTGTATTTGCCTTTATTATTTTATTTGTTGATGATGGTGAGCCTTTTTCTGATCTTACTTTTGATTTATATGTCTAAGTTTGCAACTTGATCTTCATCATCATCTTTTTTTCAGCACTTCATCCTATGACTTATCTGTCATCCATTCTTAATCCTATAAAATCTTGGCCATTTATCCTTATCTCAAAGCCAATCTCACTGTATATATCACATCTTGTGAGTCTTTGGAGGCTTTCCACTTCACAATTCTTGGGTTAGGGAGAATAGGAGGCAAGTCCAAGATTTACTAGGAGTGGATGAATTTGGTGTTTGAGGCGTGTCACTCCTTAATGTGCCACTTATTGATGTGGTTCAAGATCAAAATCCATTTTATATGTGCCATGTTATTGGGTCATATGTGGAAGGCTATTTATAATCAATACTTTTCCCTCTTCTTCCAAACCTTCTACCCAATAAGCTTACCCAATTTTTTGTTTCAAGTAGTTCATGTATTAATCCATAAGAACTAGGTTGTAATGGAAGATTTCCTTAGGATTAGAAGGAATTATTGAGGTTTGAGTCTCCTTATTCTTTGGTTCAGCAAGATAGATCTTAGCCTTATCAAGTTCAAGAGAAGGAGGAAAGATGTCAGGATTCCTTTTTCTTGCACTCAGGTAATCCTTATAGTTGTTGGTTAGTGTAGATTCCAACTTGTACTGGTTTAACTTTCATCCAAAGCATTTGGACTGTGCTGTTAGGGTTGGCTTTCTTTTATTATCAATCCTCTAGCTTGGTGGGGTCACCTTTTTATCAACTTTTTTACCTTTTCCATTTCTTCAAGTAGACTATTCACACTCTAGCCACTAAAAACATTAATGGTTTTGACAGTGGTTTCAATCAAAATCAAATATCAAAACCATGTTAATTAATCCATGCTAGCATAATATCAATCCAAAACCACAATATACAATGCTAAAAATCAAAACCCTAGAACTTGGTTTATAAAATTTTCATCATAACATTCAAGCTTTAGATCTAACATACATTCGAGTGTTTTAATCTTCTAAATCATTATTGGTTTATCAAATTTTCATCATAACATTCAAGTTTTAGATCTAACATACATTCGAGTGTTTTAATCTTCTAAATCATTATCAAAACATATAACAAACATCAATGAATCGTTTTTATTTGATAAAAAGAGTTTAGGTCTGATCTGGACATCTAGGTTCGTTGGAAAAAAGCATAACAAAAGTAGCTAAAAAAAGATTAATGTTAAAGATAGTGATCTACACACCCAGAGCTCTCCAAATCCTAATTATAAGCCTTCTTAAGCTCTTAATATGGTCCAAGATAGAAATGGCAGGGGTTAAGCGTGTGAAATTTGGTAATAGTGGCTGTTATGGCAAATTAGGTTAATAAAATGTGTTTAAAAGGGTTAAAACATGTTTAAGAGCTAAACTAGGGCTTGGGACGATCTGGGTCCCCCGCGCACCATGAGGGGATACTGTTATTAGAGTCACAGTTTCGCAGCAGACCGGTTTGCCCAAACTGGGCCTTTGGTTTGGGCTTGGGGTTTGATTTGGGATTGTGTCGGTTTGTTTTGTTTATACAAACTATATTGACAATTAATATGTAATATTGCTAGTTGCCCAATTATTTTCGGTGTCAGTTACGATTACGATAACATGTAATCATTTAATAACATGTAATTTCACATAGATCCACATATTCACATAATTGCAAACAAATGAAGACAAGTTATTTTAGAATTATCCGTTTTATTGTTTTATGAATGTTTAGGGTATGAGACTCGTATGTGTGATCTACTAACTTCCTTATTATCATTTCATAAGTGTTTGTGTATTATTTAACACACTTAATTAACATAGTTATGTCTAATGCATGGGTGTTTGACTAGGATTAAGATTTCGTGTTGATCTGAAATTTTTGGGTGTCACATCATCTCCTTGTTGATAGAATTTTGTTGGGTCTGCTGACCTGGAGAAGAACATATGATTAAAAAGCCAAAATATACTAAGTGTTGATCCTTGAATAAAAACAGTTGTTACAATAAAGCTTCCTCCAAAGGTCTGTTGATCCCTAACTGCTGCTGCTTGAATCAACTGTTAGAGATAACTGCTGTTGATGAAAGGTCTGATGAACAAGGTCTGAAAGTTAAAAGTCTGATGAAGAACAACTGCTGATCAAAGAACTGAAGAACAAAGGTCTGTTGAACCAACAGCACTTTGGTTCAACAGATGATAGAAGACATCAGAGTTTAGCTTACAGAGTTTTGTATTATCAGTAGTTTCAATGTAACAGTAGTTATAGCTTAGCAGATGTTAGAGTTTGTTAGTCAGTTAGAGGTCACTATCTAGGTGACGTCAGCAACCGATCATCAGAGTTTTGAGTTTGTCTATAAATAGAACAGTACTTGTACTGTTCTATTCATCACTCGTCATTTTCTTTCAGACAAACATTCTCTGAGTGATCAGGCTGAGGGGGAGTTTTAATTGTACAATTGTAATCTTTCAATTAATGAAAGCTTTCGGTTAAAAACAATTATTCTCCATGTTTTGATTTATAGTTTATTCCGCTGCACTTTCCATTTATACTTCGTTCATTTATCCATACTTAATCAAACAATCAAAACAACCAGAACTCAGATCCTAACAATTGGTATCAGAGCTTGGTCAATTAAATCTGATCTAATCAATCAATTTAATACACAGATCAGCTCATAATTATTGATATCGTTTGTTTGTCGGGTTAAACAGAGTAATAGTTTATTTTCGTTTCAACAGTTAGTAAACAGACTTTGTTTTTGAAAAACCAAGAGAATGACTTCACTCAATCAAGATCCACACAACACTGGCACACACAACAAGCCTCCGATGCTTGTCAGGTCAGAATACAACATCTGGCAGCGTCGGGTGGCTCATGTGTTAGCACAACAGAACACAGGGTGCTGGAAATCGGTAGTATTTGGACCACATGTTCCAATGGTACCGAGTGCCGAGGATCCAAAGATCCAAGTACCAAAGAGTGTTGAGAACTACTCAGAGCAAGATTTTCAAAAAATCAATCTAGATGCCAAGGCTTTCAGCATAGTAGCCATGGCACTGCCGAATGATATCTATGCCGGTCTATTGCACTGCAATAGTGCTAAAGAACTGTGGGATGCTCTTAAAGAGCAATTCGGGGGAACTGATGATGTGATTGAAAACAACCGTGAAATACTTAACCAACAATATGAGACGTTTAGTCACATAAAAGGGGAGTCGTTAACACAACAGTTTGAAAGGTTTAACTGTCTAATTAGTGAACTTAAACTGGTTGGTCTAACTTTTCCTAATTCAACACTGAATCATAGGTTTCTTAGATCACTTCAGGACAAATGGGACACTATAGCCATAGTTATGAGAAACTCTATCGGATTCAAAGACCTGACCCTGACCCAACTTCATGGTAAGCTCCTGACTTATGAAAGGGAGCTTAACCAGAAAAAGAAGCTCCAGGACTCTGGCAAAGTGTCAGATGACTATGTATTTGGGAATACTGCACTGTTGGGTCAGGATGAAGGTTCTGGAAGTAGTAAGATCAGAGTTATGATCATTACATTGACATAACCACTGGTTTTAACAATGATTCTTACTCATCACCCAACAACTATGCTTTCACAGCTAGTGGTGATATCCAGGCTTCTGATAATTCATCTTTTGTGTATAATGACTTGCAATATATTGACCCTTTGGACTTAGAAGAAATGGACATCTTACATCAGGTTGCCCTGCTCAGTATTAGAACTAATAATTTCTATAAGAAAACTGGCAGGAGGTACCTAGGTTTACATGGTGGGTCAAAGGTGGGGTTGGATAAATCAAAGATAAAGTGTTACAAGTGTCATAGAATGGGTCATTTTGCTAGGGAATGTAGGAGTCAAAATGGAGTTCCTATGATTACCTATCCACCAAAGACCACAGACCAACACTTATCAAGCCATCCCTAATGTACCTAATGTGCAAAACACTGCTCACTTTGCACAAACCCAAACCACTGTTCCTGTGCATTATGTCCAAACCACTGTTCCTCAGTATCACTATGTCCAAACACCTGTTACTCAGGCACCTGTGCCAATGGCTGTTACTCCACCCTGTGCTCCTACAGAGACCAGTCAACCAAGTCAACAGAGTTTCTTTACTCAGGGCTTTGTTGATTGGAGCAGTCTACCAGATGAGATAACAGATGACAACATTGCTTTAGTTGCCAACTCTGAAAATGATTTTTGTTTTATGGCACTAGAAACAATTGTTGAAGAGACTGATTCTGAGGATGTGGTGTCTTTGTCTGAAAATGTGACTGATGGGGTTGTTGGTAAAGTTGTTTCAGCTGAAGAATCTGAAGTGGAGGTTGTGAATCTCTCAGACCGCTGGGGTAGTGATGATTGTGACTGCCAGTGTAACTGTGCCTTGATGGCTGCTGCTAAGGTATCTCCTCAAATCTTAAATGACTTATGCTCAGACAAATGTATTGTGGCATTTGCTAAGATAAAAGAGGTGAATGAAAACTTTAGAAAGAAAATTTTGGATTATGAAATTCAGTTTGAAAAACTCACTAAAGAGTTAAAATCAAAAATAACTGGAAAAGAGTCTGAAATCAGCAGTTTAAAACATGAAGCAAGCATAACGAAAGACCAGCTTCAGACTATGATAACAAAATATCATAGTTGTAAAAAGGAGCTTGAGTCCACCCAAGTTGAATGTCAGAAATGGGTGGAATCATCAAAAGGTTTTGAGATGATTGTCAACCAACAATCTAAAAGTCATGTGAAATTTGGTTTTGGTTTTCAAACCACTGACCAAAGTTCACAAAACACTGACAAAAAGGAACCCCAGTTGGTTGAAGTCATCCCTACCAACTCAAAAGGTCAAGAAATCAAGGTTACTGAACCAAATGGCAAGAAAATCATTCTTGAAAAGTTGGAAGGTACACCCTCATTTGATGAAATTGAGAAATATCAATTCAAACCAACATGGTCAGATGAGTGTGAAGTCCTTGAAAATTTCAAACCAATGACCTTCAAAACCCCTGATGGTAAAATGGCACCACAGGCCAAAGTAATCCCTCTGATAGATCTTCCAACAGATGATCAAACATCTGTTGAAAGGAAGAAAGAAAAGGGGAAAGCCAAAAACAACTTGTTTTGTGATTTTTGTGAAAAGAAGAACCATGTCACCAAAAACTGTTTTCTTCTAAAAGCATATGACATCAACAAAACAACAAGTTTAAATGATTCTAAAACTAAAGAATGTTCAATCTGCAAGAAAAAGAATCACAAAACAAAAGAGTGCCTATATCTCCAAAATTTTGATGAAAAGATAAAAGAGTATAAGGCTAAAACTCTTGAAAGTCAAGTGGTGAGTACTTCAAAAGGAAAACCCAAACAGACTTTTGAACCTGTCCAAACAGCTGTTACCAAAAGTCTGAACAAAAACTCTGCTCCCAGAGATGTTCAGGTAACAGATGTTCCACCAGCTAACAGATTACCAAGAGGATATGGACAACCCACTTGTCATCGTCTGCCACATGTTTATGAAGAGCCCAATAGGCCTTCAAAACCAAAAGTGAACAGACATCCTCATGGTTTTCAACATCTGATAGGAAATGATCAAACATCTGCTGGACCAAGTGTTGACATACAAGCACTGGCAAATGGTCAATTGCAGCTGTTGAACCTAGTTCAAAAGTTAGTTCAAACCACTGATCATTCTCCTCAACTTAAGGCTGAGACAGCTAAGGACCCATCCAAAGCCAATTTGGCTTTGGACACTCACCAAAACTAAAATCTTTACTGATGTGCAGGGAGCTTCTGCTTGTTTAGACAGTTTATGGTATGTAGATAGTGGAGGCTCCAGGCACATGACTGGATGTAGAGCCCTTCTTCTGGACTTTCTTGCACATGGAGGGGGTGATATATCCTTTGGTAATGATTCTAAAGGTAAAGTGTTGGGTTCTGGTACTGTCAAAGCTGGGAGGCTTAAGTTTGAAAATGTTAATCTGATAGATAATCTAAAATTTAATCTACTTAGTGTGTCTCAAATGAGTGACAAAGGCTTTGGGTCATTCTTCACTAAGCAAACTTGTAAGATTGTTGGCCCAGAGGCTGTTGAAAAGATTAACACCATCATTGCTGAGAGCAAAGCACAACTTGTTGCTCACAGAAGTGGCAATGTGTATGTAGTTGATATGTTGAAGGATAATCCTATGGCAAATGTCTGTCTGTTCTCAGCTGCCTCTACCAAAGAGACAGAATTGTGGCATAGGAGACTTGGTCACACCAACCTTCAAACTATCAACTCACTCTCCAAACAAAACCTTGTCAGAGGTTTGCCATCAAAAGAATTTAAATGTGATGAGCATTGTGTTTCCTGTCTAAAAGGAAAACAACATAAAAGCTCTTACAAATCAATTGATGAGTCCAAAACTAGTCAGTGTTTACAATTGTTCCACATGGACTTGTTTGGCCCTGTAAAAATCATGAGTCTAAGAAGAAAAAGATTTTGTCTTGTCATAGTTGATGATTTTTCTAGGTTTACATGGACTTACTTTTTACACTCTAAGGATGAGACTGCAGGTATTTTGAAGGACTTTGTCACCAAAGTTGGAAAACAATATGACCTGCCAGTAAAAGTCTTTAGAAGTGACAATGGAACAGAGTTTAAGAATAAGGAGTTGGATGATTTCTGTGTGTCAAAAGGGATTGTAAGGCAGTACAGTATCCCAAGAACACCAGAGCAGAATGGGGTGGTTGAAAGGAAGAACAGGACTCTCATTGAGGCTGCAAGAACAATGCTAGCAGACTCTGGTTTACCTCTGTCCTTTTGGGCAGAAACTGTAAACACTGCTTGCTATGTTCAAAACAGAGTTTTAATCAACCCTAGACATCAAAAGACTGCTTATGAAATTCTGTTTAAAATCAAACCACTGATATCATTTTTCAAAGTCTTTGGCTGCCCATGTTTCATTTTAAATCTTAAAGATTCCATTTCAAAATTTGCATCCAAAGTAGATTGTGGATATTTTCTGGGGTATTCTTCTACTGCCAAGGCCTATAAAGTGTTTAACACAAGGACCAAGACAATAGAAGAAACTCTGAATGTGAAGTTCAATGAACTTTCATCTTTGAAAATCCCAGCAAACCCTGCTGAGTTGTTTGATTTAGATAAATTCAAATTTGAAGATATTATTGTCAAAACTAACCCTGCAGGTACTCCACAATCTCCACAACAAGACTACAGAATAGATGTTGTGATTCCAGATCACTACAAAGTCTATCCTATCTCAGAGGAAGCAGTAGTTCAAAACAACTGTCAAAGCTCTGTCACAGCTGAGTCAGCCATTGTTGGCCAGTCCTATCTCCAAACCACTGATTCACCAATCCAATCCACTGCTAAATCATCTGTTGACAAAAGTCAATCATCTGTTGACTTTAGTCAAACAACTGTTGACAAAAGTCAGTCCAATCTTACACCACTTGGACCCATTCCTCCACCTCCATTCCAAACATCTGTTGACTCTTCAAAAGTGCCAACAGATGTTATGTCAACAGAGTCTCCAAACCTCTGTCCTTCACCACAAAATGCCATCATACCATATCAGGGAGATCTAATCTACCTAAGAGCTCATCCACCAGATCAAATCATTCGCAACATCAGAGAAGGTGTGCTCACAAGGAGCCAATCTTCAAATATCTGTCTTTTTGCAGGTTTTCTATCCCTTTCACAACCTGTCAAGTACCAAGAGGCACTAAAAGACAACAGTTGGGTGGAAGCCATGCAAGAAGAACTCCTTCAGTTTAAAAGACAACAAGTATGGGAACTTGTTCCACTGCCTAAGGATGTCTGTCCAATTGGCACAAAGTGGGTCTTCAAAAACAAAACTGATGAAAGGGGTATAGTTGTCAAGAATAAGGCCAGGTTAGTGGTTCAAGGCTTCTGACAAGAAGAAGGAATTGACTATGATGAAACCTTTGCCCCTGTAGCAAGGTTAGAAGCTATCAGACTTTTCCTAGCCTTTGCTGTCAACCACAACATCAAGGTGTATCAGATGGACATCAAGTGTGCCTTCCTCTATGGCAAAATTCAGGAGGAGGTCTATGTATGTCAACCACCTGGTTTTGAAGACACATTCCATCCTGATCATGTCTATAAGCTTAACAAAGTACTGTATGGACTGAAACAAGCACCAAGAGCCTGGTATGAAACTCTCTCTACTTTTCTCTTATCCATTGGTTTCACAAGAGGTAAAATTGATAAAACCTTGTTTTTAAAATGGAAAGGAAAAGATTTAATGATTGTTCAAATATATGTGGATGACATCATTTTTGGATCCACATGTAACAAAATGTGTGAGGAGTTTAGGGAACTCATGACAGCAGAGTTTGAAATGAGTGCTATGGGTGAACTTCAGTGCTTTCTTGGTCTCCAAGTAAAGCAACTGCAAAATGGCACATTCATTCATCAAAACAAGTATGTGAAAAACTTGTTAACAAAATTTGAGATGAATGATTGTAAGCCATGTAGTACACCCATGAGCACTGTCAAGCCACTCACTATTGATGACAAGGATGAACTGGTTGATCAAACACACTATAGATGCATGATTGGGTCTTTATTGTACTTAACAGCATCCAGGCCAGACATTATTTGCAACCTGTGTGTGTGCAAGATTTCAGGCTTCACCTAGAAAGTCTAACCTTATTGCTGTGAAAAGGATATTCAGATACCTAAAAGGTGCTCCTACACTTGGTATCTGGTATCCTGCTAATGGAAATATTGAGCTTTCAGGTTATTCAGATAGTGACTTTGCTGGCTGCCACACCACAGGAAGTCCACCTCTGGAGGGTGCCAGTTTCTAGGGAATGCCTTAGTCTCTTGGCAAAGCAAAAAGCAAGCAGCTGTTTCAACATCCACAGCTGAGGCTGAATACATTGCTGCTGCAAGCTGTACAGCCCAACTCATGTGGCTTCAAAATCAACTACTGGATTTTGGGATGACTGCACTAAGGACTCCACTCATGTTGGATAGCCAAGCTGCTGAAAATATCATCAAGAATCCAGTCTCTCATTCAACCACCAAGCACATAGATATCAGACATCTATGAAAAAGGTTTGATTTCTCTGCACCATGTTCCAACAGAGGATCAGTTGGCAGATGTGTTGACAAAAGCTTTAGACACATCTACCTTCACAAATTTGATCTCTCGAATTGGAATGTTAAACATGGATTAAAACAACAAAAATGTTTTCAATAAAAACATTAAAATGTTTTCAGAAAAATCAAATTTTGCTTAAAATGACACTTTGGTTGAAAAATCTGCTTAAAACCACTGATCAGATAAAACAACTACTGTTTCATTCAAACCACTGATAGTTGAAAAATCTGTTTCAAACATCTGATAAGATAAAACAACTACTGTTTCATTCAAACCACTGATAGTTGAAAAATCTGTTTCAAACATCTGATCAGATAAAACAACCAATGTTTCATTCAAACCACTGATAGTTGAAAAATCTGTTTCAAACATCTGATCAGATAAAACAACTGTTTTCATCAGTCTTTTGGTTAAACAACAGAGGTTGGCAACAAATGTTTAACAAAACAGCTGTATGCCACCAGATGTTTCAACCATCAGATGTTTGCCACGTCTGCTCTCAAAAGCAGAGTTTTGCCACCTCAGCGGTTTCACCAGAGCCTATAAAACCCTGTTTTTCCCCCAACAGCAGTTTTACTGTCTCATTGTATTCAAAATATAAAAACCGCCTTCGTCTTCATTAAAACATTCCATTCAAGTTCAGTACTTTCATAATCATAATCCATTAAAATGGATCTTCAAACAAAAGCCACCCATAATTTCCTTCCATATTTGGTTAAAACCGAAGATAACACTCCATTTCACTCCACAATCGACATACTAAACAACTCAAAATACAAAAATATCTTCATTGCTGATGCTCCCATTTACCTAGAAACACTCCAAGAATTCTGGGCAAGTGCTGAAGTCTTGTATCAAGACAAAAAGCCCACTTCCATAATTTCAAAAATTGGAGCCACCAGTATCGCCATAACCCCTGAAATCATATCCACTACCTTCTTATTGAATGACTTGTCAGGTATGGAATCTTTTCCTAAAACAGAGCTTCACACTGAGTTCCAGGAAAGGGGGTATGATGCACAGATGACTGGATCAACCTTATATAAAAAGTTTTTTCCTCCAGTCATGAAATTTTTCTTCCATACCCTCCTTCTCTGTGCCTCAGCCAAGACTACATCCTTCAATGAAATCCCATTGAGGATTCAATACTTGGGATATGCAATGTTGTCAGATTCTGACTTCAATCTGTCTCAGGGATTGTTTTTAGACTTGGTCTCAAATGTGAAAGCCATAAAATCTGGCTCAAATAATGCTTTTCTACTCTACCCTAGAATCCTACGTGTAATTCTACAAAAGATTTTACCAGAAAATGATTTTCAAAAGGGAGAGTCTTTTAAAATGAAAAGTTTAACAGATGAAACTTTCACTAGAATGCTGGGTTCTTCAACCCAAGAAAAAGTGTCAAAAGTGACAAAAGTTTCCAAAACACAACCAAAGAGGCAAAAACAACAACTGTTGTTGAAACCTCTGTTGGTGAGCCCACTGCTCCTGGTGATCATGGCACTTCATCCAGTGCTGTGAAACCCACACCAGCCACCAAAAGAAAACGTCCATCATCAAAAACCACCTCTCAACCTAAAAAGGGACTTCTGGAAGATGAGATACCAGAAGCTAACCCTGTTGCATCACCAAAGCAACATGAAACCACTGTTGTTACTTCCTCACAATAGTTGGAGATATCTCAACCCAAGCAAACTCCTCAAGAATCCTCACAAAAGTATCTTGTTGTAAGCCAAAGGGAACCTCATACTGAGGCATATGAGTCACTTGACCATATGTTTACAAGTCCATCTCCCAGGGCTAATCAGCTTCTTACTCCACCTACATCACCACAACATGTCCCACAAACCATGCAACCACTGTTTGAAGCTATTGACAAAACTCAGGACAACCCCAGTTCCTCTCCTTCACCTGTCACAGAGAGTATACCTCCACAAGTGACTGGGGCTGAGAAAAGTCAATCAGCTATCCCACAAACAGAAGAGGAGGTTATACTCCCAGAAGTCAATGTAACTTCTGGTGAGGTTTCAAGAGAAGCAGCCACTACTGCTGTTGAGACCATTGTCTCACAACAGGAAAGTGGTTCCATAGCTAAGACTTCCTTGAAGGCAACAACTAATGAGGCCACCATTGTGTCCCCAAAATCAGTTGGAAGTCCCCAGTACCAAGAAAAAGGGGCAGCAGGTTCTCATTCTATGGACTCACCTCCTAGCACTGAACCAGCTAAAACTACCTCTGGTAGGGATTCAGATGATCCTATTAACTTAGGTGATGAATCAAAACTACAAGAATTGACGGTTAAGGTTCAAAACCTTGAATCCTCTGTTGCTGACATCAAAACTGATGTCAAGTCAATATTGGAAACATTGGGAAACTTTACCAAGAGTCAACCATCCACCTCAGACATTGCCAATGAGCTATGGAAATCTGTTTCCCCCATCATCATAGCTCACAGAAAATTGGCTGATCAGACACAAGAAACATACATGACATTGATCAGAAACATGGTGGATGCTAGGTTCAATGACACAAAGGCTGACATCAAGGTGATCAAGGAACATCTGCTGAAGACTACTGGCTCTGCCCCTACCACCATTCTCAGGGATGAAAATGACAATCAATTCACTGCTGATGATGCCAAAAAGGGGGAGAGTGGCAGAGATAGGCTACCAAAGTTGAATCCATTTGGTGCACCACCCTCTCAAAAGGGTAAGCCAGCTGCTGACAAACCAGAGTCTCCAAAATCAGCACCACAATCACAGCAACCAAGTGTTCAAATCCCTGTTGCTGAGCCAGCTCAAACAACCAAGGCAAAGGAAGTTGATACCTCTGCCAATGAAAAGGCTGATAAAGCTGCTCAAGACAAGATGAAAAGGGCTGACACTTTGGAAGCTAAAGCAGAGTTGTTGGTGCAGCTTAAAAAGGAACAACTGCAAGAAGTGGAAGATGTGAGTTCCTCCAAGAGAAAGAAAATGCCAGCCAAACATACAAGGAAACCACCTTCCAAGCTATCTGCTAAAACTTCTGCTGCTGAAACACCTGTTACCACAACCACTGCTCCCAAAACCACTGCCACCACAACATCTGCTACCCAAACCACTGAAACCAAAACAACTGCTACCAAAACATCTGTCCCAACCAAACCAGTAACCAAACCAATCACCACACCATCAACCACTAAACCAATCACAAAACTAGCCACAACTCAAACAACAACCAAATCTACCACAACACAACCAAAAATCCAAACAACTGCTGGTTCTACAAAAGGATCAACAGATGTTAACCAAACCACTGCCACCTCTTCACCTTCACCAAAAATCTTGTATAGCAGAAAAAGGAAATCCACCATTGTTATACAAGATGAAAACATTCACACCACACCACCTAACACCCCAATCACACAATCCACACCAGTCAATGCCATTCCACATTCATCATTCTCACCTCACACATCACAATTCAGATCCCACAGACCACCACCAACCATCACACCATTGGCTGAGAAGTATCCCCTTGAGTTGGATTTAATCAAGGGGGAACTTCAATCCTTCTATAATACTGGTCAGCCATCAGACAGAACCTTCCCTTCTCTTAAAGGCTTCCCAGTTCCACTCAACATTGACACTTATCTAAAATTCAAGAGTGAACAGGCTGATGCTGTCATCAAAGTGAAATGTAAAGGGAAGGATGACAGGACTGCTCAGGGCATCCATTCAGCAGAGCTTAGCAAAGTTCGAAGGATTGAAGACTTTGCTAAGACCCTGAGCAATTCCATGTCCTCCATGCCTCTCAGCAGAGATTTAGAAATGGAGGTTAGGGATTCATTGCTAGAACAGATCTTGGCCACCAAGCCTTACAAAGCAACCAAAAATCAATTTACAGGCTGGACCACACATGCTCTCAGAGAAGAACTTATCAGAATTGAAAGCATGGCCAAGAATCCTCCTACTAAGGCCTCTGCCCCTGATTTCAGTAAAGGGAGAGATCAAGATAGAGCCTTGAAATTCAAAAGAATGAGACAAGAGCTTGTAGCTGCTAAGTATGGAGAGATGATATCTGTTGCTAGATGGTCTGAGATCAGATTGATTGAAACATACAAAAAATTGGAACAAGAAAGAAAGATCAACCCTAACCTACCAAGAAAACCAGTCTATGATGATGCACCTAAGAGACCTCTACAGGCCTTTACACTAGACAGTTTGCTGGAAACCTCTGATCTTTCCATTGCTGCTAGAAGACAATTCAAGAAGCAGAAGGAAATGACTGAAGAGGAAACAAGACAGTTTACTGATACTTATGTAAAAGAGGGTCTTTTAAACCAAATCAGATCTTTCACTGATCCTGTGTCAGACAGACTCAGGGAACTCATTGGCAGGCCTCCATCACCTAACTCATCAAAAATAAAGATGCATCCCAGTCAATCCTCTGATTCTAAAATTCTAAAATGGAAGTCTGACAAAGAGACCCATGAATTGACATTGCTCAGATCAGATGGTAGTGTTCAGAAGTTAAGTATGGATGATGCACCTGGCCTAAGTGCTGAAGATCTCCAGACCCTTCTGAATTTGACACTCGAAAGAGATGCTGAAGACCTCTTCTCTCTAAGCTTTGAATTACAACTTAATGGCCAAATAAGAGAAAGTCTGATGAGGAATAAAGATCAAGAATAAAGAAGAGTTTTGGCATCATCTGTTCTAGGGGGAGATTGTTGGGTCTGCTGACCTGGAGAAGAACAGATGATTAAAAAGCCAAAATATACTAAGTGTTGATCCTTGAATAAAAACAGTTGTTACAATAAAGCTTCCTCCAAAGGTCTGTTGATCCCTAACTGCTGCTGCTTGAATCAACTGTTAGAGATAACTGCTGTTGATGAAAGGTCTGATGAACAAGGTCTGAAGGTTAAAAGTCTGATGAAGAACAACTGCTGATCAAAGAACTGAAGAACAAAGGTCTGTTGAACCAACAGCACTTTGGTTCAACAGATGATAGAAGACATCAGAGTTTAGCTTACAGAGTTTTGTATTATCAGTAGTTTCAATGTAACAGTAGTTATAGCTTAGCAGATGTTAGAGTTTGTTAGTCAGTTAGAGGTCACTATCTAGGTGACGTCAGCAACCGATCATCAGAGTTTTGAGTCTGTCTATAAATAGAACAGTACTTGTACTGTTCTATTCATCACTCGTCATTCTCTTTCAGACAAACATTCTCTGAGTGATCAGGCAGAGGGGGAGTTTTAATTGTACAATTGTAATCTTTCAATTAATGAAAGCTTTCGGTTAAAAACAATTATTCTCCATGTTTTGATTTATAGTTTATTCCGCTGCACTTTATTTATCCATACTTAATCAAACAATCAAAACAACCAGAACTCAGATCCTAACAAATTTTCTTCTCGAAAATTGTATAGTGTTGCTAGTGTTGGAAGGAACAAACAAAAATGACCTGGTTATCACATCATCTCTTTGTTGAAAGGTAGTTTGTCCACGAAAGAGGAGTTGTTGATTTCCTCTGGGTTAAAGCTTTGAGCCTTGTTTTATTCATTCTAGTCATCCCGCGCGAGGGTCTTCTTTAACAAGGCAAAGAACTTGAATATCTGGGTGTTTACACTACAGGTTGGACATAGTTTATGACTCTAAGCTAACCCGGTAATAATTCATTTGAACAAGAGTTTGGGTGTTTCGATTGTTTAGGGTAGTTTTCTCGAGTAAGAAGTTGTATTCCTATTTGGACAAATACCAGTAGTCTTTTGTACAGGTAATGAGTACCCAAAATGGAAGCATTTATCTCAGTTTGAGATGCTAGGGTTTGATGTCTAATGCGTTGACATCTTGTCTTCGAGGAGAGTGTGAGAGTAGGGTGAACCAGATTGTGAGCAATGGTTAACAAATTGCTCCAGGTTTCAGTTGGTCTAGTGAGTGGTGAACTTCAAATGTCAATGGAGATGGGTAAAAGGGATTCACATTCCACCAATACCCAACTATTACTCAAAGGAACAATTAGGTCAAGCCATTATTCTAACTAGGGGAACTATAGTGACAAACAGCTAGTGTCACAAACTGATATAGTGTAAACGTTTGAGGGTTGAAAATAATGTTGTTATGTTAAGGAAATCTGGGCTAGTTATTGGATGAGCCTGACAAATAACCATCTCTTGTTCGGATGGATCCTGAAGGACAACATTTGACATGTATTATTACCGATGTTTGCCACCCCTAGAGTTCACGATGTCGCACAGGGGTCTACAACAAAACCAAGGATTAACTGGCTTCTAATAGAATAATACAACCAATCATCGTGGAGTCGTTAGTGTTGAGTATGGGAACATCAAAAGCAGAATGCATTCAGACAAGATGGTTCAAGAAAGAACCACGGAGATAATTCAAGTTCTCAGAGAGGAAAGTTTCAGTCTCTGCTGATGAGCCGAGGATAACAACTCCATATTATCATTCTATTCGAAAATTTTGTAGTTCCAAAACTACCACTTCTCAAAACTATGGAAGGTTAACAACAAGGATGAGACACCAGGCAAAACTGGTTCAAGTATCAACATAGTACTTTGTCGTCCTCAAGGCTTAGTTTCATCAATGGGGTAGGTAGCCTTAGACAGTATGACCATGTTTGGTTGTTACCCTTAAGATTTGTACTGTCGAAGTGAAATTCATCATAGTAGAATACCGCAAGACTTCCCAAAGAAGATTGAAGATTATAATTGTCGAATTCAAAAGATGAAGGATGTGAGTTTCTTCACAACACGTAGTTACTCAATGAGAGTTTCAAAAAGTATGTTACGAAGGAATGTTGGAAAAAAATACTGCATTCATGGCATGGTAGTATTATCTAGAATAGGAAATGTCATGTTACAAGTAAGCTGTCTCCATGCAGGAAAGCTTGTACGATACACATACCTTGATTTGAACAGAAATGTTTAGGGGATAAGAGTTTTTCTCAAAATTAAACAAGGTTTCAATTCCAGTTACCATGTGGTCTATGATGAACTCTTTGAGAGTCCAGCATCAATGGAATAATACCATTAGCGGAACCTTCAGACTGTCGGCCTAACCATGTAAATCGCAGGATGAAAGTTATACCTTAGGACATGTATGATTTCCGTTTTCCCAAATGAAAAGAATAGACAAGATAGATTTTCGAAACCGATAGTTTGCTAAAAAGGAAAAAAAATATCAAGTAACATGTATATATGATGTTTGAGAATAGTTGTATGCGTACCCTCACATACGAAGATGTGATTTTGTTTGCTCCTGGTTTGTAGAAGAAAAAATTTAGCTAAAACAGGATATTATGATCATACAAGTCACAATTCCAGGTGCGGAAACCCTAGAATTGAACAAAACGATAATACGCAAATCAAAACACGTAAGACACCTTTTCAATCCCCATTTTTATAGATAAATTGATCAAAACATGTATACAATCAATCTACAAGTTAATCTAGACCAACATAAAACAATCTCAACCTAGAGCAAAACCTGACCTCTAAACACACACTTTTCAAAACTATTCTAAACATCAAAATGAACAAAACATATATATAGCATCTGCAGGTTCGCCCCTTTTTATGGTGCGTCCACATTCGCCCACTCTCAAGGTACGAACCAGGATATCATTCAGTCTTCATTCACCTTCGCCCATACTTCTGCTTCCTTCGCCCTTACTCATACACATTCGCCCATACTAAATCCATCTTCGCCCCTTATATAATCATATTAACATGTGTTAAAACCTAATCCAATCACTAGTCGCAAAACATGCATCTACAAACTCCCCCTCGACTATTGATTGGATTGTCTTCGTTCCTCGTCCATCATCTTGTTCAACAACTTGAGTCTGAGCTGCTTTTTCTGATCTTTCGTCATCTCAGGCTCAAGCTTACGTTTCACCGAACGCTTAGGCACATCAGACATCTTCACTTTCTTACCCAACTTAGTACCCAAGTTGCTTCCAGAATTTATATCATATGCAAAGCAAACTCCAACAACTTGCTGATACTTCTTCGCCTGCTCTGCATCATTGGGATTACAATGTATTGGTATGTAGAATAGCATGATTATATCCTCAAATGTGCAGTTGATAAGCCACATAGGATCAAACACGTAGATCTTCTTGTACTTATCCACTCCATCTTTTAACACAATCACTGCCTCTGCCTTCCTCCAATCATAATACCAAAAGATGAAATCCGCACTGAAGTGTTGTTGTAAAGGCATCAAAGGAATCTTCCTCATCACTTTAGGCGCTTTATAAATCAAAGTAACCCTCTTCTTCCCAGTTCTCGGATCAACATCCCGATGAACCTTCCTCCTAGGGTACTGAGGCTTCAAGATGTTCCATTTGGTTCTACTCTCCTAGACTAACCGATCAGCAAACCAACCTACAGTCGTGCTATTAACAGAAGCTCCAGTCATTGGGAATCGACAAATGTCTCTAACCGCCCAATACGGTAGAGTTAATAAATCATGAAATCTGTAGAAGTACAAGATTTCTGATTCCCATTTGACTGCCAAACATTTTAATCTACCCAAATACTTCCAACCAAGAGCCCTGCCTTTGAACTTTTGATTATGGTACCTGTAGAATCCACCTTGAGCTTCCGGCTTAGGTTGTTTATCATCAGCTTCCTTCAACTTTTGTAATAATATCTTCAAATCATCATTCTGATTCGAAGGTTTCTGCTGATCATCACCAAATACTTTCTCAACGAACTCCTCACTTCTCTTTTCTGCTTTCTTTCTAGCTTCTCTGTTTCTGAGTTCAGTTAAGTCTGGAAATACCTCATTCTCGTTGTTCTCCCTGAAATATTGTGGATATTCTTCGTGAGTAATATCCTCAATCTCAACCTCTTCTATCTCAGGTGTATGCTTGTCATCCGAATGATTTCCAATATCCATTTCAGGAATACTTGGAATCATTGGATCCATCATAATCTCTTCTAGTGTCTTTCCTGCTCGCTGTGCTATGCCATCCAATATTTCCTTAGCCACAGCAGCTGACACTTCACCCTCCTCCAAGTCAGGATCATTGTATTCAAGTTCAAACCTCATATCTTCCGTTTGGAAGATTTCAGCGAACTTTCCTGTAAACTCTATAGTCCATTCCCTTTTCTCAAGCATTTCTCTATAAACATTCTTCGCATCATCAGTCAAAGATCTAATCTTCTCATTCCAAAAGATCGTTTCATCTGAATCCACGTTCTCACTTCCTTTCTTCTTCTTTGAACTTGATTCACCAGCATCACTTTTCTTCGACTTTCTCTTCTCAAATGAAAACATACTCGTATCATCTCCTCCATTATCATCACTATCATCACTATTATCATCATCATCCTTACTTCCTGATCCCTCAGCATCATCATCATCTTTATCGTCTTTATCATCTTTATCACCTTCCTCATCAGAACTTTCCTCTGATTCATCATCCTCATCATCCTCTTTTTCTTCATCCGAAGGCTCAAAATCAACTTGTTCTTCTTCTCTCTCCTTATCCTCCTCTCCTTCTTTTAGCTTCGGAGCTTCACCATATAGTTTATCCAACAAATCACTCAAACGCTTGTTCTCCTTCTTAAGTTCTTTGTTGTCAACCTTCACAAGCTTAATCATCCTTCGGTTTCTGTTACACTTAACCTCAAGATCCTTATTCTCCTCTTCAAGTTGCTTAACCTTCTTTTTGATCTCATCTTGGTTAGTTTTGGATGCAACGACAATCTGTAGCATCTTCTCTTCATTCTTCTTAAACTTACTTATCTCAGCCTGTTGTGCAACAATCATCTTCATCATATCATCCATCTTCTTGTTAACCTGTTTCATAACATCATTTGAAACAGTAACTTTCGATGCTTTAGATGATTCAACTTCCTTAGCCTTCGCCTTCTCAGGATTCTTAAACATATTCAGCACATTCTCCAATGCAGTATCAAAATCAGGAACTTGTACTGCTACAGACTCTTTACTCTTCTTTTGTTTCTTTGCAGCTGGTGAAGATAACTTCGATGATGTACCTGCTTCAGGTATCTTCTTTCCTTTCATCAACTGTTCTAACTCTTTCTCTCTAAGATTCTTAGTACTTGACTTCTTGGCCATCGGCTTATGTTTTGGTTTCTTCAAATTCACAACCACAGTCGATCCTTCAAAATCATCAATATTAACACTTAAACCTTCATCAACATCAACTGTCTTTTTCTGTAAAACCTCTTCAACAGTCTTGTTTAATGATTCAAACTCCCCAACCATAGTGGCCTTACGCTTGGAAGTCTTTACTCTTTCTTCCTCTGAATCCCACTGTTCATCAACTTCAGTTTCTTCAGAATCAACCGAATCCTCATCCACCAAACTTGTGCCTTTCTTAGCATTCGTCTTCTTTCGAGTAACTTGTTTCTTTGAACTACCTTGATCCACCTTTGCCTTGCCCTTCCCTTTGGCTCCAGCGTTTACAACTTGCCTCTTCCTCTTAGTGTTTGCATCAGCATAAACTAAGGGATCATCATTATCTGAGTCACTATTATCATGCCTCGCTTTGTTCAATCCTGGGTCAGTGTAACCCGGATTAACCAACGCACCAAATAATCTTCTATGAGGTGGCTTCTCGTTATCTGTCACACCTTTATAACCCTTCATCCTCACAAGCGTTCTAATGTTCATGTGATCTTGACCCAAAATCATCGTCGGATCCTTCCTCAAATCAGGATACTTGTGGTCGAAGATCATCATTAGAAACCTTGGATATAGCATGAACTTCTTGCTCTTTAAACCTTTTAGCATCTCGAGCATATGATCCAATATCATACTAGAAACATTAAATGGTTTGTTAAGTGTTAACGCAACCATTAATGAACTTAGGCTTTTCCTCATAACATCATACCCACCGCTTACACACCCAAACACATGAATGATCACGTGTGCAAAGTATTTGAACTGCACACTGAGCTTTTCTTTGTGCATCGCTCCATCAGTGATTGGACCCTTATACTTCATCCTAAGAAAGCAAGCCCTCTGCTCAGTCCATGAAAGCTCTCTGGGATCAGTACTTGTTTCAAACTTAATCTTCAACGCCTCTCTGATGTCCTCTTCTGTTAAGAACATCTCCATCCCCTGAATAGTACTTCGGATAATGGTTTGATCTTCCCAGAAATCGTATCTTGCATTCTTGTAAAAGTCCTCCACGATGTCTTTATATATAATGGCTGGTGTTGCTAAGGCATGAATGATACGGCTTCGCCTTAACAAATCCACAATTCCAGAAAATTCTGTGTTCTTCACCACGTCGCCAACATAAGCACCACAATTATGCGACGGTTCGAACGACCATGCTTGTGGAATATTCTCTGCCTCTGGAACTGGATCCTGTACCACATTCTCAACTGATAACTCAATATTCTCGGGTTGTTCAGCCATCTGCAAAACAAACATCAGAAAATACGTCAAAACACAAAAACGGCAAAATTTAAAAATTTTAAGTTTTTCTGATTTCCACTTTCGCCCATTTCTGATGGTCGAATGTGGAATTTATGGTTCGAAGGTAAACATTTTAGTACGAATGTGAAAATTATTGAACTAAAAAATCACATTTGCCCAAATATAGTCATCTTCGTCCCAGATTTCTACATTCGCCCTTTTGTTTGTGGACGAATGTGAAACTTGATTTAACCAAAATTTGAAAATTTGTATAATCATGTTTAGACTTCTGATTTTGATCCATTTGTGAGCTAAAATGGCCGAATAAGACACGTACACCATCAATTGACATTAACATTCAATTATTATTAGTTTTTCAAAGGAATTAGGGTTTAGAACCACAAATCAATCAATTAACCAACTTGAACAGGTTTTTAATCTAATTCCTTTTAACTTCTCCCCCTAAAACTGATAATAATTGACTCCCTATCAAAAATCCTCATTGAAACAGTCCAATGATGTCCAGTTTGATAAACCTAGGGTTCGTAACAAACAAACCCAATTTCAAGTCTCATCTGTGGTCCATTACCTGTAAAACTTGGGTTAAAATGTTCAGGAATAAGCAAGGAACAAGAATTGAAGGCAAAAGAAATCAGGGCAACAAGTTCTCGTATTTGTGAAAAATTTTGAAAAACTCAGAATGAGTGGTCGTATGTGAGAAATGGCTTTTATAAACATGCACCTTGGCCCGTTTCAAGTGGTCGAATGTGGTGTGATTCCACATTCGCCCCAAACAAATGGCACGAATGTAGAATATACACCTGAAGGTGAAAAGATTTGAGTAAAAACCCACCTTCGGCCGTTTTGAAACGCACAAATGTAAAGATTTTCCACATTCGACCCATTTAAGGGGCGAATGTGAAGTGGAAAAATCTGAAAAATTTTGCCAAATCACGAATTCGAATCCCATTCAATATTTTTCAACCCGTTAAGTCTCAAACACTCATTATTTCACTTTAGAACGATACAAAGCCCAGATGGTTTCATCAAATCTCAGAAATTGACCATCAAACACCGTCGATTATCTAAAAATAAAACAGAAATGCAAAATTTTTGATTTTTCTGAAATTTATATCAAAACACACCTAAAATCTTTTTGAGTTTTGTATCTTTTTGACAATGAAATTAAAATGCATCAAAGTAATTAAAGCAGTAAACATTTTGTGATGTCCGGTAAGAGGATCATATCAGTTATTTAAGAAATCTGATCATAGCGTTGATCTTTATGTTGAATATTATCATTAGAAACAGTATGTGACACGACGATTGCTGATATTGTGGTCCACATAAGCTCACATGCAGATTATTACGCAATGCTTTAAAATGATACGATTTAGGTGTATTAGACTAACACGTTGTGGTTCCCACACACACGACATACTCCCGTATCAAGTAATTGCACAAAGCTTCCTCGTAACGTGTGATTATGCCAGAGTTATCCGTTAAAGTTACAAGTTATATAGCACAGAGGTGTACAGGTCAGCAAACGAATGCAGCAGAGTAACATGTCCATATATACCAGGTTGAGGCTGATATCAACTATTGATTTGCATCAGTAAATTGATACGATGTAATTATGATCTTTGATCAGTAAAAACATGAAGTTCCTCAATTTGGCAACTTTTGGTTTTGGCATTTAAGCTCTTTTTAGCAAATATTCTGATGAAACTAGGTCCGTAAATCAATACGACAGAAGTTTAATCAGAATATCCCGGATAACAATAACATAACGACCCGAAACCTCAGATTTTGGCAATCCTATCAAACGAAATTACGGTACTAAGACCATATTCCCATGAGGTGTTCAGCCACGAACGCGTAGTTCGTTATGTTTGTATCACTAATGCACGCAATTTTTAGTCTACGAAGCCTATCAGCACATCACACGTAATCAACACACGCCTCATATTACTATACATATCTTTAGCCTGTGTCAGATCCCCACTGATGTACTATCATTTCCTCTTTTTATCCTGGAAATCATTTTTGGTTTTTCTAATTTTTATGCTTTTTGAATTTTTCAATGTTTTTGGTTTTTCTGATAAAACGACTCCCGCTAAAATGTAAAACATATTTTTTTGGTTTTGAATTTTTCTGAAAAACAATAAAAACTTTTAAAGAAAATTTTAAAACTAAAAAAAATGATAAACCAAGGTGCTGATTAGTCCTGTTTTTCTTTTATGTTGTTAACTTTTAAAAGATACTCAAATCGGGATCTGTCAAAAGCTTTAGTGAACAAATCTGCACGTTGATAGTCAGTATGGATTTTGACCATATCTATCAATTATTTAGCGTAACAATCACGGATAAAATGATATTTAATCCCGATATGTTTAGCCTTAGAATGATTGCCCATATCTTTAGTTAATGCGATCGCGGCTTCATTATCACAGTCTATTGGGGTTTTAAGAAATTGCAAACCGTAATCCACCATCTGCTGTTGGATCTAGAGCACTTGCGAACAGCAACTCGAGGCTGCAACTGTAGAGGGGATGATTTTACACGAAAACAGGATTATATGATCATACAAGTTACAAAACCAGGTGCGGAAACCCTAGCTTTGAACAAACTGATGTAAACTCAAATCAAAACACAATCAAAGTCATTTTCAAACGTTTTCATAGATTAACTTGATTATAAACTTGATTACAATGTCAATACTATTAATCTAACTCAAACACAGACTCTCTCAAACTATCCTGGAACAACACCTCAAAACACACACACCTAATGACTCTCTTAACATTACAAAAACACAAATTCTATTTATAAGCACTGCACATTCGCCCATTTCATCTGGTCGAATGTGAGTCTTTTCCACATTCGCCCACTGTAGTGGTCGAATGTGTGTCTTCTGTGTAGCTCCATTCCAAGTTCGTCCAGTCTATTCTACCTTCGCCCACTTCTTCTCACCTTCGCCCAGAACAGCCTTCTAACACATGTTAACTATCCAATCACTAGTCGCAAAACGCATCTACAAACTCCCCCTCGACTATTGATTGGATCGTTTTCTGTCCTCATCCATGGCTTTGTTCAACAACTTGATTCTGAGCTGTTTCTTCTGCTCTTTTGTCATCTCAGGCTCTAATCTTCTCTTCACTAGTTTTGACACATTTGCCATCTTCACCATCTTGCCAAGTTTTCCATCCAAATTACTACCCGCATTTATATCATATGCAAAGCAAACACCAACCACTTGAGTGTATTTCTTTGCTTGATCAGCGTCATTCGGCTCATGATGAATCGGATTGTAAAAGAGCATGATGATGTCTTCGAAAGTGCAGTTAATCAACCACATAGGATCAAATACATGAACATGCTTGTATTTATCCTTCCCGTCTCTCAACACAATCACCGCTTCTGCCTTTCTCCAATCATAATACCAGAAGATAAAGTCAGCACTGAAATGTTGTGGCATAGGCATTAAAGGTATTTTCCTCATCACTTCAGGTGCCTTATATATCAAAGTAACCCGTTTCAGCTTGGTTCTAGGATCAATATCCCTGTGAACTTTCCTTCGGGGATATTGTGGCTTGAATCTATTCCATTTTGTTCTACTTTCCCAAACCAGCTTGTCTGCGCACCAACCGACATGTGTATTATTCACTGAAGCACCCGACATTGGGAATCTGCATAGATCTCTAACCGCCCAGTACGGTAGAGTTAGCAAGTCAATGAACCTGTAAAAGTACAAGATCCCTGATTCCCATTTGGCAGCTAGACACTTCAGCCTTCCTAAATATGTCCACCCGAGAGCTCTGCCTCTGAACTTAGCATTGTGAAATCTATAAAAGTTTCCTTGAGCTTCAGGCTTCGGTCGGTTCTCATCCATTAATCTCAATTTCTTCAAATAACTCTTCAATTCATCAGATTTATTTGAAGATTCTGGCTTATCAGCTCCAAATACTTTCTCCACAAATTCTGCACTTCTCTGCTTAGCCTTTTTCTTCGCAGAAGTGTTTGGAATTTCAGTAAAGTCAGGAACCACCACATCTTCATCAGTTTGTCTAATGTATTGTGGGTATTCCTCATGTGTTATATCTTCTACCTCCACTTCTTCAAATTCAGGGGTATCTTTATCATCAGAGTGACTACCAATATCCTTTTCAGGAATATGTGGAATCGACTCATCTACAATAAACTCTTCAAACGTTTTCCCTGCCCTCTGTGCAAGTCCATCTAAAATCTCCTTTGCCACAGATGCAGGTACTTCCCCTTCTTCTAAATCAGGATCGTTATATTCCAATTCATATCTCATATCATCAGTTTGGAATATTTCAGCAAAACGACCTGTAAACTCAATGGTCCATTCTCTTCTTTCTAACATGTCCTTGTAAACTTGTTTAGCATCATCAGTCAAGGACCTCACCTTCTCATTCCAGAATATACTTTCATCTGAATCAACGTTCTCACCTTTCTTCTTTGAACTTGATTCTCCAGTATCTTTCTTCTTCTTTGAAGGTGGTCTCTTCTCAAATGTAAACTTCGATGTATCATCTCCTCCATCATTATCATCATCACTACTACTATCATCTTCTTTTTGACTTCCCGAACCTTCTACATCATCATCATCATCATTATTATCATCCTCATCATCACTCTTCTCCGATTCTTCATCGTCCTCATCATCATCTTTCTCTTTATCAGACTCAGATGGTTCAAAATCAACCTGTTCTTCTTCTTTTTCTTTATCTTCTTCACCCTCTTTCAACTTGGGTGCAACATTGTACAGGTTATCAATTAACTCACTCAGGCGTTTATTCTCAGCCTTCAGTTCTTTATTATCTTCTTTAATAGCTTTAAATCTGTTCTTATTCCTCAAACATTTACCTTCAAGCTTTTTGTTCTTTGCTTCTAGCTTCTTAACCTTCTCGTCAATCTCATCTTGATTTGACTTTGAAGCTACTACAATCTGAAGCATCTTTTCTTCATTCTGCTTGAACTTGGCTATTTCAGCTTGCTGAGCCACAATCATCTTCATCATGTCATCCATCTTTTTATTCACCTGCTTCATAACATCGTCATCCACAGTGACTTTCTTTGACTTGGATTTTGATCTAGATGGCTCAACTTCAGTTTCCTTCTCCTTCTGAGGCTTTCTAAACATGTCAAGTACATTATCCAAGGCTACATTGAACTCATCAACTGGTAATGTTGCTGCCTCTTTAGTCTTCTGTTTCTTTGTGACTGGTGAAGATTGCTTTGATGACGTACCAACATCGGGTACTCTTTTGCCTCTCAAGAGTTGAGCTAACTCTTTTTCTCTTAGCTGCTTTGTGCTAGTCTTCTTAGCCATGGTCTTGTGTTTAGGCTTGGGCAAGTTAACTACTACAGTTTCTCCTTCGTTCAACTCATCCATGTTTACACCTAAAACTTCATCTTCAGCACTAACAGACTTCTTGCTCTTCTCAGCTTCTGCAATCGAACTGTTTAATGATTCAGACTCACCAACCATAGTGGCCTTACGTTTGGTGGCCCGGAGATTTTCAGCATCCGAATCCCACTGTTCCTCCTCCTCAGTTTCTTCTGAATCTACAGATTCCTCATCCACCAAACTAGTACCTTTCTTTGCAGTTGATTTCTTTCTAACAACTTGTTGCTTTGAGCTTCCCTGATCAGTCTTTCCTTTGCCCTTCCCTTTGGCTCCAGGATTGACTACTTGCCTCTTCCTCTTAGTATTAGCATCAGCATATACTAAGGGATCATCGTTATCAGAATCACTATCAGGATGCCTTGCTGTATTCTTTCCTGGATCATTGTAATCCTCTCTAGCTGAGGCTCCAAACAACCTTCTGTACGGTGGCCTTTCATTGTCTGGCACACCCTTATAGCCCTTCATTCTTACCAAAGTACGAATGTTCATGTGATCTTGAGCAAGTATCTGAGTTGGATCTTTCTTCAAATCAGGATACTTGTGATCAAAGATCATCATCAGGAATCTAGGATATAACATGAAATACTTCTTCTTTAAACCTTTCAGCATCTCCAACATGTGGTCCAAGATCATTCCAGCAACATTAAATGGTTTGTTGAGAGTCAACGCAACCATTAATGAGCTCAAACTCTTTCTCATTACGTCATATCCTCCACTAACACATCCAAACACATGGATTATGACGTGAGCAAAATACTTAAACTGCACGCTCAGTTTCCCTTTGTACATTGAACCATCAGTGATAGGTCCTTTGTATTTCATCCTAAGGAAACAAGCTTTCTGCTCAGTCCATGACAATTCTCTTGGATCTTCACTCACTTCAAACTTAATCTGGAGAGCTTCTCTGATGTCGGACTCTGTAATGAACATCTCCATATCTTGAATCTTGCTTCGTATAATGGTCTGATTATCCAGAAAGTCATACTTCGCGTTGTTGTAGAAGTCCTCAACTATATCCTTGTAGATAATAGTTGGAGTAGCCAAAGCATAAACTACTCTGCTTCTTTTCAGAAACTTGATTATATCAGTAAACTCCACATTTTTTTCTACGTCCCCCAGATAAGCACAGCAATTGTGATTCTTCTCGAACGGCCATTTGCTCTTGCTCGATGATTCACCTTCTTGAACAGGTTCTGGGACTATATCAGGAACAACAGTCTCAACTGGAATTTCCACATTCTCAGTCTGGTCAGCCATCTAAACACACAAAATCAGAAACAAACGTCAAAACACAAAAACGACAAAATTTCAAACTTTAAAGATTTTAGAAATCCACATTCGCCCGTTTTGTTAAGGTCGAATGTGTGATTTTCTGGTCGAATGTGAAATAATATTGACTAATAATATACATTCGCCCATTTTGAATTACATTCGTCCAAACATTTCCACCTTCGTCCAAACGATGACCCGAAGGTGAAACATGTTCTTCCCCAAAATTTAAAAATTTTGCAAACATGTTTTTAACACTTTGTTTTGATTCAGTCATGGTCTAATATGGCCGATAAACACTCGTCCATTGTCAATTGCCCCTAAAATTCAGTCTATATCAGTTTTTATTAAGAATTAGGGTTATTTGTGATTCAATCGATCAATCAAACCTTAAACACTGTTAATAACCTAATTCTTTCACACCTCTCCCCCTAAAACTGATATGGAATGAATGTCTATCAAAATTACACATTAACAATCACTCGAAGATCAGGAAATCTAAACCCTAGGTCCGTAAAGAAAACGAACGATTCTGGTCTCGTTATAGCTCCTTTACCTGTAATATTGGTATAGAAATGATCAGGAAGAATCAGAGAATAAAATGCACAAGAAAAAATCAGCAAAGCAACAAGGTGACAGATCGAAGATGAAAATTTGTAAAATTGTAACTGAGGTTCGAATGTGAAACTGGTATATATAGATATGGCCACCTTCGTCCGGTCTATGGGTCGAATGTGGGAATTTTCCACATTCGCCCACAAATAAATGTGCCCGAATGTAAAACGTTTACCCGGATGTGGAAATCATATAAACAACCCACATTCGCCCGTTTTGAACAGCCCGAAGGTGAAGAATTTTCGACATTCGACCCATTAAAGGGGCGAATGTGAAATGGAAAATTCTGAAAATTTTGCCAAATCACGAATTCGAATCCCGTTCAACATTAATCTCCCAAAACTCATGTTTTCACATTTAGAATGATACAAAGCCCAGATGGTGTTGTCAAATCTCAGAAATTGACTATCAAGCATCCCCGGTTATCAAAAATAAAGCAGAAATGCAAAAATTTTGGATTTTTCTGAAATTTTATCAAAACACACCTAAAATCTTTTTGGATTTTGTATCTTTTTGACAATAAAAGTAAATTGCAACAAAATAAAATGCAGCAAAGTAAATGAAAGCAGTAAACTTTTTGTGAAATCCGGTCAGAGGATCATATCAGTTTTCTGAGAAATCTGATCACAGCGTTGATCTATTTGTTTAATATTATCATTAGAAACAGTATGTGACACGGCAATTGCTGATATTGTGGTCCACGTAAGCTCACATGCAGACAATTACGCAATGCTTTACAATGATACGAGTTAGGTGTATTAGACTAACACGATGTGGTGCCCACACACACGACATACTCCCGTATCAAGTAATTGCACAAAGCTTCGTCGTAACGCGTGATTATGCCAGAGTTATCCGTAAAAGTTACAAAGTATATAGCACAGAGGTGTACAGGTCAGCAATTGAATGCAGCAGAGTAACATGTGCGTATACACTAGGTTGAGGCTGATATTAATCACTGATTTGCATCAGATGATCAATACGATGTAATAATGATCTATGATCAATTAAAACATAAAGTTCCTCAATTCGGTAACTTCCGGTTTTGGCAATTAAGCTCTTTTTAGCAAATATTCCGATAAAACTAGGTCCGTAAATCAATACGACAAAAGTTTATCAGAATATCCCGGATAACTATAACATAACGACCCGAAACCTCAGATTTTGGCAATCCTATCAAACGAAATTACGGTACTAAGACCATATGCCCATGAGGTGTTCAGCCACGAACGCGTAGTTCGTTATGTTTGTATCACTAATGCACGCAATATTTAGTCTACGAAGCCTATCAGCATATCACACGTAGTCAACACACGCCTCATATTCTATACAATTCTTTAGCCTGTGTCAGATCCCCACTGATGTACTATCATTTCCTCTTTTTACCAGGAAATCATTTTGGATTTTCTAATTTTTAGATCTTTTTGAATTTTATAATGTTTTTGGCTTTTCTGATAAAATGGCTCCCCCTAAAATAAAGAACATATTTTTGGGTTTTTGATTTTAAAAGAATTTGAAAAACAATAAAAACAAAAATTTGAAAGAAACAATCCACTCGAAAGCATCAACTTCTTTGAGGATTAAACAATCCCCTCGAAAGCATCAACTTCTTTGAGGATTACGATAGTAAAGAGAAATTCCCAATTAGCAAAGAGAAATTCCCAATTAGCAAAATATAAAAACTAAAAACTAAAAAGCGATAAACCGAGGTGCCGATTAGTCCTGTTTTTCCTTTATATTGTTTACTTTTAAAAGATGTTCAAAGCGGGATCTGTCAAAAGCTTTTGTAAACAAATCTGCACGTTGGTAGTCAGTATGGATTTTGACCATATCTATCAATTCCTTAGCGTAACAATCTCGGATAAAATGATATTTGATCCGGATGTGTTTCGCTTTAGAATGATTTTCAGTATTTTTAGTTAATGCGATTGCGGCTTCGTTGTCACAGTGAATATGGGTTTTAAGAAACTGCAAACCGTAATCCACCATCTGCTGTTGGATCCAGAGTACTTGCGAACAGCAACTCGAGGCTGCAATGTACTCGGCTTCACAGGTAGATAGAGCCACGAAAGTCTGTTTCTTGCATTGCCAGGTGATTAACCTGCTCCCTAAAAACTGGCAACCAGCTGTAGTAGATTTGCTATCTTTGTCGCAGCCGCCCCAATCTGCATCACTAAACGCAATAAAATCAAAATCATCATCATTAGGGTACCAAAGTCCTTTTGAGGGACAACCCTTCAGATATCTAAGGATACGCTTGACCGCCGTCAGATGACTTTGTTTCGGCTTCGATTGATAGCGAGCACAGAGACACGTTGCGTACATAATATCTGGTCGAGACGCCGTCAAATACATCAGAGATCCGATGATTGCTCTGTATGTAAATGGGTCCGTCAGCTCCCCCTTAGCGTCCACTCCAATCCCGTGATTGGGTTGAATCGGGGTATCCATCGGCTTTGAGTCCTCCATCTGGAACCGGCTCAAGATGTCGGAGACATATTTCGTCTGGTGAATGAAGATCCCGTCGGGTCTTTGGTCCACCTGTAAGCCTAGGAAAAACTGCATCTCCCCCATTGCGCTCATTTCGAACTTTTCCTGCATGACAGTTTCGAACTCCCTGCATAAAAGCTCGTTAGTTGAACCAAATATTATATCATCAACGTATATCTGCACTAGAAGCAAATCATCTCCCGTCTTCTTCGTAAAGAGGGTGCAATCGACGAGGCCACGCTTAAATCCTTTGGAAATGAGGTATGTACTTAGCTCCTCGTACCACTGTCTCGGAGCCTGGTGCAAGCCATATAAAGCTTTGTTTAGCACGTAGACCTTATCCCGGTGGATTGGGTCCTCAAAGCCTGGTGGCTGCCCGACAAAAACCTCTTCCTTGACTTTCCCGTACAGAAATGCACTTTTAACGTCCATTTGATAAACTTTGAATTTCTTGTATGAAGCAAACGCAAGGAACATCCGAATAGCTTTAATTCGTGCTACCGGTGCATAGATTTCGTTATAATCAATCCCTTCGATTTGATGGAAACCCTGCACGACCAATCTGGCTTTGTTACGAACAGTAACCCCACGATCATCCTTCTTGCACTTAAACACCCATTTAGTGCCAATCTTCTTCCTATCCGGCGGCAAATCCGTGAGCGTCCAAACTCCCAATTTCTGGAATTGTAATAACTCCTCCTGCATAGCTTCCACCCAGGCATCATCCTTCAAAGCGTCCTTGTATGTCCTTGGTTCTACCTGCGACACATAACACGCAAACGACCAATCATTTTGACTACCAGATTGTTGAATTTTGGCATATAAAGCTAAAGCACCAAAACTCTCTGGCGAATTAACGCTTTTAAGCTGCCCTCTGGTCATAACACTGCTTCCAGGATCACCGATAACTTGCTCCAGCGGGTGAATACGATGAATCCGAGATTCCGGATAATCAGGTACTTGCACTCCCGTCTGAACAGTCAAGTTCTCTACAGCATCCAGATCATGACCCGTATTTGATGATGAAGCCACATCTGAAGTTGGAGTTGGGTTCACTGGCGGTGCCTCTGGTTCTTCAGCATGTTCAAGAATGACTTCTTCAAATTGTTCATCTTCAGATTCTGAAGATTCTAGTGAAGTTGAAGCCTCCTGAAACACTTCTTCCTCTTGTATAGGAGCATTGGTATCATTAGAAGCTGGTAGGGGGTTCACGGTGATCGGACGCACCAATGGTGAAGTTGTTGCATTTTCACACTCGTAAAGTAATCTGATAACAGCTTCTTCAACCAAGCTATCTAGATTGAATGATTCAAAGAAATCTTTGTAATCAAACATCCAATCAGGACCCGTGCCTTGAAGATTTTGAGTATATCGTTGAACTTCCACGTTAGCCCAGTCTTCCACTCGACGAGTTCGCTTGTTGTATACCCGTTTGAGCGGGGTTGCATATCCAACAAAGTAACCCTCCTCGGCTATAGGACTAAACTTCTCGCTTGGATTCAACATAGTGCATGGCGCCCCAAAAGGTTCTAGATACTCTAAATTCGGCTTTCTTCGATGTAACAGCTCATAAGATGTTTTACCAAACTTCTTCACTGTTAAAACCCGATTTAATGTGTAATTTGCTGCATAAATCGCCTCGTTCCAGAACATTACTGGAAGATTTGAATCAGCAAGCATTGTTCTAGCCGCTTCAATTAGAGTCCTATTCTTTCGTTCAGCAACACCGTTCTGTTGTGGGGTGTACGGAGCCGAATATTCATGATGTATCCCTTTGCTTTCACAAAGTTCATCCATCTTGGCATTTTTGAACTCCGTCCCACTGTCACTCCGAATTCTCTTAATTTTCACATTGTAGAGATTCTCTAATCGAGTGAACAGAACTTTCAGGTTGTTAAAGGTGTCACTTTTGTTTTGCAAACCCATCACCCATGAAAATCTTGAGTAATCGTCAGTGACGACTAAACAATAAAGCTCTCCAAGATGACTTTTGTGCTTGACCGGTCCGAAAAGATCCATGTGCAGTCGCTCAAGTGGCATCTCAACAGAGTTAACCTTTTTCACTTTGTGGGACTGTTTGTGTTGCTTCCCCTTTTTACAACTCACACACTTGTCGTTCAGATGGAAATGTTTCACGTTTACTCCATCGACAAGTCCATTTCTCACAAGTTGATTCATTTTCCTCAGATGAATGTGCCCCATTCTTCGGTGCCACATTATCGATTCTTTCTCTGTCGCTTTTGATAGAAAACATGTTATCTGCCCCTGTGATGTCATCGCCTTAGACATATCAAGAATGTATAGATTGTTGACGCGAGGTGCCTTCAACATTATCCACTCTTTAGGAATTGTAAAGCCCGGTTTCAGAATATAGCAGGATTTGTCATCAAAATGCACAGTAAATTGTTTATCACATATTTGACTGACACTCAACAGATTATAATTCCAACATTTGATTTGACAATCGGTTTTGGTGGAACCTTTTGCCTATCAACTGTTGCGTTCACCACAGGCTTCCTCCATGATTGTTCCATAGCAATCCGATTCCTTCGATCATATTGGATTGGACGATTGTTCCTCATTTGTTGAAAATTGTTTTGGTTGAAAAACTGTTGTGGTTGTTGAGGAACAACTCGCCTATGTGGTGGCACATAATGATCAATCGGTTTCCTCATGGAATTCCTCACTTCAACCTCGTGCCTTTTATGCCTTACATATGGGCACTGAGCAAGTAAATGCCCTCGTTCCCCACATTTAAAACACGCACGGTACTCTTCAAAAACATTCGGAGCATTTGGTTGAGCAAATGATCTAACAGGGTATTGATCATTGTACTGTTGGTTCCTTAAACTCTCAGGGAGTGGCCCTTTTGAGTAAGTAGGCTCATGAAAACCATTAGCTCTGTTTTTGGGTCGAATGAACTCTGTGACATGGACCTTTGGTTCTTGAGGAACATCCAAATACAATTTCTTTAATAATGCAGGTGGAATCTCATTTGTTCTCTCATGTTTTGGGAACCAAATGGTGCTTTCTTGCCAAATCTTTTCTATTTTAGCATAATTGGCATTTTTTATTGGAAAGTCCTCGTCAGAAATGATCTTATCAGATCCTTCCATCCGATAGAACACCTTGACAGGTTTGTCACATTGTTCATTCTTAACACTCTTTTCAAGATCTTTCTTAACCACATTTTTCTCAAGATCTTTCTTCACAACATTCTTTTCAGACTTCTTTTCACTATGAGCATTTGCCATCGGAATCACAATCTGAGATGGTGAAACTGGTTCATTTGTAATGATGTGATTTTCTTTTGGAATTTCACATGCATTAACAGTTTGATTACAACCAGTGTCATCACTCTCAGTGTCTGAATCCACACTCTCAGCAGTAACACCCTCATCATTGATACGCAAAATCGGTCTCACATCGGAATGTGGATCACCAATACTCGAGGTATTAGATTCATTTTCCGATGATGTGTCTGATTTAACCGAACTCTCTGGTGTCACTTGGTGACAATTATGGTTTTCAAAAAGAACCGGAGATGGCACAGATCGGTAGTTAGTGGTTTGATCATCAATGATGTGGTCTACCACATAAGCAATATGCTTATAGCTTTCCAGCTTTTTGTTTACTTTCTCAGCAAAGCATTTGATGGCGGCCATTTCCAACTTGGTGTTTTCAATTTCATTTATATAGTTGTTAATTGCCAATTGTTTTAATGACAAAGTGTTTTTCAAGTCAGAAATGTCCTTTTTGTAGCCATCTAATACTTTGTTAAAAGCATTTAACTCTTTGCGAGTAGATTGACTGTTCATGATAGCACTATCACGTTGAACACGGAGTTGTTTATTCTCCTCAGTCAATCTATCACATGTACCACAATATTTATCACTTTTAACATCAGTGCTACACTCAGAACTTACAGGTTTTGGCGGATCAGTCATGGCCATCAATGCGAAATGAGCTTCCTTTCCTGCAAAGAATCTTGAATAATCGATCTTGGTGAAAGCATCATCTGCAATGCACGACTTCCTTGTCATCAGAAAATCCGCTTCTGCTAGCAACTGATCTATATCATCATCTAGAGAATCAACACTTGCTTCCGTATCCGATTCACTGTCTGAATCAGAATAAACTGATTCACACTCCTCAGGAACATTAGAAACAGTATCACTCACAACTCCAGAATTAGTTTCTTCAGTTTTAACCTCAACATTAACCTCAGCATTAACCTTAACAGGTTCAGTCTCCACATCCATCTCAGCCTCAGACTCATCACTTTCAACCTCAGTTTCTACCTTCTCATCCACTGTCACTGAATCTTCAATATCAACCTGATACGCAACACAAGCCACATTTCCACCAGTAGTAATTTCTTCAACACCTATTTGCATACTCGACCAGTCAAACCTCTCATCTTGTTGAGTTACCAATGCTTGATTCTGATTGGTGTTCTGATGTGTCTCATTAGGTGTAGTTATTGGTATGACTGTTCGGTTAGCATTGTTTGGTGTTTGGTTTTGTGTCTGGTTTGGTGTGTTTGGTTGTCTATTTTGGTTGTTATTAAAGTTCTTTTGACGGTTTTGATAATTGTTGTTGTTTTGGTAAGAAACTTGGTTTTGGTTTTGTTGTTGACGATTCTGGTAGCTGGCATTGAATGGGTTCCTATTGCCTTGTTTTGGTGGCTGGGTACATTCTCTTTTAAAGTGACCTTTCCCTCCACAGTTAAAACAAGTAACTTTCTCCTTATTGAACCCGTAGGTTATGTTAGGAGAAGTTCCCAAATCAGTTCTACCTGTCTTCTCGATAAATTCTGTTGCTCTTCTCATAATGCTCGCAAAGGCCCATTGAATATCAATGAGTTCCATCTCTTCCTTGTCAATCTGTGCATAGTCTTCATTTGTTAAGTTGTTATTCCCAATTTGACTAGCAACTAATCCATTGTAGGATGAGACCATTGCAGAGACTAATGCAATGTGTTGCTGAGCAACTTCAACCGTCACATTACCCAAGTTAGAAGTCTCCAAAACCACCGTTTGTTGATTAGGTTGGTTCATTGGTTGTTGAGATTGACTAGCAGTGTAGAAAGCTGCTTGTTGCATTGGGGAGAATGGTGGAATATATGAATTGTTGTATTGTTGTTGTGGTGGTGGATTTGATGGTTGTGAAAAGGATGATGTTTGTTGATGGTAGTTAATGGTAGGTGATTCCATAACATTGGAAATACATGCAACATGTGGTGCAACTAGCCCTCCTGAGCTTGATGTACTAGCTGGAACTGGATTTCCTCCAAAATATAAGTTGGGATTCTGAGGAATCTGTGGTCTTCTAGCTTTCCTCTTCTCTTCCAATTCTTTGTTTTCCAGCTTCTCTATGAACTCTTGAATAGACCAGTATTGATAAGCATCCTTCTCCCTAAGGACTTCCACATGCTGATCCCAGTTTGGTGGTAATGCATCTGCAAACTTATCCACCTGCTTTGCCATAGGAATCTGTATACCATAGCTAGACAATTCAGATAACAAATGACTATATCTAGGAGTTAGTTCTTTCAAAGTTTCATTTCCAATATAAGAAAAATTCTCAAACTCCTTTCTCAGTTCTTCCATCCTTAGACCTCTAGTCTTCTCATTGCCATCATGCCTTCTTTTAAGTGCTTCCCATAATTGCTTAGACGTTGTACAAGTCCCAAACTGATGCAACAGATCGTTTGTGATAGCCTGTGTCAATTGGGAAAACGCCTTCTTCTCCACAGCAAACTTCTTTTTCTCATCCTCAGCCATACTCTCCAATGGCACTGGTTCACCTGTGTTCTCCAAAACTGGTGGTGTGTAACCTTTTGCAATCATGTTCCATGCCTCTGCACCCTCCACTCCCATGCCTTCCAAATGTATCTTGAACTTTTTCTGCCACTGATTGTATTCCTGAATCTCCATAAGCTTCGGTGGCCGATTCCCGCTACCTGAAGACAAATCATTAATCAGTGTGGAAATAGCATTTGTAGTTTGAGTGTTTACCACCGCTGCTGCTACTCCCCAGTAGTCAGATTGTGGTGCTGGAGGTGCACTTTGAGTCATGTAGTTAACCGGCTGCGAAGACTGTGTGTTCGTCTTCTGTGCTGCTACCGTCCATGGGTCCATCACTTGCTGTTGTGGTTGTGTTGTTGCTGATGTCGGAGTAGTCGGAAAATTCCACATGATCACGAACTTCGAAAAATTCAACACTTAGAAAATTTTCCAAAATCTAGTCTAGGTTCGCCCAGAAAAGCTTCACCTTCGTCCCTTTCTGATGTAAGTTCGCCCAAACAGTGATACCCGAATGTAAAATCTCACCAGAAAGTAAAAACACACTATCACTTTTCCACGTTCGTCCAAACTAATCCAGGTTCGCCCGTTTCTATTCCAGGTTCGCCCGCCCGATCAATCGAATGTGAAAAATGTGACCCGAAAGTGAAAAATTCAACAGAAACTTTCCAGGTTCGCCCAAAATTTCCTAGGTTCGCCCAAAAATCTCTCAGGTTCGCCCAGAAAACTACACGTTCGACCACTCAGTTCCAGATTCGCCCATTTTGAGTTTGAAAAACGGTTACACTTTGAAAAACGGTTATTTTGATCACTGATTTTCAAAAGTTTGTGAATTTGAATGATCTTACTCAGGTTTTGATTCGGAATTGATTTGGAGCAACTTTAATTCTTGGAATTTTGAATTTTAACCACAAAATCAACTCTAAATCTTTCAAAAACACTCAAAAACCATTTTTATGCAAAAACAGATGTGAATTGATCAAAATAATATCCAAATCAGCTCTGAGTTTATCAATTTGTTGTTGTATGATCCTCTATGCTCTGATACCACTTTGTAGAGGGGATGATTTTACACGAAAACAGGATTATATGATCATACAAGTTACAAAACCAGGTGCGGAAACCCTAGCTTTGAACAAACTGATGTAAACTCAAATCAAAACACAATCAAAGTCATTTTCAAACGTTTTCATAGATTAACTTGATTATAAACTTGATTACAATGTCAATACTGTTAATCTAACTCAAACACAGACTCTCTCAAACTATCCTGGAACAACACCTCAAAACACACACACCTAATGACTCTCTTAACATTACAAAAACACAAATTCTATTTATAAGCACTGCACATTCGCCCATTTCATCTGGTCGAATGTGAGTCTTTTCCACATTCGCCCACTGTAGTGGTCGAATGTGTGTCTTCTGTGTAGCTCCATTCCAAGTTCGTCCAGTCTATTCTACCTTCGCCCACTTCTTCTCACCTTCGCCCAGAACAGCCTTCTAACACATGTTAACTATCCAATCACTAGTCGCAAAACGCATCTACAGCAACGTACTCAGCTTCACAGGTAGACAGCGCGACCGAAGTCTGCTTCTTACATTGCCAGGTGACTAACCGGCTCCCCAAAAACTGGCATCCAGCTGTCGTGGATTGCTATCCTTATCACAGCCGCCCCAATCTGCATCATTAAAAACGATAAAATCAAAATCATCATCATTAGGGTACCAAAGTCCTCTTGAGGGACAACCCTTCAGATATCTAAGGATATGCTTGACCGCCGTCAGATGACTTTGTTTCGGCTTCGATTGATAGCGAGCACAGAGACACGTTGCGAACATAATGTGTGGCCGAGATGCGGTAAGATACATCAGAGATCCGATAATTGCTCTGTATGTAAACGGGTTCGTCAGCTCCCCCTTAGCGTCCACTCCAATCCCGTGATTGGGTTGAATAGGGGTATCCATCGGCTTGGAATCCTCCATCTGGAACCGGCTCAAGACTTCGGATACGTATTTCGTCTGGTGAATGAAGATCCCCGTGGGTCTTTGGTCCACCTGCAAGCCGAGGAAAAACTGCATCTCCCCCATCGCACTCATTTCAAACTTTTCCTGCATGACAGTTTCAAACTCCCTGCATAAAAGTTCGTTAGTTGAGCCAAATATTATATCGTCAACATATATCTGAACTAGAAGCAAATCATCTCCTGTTTTCTTCGTGAACAGGGTGCAGTCGACGAGTCCGCGCTTAAATCCCTTTGACATGAGGTACGTACTCAGCTCCTCGTACCACAGGCGTGGAGCCTGGTGCAGACCATACAGTGCTTTGTTCAGTACATACACCTTATCCCGGTGGATAGGGTCTTCAAAGCCCGGTGGTTGCCCGACGTAAACCTCCTCTTTGACTTTCCCGTACAGAAATGCACTCTTGACGTCCATCTGATACACCTTGAACTTCTTATAGGAAGCAAACGCAAGAAACATTCGAATTGCCTCCATGCGTGCTACAGGTACATAGATTTCATTGTAATCAATCCCTTCGATTTGATGGAAACCTTGTACGACCAATCTGGCTTTGTTTCGAACAATCACTCCACGATCATCCTTCTTACATTTAAACACCCATTTGGTGTCGATCTTCTTTCTACCAGGAGGTAAATCAGTGAGCGTCCAAACCCCCAACTTCTGAAATTGTAATAACTCCTCCTGCATTGCTACAACCCAGGCGTCCTCCAGCAAAGCGTCTTTGTATGTCCTTGGCTCGACCTGAGACACATAACATGCAAACGACCAATCATTTTGACTACCAGATTTTTGTATTTTGGCATATAAAGCTAAAGCACCAATACTCTCTGGTGAATTAACACTTCTCAGCTGTCCTCTCGTCATCACACTGCTTCCAGGGTCACCAATGACTTGCTCCAGCGGGTGAATACGGTGAATCCGAGATTCCGGATGTTCAGGTACAGTAACTCCCGTCTGAATAGTCAAGTTCTCAACTGCATCCAGATCATGACCCGTGTTAGACGATGAAGCAACATCTGGATTTGGGTTCACTGGCGGTGCCTCTGGTTCTGTCGCATTTTCAAGAATAACTTCTTCAAATTCTCCATCATCTTCCGAGTCTGAAGTATCTAAAGTTGTGGAAGCCTCTTGAAACACTTCTTCCTCCGGTACAGGAATATTGGTATCATTAGAAGCTGTTGGAGGAGTTACGGTGATCGGACGCACCAACGGTGAAGTCGCCGCGTTTTCACACTCGTAAAGTAATCGAATAACAGCCTCTTCAACCAAGCTATCTAGATTGAATGATTCAAAGAAATCTTTGTAATCAAACATCCACTCAGGACCAATCCCTTGCACATTTTGAGTATACCGTTGAACTTCTACGTTAGCCCAATCCTCCACCTGACGAGTTCTCTTGTTGTATACCCGTTTGAGCGGGGTTGCATATCCAACAAAGTATCCGTCTTCAGCTTTCGGACTAAACTTCTCGCTTGGATTCAACATCATGCACGGAGCCCCAAAAGGTTCTAGATACTCCAAGTTCGGCTTTCGTCGGTGTAACAGCTCATAAGAAGTTTTGCCAAACTTCTTCACCGTTAAAACCCGATTAAGTGTATAATTTGCTGCATAAATCCCCTCGTTCCAGAACATTACTGGAAGATTCGAGTCTGCAAGCATAGTTCTAGCCGCTTCAATTAGAGTCCTGTTTTTGCGTTCAGCAACACCGTTCTATTGTGGGGTATACGGAGCCGAATATTCATGATGAATTCCTTTGTTTTCACAAAGTTCATCCATCTTGGCATTTTTGAACTCCGTCCCATTATCACCCGAATTCTCTTTATTTTGAGATTGTAGATATTCTCTAATCGAGTGAACAGAACTTTCAGGTTATTAAAGGTGTCACTTTTATGCTGCAAACACATCACCCATGAAAATCTTGACAGGTCCGAATAGATCCATGTGCAATCGCTCAAGTGGCATCTCAACAGAGTTAACTTTCTTCACTTTGTGGGACTGTCTGTGTTGCTTTCCCTTCTGACAATTCACACACTTGTCGTTCAAATGGAAATGTTTCACATTCACTCCCTCGACAAGTCCATTCTTCACTAGATGATTCATTTTTCTTAAATGAATGTGCCCCATTCTTTGGTGCCACATTATCGATTCCTTCTCGGTCGCCTTTGATAGAAAACAGGTTACTTGCCCCTGGGATGTCATTGCCTTGGACATATCAAGAATATAAAGATTGTTGACGCGAGCGTTGCTAGATCTCTACTCTAGGAAGCTATACAGGCAACAACGAGCGCGGGTTGACCCGGGGCTTACCTTTCATTACTTCTTTCACGACGAGAGAACCGCGTCCGCATCAGTCGAAGTGGTGGAAGGCCCCCTGAGTCAAAGGGAGAGCTTCTGCGCCTCTCTCCAAGAGATACGATTCGGTATCTGAATCGGCTGAAGGAGAGGGAGAGTTCGAAGTTGCTGGTAGGTCAATATCCGGTACTTTCCCTTAGTAATAGTCCTTCTTTGAAATACGAGGCCCAGAACCCTATACGGGGCAGTGAGAGGAGCTGCTTCTTCTATTTATACTTGCCCATCAGGACCCTTGCCCTATGTTAGCCAGTTTCGCCTTCAACATTACCCACTCTTTTGGAATTTTGAAGCCTGGTTTGAGAATGTAGCAAGATTTGTCATCAAAATAAACAGTGAATTGTTTGTCACAGATTTGACTGACGCTGAACAGATTATAGTCTATCTGCTTCACACACGAAATCCTCTCAAAGCTTACAATCCCATTACTCACACTTCCTTCCATCGTGATATAGCCGCCCTTGTTTCCGGCAAACGCAACATACCCTCCATTAATGGTCTTCATTCACCTTCGCCCATACTTCTGCTTCCTTCGCCCTTACTCATACACATTCGCCCATACTAAATCCATTTTCGCCCCTTATATAATCATATTAACATGTGTTAAAACCTAATCCAATCACTAGTCGCAAAACATGCATCTACATGGTTTGCAAAGAATAGTATGCTCATGTAGATTATAGGACTGCAAGATGATGCAGTTTGGAACAAAATTTAATAATGTAACACTGGGTTAATCGCATTTAAAACAAATAATTGATTGTGTATTAGTATCGGTTAGGGTAAGCAAATCGATCAGATGTCAAGGGTAAACTATTATGGGTTTTGGGTGCATGCGACCTCATCAAGGGCTAAGGGTTCAAGGAGATGAGTTTGCATGGCACACAAAGATTGAAATAAGATCTAACCGATAGTTGAGAGTTGATAGGTAAGCTGGATTTTGTTGAAGATCTGTTTTAATAAGGTTGCATAATGTTACAAAATATCCTTTGAGGAACCTCTTAAAAAGTATGTTTCATCAATTTATTCCGATTTTGTGTTTAAGTTGTAACAACTTGTTTTTTGTAAAACATGCTTGTATTGTCGGAAAGTATTTGATATGTAAAAAATGTCACTTGATATTTTTAACTGAGGGATCGGTAAATAAGAACCCACAAAAAAATTTCTTCTTACCGATCTTTATATATAACAGATGAATCATTTAAAATTTTGGGTCTTCCCTATCTGGTCTTTTGTGTCTGAAATATTTCTATTTCATGCTTTACAAGCTAGGTTGTTTTCACAAATAAATTTAATTTTGTTTAGAATATATGACTGGAATCTTTACGATGTTCAAGGACCAAAAGGTTTTCATTAAAGTTTGGCAGTCATTACCCAAAAATTTTTTAAAAATAGTTTTGAATGATGGTTCACAGTATTTCCCATGTCTAAACCTGGCGTAGTTTTAGGTTTAAAATATCACATTTTATTGAGGGAGTTTCAAATATCTATTGAAGGATATTTATCTTGAAAATTTTTGAATACATTAAAAAAAAATTATTTGAAAAAAAATATTTTATTTTATTTTTTTTGAAAAATATTCAGAACTTTTAATTAAAATATTCATTTTAATCTCTTTGTACAAATGTTTTCTCAGTTTACATTTTTTTGTGAATTCTAAAAACATCCGTTGTTTTACTTTCATATGGAACTTTTGGGTCAGTAAGGATTCAGGTAGTAGTTTGCGAACATTGGTTATAGTTGAAAAATGATCGTAACAATAGGTTATGTGTGGCACAAGAAATGGATTAAGTTAAATCTAATGAACTAGTTTCATGGGTTATGGAATAAGGGTAACAAATGATGCTTTCAGTCTAGAATGAGTCATTAAGTAACCTACTTACAAGTAACCAATTGTTAGGTAAAAGCCCAATTTAGTACAATTCATGTTGGATTTGTTATCGGTTTGCTTATTACAACCAAAATTGCACTTGTGCGGATGGTGTTTGCTAATGAAGCCATTTTTAAGTATCCGCAAGTTTTGTACCTAGAAGGGAGACTCTAACAACAGGCAGGGATAGTGAGACTCTTTGATGTACTACCCATACAGTAGACGTACAGGAAACCTATGAGCCTTTACGGTTCAGTTGGGATTTCAAGAACCTTTACAGAGAACAATTCGAAAAAGTTAGAAGGGGTCGGATGGTGTCTCGTTCTTACCAATACATCAAGGGCGGAACGAATATCGTTCAGAAAAATCTACCGTGACTATTCTATCATGTAAGATTTTATATCATAGGCATAAGGAACTGATGCAGAAACCTAGGTAGTTGTTTGAGTACTACTTAGAGTAGTTGACCGGCCTAAGTCATTGGGGTTTCAAATAGAATGTCAAACATGATCGTTGACTCAAAACACAAACTCCACTAGGGCTTCCATGAACCTCAAATTTTGATTTTGTGTGCACCCGAAATGGTAATTTGCCTTACATGGTGAAGGGATAGAGTACTAAATCCTAGCGCGGATAGGGTTAACCTATATCCCACAAAGCCTTAAATAACTAATAATGAATACCTAATGGTGTGCAGGCAGAACCTCATGCGCTAGGCAAAGCTTCTGGCGTAAGACTGCAGAACCAAGAGTCTTGTTGTCCTTAACCGGAAGTTAGACTTATTGTTTTCAATGAAACACGGATAAATTGAAAGAATGATTCGACTAGGTGTGTCTTCGTACAAAGAGTTACACACATGCACCAACTAGCACACGTGTAAGGATAGCCTTCTAATCCCATGATATTTTGCAGGTGGAAGTTCCGATGCGAATATGTAGAGAGTTCCCTTTCCATCATTGCCACTAAGGTTTTGAAAGTTCTGCTTGGACAGAAGATACAGTGATGGTAGGATAGTGAGATATGCATAATGGTAGTTCTTGGTTTAGATTGAGGTACTACCCCTGGTGCTAAGTCTCTCCCCTCACATGAGTCATGAGATGGCCCGCGATGTTGCAAATAGGCTCCAGCCGACGTCTCCTTGGCTCTGGTAATGGTGAATGGAAACCGATGATGGTTTTTCAAATATTTAAGTGGGTCCCTTGTTGGCAAGGGGAATGTGGATGATGTTGAGTGTGGATGGTGTGAATGATGTGATGTAGTTATGATGCAGTGTATGTAAAGATACAAATTCTATATACGTGAGTGTGTAAAGGTTATAGTCTAGTCTACGTACATGCAAATCTAGTTCGCTATAACCAATGGCTCTGATACCAACCTATCACACCCTCAATTTCCACATGTGAGTTTGTACCACGAGGCGTGCGACATACCAGGGTCCAAGTCATTGATCATGTTGAACGGCCACTATATGAATTTGAAAATAACGTTTCTTATTCAACATGAGTTTAAATTAGTTTGAAATATGTACAGCGGAAGCCAAACAAGTTTAACGAAAGGGAAAAGTATCAATTCACACAACATGTGAAATGATTTGGTAAGCAATGCATGAGACTCCCCAATGGCGTCCTAGCCCAAGTGTACCTTAGCAATCCTGAGAAAATATGCCAAAAGGTGTCAACAATTAAGTTGGTAAGTTCATAGGTTTAATGAATGTAAAGTTGTTTGTTTTACCAGATTAACATATGTTTACGATTTATATCCAATGCTAGTTAAACATTTATACATGTTACTAAGCACCATGAAAATGAGCTGACTGTAATTGGTAGTTTTAGTTGGCCCTTTTGCCCCCGTTCATCTCAATGGTGGCAAGAGTTTGGGAAAATATGCACCCACTCCAACCTCAGTCGACACAGGTGCGACTTGTTAGACCCAATAGATCTATATACACTTCCTCGCTATAATACCCATACTAACAGTTCATAATGTACGGACTTTCATAATGAAATACGCGAAAGTAAACATGTGGTATGATAGGATTATGTGATCTACAATGTTATTGTGGTTGTAGGATGTTTCTCCCCCAATAGGAAAACAGTAAAAGAGGTCGTAAAACTCACCTTAGCTTGCATGCTAAAAAAGTACCAGGTGTGCGTATGGAAAGGTCTCCCGACTACTAGTAACCTATCATACAATAACCTAAAAGTTTTTGTTCAAGTTTTGGGTTTGTCCAACAGACCCATTGTATCCCTAAAATGACCTAGGTTTGTGTTTAAGAAAACAGTTTGACTGTGTAAACCACGTTTCACTAAGTTTGACCCAACGACCAGGCTCGAGCTTGAGCTCGATTGACTTATAAGAGCTCTAGCTCGAGCTCGGCTCGATTCGAGCGTTGTTCTCAAAGCTCGAGCTTGGCTCGTTGACAATTTGCCAAGCTCGAGCTATGCTCGGGTTCGGCTCGTTTATTATCAGTTAGTTAATACATTGAATTAAAATAATATAAATAATAATTCGTTTAGGCTCGTGAGCTCCATAAATGAAGCTCGAGCTCGGGACTCGTTTACTAAACAACTTTAAATGAATGGTAAATATTATTAAATATTAAAAAAATTAATATTACACTAAGCTCGATAAGGCTCGACGAGCTTAACGAGTTTCACATGCCAGGCTTGAGCCCGGGCTCGATAAATAAACAAGCTTTGTTTTAGGCTCCAGCTCAGCTCGAGCTCGAAAAGGATTGGCTCCTTTCGAGCTTTTTATCGAGTCAAGCTCAAGTAGCTCGTGAGCGGCTCGGCTCGTTTGCACCCCTATTAATACTAGCATGTTAGATAAACAAATAACATTTCAAATATTGCGCATATCAAGTTTTCGGGTCTTTAACATAGTATCTATTTCTAGCATGTCATAACGTCAACAAGTCATGCAATACTTCACATGTATCCTATAATCCCATAAAATGTACAACATACAAGCTTTCCACTTTTTGTAAGTTATGAACACAAAGACCACTTAACATGCATATTGTTTCCCTTTTTTGTAAGTTATGATACTAGCTTTGTTTTCAACGAAAGGAAAGTTCTAACAAGCTTAAACAGTCATCCCCAACCATCTTCTAATAAAGAATATCTCATATCATACCTAGATCTCAATTTCAAAATCCAAAATCAATAAAGTTTCCATTATAGGTAGGTTATGAACCACAACTAGTTTCAATCAAAATCAAAACTCTAGAATATGGTTAATCAAAGTTTCATCACAACATTCAAGTTTTCGATCTAACATACATTCTAATGTTTTATCATACAATAATTATCAAAACACATAACAAACATCAATGAATCATTTTTATTTAATAAAAAGAGTTTACGTCAAATTAGGACATCTAGGTTCGTTGGACAAAAGCATAATCAATAGTAATTAAGGAAAGAATAATGTTAAAGATAGTGATCTACACATCCAGAATTCTTCAAATATTTATCCTTGGTCTTCTTAGCCTCCTAGGATGCTCAAGATGGTAATTGCAGAGGTTAAGGGTACGGAATTTCTTAATGGTGGATGTTATGGCGAATTAGAATAGTAAAAAAGTGTTTAAAGGGCTTAAAACGCATTTAAGGAGCTCTACTAGGCCTTGGGCCGATCTGGATACCGTCGCGCACCGTGCGGGCAATATCCCTATCAAATAACAGTTTGCGGCTAACTAGTTTGTCTAGACTGGGCCTCCGGTTTGCGTCAAGATGTAGGGTTTGGGCTTGGTGCTTGATTTGGGCTTGTGTTGATTTGTTTTGTTAATCTAGCTAGTTGCTCAATTATTTTCAGTTTTGGTTATGAATACGACAACACATAATCACGCAATAACAACTGATTTCACGTAAATCCACATATGCACATAACTGCAAATAAATTAATACAAATTATTTTACGATTCTTCATTTGATTGTTTCACCAACATTACAAGATTCGTGTGTCTGATCCGATAACTACCGTATTATCATTTCATAAGTGTTTGTGAATTTTTTTGCACACTTAATTAATCTAATTAAGTTTAAAGCATGAGTGTTTGACTACGATAAAGAGTTCGTCTTTGAAATAAATTTGTCGGGTGTCACATTATTGGTGACGTAGTTCCTACTATTGTTATGACTTCTGAACTAGATAACATCTATCCTGATGATGTAGAGGAGATAGACATGACTTGGCAAAGGGCTATGGCTATCTTCAAGAATGATATTTTGTTAGGAAGACTGGGTAGAACAACTGGCAGAAGGTGTTAGACAAGCATGTTGGGTTCACCAAGTCCAAATTGAGATATTTTAACTGCCATGAATAGGGTCGCTTTGCCCGTGAGTGCAAGAAGCCAAAGATAGATAGGAAATTTGATAGGGAGATTATTCTAGCGGGGGGGGGGGGGCTACTTCTGCTGAATTTTATTGGATGTACCAGATACGAACATTGAATCTCATCACCGATGGCAACATGAACGCTTACATGGCTCAGATTCTAGATACAACACCATATTCTGATAAGGTAAATCATCTCTTATGTTCTCAAGCTTGCATCAATAAATGTTTCATCATATAGAACATACAACATTGTTTTAATAAGAGAAAATAATAAAATTTTCAAACCAAAGATAAAATCTCAAAGTAAAGACATAGTACAACTAAAAAAATATCTAAGTGAAAAAAGTTGTGTGTATCTAGATGCAAAAAAAAACACATTGCTGAATTAACAGTACCGCTAGATAAATTAAAAGAGAATGATTAATGACGCAGATTTTAATGTTAAGAAATTTGATATAACTAATTATTCTACCCTTCAACTTTCAAAGGAGGAAGATGCAAATGAAACAACAGTAGAGGATTGGATAGAGGAAGATGATGATGCTTTGTTTCTGATAATTCAAAACTTAATTTCTGACATTTCTTTCATTTATCTTAAAACAGAATCTTGTGTGGGCTCTATTTCTAAGAGCATTGAACCTATTGTGTCTGCTTGCTTTAAAACATTAAATTCTAGTATGAAACTTCTACCTAACACTGCATGTTCTGATTCACCAAAGATTTTTGTTAAACCATATGAAAATGGTATGCGTGAGAAGTATGTTCCACCAAAATCCGTTGTGCAAAACTTAATGTTCCACCAAAACGTCTTAAAAAAAACACATACATGTGCTTATATCATGAGCAAGCTCATTTAAAATATATCAGGACACATGAACAATCAGCACACTAAGGAAAATTTCATCCACAGAGGTCTTCAAGATCTGTAAGTGTTGATAGATCACAGAATGCTACATATGTAAAAGGAAAGACATGCTACAACTGTGGCAATCCTGGACATAAAGCCAGAAATTGTGTTCATCATCCCTATGTGTAATATTATAAATAGGATCAGAGAGTTACACCAGTCGCATTGCGTGGAACCAAATCTAGCCACCCCATGCACGAAACGAGGGGCCTATTTGTCTAGAAGGTTTGCCTTCTGAGCTGCATTTTTTTGGTGAGACGGAATTTTTCTAACGCATGGCTACACATTTCAAGTCCAAATCAAGACTTATATTTTTGTCCCAATGGACATTCGGGGCCCTAATCCTACTAACTTAGACCCGTCTAGACATCACTTAACTCGTGGTTAGGTCCTATTTCAGCTTCTAAATCATTTTCGCGTGTTTTATTCGGTACGGGTCATTTGACCCTTTTACTAGATTTTGAGCTTTTAATCCAATTTCAATGTTTGATATGCATTAGTTTTGATCCCAAAATGGGGCGGACTTATGTATATGACTTTTCCTTTGCTTCTACGACCCACGGTCATTTACACATCGGTTTTCGACTTGTTTAATCCTTCAAGGATTCTGAGACTTTATGCATAGATTTATTATTTGAATTTTTCTAGAGTAAACATCTACGAGGCTTCTTAACCCGTTAACTTGTATTTATGTAATGTTTGACCCCCGAATAGGGTTGTATTTATCTATTGTGCACCAATTGACCCGTTAGCCTAATTGGTATATCGTCCACCTTCAACTAAAGTTATTTTCTATCCAAGTTCAAGTTCTCATTCAAGCTTCCTAATTTAAAGCTTCTACTATTAATTTTAAGCATGTATGTATGCATACATATATATTCGGTGTCTAAACTAGACTTAAGTCATCTAGTGACATACCTTAACGTGCTCTCTTTATCCTTGAATCCATGGCTCCATGTTTAGCCAAAACCTTGTTCATTTACACTTAATAGGTGAATATTCACATAGAAACCTTTTCTTAACTTATTTACACACTCTTTGGTCATGCGTTTCTTTAACCAAGTTCCTTAGTTTAATTATTTACAAGATTAACCATTATCTCAAAGTTTAGATGCCTAGAATCTCACCTAGACATTTTATCAAACACTTGGTGTGCACCAACTTTTAGAGTTATTTTTAGGTTTATGAACATCCTTACTCTACCCAATTTACTAATTATCAACATATCATTCCATTTAGAGGGTGTTTGGGATTGCGTTTTGAATCTGATTGTTAAATTATTGCGTTTTCAAAACGCAGATAATCAATTTTTAGTGTTTTGAAAACGCAGATAAACAGATTTTAGGCTACCAAAACGCAATAATCTATAAGCAGCTCCACCCCTGCTTTTCCAAAACGCATAATCTGTTTTGATAGATCAATCCCAAACACCCCTTTAGACCTTTTCCTAAACTTATCAAGTCTTTAGCACACATGATTAGGGGTTTCTTGTAATAATAGGTAGGTTCCCAAATAAACCCAAACTCACCCTTTTTGTTTTTACAAAATCTGATATAAATTGATCTATATTAAAATCATATCATCGGACTTCTGATCGATATTTCCTTTTGTGAAAGTGACCACCTATATGTTTTAAAGCCACGGCTCAAAAATTAAAGTGATCCAATGGTCGGATATCTAAGATTAGTCCAATCTCTTAGACCGATTTTTCCAATCCAAAAATACTTACTGTTATGAAAATCAGTTTAAAAATCATATCATCTGACCTCTGATCGAAAATTCTTTTTATTAAAGTGTTCATATATATGTTTAAAGCTACAGTTTGAAAATCAAAGTTTTGCAATGGTCGGATCATCGGAAAATGAGTCTAGACTCCAGCTGTGTTTCAAGTATATAAACTATCAAAAACGAATTAAAATTTTATCGCCACTAATTTCATTCAACAATAAAACCAACAGGTTTGTGATCCTCATACTAGTATAAATCTTGATTAGAATGAAAATAGAGCTTACCTTAGGACTTGTTAGATTATAGATGATGGAGTTTTACGTCATGCCCGCTTTTTACCCTTGATTAGTTTTGGATTCAAGCTTGGGAGGAATTTTAGGGTTTGGAGAGGGATGAATGAGCTCTGTATCGATCTCTAGGTTGTGACAAATGAGATTTTGCTCCTTCCCCCTTCATAAAACTGCTAGTTAGGTCATATGCCACAATTAGCCCCTCATGTCTTATTATTAGTACCAAGTTATTATTATAACAACTAACCTTGTTAGTTTCTTATTGCTTTACTATAACAATTATCTGACCTGAGAAACATGGTTAATCATTGGCAAATCGCTAGCTTCACGCTTTATTATTAAATTTGGGAAATGTCGCGTTATATGCGTCAAAGTAATATAACAGTAACATAATGTGCTTAATATAAAATTTGGGGCGTTACAGAAATTATTTGTCAACAGGTGTCATTTGTTGATGAATAAGACCCAAATCTATTATGGCCTGGGTACCTTAATCTAATTAATCCTGCAACACGTATTGGAATAACTATAAAGGGATATTATTAGAATCTGGCATGCTGAGAGTAACTGTTACATGCATTTGACAAGAGACAACTCTCAACTGTGCCATACTAAATATTTTAATCAGAGGTATTTGTCCTTCGCGGGATGGGAGAAGGGTAAGATCACCCAGGGAGGTACTATACATAATGGTGCTTTAGGTTTTCAGAATGTACGTTATGTCACTAAGTTGAAACACAGTTTACTGAGTGTTTCTCAGAACTGTGACAAGCGATTTTCATCTCTTTTTACCAAAAAGGGTTGTTTTTTCAAAATCAAGGTATAGTCATAACTGAAGATTGGATTTTGGTCAAATCTGGGAGAAGAGGTAATGCTTATGTAATTGACATGAATAAGAAACTAACTAAATCACTTGTTTGTTTTTGAAAACTTCTGAACATGATGCTGTTGTGGCATCATTGTCTTGAACACGTATGCTAACATGAAAAACATAAATCGTCTTGCTAAAGGTAACATGGTTGGAGATTTACCAATCAATGATTTTCTAACTATTGAGAATTATTTTGCTTGTACCAGGGGAAAACATCATCGAAAACCACAAAAGCCCAAATTGGTTAATTCAATTGATTCTCTATTTCAGTTACTTCATGTGTATCTTTTTGGTCCAGTGAATGTTATTACAATTTGACGTGAGTATTTTTGTTTAGTTATTACTGATGAAGGTGAAAGGTATGCAATGTGACAATAGAAAAAAATTCAAGAATGCAACTCTCAATTATTTATGTGCACAAAAGGAAATTGCTAGACAATATAGTGTTGTTTGATACTTAACAAAATGTAGTTGCTAAAAAGAGTAATCTAACCTTGATTGAAACAGCTCGCATGAAGCTATGTGATTCCAAGCTACCATCATTCTTCAGGGCTGAAGCTTCCAACACAACGTGTTACGTTTAAAATCGTGTACTGATCATTAAGTCTCAAATGAGGTACCTTATGAGATCCTGTATGAACAAACCCAATATCAAGCATTTCATGTTGTTAGCTGTCCATGCATCTTACTGCTTTTGGATTCTACACAAAAATTTGATGCAAAAGCTGACGATTGTTATTTTGTTGGCTATGTTGGCACGGTAACTACAAGGTTTACAATAAAGTTACTAAGGAGATTGTATTTTCATAGGCTATAAGAAAATGAGGCAGATGAAAGAGTTGGGTCGGATTAGATATTTGATTATTCATCTATATTTAAATCATTTTATATTTTCCAAGATGTGCCTAAATGTACTCCTACCAGGATTCCTACAGGTACTTAATCTGCTGCTATCAGTTACACAGATGAAGAGGATCTTCCTAATGAAAGATCTAAAGCCTATAAGGTAGATCAAATGCTATTTAATAGATCAAATACAAACAAACAATCCTTATAAGTCTTTGAAATTCATATTAGTGATAATTGTCTTGTTCAAATCAAATTCTTCAGTTGTCATTTCCAATTCTCCAAAATATTAAATGATCTGTCTTGTATTTTTCATGTTCCTCAGCCCTTGCCTCAATTGATTCTCTTTCAGACTTACCCAATCGTTCTTCTCATATGGTGTTAAAAAGACCTCTGTCGATATCTTTAAACATGTAACTTATGGTACTTGTGTGACCCATTGTATTAGCTGGAAATCCTTGCAAAATCAATTTATCTAGACTAAGGACATTCTTTTTCATCTCAGTTGTATAAAAGATCCTACCTATTCTAATGATCCAATGCCACAACTTATCTCAATCATACCAATACCGTGTATAAACATAAAATCATTTTCTTATGTTCTTGTTTCATCGCCATAGGAAGTTTTAATACGTTTGAATAAAGAGAGATTACTCATGTAATGATGTTTATAGACAATGCTCACATGTCGCATCTCTATCACAAGCCTCCATCCATTCCAGACATGCACTATAAGTTCCTTTACACATGAATTTGGCTGACGACCTAGTGATCAAACATAAAGGAAGGGGAACAGATGTTGAATGATATAGAAGAGACATTCCAATGCCTACGCGATATCAGCATGAAGCTCAACCCGAGCAAGTGCGCGTTCAGCGTGGAAGAAGGCAAGTTCTTGGGGGTAGTCATCACGAAGGATGGTTTCCACCCAAATCCTGAAAAAATCCAAGCTATCAAGCGCATGCCTTCTCCTTCAACTCTGAAAGAAATGCAAACCTTGAATGGACGACTAGTGGCAATCAACAGGTTCATGTAGCATCATGCCAGTAAGTCAATCCCATCCATTGAAACCTTCAAAAATTATTTGAAGAAAAATCAATTCAGATGGATGCCAGAGGCTGTGAAAGCGTTCCAGGAAATCAAAAAATGTTTGATGGACTTACCGACCTTGACTACGCCGTTACCAAAATTGAGTCTCACACTATACCTATGCGCAACAGAGAGAGCAGTCTGCGCGATGCTGATGGTTGACCGAAAGCTTGTTGAAACCCTAATATACTACATCAGCAGGGTCATCACTGATGCGGAAACCAGGTACTCAACAATGGAATAGCTAGTTCTAGCCCTTGTGCACGCCTTGCGTAGGCTGCGTAGATACTTCCATGGTCATCCGATCAAAGTACTGACATACTGCAAGTTAAAAAATGTCCTGAGTAAGCCAGAACTATCAAGCAGATTGGCAATATGGGTTATAGAATTGGGCAAGCACATAATCAACTACAAAACACGCCCACCCTTGAAAGGTCAAGTACTAGAATATTTCATTGCGGAGCTACCTGAAGAAAAAATTGAAGAATGTAAGGCTGAGCAAGAAGTGCAAGTGGTGAATGATGAAAAAGTTGTTTGGTCGCTATACACTGATGGCGCATCAAACGATGAAGGTGCAGGCGTAGGCCTAAGAATACTGAGCCCAGAAGGTGATGAATTCATTTATGCGATTCGCCTGGAATTCAAAAGCACCAATAACGAAGTCGAGTATGAAGCTCTATGAGCAGGCCTGCGCATCGCGCACAAGCTGGGTGCAAAACACGTGGCTGTACACGTTGATTCAATGCTGGTTGCAGGACAAATCAATGGAACCTATGAAGCAAAGGATGCATCTATGATCATGTACCTACAGCAAGCCAAAGAACTAATGAAATGCTTTGGATCATGCACTATCATTCACATTAGCAGAAGTTAAAATAAACCCGCCGATGCTCTAAGCAAGATGGCATCGACTAGCTTCAACCATCTCGTGAAAGAGGTTAGCGTGGAAGTCATGAGTCAGCCATCTGTACCACATAAAGAAGTGAATGTCATCCAAAGAGGAACAAACAGTTGGATGACACCCATCAAATCCTATCTCAACGCAGGCATCTTACCAAAGAAGCGCGCAGAAGCGAGAAAAGTACAACACAAAGCCCAACAATACGAAATGAATGATGGGGTGTTGTTCAAAAAATCCTGCGTGGGTCCGCTGCTGAGATGTGTGGACGCAGATGATGTAGATTATTTGATCCGGGAAATACATGAAGGAATTTGTAGACTTCATGAAGAGTCACGCATGGTAGTAGCAAAAATCATGAATGTAGGATACTATTGGCCAAGTATGCACCTTGATGCTGTGAAGGTCATACGCCCCTGTGATTCATGCCAACGCCATGCGCCAAACACCATGCACCCCAAAAACGACTTGATCTCTGTCACCTCCACATGGCCATTTCAAAAACGGGCAATGGATATCGTTGGCCCACTCCCCATGACAACCGCTAAAAGAAAATTCTCGATCGTGGCCATAGATTACTTCACAAAGTGGGTTGAAACAAAACCATTGGCGGAAATCACGGTAGCGTATGTGAAGAAATTCATCTTGTAATTCATCATATGCCGGTTTGGCCTTCCACTCAACATTGTGGGACCTACGCAGGACAGCAACCATTCTTGATCGGCCAATCAGAGGGCGTCTCTCAAACAGTATAAATAACCTTTCCTTCTAGAGAGAAAGGGTCGGTCATTTTATTGTCTAAATATCCTAGAATAGCTACTCTAAACTTAGAGAGAAAGATTATAGTCGAAATATTGGTATTTACGATTATTGATTTCCTTGTAATTATCCAGTTCGTATCAATAAACACATCTTGATATTCTGCTCATATTTAGTCGTTTCAGTTTCACACCCACCAATCATTCCTTACCTCTTTAGTTTCATCTTTTTGTATATCACTTGGGCTGAACTATTGGCTTTCAGGCAGTCGTTGCCAGGGATGTGGCTATTGTTGGGGGACTTTAATGAAGTCCGGTCTGCCGACGAAAGATTGAACTCCGAATTTATACCCATAAATGCAGCCCACTTTAATGACTTTATCAGGGACGTGGACTTGCTGGAGTACAATATGGGTGGTCACAGGTACACCTACATGTCAGGGGCAGGGGATAAGCTAAGTAAACTGGACCGAGTTTTCGTGTGCAGGAATTTCCTTTGTACTTGGCCAGAGGCAAGAGTTACGGCGCTGTCCAGATTCTTGTCGGACCACTGCCCGATTTTATTTACAGTCAGAAAATCAGACTTCGGCCACATCCCGTTCAGATTCTTCAACTCCTGGATGGAATTGCCTGGCTTTGTAGAATATATAACCAGGGTTTGCGGTAATTTTTCTTTTTCAGGTCCGGCGGATATGGCTCTCGCGACAAAATTAAAATGGATCAAGGGTAGAATCCGGGTGTGGGTGGCTGCTGATAGAAATAGAAGGGACAGAAAATGTATCGAGAGCAAGAAAGTGATCGAGACACTCGAAAGGATCGGGGACACGAGACTTCTCACTGATGAAGAAAAGGAAACTCGGCTCTCGGCTAAAAAGGATTTATTAGAGGAAGAAAGAATTAAGACAATCGACGCCAAGCAAAAGTCAAGAGTAAGATGGGCAATTGAAGGCGATGAGAACTCCAAGTATTTCCACAATATTATACGGATTAACACCGCAAATAATCGGCTGCACGGGTTAAAGGATGGGGATGTTTGGATTTCGGATCCTACGGTTATAAAAGACAAAGTGGGGGTTTATTTCCTTGAGAAGTATGCTGAAAAGCAGCTGCCAAGACCGAGTTTTGTGTGCCCAGGGATAAAGAAGTTGACTGAAGAAGATGCATTGAGGCTGGAAACACCCTTTACTTTAGAAGAAATAAGGCGTGCGGTTTGGGATTGTGATTGCGATAAAGCGCCGGGTCCGGACGGCTTGAATTTCAAGTTTATAAAGCAATTCTGGGGGGTTCTCAAAGATGATTTTCACCGTTTATTCCAGGAATTCTTTGTTAAGGGCTGTTTTACCGATGGTTGCTTCTCCGCTTTCATCGCTTTGATCCCGAAAGGGAAGGAGCAAACGACCCTTTCCGACTACCGCCCTATTAGTCTTGTGGGATGCATCAATAAGGTGGTATCAAAGGTGCTTGTTTCTAGACTTAAGACCGTCATGCCACTACTCGTGTCGGAAGAACAGTCCGCGTTTTTGGGTGACCGTAACATCCTTGACGGGCCACTAATACTCAACGAGACTATTTCTTATTTGAAGCGGTGCAAAAGGAGCGGCATGCTCTTTAAAATAGATATTGAAAAAGCGTATGATACGTTATGTTGGGACTTCCTTGATGAAATATTGTGCCAAATGAATTTCTCAACAAAATGGATAGGCTGGGTCATGTCAATTGTTAGAAATGCGCGCATGTCGGTATTAGTAAATGGGTCACCCACTTTTGAATTCGAGTGTCAACGCGGACTAAGGCAAGGCGACCCAATCTCCCCTTATTTATTTATTTTGGCTATGGAATCGCTTACTTGTATTATGAATCGAGCCTCACTTCTTGGGGTGTTTCACGGGCTGCCTATCATTGAAGGAGGTCCACTTTTAACACACTTCATCTATGCCGATGACGTAGTTTTTTGTGGCGAATGGGCTGCTTCCAATGCAAAGAATCTAAAGCGCCTACTACGGTGTTTTTACTTGGTGTCGGGGCTGAGAATAAGCCTCAAAAAGAGCTGTGTTTACGGGATCGGTGTATCGGATGAGGAGATTGTTTCTATGGCAGGTACACTTGGTTGCAGGGCTGGTATGTTTCCTTTTATTCACCTCGGTGTACCCATTGCAGCCAACATGAACCTGGTCAAGAATTGGATGCCGATTATCGACAAGTTCAAGGAAAAGTTGTCCCTATGGAAGGCCAAAAGCTTATCGTTCGGTGGACGTATCACTTTGCTGAAGTCGGTTATCAACTCGCTGCCTCTTTATTATTTTTCCCTATTCCGAGCGCCGGCACAAGTGCTAAAATGTTTGGATAGGATTCGGAGGACCTTCTTTTGGGGCGGCTGTGAAGACAATGATAAAATGAGTTGGGTGGCTTGGGAGCATGTTATCGCTCCGACTGAATACGGGGGGGTAGGCTTGGGTTCACTTCGTGACGCTAACTTAAGCCTCCTAGTAAAGTGGTGGTGGCGATTTAAGACCGACCAACGGGGACTTTGGCGAAAGGTCATATGGGCAATTCATGGAAACTCAAGAGCATGGAACTATATCCCGGCAAAGTTATCTATCGGAGGCGTTTGGAAGCAGATTGCGGCTGTACCAGATATTCTTAACAACCTCAACGTTAATTCCAGCTTTTTGATCGAAGGGGTGCTCGGATCTGGGACGCAAATCAGGTTCTGGAAAGATTACTGGATCGGTGCTGGTACTTTGGCCTCTACTTTCCCATCCCTATTTGCGCTCGAAAAGAAAAAGTTGTGTGTTGTGGCGGATCGGGTATATCACGAAGGTAATGAGATACGCTTCAAATGGGAGTGGAGAAGGAATTCGTTGTCGTCTTTGGAGGCTGCAGAACTTGCAGATTTGTTGCACCTCCTCTGGCATATTACTCTCACATCGGAGCAAGATAAGTGGCGCTGGAGTGCGAGCGGCTTTGGCGTTTACTCGGCAAGTAGTATCAAACAACAACTCTTTGAAGCGTCGAATTTGCAAGCGCGCCCAAACTTCGATTGGTGTAATTGGGTCCCCAAGAAGGTCTGCATTGTCGCATGGCGTGCGAACCTTGATAGACTACCCACGTTGACTGCTTTAGCACGTAGAAGGATTAATGTTCCATGCCAATTATGCAAGCTCTGTGGAGACTACCCGGAATCGGCTGAACATATATTCACAGCCTGTTTGTTCGCTGTGGGTGTGTGGCAACAGGTGGCGATTTGGTGCAAGGTCCCCACTTTTATATTATTTCATGTCCCAGATTTGTTCAAGATTAACTCCACTGTCATGGCGGGTATTCGAAGTAGAAAGGCTCTATACGCGGTAATCCTAACAGCCATGTGGGGCATTTGGAGGGCTAGAAACGAAGCCGTTTTTTGTCAAAAGCAAGCCTCGATACGAAACACGGTTGAGGAGGTCAAGACTATGTCTTTCCTTTGGATAAAAAACCGAGCAAAGATGTCGGATATGACTTGGGAGGCGTGGAATAGGTTTGATACAACAAAAATGGGGTAGCGGCCAATGTTTTGTTTTTCGGATTGTATGTTTATTTTGATTTTTTTCGGGTTCTTGTTATGATGTAACGGTGTATCCGGACATTTTTGTGCTAGTTTCTTGCTAGCCGTTGAAATAAAGTTTTGTTGGCCGTTCAAAAAAAAAAAAAAACTTGTTTCGTATAATATATGGAAAATACGACCAGAGTCTCCTTGTCTATTATCAAACGAGCAACAACAAAATAATATACATATACAATTATAACAGAAACACTTATAAACTAATACCAAAACGACCTGTTACACTAAAACTAAGACTATCTCCAACCCATGTTCATGAGGAGTGTCCGTTGAAGGGCTAGAGTTGCCAGAGGGCATGTGAGTGAGTGTGATGTCCCTAAAGGTATGATAGAAAAAGAAAATTGGTTAGAGCATCGAACTTTTTAGTGATGGAGATGGTGGAGAAGGCAGCCTACGAGTGGCCTTCGAGCGTTAAGCAATCGAGATAGTCTTAACGATTAATGTATCGATCAACTGCAAATCGGGCAGTGTACCAGTCCATTCTCATTACAATTATCACATCGAACCACCACTCTCTTTCGTCGTCCGCCACCTTCTACCTTCCAATCTACCATCTTACAACTCCCATTACACCTAAAACACGGCAAGAATCTTACACCACCACAACCATCACAAACATACCCACTTTTAGATTTAGGTAAACCCTCAAGTAATTGATCCAAACTCCCATCTTCCATCCTCTTTACCACCTCATCTACTCCACCTACGTATCTTCCTTTCACAAACACCCTTGGTGGCACCATTTCTTTACTATCTTTCCCTTTCATTAGCTCCCTCAGTTCTTCGCGGAAACCCGAGTCCATGGATATGTCTCTTTCGCAAACAAACACTCCATAACCCTCCAACACTGTCCTCACTGTGTTACATGCTTCAAACGTCCTTCGTACACCTCTTAATGTTGTAGTATACACAACTACCTTGTTTTCCCCTTTTGGAGGGCAAAGATTTTCAAATTCATCTAGTGAAAATCTTTTAGGTGTTATAGGTTTGAGAAAGATGGGAATATTATGATCCAAATTTGAATTTTCTTTAAAGACAGGATTATTAGAATTACGATTTGAGGTTTCTTGAATGTGTTTGGATGGTTGTCGATAAAGGCGGAAGCTTTTGGTTTTTGAATCAAGACCGGTCATGAGAAAGATGGGATCTTCATGATCAACATTTGAATTTTCATTAAAAACTGGATTTTTATGATCAACATTTGAAAATTCTTGTAAAGTTGGATTTTCAGGATCAAGATTTGAGCCTTCTTGAATGATTTTAGAGGGTTGTCGATAAAGGCGGAAGCTTTTGGTCCTAGAATCAAGACCCTCCATGAGAAAGATGGGATCTTTATGATCAACATTTGAATTTTCATGATCAAGATCGGAATCTTGAAAGACTGGATTTTTAGGATCATGGTTTGAGTCTTGTTGAAAGATTTTAGATGGCTGCCGATAAAGGCGGAAGCTTTCGGTGGTAGAATCAAGATCCTCCATGAGTTCCCAGGAATTTATGACTTCAGTTGGTGGTTCGGATATGGGTTCTGACACGGGTTTGGGAAAGATTGAGATGGTGGTTTTGGCTTTTGAGGAAGATGGGTCAAGTGTCAAGAGGCCATAAGTAGTGGAGGTGAGTGAAACAATATGGTGGCTCAAGGCTGAGCTACCAATTTTGGTAAAATCTTCATCATGGTTTAGTAGATGAGACGTTGCACAACCCATTAGGAGATGTTTCAAGATTTTAGTTTGGTGAAGTTGTGGAGGCCTGAAGACTTAAAAAGATGGAAGAAAAGTGTTTGATTGCATAGTAATTTCAATTTCAAATATTGATTATTATTGGGTTGGTTTTAGCGCCCAATTTTTATTTTGAATAACATTAGTAAAGTAAAGTGAAACTATACATGCTTTCGGTTCATGAAACATGTCTTTTTAGAAAGCCAAAAAAAGAAGAATAACTAGCTGGCATCCAAGGCCCAATTGATAATGAGTTTCACTCATCACATTCACAACATCATAAAGGCCTTTGTAGCCAAAATGCCTAAAAAAGAAAATAATAATAATAATAATAATAATAATAATAATAATAATAATAATAATAAACTGGTATACATGGTTTTTTTGGCGACGGTATGGAATATTTGGACGGCAAGGAACAAAATGGTCTTTGACGGCATTTTCATTCTGGTGGTTAGGACGGTCGAAGCCATCAAGGAGGAGTCATTTTTATGGATTGCAAACAGATCGAAGCATCTTATGGATTGGAATAAGTGGGTCGGTTTTCAGTTTCGGACATGTTGTAATCTGTCTTTGCTTCCTTTTTTATTGGTGTTTGTATTTTCCAGCCTCTTACTGGGGCTATATATTTATATATATAGTTGTTTGCCGTTAAAAAAAAAATAATAATAATAATCACAGTTTGGTTTCAAATATGAATCTAATTAAGGTTTTATATATTTTATATATGTAACTAAAGCATTTCTTTTAAGCCAACAAATTTTTTGAAGAAACATAACATCCAAATAAAAACTAACAAAACCCATGACTAGAATCATTTTGAGATGTCACATTAGTAGGTTGGTTAGGTGAACTCACAACCCCAGCGCACAACGCCTCGCCTAACGGTCCACCCAACCAAGAACCGTGGTGGACCGACTGATTCGACGTGTTCGAACCGTCAGCATTTAACATCCCAACTCCCATTTGAAAGAAATCTTGATCAACACATGCATAATCTCCACCAGGTTGCATTAAGCTAAGAGAGCAGTTGTCTACTTCAACAAAATCTTGATGACTCCCCTCAAGATTTTGAAAAAGGTGGTCACTTTTTGATCCAACACTTGGTGAAGACATTGGTTTCTGGATCTTTTGGTGTGATGAAGACAAAGGGATAGTGCCACCCCTCATGAACCACTCAGTGCACCTAAAATCAAAAATTAAAAGTAACCCCACCACAATAAATAACATAAAACAAATCACACATTATAAGGAGTTGACCCACTTGATATATTTGTAGATAAGAACAAGAAAACCAATAATAATAAATATGTGAATATAAAACACTTTGGGGTGCTAAGATCACAGAGAACAATAAATACTATACCATGATGACACATGCCAGTGAAATTAATGCTAATACCAAAAACACACACCTGGATTGTTGACATGATGTGGGCATAGTTGGGGTAGGAGGAAGGAGAGAAGGGTAATTATTATTGTTATTATTATCTTTATTGTTGAGATTTTTTGTATTTTGGGACTGAGTTTCCACAGGCTTTCTTGAACGAGGTCTGTTCTTGTGAGCATGACGTTCACAGTATTTTTGATCAGGCATTACATCTCTTGAACACCTCCATTTTTTCCCATCTGTTCTTCTACACCTCCATGGTTCTGAATCTGACCCTACCATCAAACAAATATGGTAAAAACAATGTTTAGGTTTCAATGTTGTATGGTCCATAAACTCATTGTTCAAACAAAAATTATCTATATATTTAAGAATCTAGAAAGGAATAGCCGCCGTCGGCTAACGTGCGCCGGCGGCCGCCGACCACTTTTATTTCCGTAGCAATACTACAACGACGTCGCATTCGTCTTAGCCACGCACACGCGTCGTCGATGTCGTCGATTCCGACTTCTCTCCGTCGTCGCCATCTCGCTGACGTACCTCGATATACCCTGTCTTCGGTAATAACAATAATAATAATCGATCAAATCTCAACCTTCGCCATCGTCGTTTGATTCCGTCTACATATCCGGCCAAGAATCTTATAAATACCAGATCTGCATGTTGCCGGGAATCTACGCCGCACAACCTTTTTTTTGTGTCCGTCACCTGCGCTGCAGTCGGCCTATGGCTGCAGTATATCTATGATAAAATCTCAGGTAACCTACCGCATTGACAGCCGCATTCGCCAAGTTGGAGACGAAAGGTTTTACTCAGTAAATCGCTTCATCTGCTTCCTCCGTCAAACACACACCCGGATCTACGGTTTGAAGTGGGTTTTCTGACGTTCCTGGCAAGACTTTCAAAGACGCTGCTAGAGAGAAGGTCAGATGAGACAGTTTTTGATCGAAATTTGGTGTGGTAATGGCGATGGAAATGATGTTGCAGTTGGTGGGAGAGAGTGCTTTTGGGTAAAAAAAGAAAATGGTTTGGTAGTTGGTACAGCTGCAAGAGAATGGTTTTAGTCTTTAGGTTTTTACATGTCAATTTGTCTGGAAGTTTCCTTTCATATATTATTATTTAATAACCAGCTCATTAGAAATGTGGGGGTCATTGATTGTTGCTTTGTTGTATGTTTTAAATCAAATAATATTGTATGTTTTATAAATATTTTCCTATATTACTGGACACTATTATAATATTATCACCTATACACACCTTCTAAAACCATATAAGGCACACTGTTAATACCTATAATATGGAGCATTGTCCTTGCGTAACAGCCGGCAACATATTTTAATCGGTTTTGCGCGCCGCAACGCGCGCGGGGGGTAAAACCTAGTTATCATATAAATCTTGAAGGATATCATTGTCTTCTACCATCCAAAACCCCTAAATTTAATAGGGCTATTGGGTGGCATTTTTAATGGTTTATGTAACATGAACTAGTAAAATTAGAAAATGTGAGTGTTACTGTTGTATGTGTTTTTTATGTTTAAGATTAAACAAAATAAAATTTATATTATGTAAAGATATATAATATAAATAAAATGACAATAAATAATGGGTTGATCATCATAATAAATTCGGTAACATCTACTCAAACCTCATACAATAAATAATCTAACAAAAGCTTAAAACAATGTGTGAATTTCTTATCTACTTCAGAAAAATTAAACCCCAAACATCCATTATGATCTTTAACTTGAAAAACAATAATCAACCAAATATGTTGAAAAATAAATATGAAAAAGCGGAAAGAAATGATACTGTTATAATGAGTGGACAAAGGCAACATCATCTGAGGAGGAATAGGTTTATAAATTATTCTTTTCTTTTAAAGATTTATGTATAAAGGACATAAATAATCAGTTGATCATAAAAAATTCTGTAACATCTACTCAAACCACATACAAAATATTATGAGATAAAAGTTTAAAACAATGTTTAGATTTACTCATATACTTCAGAATAATAAAAACTCCAAACACCCATTATGATCTTTAACTTAAAAGAAAAAACAATCATATGTAAAATATAAAAGAAATGAAATGATACTGTTATATTGAGTGGACAAAGGCAACATCAGCTGAGGTGGAATAGGGTTTGAAGACATAATGTGCTTGTAAATCAATGTCTGGTTTTCAAATTCTTGCAATTGAGAAGCTGTGAACAGCATTTTCTGCATCTCTCCACCTAAATTTACATTAATTTCATCACCAAAAAAATAATAATAATAAATAGACAAACAAATAAGGTGATCATACATTCATACAAAAGGGTTTTTAAATATACCACCTGTAGGGTTAATGAATGAAGTCCCAGCTGCAATTTGATTGCTAGTAGCCCTTGAGTTATCAAACATAAGACGTCCACCACCGCCACCGCCACCGCCGCGGTCGCGACCACCGCCAAAGTCGATAGAAGCTCGATGTTGAGGATGGTGATAGAGAGAAGGATGATCAAAGATAAAATTTATCTTTTTAGTAGGATTTGTTGTTTGCATGTTTAGAGCTAGACCGAAGTCACACTCCGCCGCCTGCGACGGAGCTTTCCCGGAGTTTTCATTCCGGCAACCAATGTTTTCCGTACTGTATTCATTAGAACTCATTTGTCAAGAAAAGATGAGAACCCAAATAGAAGTTCGTATGTTGTGTGTACAAGGGTTTAAGGTTTTATTTTATTTGAGATTTTACTATTGCCTATTTTCCATTATCTTTACTTTACTCCTCTATTTGTAGTTAGCCATGGTGAATTGTAAAAAATATTTAATGTTTTTTTTAATAAATATGTAGAAGTTTAATATATTTATGTCTAATCATTATATTATAATTATTTATATAATGATAATCAATTACTATAACATCCTTAAGTTTATAACTGGTACTTCATTGATGAACGGAATTACGTTAGTGACATTATTAGGGTGTCCATTAGATGTATACATAAAGAACTTATTAGAGGTTAAAGGGATTGACACAATCATAACACCATTAACCTTAAATGAAATTGTCCATACCTTCTTTCTCTCTTAACCTTGTTCATAACTAAAGAACACCTAAATCCATCAGAATGATACACCCTAAAGGACCATACTGACAAAGTGTCGTATTCCATCTCTGTTGATGTTTGTGGCCTATCATGTATTAGTTTATTATTATTCATGTTTCCCATTATATACATTCAGAACTAATCAACATGTAGTATAATGTTTCTCAAATTAGTTCTAAATGTTTCCATTACAACTGTAATTAAAATAGGAAAACTTTTGATTAAACTTGATTAAAATCGTTTACGGGTTCTTCAAGAAAACCAAATGGGTGTAATTAAGTTTTTTTTTTATAAAATCCGTTTGCAGATCTCATAAGAATTCAAAATTTTGATGTTGTATGCTTTACGAAACTTGTTTATAAAATTTATGTTTGAAGATTTCGGTTCCATATTAATGCTGAGGTTTATTATTTTTAGTGTTCGAATATGTTCATCATGTACATCATAAGAATTCCAAAAATTTTCTTATGTTTTGGTCAGATTATAGATTGAAAATTGTTTTCGAAATCATAGATAACTTAATCTCCAAGTAATATTTTTCAAAATCTTGCTGAATTTTAGGAGATTATAACAATCCTTTAAAATATGAAACAATTATTAGATAAATCCGTAACTTTTCAAACCAAATCCTTAGTAGGTATAGGTTCTAAAATTGTTTGTTTTCAAATCAGTTCATGATCAAGTGTACGAACTTACGTGTGCGGCCTTAAGTGTATGGCCTTAAGTGTGCGGTTTTACGTGTGCAATTTGATTTTGAGTGTGCAATCACACACCCTAACTAAACTCGCACACCCCTATTTCATCGCACACACACTAACCATCTCACACACATTAATCATCCTACACACCCTAACTATCTCGCACAAACTAATCATCATACACACCCTAACTATCTCGCACACACTAATCATCCCACACACCCTAATTATCTCGCACACACTAACTACTTTCGTACCCCCCGAACACCTAGCAGGGGGCTTCATCCCCTACACCCCAACGAACTCACTGTCGAGTTCGATCCACGATAACAGGTAGATTGCTATTAGACAATGGAGTTTTAATAAAACCTAATGTATCAAGTTTCTTTTCAAAACATTACTTTTCCAAACCTTGCTTAACTTGAAATAATATCTTACGTGTCACTTCTGCCAAAAGGTGATGTGTCACATCAGCACATTATTTAGAATCTTGTTCTGCATTGTAGCTTAGTTCACCTAATTTTCATAAGGTTTCTTTATGCCAAAAGGTGATGTGTTATAGTTTATCACAGTGAACTGAGTGTATTGCATTAGAACCATATATGTTTCACTTCTGCCAAATGTGATGTGGTACATTCATTATTTGCAAATTTAATACTTAAATAATTACACATAGCCAAAGTGAAAGCACGTTCTTTAAGTACCTTATGTTGGTGTTATTAAAATTATTATCACATCTTCATTAAAAAATGATCCTCATAATTAATGATGCTTCATTAATAAATGATCAGAATTACTTCAATACCCTTAACTCAAACTAATATCACATTCTTCTATAAGTTTCTATCTCAACTAAATGATCCACTCTCATAACCAAAACCTAAGAAGAGTTTTCTTAAAAGAATTTATTAAGTCATAAATTTGCTCTTGAGACATGACATTCCTACTTGTCTATCTATTAAAAGTATTATAGAATAACACATGAGAATAAGAAGTGGAATAAAATGTCTCTTATGGTAATCAAGAACTCTTTTACTAATTCTTATCTAGTGAACTATTATAGATTCTAAAATTCCTAAACTAATGTATTATTTATGGAAATGAAAGAATATAACGAATTCCTAAAAAACATGCAATAAATAAATCTAACTTTTTGGTTAAATGGCATCTGTGAATACATCTTAATTTGAATGATATTTTAGTGCATAATGACTTTTCCACCAGTACGATTAGATGCCTTATAAATCAACTATAACGCTAAGAAGTACCAATGGTAAAATGAGTATGTTGATAGTGACAAACGTACAGGAAAAAGAACACATTAAACTAGAAAAGTTAATGTCTTACTATACAAAGCTACGCCATTAAAGTACACATAGGCAACGAGTTTATCCATATGTAAAGAGAATAGCTGGCTCAGATTGGTAGTGCCTAATTAATGATATTTAACTCCAGTAATACTAATACATTACAATTAACACATACCAAGTTGAGTCTAGTTCTATATGTTTTCGTTCCAGAGAACATCAAATGCTTAAAATGAGAGTGAATGGTAAACTTAAGGGTATAAAAACCATTAATAACTATTGTTTGTATTAAGCTTTAGATACCTTATAATAGTTTAGAGATTACTCAGAATTTATTATGAATAATAAAAGCTACATGTTGACAGTTATAAAGTTTTAATGACCAAACCACTATTAATTTAAACACTCATACTGGTTGTTGTGATTATCTGAACATGAACCTTAAGAAATAAAAACTAGATGATACAATAACTTTTTCACAACTTTGTTATCATGAACATGAGAATTTAACAAAGGAAGAGGAGACCCGTGCAATTCATCCACTAAGACCAAATTTTATGAAAAATCCTGACTAAGTCACTAAATGATTTTTGGCTATAAAATTTCATTTTAAGTGACTTTAAAGCATGTATTAAACACCCTAAACATTAAATGGCGAACAGAATAAATGGGGTTTCACCATAAGTTTTCACTACCATAAGTGAAGCTTAGAAAAATATTTGATTGTATCTAATCAGTTTCCTACCAACCAAAGTATTAAAGAAAATCAATTCATATATACTTAATATGATTTCCTCTAAGTATGTCCTTACATATCTTATGAAACCTGGACGATAAGGAAATCAACTCTAAAATATATGAAATATATCCGTTCACATACATCACTAAAACTTATCATATGGAGTTTCTAAAGACCTAAAAGATCATTAGGATCATTAAGTGTCCTAATTATTACTTGTAGGAGTTATAGAGGTAGGGAATGACAATTTGATCTATCCTCACATTACAACTCTTTCACTAGATACTACTCCATCACGAAGCTCAAATGACTTACCACTGGGAGCAGTCACGTGATTCGGTTAAATTGAATATATCCAATGAATGACTATTCCATTGCTCCTGTTAAAATGTTGAATGTTAGGCACCGTCATCGCGGCAATGAGAGTAGTTATCTATTTGGGCGACAATTGATGCAAAGTGTTTTCTATCAGTCCCCATAGATATTGAGACGTTGTGTCACCTCGTATCGGTGGTTTGTAAACTAAAGTTGCGTGGTCCATGCGTTATGGACAACGTGACCTGTCTAGTCTCTTTTCGTGTCTCGATACTCTCACTGCGTGGCCTATCATGAAGAAAGTCCACCGGCTTCGCTTGGATGATGGAAAGACACTTAACCAGATGACTGTCGATGCTTGTGCTATGAGAACATGGAAGAGGACCCTAGTGAGAAGGACGACTCGGCTGATTCGTCAGAGTCGGTATCATTTCCATTTTATCGTGGTGTCTCAATAAATCATGACCCTTTTACCTCTACTTGATGTTATTCTCGTTGTGACCACTATCCTTGATTCTGGGAAAGATGTTGGTCGGTTCTAGGTCCTATGGATCCTATTTACCACAAACTAGTAACTACAACGAGTCTAAGGCTCTCGTCGAGACTGTTACTGTGCTGTTGTTATTGTTCTATGGCTCAAGCGAATCCTTTATCGTTGCTGAGTGTGTAGCCCTTACGGAGTGTTGATGTGGTTGTTTCTATGGCTAATGTCAAGTTTGGTGTTGCTGTTGTTTCGAAGGCCCCTGCTGAGGTTACTGTCGTTGACGTAGACGTCTCTATGACTCTTTCCAAGCCGCTATGACCCTGTCTATGTCTCAGTGGAGTTCGTTGTTGTTAGACCCATTTTCTTTGAGGTTTTAATTAAACCCCTCGTTATCATTCCTTGGGCTCCTGCCAAGCCTAATATTGTCGATGGTTCTCAGGCTTCGGTAGAGTCTATCGATGCTGCTGTTGCTATCATTCAAATGACTTATAACAAGTCTACGGTCGTTCTCTCTATGAACAATATCGGCTTGAGAAGTCAGCTAAAATATAGGGACCCAGCGTTCCCGTTTATGTTACGATGACGGGCGCGCTGGCCAATCCAACCGTTCCTAGCATTAAGCCTATGGAGTATAGGTTTGAGGCCGGAGACGCGTATGCGAATTCTGCCCCCTACAAGTGAGTTGAGACGCACCGGGATGCGTGCTCACCATAACAGAGCTTTCTGTTGTTGTGGAATGTGCATTTTCAATATTGTGCGTCATCTTGTCGTTGTGCATTCATGCTGCTGTGTTACCCCTAGCGATTGTGCATGCTTGTAGCTGCATTATTTTTCAAATTGCGTATCCATGTGGTTGCATTGCGTTGTCGAAGATGCATTCCTGTTGTTGTGCCACTCCTGCAGTGGTATAGCCTTGTTGTCGTGTTTCCCTGTTGTTGCGCAGTACTTGTTGCGGTGTTGCCCTGCGGCGTGTTTCTCCGTTGTCGTGCAGTTCTTGTTCTGGTGTTGCCTTATCGTCATGCTACTATGTTGTCATGCGGTGTTCCATTGTAGATGTGCTTCGTGGATGTGTTACTTTCATTGTCGTGTCATTTCTACTATCGAGTTGCTCCGTAGACGTATTGTTATAGTTGTAGGACTGCCTTGATGATGTGATGACTTGTCGTTTGCTTCGCTCTTGGTTCCCTCGGGATGGAGACATCACCTAAACCCCTCGTTGCTATCATTGTTATATTTATTTGATTGTGTAATGTTGACATTGATTATGTAGGATTTCGGGTGTCTAACGGACTTTCTAGAAGTCATACTAATACACTCTAGTCTGAGTGTTAGCCCATGTATTCCTCTGAATCTCGTGATTGTTTGGGTAATTGACCGAATCATGGGTTGACCTCTTTTTATGATCGCGCACTTCGTGAACATTATCTCTTTAAAATCTAAGGCATAAGTGACGCCGTAACCCTAATACGTGCATTCCTGATGACTAACGATTGGTTGTGCAAATCAATGTCGGAAAGAAATCTCGTGATCCCCACATGACGAGGCGAGACTCGTCTTTGTGATAAGGGAATTCGAATGTGCCTCAATACATGAAGGTATCGCAAGAATGTGAGCAATGCTATAGCCCATACTTTTGGGGACTAGCAAGGGCGAAAGACTCACTTCTTTATTACTCGTCCTACTGGATTAATTAAAACCATCTCTGTTGACGTGTCATGCTGATGATTACAGAAATACCAGTGTGGACCTACCCATAGCGTGTGCATTGATGGAATCCCTGGTACAAGACTACAGAGATTTTATGAAACGTTGAATCCTGAAAGGCATATAGATAGGTCTACTCGTTAAGGGTGTTACCCTACCGCTCGGAGATGGTCAATCAACTCAGTCGTTCTACTAATGTTGTTATTCCTCTAATGGTAGGTTCATCTAGTCTTGGCGTTGTTACGTATGTTCTTGGAATAGTGGAACCATTTCGACCTTAGGTCAATACCGGTGTTCCTAGATGTTCTCTTGTAGCCTTGCTCGCGCTAGGGCAAAATTTCTTGTCCTTGATGGATACTATTGGATACATCATAGTAAGAATATTGTCGAGTCCGCACGGTTAGTGCCTGACTACTTAAGATGAGCCTGGAAGCTTACTCAGTACACCCTTAGGTGTGCACCTTGAGTTGTTGAAAGCGATGCTTTTTGTGAAGGCTCCGGATTTTTGCTTGTCGGGTTACCTCGAGCGTCGTTTGTTTTAAGTAACGACTTTGGTGCATGGAGCCGTTAAGCCCCAAAGCTGAAATCTATGTCAACTACGTCCATCTATGGCTTGATTTCACATATTACCTCGAATGATCCCGGAAGGATGGAACCCTCGGCGAATTGAGAGTTCCGGTTCCAGGACTCCTTCTATACAGGTCTCTGCATAGGATCCGATAGCCAGATTCGAGGGTAAGTGGCATGTGATGTTCCGATGTGACTTAAGAAGTTGTTGATACCGAGTGGGCAACCGGTGTCCGCGTGGCACATATAAAAGGGCTAGGATTAGATACCCATTTTTGAGTAGCCACTGGTGTTCCGCATACCTGTTTTGGCGAAGAGTAATGTGACGAGATGTTGTTGAAACCACATCCCCTGTTGTTGCGGCAACCATTCATGATGGTTCATATACCTCATTGTCGTGTTGACCAATGTGCTGAGGTGATGTGAGCCTCTGGTTATTGTACTTGAGTCGGCTTGTAATTCTCAAGTATTGTGGAACTATCCGACCCGTGTGTCGAATATACAGCATTTGTTGTTTGGGGAACTGAGTGGTGAAAGTGACGCAAAAGCTTTCGACCTCCGTCAGTCCATACTAGGTGCCTTAGTACCATTACCCACAATTGCTCATGTGAAAGGTTGTAAGTCAGTACATAGGGGATTCCAGTCCGTGTGAGGACACGGGAATGCCAAGCGCTACTACAAGCAACCTTGAGTGCCCTCGAGAATGTTGATTGTTCTGTGATCCGGTAAGATCACCCGTTCAGTGAAATTTGAATGAGCGAATCTAATTATCATGCTGCCTGTGGCGTCCTATGGTTGTGATGTGACATGGATAATGGTTGATCACCGTTTAGAACTCTCTCATTCCCTACTCGCGTGTGGCTCCGATATGAGGCATATAAATGGCCACCTGTACTCTTGGAGAGTCGTGACTAGACACTGGATTGCCAACTACTATAGTATCGGATTGTAGTAGTCATTCTATCTCAGGGTTCGCCGAACGCTTAACGCATGCCTGGGATACTCGATTTGATATGAGTATGGCTTGTCATTCTCAAACGAACGAATTGAATGTCCTTGACAGAAGTGTCCCGTGTGACACGTTTGATGTCTGTGGCACATCGGATTGGTGTGCTTCGTCGCTAGAATTTGCTATGTGATAGGAATTATCTTCCCAGCATTCGGGGTGTACTACTTAAAGCCTTTTGAGGGCATACGTGTACATCTCCAGTACATTGAATGATAGATGGAGATGGACATATAATTTGGCTTGAGTCGTTCAAGAGGTGACCAATTAATCAGGTAGATCTAAGGCTGCTTGAATGAGTTCCGAACCTATTGAGAAGTTGTATAAACAAGGCGCAGGACTTAGGAACTTCGAATCGATAGTAGGTCTTCGCTGAGAGTTAAACTATGAGAGGGCCTTGTTGAGCATGGAAAATTGTAACTGACCAAATTCTTAACACTTCGGTGACACGGAAATATCGGTCAGAATTGGTCTTGCGATGAACAAGCTGGAGCTATCGCGAGAGCTTAGTGGGACTTTTCATGAATCCCGCACGTCAAGTCTGGGGAAGCGTTGCCAATTCCTCAACCGATTGAATCCAGGATCGACGCTAACCTTTACTAACTTGAGGAATCGAGAGAGGTGATGGTTTGACAATTCCGAGAAGCTTAGTCGTAACTGGGTCACGATATTGTGTTTATAGAACATTGAGGGTGAAACTGAGTTCACTTAGGAAATAAGAAGATCGCGTGACGCGTAAACACCCCGCCTTGTTCAATGATACTAATGTAGTGGATAACTTGAACTGAATTCCGGGACGGAATTCTCTTAACAGGGGGAGAATGCGACATCCGGCAAAAATCGAAGCGTTTCCGTACGTAATTAGTATATGTAATTAACTAATCTAAGCAAAAATTAATATCAATTAAGTATAATTGAGTATTCGGAAAATAGCGGAGTCCAATAGATGGCGTAGGAATGCCTTAATTTAATTAGAAATGCGAAGGAATCGCATAAGAATAAACTAGTCCGAAACGGACGTTGGTGATTACCCGGTAATAATTAAATAACCGAAAATGATCCCGAATGCCCGTGATATAAAATAAAGGGTATTTTTATAAAATATAAAGTGTTTTGGAACCCCAAAACTATAAATGAAAGCTCCAAATCAAAATCTCCCGGAAAAGAATAAATTTCGCGTATCACCTGATGCGCGTGAAATATATAATTTCACCCGGTAAGGGTCTAAATAACTTACCAATACTTAAACTAGGCTATGTTTAAGGGTAATTGGGAGTTAATTTTATGTCCAGAATAGCTCGTAATGAGAACGCGCGAAAACCCGAAAAACCCTAACCGAACCGATTCGAATCTAACTAAATACTTGGTAGATATTTTGGCACATGAGTGGGAACCAAAGGAGACTCCTAGGCCAGCCCTAGCTTGGTGGCTTAGCCATCCTAATGTTGGTTAAGTACACGGGGTCATCATGTTGTCCATGCACGCTTATGATATTTTGCTTTTTATAATCCAAAAATACACATTATAAACCATGGAATTCTCATTTTTATCATCACAAAACCAACCCAAAACACCTTCAATTTTGCTGAATCTGGCCGTGACTTATTACCCCTCTTCCCTATGACTTTTTTTCAAGCTCAAAATCTTATAAACAATCACCATTTTAACCCTAAATCAAGTGGTTAAAAGCTTAACCCTTGGAAGAACACACATAACCCCTTCATAATCAAGTGTTTTTGTTACTTCCCTAGCCTTGTGCTAGTTGTAAGTTTCTTACATCTCATCTTGCTTAAGTTTTATTTATGTTCTTAACTTGCATGTTGTTTTTGCGGTGCTTTTAACCAAATGTTGTAAACAAGGTCTTGTGTGTTTTCTAAAATGAAATGAAACGTTTACAAAGATGGTCATAAACATGAGTTTTTAGGGTGGTTGGTGATGTTATTTTGTTAGAAAAACATTGTATGTTTTAATATTTTTAGAAGTTGTTTTGAATGAAAAAACGTTAAGGAATGCCTAATACACCTAAAAATGGTTTTGATCATCATATTATGACTAATGGAAGCATTGGAACATGAAATGTATGTAACAAAATATAATGAAACTAAAATCACAAGATAAAGTTGTAAACTTGACAAATACAAGTAAGAACAAATGGACACCAAGACTTAAATAAAACAAGTTAGTAGGCTTAATATGACCATATGTGGCTAATAAAAGTGTGGGATAGTGAAAAGAACACTTATTGTAGATTTTCATGTTAAAGTTTACTAGTTTTGGTGAAAATTGTCATTTTTATAAAGTTTGGGCATAATAGGTGAGTTTTGCAAAGTTAAAGCTTTGAGAAGTCATTTTCGAAAGTCCGTGAGTGTAAAATGTGATTTGAGAAACTTGATGGTTAAAAACGTAACTTTTGAAAAGTAAAAGGTTAAGAATGAAAAGTTAGATTCTAAAAGGGGTGCTTTTGTAAAAGTGAGGAAACTTACACAAATACTTAATTTTGTAAGAATGATATTTTTATAAAAAGGTATTTTATAAAAATATAAATTACCATAACTGTGGAAAAATATAAACACTAACATTTTTGTAAGAAAAATGGTAATGTAAATAACTTGGAATGTTTTATATAAAAATGTGCATTTTTACATTTATGGGGATGTAAAAGTGTTGTAAGATTTTTTAGGAATAAAACATCCAGGTTAATATATTTTCAATATATATACCGAAAGTAGAAAAATATGTAAAACGGCAAGAAATATGATTTCATATAAATATATATATAAGATAAGAAATCGGGGGAAGCGGATGTATGTTAATACGACGAGCTATCGGACAACGTGTAAAACGAACAAAGTATAAATCAGACAAAAAGTAAATCGGACGGATAAGTATACAAATATAACTTCCTACAAGATACGAGTATATGGTATTGCAGCGATTACGGACTAATTATTCCAAGCAAGAAAATATGTATATATTTTGTGAACAAAATATATGTAAGGATGATAAAGGGTGAAGAATATACATGAACACTTTCCTAAGTGTTGGAAGTAAAACGGGAGAATTCATGATAAAGAAAATAAGTTAAGTATGTTATTATAAGTATATGTATACTTATGGAAAAAAAATAAATACTTAACATGAAATGAATCTCGTTCGACAAAATCTTTGTATATTTATTTTTATGGGGAAATAAATATATAATAAAAGTGAGTCGAGTCGGAAGATAAAACGGAATATTAATACAAGTTAGTAAATATATATTGATAAATATGTTTAAAGATCATGACGTGTAAGGAAACGGGCAATGATCGCGGTTCGCGATGACGAAACCAGCTAGCTTGGTAATTAATATCAACGGTTAAATATAAGATTAAGTGAAACTTGTAACGGGATAAATCATCACCAACGGACCTAAGACTAGGGTATATTCCTAATTAAACCGAATATGTAAACATGGTGTCGGGAGTTGGGGAAAGACAACTTGCCAGTGAGACACGCATTCTGAGACCAGTGCCTTATTAAATCAGGACACATGTAGGTGGTCTCCATTGGACTTGGCAAAGACTATTTTCTTATTTCGTGACACGTTTGAGGTGAGTTTCATGGCACCTTTTCTGTTTTAATGTTTTTAATCTTGGGGGAAAGATATGTTTGTTAAAGAGGTACAGTAACTCATAAGTAAGAAAGAAAAGGTAATATGATGGGTCCATGGGTAACGGTATAAAGTCACATGGGACGTGCAGTCTCCGCAGTTCACTGTAACCATTTATACAAAGGGATGTAGCCATAGAATATGGGGATAGTACTATGGATCCTTGACGGGGACCCACCCCCGGTTGATTAGCGTCAACTCGGATTACGATATTCTAAATTTGTTGTTGTTGCCATGTAAACAACTTGGGGGGCAAAAGTAAGTAGTCTGGTTTTGGTTATGGGCTCATGGGAACGCCATCGGCATTGGGATTGGAATCCTATATTGTCGTACCTTATTTATGTTACGTGCACTGATTTTATGTAAGGAAGAAAGTAAGTAAGCTAAAATGGAAACCTGTGAACTCACCAATACTTTTGTATTGACGTCTTTTTGAACATATCTTTCAGGTAACTAAGTACTGAATAGATATGAGGCTAGTGCGGTGGAAATATGGGATGTCGGATACTGGTCGGGTTTTCATCAATATTTTCCATTGGGTTGGGACTTAGATGGAAAAACCCCATGTATGAAATTTGTTGTTTGTGGTTTTGTGAAATGTTGTACAAGGTACTCATTTCGACATCTTAATAAAACAATCTTTTCTAATTAAATATGGTTTGTGTTAAACTTGACTTTGATATGCTTTCGAGCGTTGCACCACGTGTTTCCGCCGTTGGCATGGTGTGACATTATTGGTACCAGTACTGGTATTCTTTTTTTAGTTTTCGATAGATATAAAACATGCCTTGATATCCTCTACAAAATAAGTTCGTAATTAGGTAGTATTACGTAGTTACGTACCGATAAATAATTACATAACGTTACAAAATTATGTAACATTATACTTGTTTCAGAATAATATTTATATTATTTAATTACGTATTGATACATAATCCTGTAATGTTACACAAAAATTCACGTAAAGTTATACAAATCAAGTAATCACGTACCTTGTAAAATAAATAAATAAAACTATAGCAATAACCGAAATATTCGTTTTTACGGTACGTGTTTTTTTAATATATTAACTTATGAAAAATTTGTAGAAAACTGAGTTTAAAAATTAATAATAGTGACTTCCTATTTTTCCTTTCCTTACTTAAATTTATAACATGATTCATTGATTTAAGTACCACCTCTTTTTTTTTTAAAGAGAATTTCATTAACACGCGCTCGACAAGTCCTCAAAGTAAGGACCAACGAGCCAAACAAACGAGAACAACATCAATCTAAAGGACAAATACACCATTTTTTCCAATCTATATCTTTAAATCTAGACCTATTACGTATCCAGAAATAAGTCTTAGCTTTGACGATCTCAAAAACCTCGCACGGTCTTCGCTTCTTCTTATTAAACACCCGATCATTGCGTTCATTCCATAACACCCATAACGTAGTGTAAACGATGCCTCTTAAAATGTGCCTCGCATTTTTAGAGGTAGTGCAATTCTTTGGCATTTGTAACAGATCCGAGATGTCAAAAATAAAGCCATGTTGTAATCGACACCAAGCTTCAATATGAAACCATACTTCGTGATAGAAAACGCAACCTGTAAACAAGTGGATAGCAGTCTCCGTAACTTCCTCACAGAACCCGCACGAAGATTGCTGAATCGGCACTCCACGTTTAAGCAGCTCGGCGACTGTTGGAAGACGATTACGCACCGCCCTCCACACCATGATTTTACACTTTAGGGGCACCCATCCTTTCCAATTGACCTTCGAGGCTAGATCTCCCACAATATCGCTGCACAGAAGCTGTTTGGCCGAAGAGACAGAGAATATCCCATCCTTAGCATGCTTCCATTTCCACTTATCTTCACCACCTTCCCATTTAAAATCATGAATATCGCTTAACAGATGGAACAATTCTGTAACTTCCGCTTGTATAGATGGATTAGACCTCCACCCCCATTCCAAGGACTTGATGTTGTTAATACAATGGAGCCGATTAGAAACCTTAACCCATTTATCTTTTTCAAGTCTAAACAAGTTAGGATACAAAACACGAAGTGGAACATCACTCAGCCAGGTATCTCCCCAGAAATTTATAGATCGGCCATCTCCTAGAACCCCCACGAAATAAGAATTGAGCTTCAAACCGTTCGGCGTGTTACTTTCTCCAATCTTCACAATATGTTTCCAACAACCGCTAGACGACTTGGCACAAGGAACGAAAGCCCAAGGTCTACTAGTCCCGTGACACCCCATAATAATCTTCTTCCATAAGCACTCTCTATCATTTTTGAATCTCCATGTCCATTTTAATAGGAGCGCGTCGTTAACCACTTGAAGTCTAGAAATGCCCAATCCTCCTTTCTTTTTTGGAGCCGTAACAATATCCCACGCCACCCAAGGAATTTTTTTCTCTTCACTAGCGCCCGCCCAAAGAAAACGTCTCATAATAGTGTCAATAGAACTTATCACGGCTTTAGGCGTTTTATAAAGCGAAAGGTAATAAACCGGTAAATTTTCTAACACCGATTTAATAACAACCACACGCCAACCATTGAATTCTTAGAAGATAATTCATATTCTCCTACACTTCTTATAAGAGAAAAATGCAGCATAGTCATTGTAGTTAGTCAAAATAACATTTTTAGTCCATACCTTTCTAAAATTACACAAATGTTCTTTGTAGTTTGACAAATTGTTACTCAAATAGTGCCCACACTGGATGGTCATTAAGTTTTCGGTTAAATGTGTATAAAATGACAAAAATACCCTTAATAGTAAAACAATAAAATAAATATAAATAAAGTTTAATAATTAAATTGGGAGCTACTTTCTTTTATTAACGACCCAACCTCCCTCCCTTCCTTCTCCGACAAACCCACCCCCACCTTCCTTTTCCAGCCCAATACCCAAGTCTCCGACAAACCAAGGATCCACCAATAAAAAAACGACCACCACCTAAATTTTAAGACGACTATACAACCAACCCAGCTTTGGCGGGCTCTTGTTCATTGTAGCACGCACAGCAAAAGAGTAGACAATCTTTTCCATCTACAACCATTCCACAACACTTCAAACATCAAAATCAACATCATTTCACAAACCAATAACACACTAATAGAATTTTATGATCTCCAACAGACTGTCACCATAGTGACAGTAATACATCAAATCAACAAAGACAAAAACGATTGTCGCCATGATAATCAACCAAATCATATACCCACTTTTTAACTGTTGAAGTTTCTTGAAGCTAAACATCTTCTGGTCAACTCAATCACAAAACCCACTTCGAAAAAATGTTACTCAAATCTAAGAAACGCGTTTTGATTCGATCATTGTTTAAGAAATAGCAAACCCGCTTTGAAATACTCATTAACAAGTGTTGGTGCTGGAATACGTTTATCCTTGCAGGAGTTGGAGAAAGAAGATGGTGGGATTAGGGGTGAGCAAATCCAAAAAACCGACCCGACCCGAAACCCGAACACCCTATAAAATTAGAACCGAATTTTAGACCATTAATACGGGTCGGTCTTCGGTCCTGAACTTACGGTTCCAGTCGGTCCATATAGTAATACCCGAACCGAAATATTATTAGAGTTCTGTTTTACTATCTATATATTACTTACTAGGTTAGAGTCCCGTGGGGACCCACGGTTCACCAGAAAGTAAAATGAAAAAAAAGTAGGAAAATAAGAATTGTATTATGCAATTTGTTTTGGTTACTAAATGTTCGATAATGCAATATGTATGAATTTTGATGTTAAATGCAAAATGTCATCTAAAAGTTTAATGTAACGAAATGATGGATATATCGAGTAAGTTAAGTTTAATTTGACAACTGCAAACTACATAGTATACTATCACAATATCACACATTACATCATTTGGGTAATATATATATTCTAATCATAATTAAGCTTAAGCATACAACACTTATCATTTAGTTGGGGCTTAACGAACTTCAACCAATATCACACATTACATCATTTGGGTAAGGGTAATATCTATATTATAATCATAACTAAGCTTAAGCATAAAACACTTATCATTTAGTTGGGGCTTAACGAACTTCAACCAATGGTCCATTTTTATTACTTCAATCAAACTCTTCCAACTCTTGCTCATTGATAGCTGATTTTTCACCTTTGAAGTTGTTATCATTGTCATCATGATCCTCGAAGTGCAGCTCATTTTCAATAATTTATGAAAACCTCCACTATTGTATTCCATATTTGTGTTCTACATAAAATATAGTTGTTGTAAAGATATGGATACGGTGATAAGTAAATCAAGAAACAATCCTTAACCCACTTACTTAAATGGGTAGCTTAAATTTTCATGTTATCTCTCCAATGGTTCAAACCGATTACATAGCTAAAAAACAACTAATAAGAAAATCGGTCCAATGTCACATGCTGTAATATAAATTTCCAATATTTTATTAAAAAATAGACACCAAAAGGATCAACCCAGACCCATTTCAACATGTAGCCAAAAGGACCCATTGTACACACACTTTAGGCAACTTTTGACATGCTACAAAAAGCCGCCAAAAAAATGTCATTATTTAAATTGTGTAAATATAGTACTTAACAATTAAAAATCTTAATAAATAACATCAAAATCATAATCAATCATTCAAATCAATGACATTAAAATAATCCGTGTCTGAAATTGACTTACCCATTATATACAAATTATTATTAACATCTTAAAATTAGCACACTTAAAATTAGCACACTTATTGAAATAAAGATAATGATTATCGTTTAGTTACCATTGATTAAAGGAAAGTCGTAATATCAAAATGAAAGTCGGTCAACAATGTTAAAATGAAATTCGTAATATTAGTAACATTAATAAATAAGATTAAAAATCTTAATAAATAACATCAAAATCGTAATCAATCATTCAAATAAATGACACTAAAATCATCCGCGTCTCAAATTGTCTTACCCATTATATACAATTTATTATTGACATCTTTAGTAATCATTATTAGTTGTACAGAAAGTAACATTTTGAAAATTTATATTATCATTTAATTTCGTTGTTAAATTTGGTATTACGATTAAATGATTTTATTATTGGTTAAGGTTTATATAGTATTGTTGTGTCTCGAACAATTCTGCAAAATTGGAAATACTATGCCTCGATTGACATGATCGAGTAGAAATATTTATTTATATATTTGAATTATAAAAATGGAAGAATTGGTAATTGACGTGAATTGGTCAACAACGCTTAAAATTAGCACAATCAAACTCAAAGACATAAAGTCAAAGAATTGACCTCCATCAAATAAACAAAAACGTAAAAAGTTTTTACTCAGATTTAGTTAACAATATTAAAATTAAGGTCGTAATATTAGTAATAGCAATGAAAATTACCTTGAATACATTATATATTTTAGGAAACTGTTAAATAGATTTAAATTATATTTATTATTAAAAGAATAATAAAAGTGTAGGAAAATAAATGTACACTCCCATTTTCGGATTATATTTAAATTATAAATTGTTAAATACATTTAACATTGTTTAATAGATTTAAATAAATGTTTAAAGGAAAGTCGTATATGTTTAAAAGAATATTGTTTCATGACAATTGATTAAAGGAAAGTCTTTGAATTATAAAAAAGGGAAGGATTGGTAATTGACGTGAATTGGTCAACAACGCTTAAAATTAGCACAATCAAATTCAAAAACATATAGTCAAAGAATTGACCTCCATGAATTTAACAAAATGTAAAATTAAAAATCGTAATATTAGTTTTAGTATTAGTAATATATTCCTAATTTAATTCGGTCAATAATAAATAAATCAGATTAAAATTAAAAATCTTAATATTAGTATTTGTATTAGTAATATATTCGTAAATTAATTCGGTCAATAATATATAAATGAGCTTAAAAATCGTAATATATAACATTAAATTCGGTCAACTATTATTAATGTCATTAAAACTCATAATAAATATCATTAAAAAATAAATAAATTCTATTAATTGCAGGCAAGACCAATAATAATTCGAATGAATAGTAATATAAATAATATTAAACATAATTTCATAAAGATAGATTAAACATAATTTCGTAGTAATATTAATATAAATAAATGAGATTAAAAAATCATAATAAATAACATTCAACTCGGTCAATTATTATTAATGTCAATAAATAACATTAATTTTAACATACTAAAAATAGATTAAAATAATTAAATCTTATTAAACATAAATTCGAAAAAAGTAATATAAATAAATGAGATTAATAATTTTAATAAATAACATTAAATTCGTCAATTATTATTAATGTCAATAAATAATATTAAACATCTTAATAAATAACAGTAAAAATGAATAAATCTTATTAATTGCAATCAAGACTAATCATAATTCATAAAGATAGTAATATAAATAAATGAGATTATAAATCTTAATAAATTAACTCAAAATCGTAATCATTAATTCAAATAAATTACATTACAAACATAAAAAATCGTAATTTTAATTTGAAAATCAATGACTTCTTGTGGTGGAACCTTTGTAACAAACAGTCTGTGCTGGATTGAACACCATTTAAAGACACAATATTCGCCAATGGAATTATCCTCTAATTGAAGCAAACTAAAATCATAATATTAGTATTAGTATTAGTATTAGTATTAGTTAGTATTAGTAATTAGTAATATATTCGTAAAAATAGTAATAGAAAATTTTAATTCGGTCAATAAGATATAAATGAGTTTAAAATTAAAAATCGTAATATTAGTTTTAGTATTAGTAATATATTAATAATTTAATTCGGTCAATAATAAATAAATCAGATTAAAATTAAAAATCATAATATTAGTATTAGTATTAGTAATATATTCGTAAATTAATTCGGTCAATAATAAATAAATGAGCTTAAAATCGTAATATATAACATTAAATTCGGTCAACTATTATTAATGTCATTAAAACTCATAATAAATATCATTAAAAAATAAATAAATCCTATTAATTGCAGGCAAGACCAATAATAATTCGAATGAATAGTAATATAAATAATATTAAACATAATTTCATAAAGATAGATTAAACATAATTTCGTAGTAATATTAATATAAATAAATGAGATTAAAAAATCATAATAAATAACATTCAAGTCGGTCAATTATTATTAATGTCAATAAATAACATTAATTCTAACATACTAAAAATACATTAAAAATAATTAAATCTTATTAAACATAAATTCGAAAAAAGTAATATAAATAAATGAGATTAATAATTTTAATAAATAACATTAAATTCTGTCAATTATTATTAATGTCAATAAATAATATTAAACATCTTAATAAATAACAGTAAAAATGAATAAATCTTATTAATTGCAATCAAGACTAATCATAATTCGTAAACATAGTAATATAAATAATTTAGATTATAAATCTTAATAAATAAACTCAAAATCGTAATCAATAATTCAAATAAATTACATTACAAACATAAAAAATCGTAATTTTAATTTGAAAATCAATTACTCCTTGTGGTGGAACCTTTGTAACAAACAGCCTGTGCTGGATTGAACACCATTTAAAGGCACAATATGCGCCAATGGAAATATCTTCTAATTGAAGCAAACTAAAATCGTAATATTAGTATTAGTATTAGTTAGTATTAGTAATTAGTAATATATTCGTAAAAATAGTTATAGAAAATTTTAATTCGGTCAATAAGATAAAAATGAGATTAAAATTAAAAATCGTAATATTAGTTTTAGTATTAGTAATATATTCATAATTTAATTCGGTCAATAATAAATAAATCAGATTAAAATTAAAAAACGTAATATTAGTATTAGTATTAGTAATATATTCGTAAATTAATTCGGTCAATAATAAATAAATCAGATTAAAATTAAAAATCGTAATATTAGTATTAGTATTAGTAATAAATAAATGAGCTTAAAAATCGTAATATATAACACTAAATTCGGTCAATTATTATTAATGTCATTAAAACTCATACTGAATAACATTAAAAAATGAATAAATTCTATTAATTGCAGGCAAGACCAATAATAATTTGTAATATTAGTTTTAGTATTAGTAATATATTCGTAATTTAATTCGGTCAATAATAAATAAAAGAGCTTAAAAATCGTAACATATAACACTAAATTTGGTCAATTATTATTAATGTCATTAAAACTCTTAGTAAATAACATTAAAAAATAAAATAAATCCTATTAATTGCAGCCAAGACCAATAATAATTCATAAAGATGGTTTAAACATAATTTCGTAGTAATATTAATATAAATAAATGTGATTAAAACATCGTAATAAATAACATTTCATTTCGGTCAATTATTATTAATGACAATTAGTATTAGTAATATATTCGGTGAACAATACTATTTTTACGAATAGTAAAACTAAAATCGTAATATTAAAAATAAATGAGAGTTATTTCGTTTATAAATAAATGTTAAATTGATTAATAATCAATCATTCATAATCAAAAATAAATGAGGCTTATTATGGTAAACTGAAATTCATATTCATATTAATATTAATATAAATTCGGTCAACTATTAAAAGATAGTAATAAATAACATTAAATTCAGTCAATTATTATTAATGTAAATAAATAACAATAATTCAGATTCAAATTTCAGATTAAATGACATTAAATTCGGTCAATTATTATTAATGTAAATAAATAACAATAATTCAGAATTAATGATATTAAATTTGGTCTAATAGAATTAAACATAATTTCAAAAAACAGTAATATAAATAAATGTGATTAACTGTAACGTTCCTGTTGTGTATGTTTTTAGACAACAGAAATTTGTTCATGGCCTTCAGCACATTCTGAATTGACACGTTAAAAAACAACATTAAAAAATAAAGAATCATTTTTGAAAATTAAATAGGCATATGTTCATGAAAATAACAAATATACCAAAACTGTTGCCGAAGGGTCATGCAATACCTTGAAGAATTGAGAACCATTATGATAACACATAATAGCGTTTGTGTCTTCGGATCAAATCCTGTTTTTTAAATGTTAAAACATAGCATTACTAAATCCGATCGAATAGTAAATCCGATTCAATATATGTCTAAAAAATCGTGATGACAATAATAAAACTAACATAAATCTGATTGAGCGCAATCCTTATTATCCCTTTATCACAAATCCGATTGAATATGTGTTTATCACAAATACGTTCATCATAAATCCATTTCATTAGAACATGTGATAAACACAAGAATGATTTCAAATGGTAATTAGATTATGAAATATTAAAAAGAATAAAAAAAAGTAACAATAAGAATCGATAGTATCTTTGTTATCCCTTTATCACAAATTCGATTAAATATTTTGTTTATCACAAATCCGTTTCATTAGAACATGTGATAAACACCAGACTGATTTCAAATGGTTATTAGATTAGGAAATCTTAAAAAGAATAAAAAAAATAACAATAGGAATTGATAGTATCTTTGTTATCACTTTATAATAAATCCGATTGAATATGTGTTTATCACAAATCCGTTTATCACAAATCCATTTATCACAAATCCGTTTCATTAGAACATGTGTTTAAGAAGAATGATTTCCACGTAGAAGAAATAGAAATTTTATTCGGTTTGATTTGTTCTTAATAATGTTAACAATAAAAAAAAGTCAAAATAATAATAGGAATCAACATTAGAAGAGTAGTTTGGATGTTTACCTTTAATCAGTTGTGGATAATCAACAAATGATGCAAGGTGAAGAAGAAAGATTGAAAGATTTGTTAGGAATTAGGAAGAATATTAGAGTTTTGATATGGAGAATGAAAAAAAAAAGGTTTTTATAGTCATAATTTGGAGCTCCATATTAGTTGTTGGATACCTCAAACCCTCTCTAAGGCTTTGATTCAACCCAAGTGACCTCAATTATTATATAGATAGATAATAATATTATTAAAAAACAGACATATAGTGTTTGGACTGTCATCCCAACCTGACATTCTAGTAATATAATCAAAGCATTAGCACCTTTACGGCTTTACCTGTTTGGATGCCAGATGATGTACGTTGAGGTCACCCAAGTATTGAAACTACTCTATATTGTTTCATTAGTAACAATTCCCTGCAAAAAGACACCAAAAGGGAAATTTGTAGGCAATCAGTTCATGTGCTCATGGAATTTGTAAGACCATAACTGTATTAGCTCGTGAAAATGATATGCTTTCGGTCCAAATTTTTTTTCCTCGTTTTAAACCCTTTCAGAACCGACCCGACCTGAAACCCGATTTTGTCAATATACAGGGACCGACTAGAGAACCTAAACTACATATAGGGTTCGGTCCATGTCTAAATTCGTTCGGTTCTCGGTTTTATTTCGGTTCGGCCCTAATATGCTCACCCCTAGGTGGGATTGGGAAGGGGAGGAAGAGGGTAGGTGGTAGGACCTAGTAAAAATATTAACTTAAATTATATTTCTTTTAACCTTTAAATTATTATTTATTTAAGATAAGGGTATTTTTGTCATTTTACCGACACTTAACTAAATAACTTAACGATCATCTAGTATCAGGACTATCCGAGTAACAACTTGTCAAACCACAGGGAACACCTGCGTAATTTTAAAAATATGAGAACTAAATGTGTTATTTTAATAAACCACGTGAATATCCGTGCATTTTTCCCTTCTTAAAAGTTTACCTCTCGATCATAACCATTGGAATATTAACGCTGTGTTCCCGAGTTTACTAAACGAGAGAAAAGAAAAGAAAGGAAAGGAAAGATGTGTTCCCAAGTTTCATTAAAGGAAGGAAAAGAAAGGAAAACAAAATATGGTGTGTTCCCGAGTTTCATTGAAGGAAGGAAAAGAAAGGAAATGGAAGGAAAACTAGTTAAGATTCTTTAGTTTAGTTTTCCTTCCGATTTGGAAAGAAACGGAAAGAAAGAAAATGTATACTTTCTTTTCCTTTCACTTCCATTCCTTCAATTCTTTTCCCTTTTTAAGTTAACTCGGGAACACAGCGTAACTAGAGTACATTATACTCTACTATTCCAGGTTTTAACCAAATTGAACGAGGCTAAAAGGAAACAACAACTTAGCATTCAAATTATTACTATATTGTTCACCACTATAATAACTACCACTTTTAGGAAAAAAAACTGATTTTGGTTTAATCTTGACCATTCAGATTGGGTGGTTATTTCTCATATTAAATCTCAGCCATAATAATTAGGTAGTTATCTTAGAAATTTGGCAGTTTATTTTTAAGGAATGAAGTTATTACATGGTTTCTTTTATCATCTCCACTATCCCATGAAATTAGCTCCCTTATGTTTCTCTCAACTGCTCTCATCTACCTACTATAAACCCTCAACCACCACCATAGTCCATAGCTTTCCCTTCATATACAATTTCACATCATCTGAAATTAATCGGTATGTATCTCATATTTTCTCAATGTTTTGTTTAGTTATCATTAGTCATCGATGTTTATTTGTTTGACTTGGATACGTTTGATTGTCCAATAGAATAGCCTAACAACATTTTCTCTGACTTTCTGATTTTCGTTATCACACAAACGCACCAACAATTGTATGTTTTCCACATTCTGAAAGATTAAGTAACAAAAAATATCATGCCATAAATCAACCCCTTATGGCAAAAAAAAAAGGTAATGGGCTTTGATTAATTATATTTTTAGGTTCACAAAATATTTAATATAAATTGTAGGCCTGACAAAGATTGGCGCTTTGCTCATGGTTATGGCCCCTAGCACAAGCAATGTGGTGTGAATATTACATACAACATATATTGTTTTAGTAGCTGTTGGTATAATTTGGTGACATTTTGGGTATTGTTTCCTTTTCATCTAGCCTATAATTGATATTATCTCTATTCGTTGTTTGCTATCTACGATTTGCATTATGCCATTAAACCATAAAAATCCATGCTGACTAGATCACCACATGTCCTTCCACTTACGGTTATGTATTTGTTTTTGTTCCATTTTCTACATATTATCTTGAATTATACATGGCACCTACTATAAAGGGTGTTACTTTTCTCAGCAAGGATCCATATTCAAGACCATTTAAAGGACTGAAATTTGTAGATATTAGTTGTGGAGGAGGTATTTTGTCTAAGGTATATGTGCATGTCATCTCACTACGTTAGTTTTTGTATTTATACATTTTAATAAATTATTAACACGTTGTCACAAGTTCATATTCAAAGACTTGGACGTGACAAACTAATCCATGTAGTAATTAGGCGGTTATACGTAGAAACTAATCTATGTAGTAATTATTGGTAATAGCATAATGATAGAAATAATACTTATGTTACCTTGTATAATAGCAAAGGTTTTTTTTTTTTTTTTTTTTTTTTGTCTTAGTTTGTATGCTTAAACGGGCTTGAACAAGTAGCCTCAAAAGACTTGCATTAAATAGCAATGAAGCCTATATTCCATCAAATGATTTACTCAAACTTCACAAGTCGAATTTGTTCCCTTGTACTGCCATTGTCAACCAGGTACATTCTATATATATATTTTTAACTTTGGTCAGCCTTTGGCTCGAATGGGAGCGTCAGTGACAGGAATAGATGTTGTGGAGAAGAATATCAACATTGCATGACTTCTTGCTGTATATATTATGGTTAGTTGCAACTCTATTTGGAAAACGTTTTTTTATATCTAGAAGCTGGACTGCATAATGTATTAGCATATTTCCTGTTTAAAAAAATAAATGATGGGTGCTCATCAAATAGTCTAACCATGTTTTTAGAAACTTGGCTCATAATGTTTTTATATAAGTTCAATCTTGCACTATATCACATATTCGTCGTCCTCATAAAATGTTTCCTTTGTCATATATACATGCTTAACTATTCAACAAATTTATAAGGATAAGAAAATAAAAGAACTTGTGAGCCAAAATCAGCACTACAAACTTTTATATGATTACCAACTACTCATGTGAATATGAGTTGCGGCCAACATAACTCCTAAAGTGCTATTTGACAGGTTGATAAATGAGGTTTCGGTCGAAATGTGTTTTTTTTGTCAGTGGAAAGAGCCCAAGTGGTCATATCAACTTGTAAGCATTTGAATGCTTTTGACCCATTTGGTGATTTCAAATTTTTCTCTCCTTAAAAAAACATTTCTCCCCATTGACCTGTTTCGATAAAATGCAACTCTAGCTGATCTGTTACCATTTAAACTACAATCCCATGTTTCGATATTTGTGTTCGTTTGGTTAACAACGTAAGCATTCAGGCCCGGTCTTTCATTTCACCCTTTAGTGAAGTGGTTTTTTTTAAGCAAAAAATTTCCACTGCACGTGTGCACCGAAATCCATTTGAAGAATACAATGTGTCTTTTCTTGGGTACCATATTTGAAGGTGAAACAAGGAGCATCAGCAATTTTAGTGCAACCTCCTAAGTATTAGTTTACAAAAAAAAAGGGTTGTTGAGGATCATTATTGCAGCTGTACAAATGCATTTTTGACCTATATTGGTAAAAAATGGGGAGCACAAAATTGGGAACACAATGGAATGAAGCGGAAAACAGGTCGGTATATGGCCAGTTTATAAAATTTGGAAAGGGTGGCCGAGATTTTTGTTTAGTGCTCACTGTACAAGGTCATAAATGGAATGCAATGGCATGGAGCGGAGAATGTTTCGGAAATATGGACACAGTATACAAAATTTGGAAAGGGAGGATCGGCGTATTTGATTGTGCTTAATGTACAAGGTTTATAGTGTATCAAAAGGGATTTGGTATAAAGGTTTTTTGAGTTTTATTATTTGTAGTGAAATGTACTACTTATAAAATTATGTGTTGCTTTTTATTGTTTACCTTTCTTTAATTAATCTAATGTATTCATCTTTTTCTCAATACTATGTCAACATTAGTAATGAATCATGTATGCGCCAGCTATATAACTAAATTTGGGATATCATATGCATGAATTAATAAACATTCACGCTTTCTAATCCCAGTTGAATAAGTTGTTATCAAAATCTTCAATATACACGTTGTATGAATGTGTTCGAAAACCCGTCCTAACGGGCGGGTATAATACTAGTTAGAAAGGATTTATCAAATTACCCCGAAGGAATAATTTATTTAGTTATATATAACTACAAAATTCAATCATAACCAATAAAATATATACTTGGTTGCATTATACACTCACACTTCCAGTACACAAAATTCTCTGTCACAACACCATTTGCCAGTTGCCTTGCTTTCACATCAAGCTTCCTTTTTCCAACGCATGTCGCCTTTCTTGTTCCTTTTCTACTCTTATATCATTCTACTCATGCACAAATATGATATAACATATAAAGACTTCCAAATACTACGTAGTGATTAATATAGTACCAAATTTAAGTAGAAGAATCTACTTAGTATATTACAAATATAGTGGGAGAGGAAAAAAAACTAGGCAGTTATTGTCCTATTATATTTAAATCATAGTTAAATCAACAAGCACATATAATTAATCTATCAAAAAAGTATTCGAAAATTAATCAACAAGCAATATTTAAATATCCAAACTTTTTTTGTTTTTTAAATTTCACACACTTTAAATTTTTGGACCGGTTATTAATATTAATTTCATACTATTACAACCATCCCATCAAACGGACAGCAAAATTATTTTGTGAATTCTTGAAAACTGTCAATTGAATTGAATTGAATTCACCTAAACGGTTAGTAAACTTTAATTTTAACAATGTAACCGTTCAAAATTTTGTATGCAAATAGATCAAACCGTGGCGTTAAAACTCAAACTTTACCACGGTTTAAAAAAACAAACACCCATAAATATGAATCCCTAGACCGAGGAACAAGAGATGGTGTTAGTGGTGTGCTACAAAGACGCCACAAACTATGACACCAGTTAACGATTCAGGTCAACATCCGTACGCATTTTACTTATTTCTGTCATCTTATGTGCATAATTAGACATTTTGCACACACTATACCCTCAGTCTAGTAAAGCCTGAATTATTGTAGAAATGCAATAGATCTGTGTACGCATAAAACACCCGAAATGTACAAGATAATTGGTTTTGAACAGTTAATCCAATCACACGCTCAACAAAGAGCAACCGGATACCTGATTTCTACATATGAACAAAACAACAATACGCGTGACAATACCCAAGTGGAAAACTACACGATCCACTCAAACTCGAACAATTACAAAGTGTTTTACGAGGTTATCACCCACACAAATCAGGAAACACTCCCAAAGAACAAACATGTGTTATCACTAGATGTTAATACTCCATAACACATGATAACTCCTCACTAACATATGTACATATATCTAGCTTGATCACAAATATTATCATATGTTAACATCCAATAACATGTGTTCATGGACCCATAACTTGTGAAAAATGATACAAGTTAATATCATCATCAAAACACACGCATGTTAATATCCTAAAATCTATCACCCTAGGTAATTTATGGATCTCGATAACATCTCTTGTACAATTCGACTATATATACATATATATCTACGCAATTGCACAACTATCTAACCAATACAAAAAACTCGAATGACCATACGTGCATTGGTGTATATAATCGGCCAAACACATAAATATATATGTATATGATCGACTTCATGTCTATAATAATTCATAAAAACACATGATGATAAGTTGAATAATCTATATTTAAATAACCAAGTAATCTTATCATTGAAAGGGAAAAAACATTGATACACCTCCTCATATATGTATATATGCGTATATGGTCTACGTATATACAATAGGTTCCATCCATGTTTACACCAAATAGGTATGAGACCACACTCCCTACACATTCCCATCCAAGTCAACTTATCCATCTTTGGCCCTTGTTTCCTTCCATTCGATCAAGTACAAGAAGATTTTACAACATTGTCTTGTCCATTGTTTACACCAAATTAGGCATTGATCACCTATACAAACCCATTCCCTAGAACTAGAGTCATTCCATAACCACATTAAATAACTACGAAACACCGTACTTCACTCCATTATAATCGGCAGATAATGACAAGACACAAACCCTTGATGACAACTAACCATTACCATTAAAGGAGTCTTAACTCATGACAATACAAGTCCCTAGATATGATTATAACCTAAACAAGAATGATCTTCCCTTGTCCTCTTTCTTTTCGGCCGAAACAATAAGACAAACACCTCAAGTGCTTTTCAAATCCATGGCACCCATGATTCTAGTAGGAATTTGTACCAACATTTGATAAACCCTCTTCCCTTGACACCTCATTAGCCAAAAGGATGCAAGATAAGAACTATCATCATGGGTCGCCATCGTATCTCACCATGACAACCTTTCTTATACCAATCTAGATACAAGACAACCATGATTAATGATATGATAATACCCTCCTATTCCTTTCCCGCTTTCCTTTCTCAGCCGAAGAAACAAACAAAACAAACACATTTACATTCACTTGATTTGTTAGTAGTATAAGACAAATTTAACATGCTTCATGCATGCAATTAGAGTACAAACACTATCACCTATACTAAACTAGGTCTAATCTAGTTGCATAACCCTTCCCAATGTATGAACCTTTACTCAAACAATCTCTTCCCTCACCCAATGCAAACGGCCGAAGATCCCAACCCACAACCAAGCTCAAGTCATTGTCATATTGTCAAAGTTTTATACCCATTTGGACATGTACTTGTGGATTGACAAGTTTAGAGAGTTACCATGATTCAAAATCTTGCAAACGTCCAAACTAACCTCACAAGGCTTCGGCCTATTCCACTTATCTGCCTTACTAGACCTATCTTTAGTTACCAGGTGAGTTTCACGGCCCCATTTTACTGTTTTCGTTTTTTTGGGGATAAACATGCAACAATTCTAGTACATTTCATTTTGTGTGATATTCTATCGTGACTCTCATGTGGAACATGAGACATTTGGTTTATGAGCTCAACAGCCCTCGTACTTACACTTACACTATAACCATTAGTTATCAAAAGCCATGGAACACTTTAATAGATCTATTAGGTTGACACCCCCACTCTTGGTTAGTCGCTCTAACCGGTTACATACAAAAAGAGTGTTACTATTCTACTACATATACGTTGTCTTGATTGTACAATGCGTGAGACACAATAGTCAAGAGGTTTGGTTATGGGACTCATGGTTTGGACAATCATCATATGCTTAGCTAGCCTGTGATTGGTCATACACGAATTTCACGAGCACCTTACATAGTACATTAAAGCCTGTGAACTCACTAACATTATGTTGACAAATCTTTTATGCATGTTTTTCAGGTAATTGATCATGCGGGGTGGAGACTTGAGAGAGGGGTTGGAGCATGCATGTTGTGGTACCATCATTGGGTGGACTTCATTGATCTCGGTTATGTTGTGTCTTGAAAGTTAAAACAATGGTTTTTCAGACAATTTCATAATTTCTTAATAAATTATGACAATGATTATGTTTTGATGGTAGCTATTTAATTTATATATAAATTATGTGTTGCTCGAACCTTGTGCTTGAAAACCTTTCAAATCACATCCCCATGTTTCCGCTTTGGCGGGATGTGACAGATTGGTATAAGAGCAGAAGGTTATAGTGAACTAAGATTCTTTTGAGTCAACTATAACCAAAACCTTTTTCGAAACGTTTTGAGTCTCAAGCTGCTCCACAACGACACACGGGTATATTAGTTCATTCATTAACATACATGTTCATTCATATATAAGCATGCATTTGGCAAGATCATGCCTATATCGGTTTACCTCACTCTACTCTCTGACTCCGAGGATGATTACCTCGTTGATGCCACTCCAGAGGAGGACACCCAGCACGTCTCTCCTGCGTAGTCTGCTCCTATTCCATATGAGGCACCTGACTTCCCACACCACGGTGGCGACTTCATCTCGGACGACTCTGAAATAGATGTAGACCCCGAGCCCATTCACCGCCATGTCTTCGAAGATGACACCGAGGATGACGCCCCTCTCGCTCTTGCTGACCCGCACGTCCATCCCACGGTATTTCCTGCCTCAAACCTGGTACCCTCATTTCACTCTTTCCGCCCCTTCCCAGATGGTGTACGCCATCATTGCAACCGTCGAAAGCGGGTGACACAGCCAATCATCCTTGCCCTTCTCGCTCTTGCTCTGGTTCCTGTGCAGCCCGCCAACCCTGTTGCTCCCGGCGGGCCCGACCATCCTGCTGACCCCATACCGGAGGATCCCACAGAGGAGGCACCCGTGCCCATGCCCGAACCATCCCGGCGACTGAGGAGGAGATTGCAAGCCCATAAGCGGCCTTACCTCCCCACTCTCATGGGTGACCTGGCGCATAGGGACGAGGAGGCTATGATCTTCGACGGATTTCTGGCAGGCCACTGTACACAGAGCATGGTGTTATCTGTCTCACGACTCGCAGTTGGTGAGTTTGGGTGTTTGCATACGGGAGTTGGAGAATCATGCATCAGAGGCCGAGAAGGGGAGGCTTGCAGATACCATAGGACGGTTGGTGGCGGAGAGATGTTTGCAGACGCTGGAGCAGAGGATGACCGAGTTGGACCAACGCATGAGATCTACAGTCGCTGCCCTTGCTGCCGCTTTTCCATCTTCGTCTTCTTAGGAGGTTTCATGTATGTGCTTTATGATGTTTTATTTTGTGCTTGTGGTTTGGACACTAACGGCTAGGCCGTCTATCTTTTGTAACAGAACAAACGATGTGTTTGAACTACATATGGAATAGAATGGTTGTAATGGTATTTTTAATTCATGATGTTCCCTATTTATTCTTTTGTCTTGTGGTTGTGATTGACTTACTATTGATGGTTATATTTGTAGGGTCAAAGAGGATTGACAAGCCAATATAAACCTTAGTCTTATATCCTCTTTACATTTTGTGAAACTGCTGAATAAGAAGAAGATATGTAAAGTTCTGAAGAGTAGAAAGATCAAAAGTTCTAAAGATAAACTAGACAGAATATCTGAAGAACGAACTCCTGAAGATAACTCATCAGAAGTTTGTCAGTCATCAGCACTTTCATTAGAAGATTCTAACCGCCCTTTAATCTCAGCAGTTTAGTATTATATTAGTTAACTTAAAGTCTTTGTTCAAGTTTCAGTGCTACAGCCTGTAGTAGTATCATCTTACATTATTTTAAGCTTTTGATTACTTAGTTTGTATGTAATCTTTCGGCTATAAATAGAGGGGTTACTCCCACTATTTTAATCGTCAATTATCTATCCTAAAACTTGAACCCTTTCCTTCAATATAATTTGTAGTTTATCCTTTAATATATATTTGAGAATCATCTTGCAATCACTGTTTTATTTATTACTATTGATTCTCATCTTTAACTTCCTAGTTCATTGATTGAGGGGGAGTAATAACTCCTATTAAAAGTGACACTTTAACTTGAACACTTTAATATTCCGCTGTTCATTTTACTTTGATATATTTACAAACACATAAGTGTTCATGAATAAGAACTGTTAAAAGAAAAACTGATCCTACAATTGGTATCAGAGCATCTGGTTTATCTGATCAAATATCAATCTAACAAATTAAGAATCAGACACAGGCTCTTATTGATATTCAATTAGTAGTTCACTTTTTATCCATCACTTTGAGAAAAACTTGACGAATCAAAATTCTCAAAAATGGATCCTCATAATACGGGATCTGCAACTAAACCTACTATGTTGGTTAGAAATGAGTATAAGATTTGGCAAAAAAGATTGGCACATGCCTTGTCACAGACCAACACCGGTTGTTGGAGATCTGTCATGTATGGACCACATAAACCAGTAAATGTAAATCTTGAAACTAAGGAAGAAATACCAAAAGAACCAAAAGACTACACTGATGAAGATTTCCTAAAACTTGAGCTTGATGCTAAGGCATTCTCTATGTTGGCAATGTCTCTCCCAAATGATATCTACTCTGGACTTTTACATTGTGAAAGTGCTAAAGAGCTTTGGGACTGCCTAAAAGAACAGTTTGGAGGAACTGAAGAGGTGATTGCCAACACCAGAGAAATTATTGCTCAACAATATGAAACATTTACTCACATTAATGGAGAAACGTTAACACAAAAATTTGAAAGATTTTCTTCATTAATCTTTGAGTTAAAGTTAAATAGTCAGACCTATACAACTGTATCTATGCTTCATAGATTTTTAAGTCTTTACCAGAAAAATGGGAAACTTACTCAATAGTCCTTAGATCTAGACCAGATTTTAACTCCCTCACTCTTACTAAATTACATGGGAGATTGTTAACTTTTGAAAGAGAAATAAATCAAAAGAAAAGGTTACAAAATTCTGGCAAAACAGCTGATGACTATGTTCCAAGTAGTACAACACTTTTAGGACAAGACTCACCTTCTTGTTCAAATGGCTTTGGATCTTTTGACCACATTGCCATAATGATATACGTTAATTTATACATATAAAAGTCCCCGTTTAACTCTCATTTTAATACGTTTTTGACTTTATACACAGGAATTGATACTTATTTGGGTATCTTTACGATTTCAGGTCTTAAACGATGTCCCGGAAGCATAACAGAAGGAAAAACAAGGATTTCGGTGCACTAACAGGACGCTGGGTCCTTTGAGCGGCCGCGCGCTCCTCCCTGATATTATTGGAGACCTTCTGGAAGCCCTACTCAGCGTACGAGCGAATCTGGGAACTTTTTAAAAGTGAGCGGCCGCGCGAAGGCACCGAGCGCCCGCGCACAGCTCACTGATGTTAATAAATAGAGCTTTTAGCTCACTGATCGATTATTGGGTGATTTTTGGGCGATTTTGGGCGATTTCTAGGGCTCGTGAACTGCTGTGAAGCCGGTTAACAAGCTTGGGAAGGAATCCAAGTCCATTAACATCATCCAGTGCATCATAACCTTGCTTGTTTATGGTTTGATTCTTGACTTAATATTATTCCAAATCTGATTTTGAAGCTTTGTTATGATGTTTATGTTATAGATTGTACACCTACGGGTAAAAACAAGTAATCTTTACTAGTTAGAACAATCATTTATATGTTAATCATGTTTTGTATGAATTTGGTGTTTTTCATGTTTGAATCTTGATGATCATAGTGCAACCTTGTTTCATTGTTGTTGGATTTGTGATTGTGATTGAATGAATTTGATGATTATCGGTTGTGTTAGTCGGATACATGTTGACAAACCGTTCGTTTATTCAACCGGTAGTAGACTAGTTAACTTGTTAATAAGTTTACACCATGAAACAGTAACCGGGTATTGGTTGAGTTAAAGTCAGTCGAATAATGATTAGAAATGCTTATCGGCACGTAAAAGGGTTTAAAAAGCTTAATGGTGTTGTTACTGATCTTTGACACGGTTGATAATCTTTGCTAGTTATTTTGGTCAAAATGGCGATCTTAGTAGATCTGTGTTCAAAGTTGGTAAAATGGAATAGGTTGTGAAATGCTCTACTTTATGCTAGTCTCGGTGGTTGTATTGTGTATTCGGTATTGCTTTCCTTGATTTGTGAGGTTAAAAAACTCTTAACGGATGACTAACTTATCTTTAGAAGATTCACATGAGATCATATCAGCTGCTCGTTAATGAACAATTTGAGGTGGTTAACGTGTGTTTATCGTGTAAGCTTTCCGTATAGTTGTCATGTTAGGATTCCCGAAAGGGATACTAATTGTCTGAAAATGGGAATGTTGATCACACGCCTTTATTTCATATGTTATGTAGTTGACATTAGGGATGGCAACGGGTCGGGTATGGGTCGGGTTTGACTAATACCATACCCATACCCGGTTATAAAATCTCATACCATACCCGTCCCATTACCCGTCGGGTTTTTGTCGGGTATTACCCGTCGGGTATAGAGCATACCCGCGGGTATCGGGTATACCGTTGGTATTTGCATGTATATATATTTTTATTTTCTTTTATAATCTTATGTTTTAAGAAACCTAGAGTATATGAAATTGTAATAAGTAACATATATATTATCATCACTATAATAATTGAGGTCACTTGGGTTGAATCAAGGCCTTAGAGAGGGTTTGAGGTATCCATATTGAATATGGAGCTCCAAGTTAGTCCCTATAAATACTCTTTTCTATATTTTAATTGTGTACATTCTTCCATCACACTCTCAATTCCTCACTAACAAATCTTCCAACAAACATTCATCACTCTTCTTTTTATGCATTCTTGCTTCTAGGTATGTATCTTCTTCACTGAGATCGACGGAACTGCATCCATTATAATATGTTCCGATTCATAAACTTTTAAAATACCCATATAATATGTTCCGATTTGAGTGAAACTTTTATGTTATCGCTAATCAATAAAATACATCCATATGATAAATTCGATTCAATATTCAGTTTATAAATCGTGGTTTATAAAAGTTATTTATAATCTGGAACCATTTCATAAACTGGAACCAATCTTCAGTGTCATCGTTTTGTTCATTTGCAACACATGTTGAACAATGTGTTTTCAAATAACCGGTCATTAGATTTACATGAAAAATAGCGTGTTACAACATTGAACAAAATCCCTGATTTATTATTTTCTTGCTTTACATATATGGATCGTATTTATTGAATGTTTGGATGTTTTTTCATTTGAATACTAGAGTACTATCCGAAGACAAAGATTCGATTATGGCTTATCACAAGGGAGAGCAATTCTTCAAGGTCATGCATGACCCTTCCGCAAGAGTTTTGGTATGATTCTAATTTTCATCTTGATAATTATCTTTGTTAACTTGAAGAAACTGATTATTACTTGTGTTAATGTTGTTTTTAATGTTTAATCCAAACATTGCCTATAGTTATGAACAAATTTTTGGTCTCTAAAAACATACACAACAATGTCGTTACAGTGGCCACATACAAAGGACAATCTTGGTTGGTTTTATTAGAATTGATAGATGATGTATTTTGTTTTACAAATGGTTGGTCTAAGGTTGTTCATGACTATTGCGTCTTCAAATGGTGTTCAGAAAACCACAAGCTGTTTGTTACTAAGGTTGCACCACAAGAAGTTATTGATGTAGAAATTTAAAATGTTATTTATTTTATTCATTTTTAATGTAATTTATTTGAATTCTTCATGAGGTTTTATACCTTATTTAATATCATTTGCATTTTATATATATCTCGGTTTAAAATAAATCAATTACTTTAGACAGCAATACATACGAATTGATAATTGATACAAGTAAATCCCATAATAAATGGTGATTGCTATATACGCCTAATTAATGTTATTCATTACAGTCAAACCTTAATTAGGATTCCGAATCATCTAATAATAAACGGTTGTTTAATTTATAACATTAATTTATGATTTTAAGCCATTATCATTCTTAATTGAAAGTTATAATTCGAATTTAAAAGCATGTAATCAATTTACTAATAATAATGCGTATTACTAAAACCGTTGTAACTTTGTGCTAATCGATTCGGATTTAAGTCCCTAATCAATTCAAAATCCCAAATCTGTGCAAATTTATGGTCATTTTATTGACATTCCTTATGAAAAAAAACTCTCATGTTCATTGTTAGTATTATGTTTTATATGGCCTAATTAGATTTATAAATATGTTTTATATGGCCTAATTAATGACATTCAATACATTCAAAGAATAATGCTAATTCCTTAATTAATTCCTAAAAATCTGTCATTTAATTTATGAAATTAATGATTGATTTTAAGCCATTATAATTATTAATTGAAAGTTACAAATCGAACTTTTAAAACTGTGTAATCAATTCAGTAATAATGAATAATACTATTTCCTATATTACATTGTGCTAATCAATTGGAATTTAAGTCGCTAATCAATTCAATATTCTGAAATTGCGCAAATTGATCTTCCAAATCGTATTTGGATTGTTCATCGCTGCATAATTCATTCAATATGTTTAATATAGCCTAATTAATGCATTCAATGTTTTGTCAAATTAATGGTAATAATGCATTCAGAATGTTTAAGATGTGTGAGCGTTAGTATTATGTATGTTAGTGTATAAATATGTTTAATATGGCCTAGTTAATGACATTCAATATATTCAAACCTTAATCACTAATTCCGTAATCAACTCCTCAAAATTTGTGGTTTAATTTATGAAATTAATGACTGATTGTAATCAATTATCATTCATTAATAGGTTAGTTTTTTTTTTTTTTTGAAGAGTCATTAATAGGTTAGTTACAACTCGAATTTAAAAGTGTATAATCAAATGGTAATAATGCAGAATAATATTGTGACAACCGTCACCCTCCTATTTTAGCAAGTTGTCAATTATAGTCCTTCGTGTATTTAAATGTTCCTATTATGGTCCCTGTAAGTTTTGTCGTTTTCAAATTTAATAAATAGAACGAACTCAAAATTTATCATTTGCATTTATTATGGATTGGGTATACGTTTTAATCAAATGCATATGTTGAAACGTTATTCCAAATGGATTCTATAAAAAAAATTCAAGTTTTATAAAGTTTTAAAATCATTTTAGTTAACTTAGTTTAACTAAGTTAAAGTTTTACAAAGGAAAATCTAACCAAGTTGTTATAATATTAACCAAGTTAGTCATGGAGGGACCAATTCTGCCAAATATCTAAACTTTTAAATCAGCAACTTCCCTCTCCCCTGAAATCGCGATTTCGGCCAAAACAGTATCGCCGGCGGCGACTAAGCTTTTCCGGCGAACATTTTTTAACGCAAATTTTAATGCTTAACCTTGACTTCTAATCATTACAAAACGTATCTCCATCAATGTTAATCAAGCTCCAACGTTTAAATTCCAGATTTGTAACCGTTTAATGTCGAATGAAGGCCCATTTATTAGTAACCGTCGAGATCTTTAATACTACCCAAACGTTTGTTTTCCTTGAGCACCTTTATAATTGATCTCGTAAATAAGTTCCTGCACACTTACACGATTCAAACAACCTATGATTCATTGCAAATCGTCTCTGGAAGCACCTTGATTCACGGTTTGGGTCCCGAGTCTTAAACTCCATTTTCTCGATCGTGTAACAGCTTGTAAGTCCGATTCCTTTGTTTCGTTTCATTCTTTGTTTGTTTGCGATCAAAAGCCCTATCAAATCGGGTTTTGTAGATTGCGAATTAGAGGTGTTGGATTCTAGGGTTAGGGTTTGTGTTTAGGGAAGAAGATGAAGTGGGATATTATGTTAAATATGTTTAAACTTTAAATGTTTCAACAAAAAGCCTTAGTGATGCAGTGGTGGAACCGTTGTTTGGTGAAAGGAAGGAGCTGGGTTCGAACCCAGGCAACCCCATCCCTTTTAATGATTTTTTTTTATTTGTCTTTATTTATTATTTTTAATCAAATGATAATCATTCTTAATACATATAAACTTAAAATATTCATAGAAAAATCATTTTTGATCCAAAAATTATGAAACTTTAGGTGGAACATCTTGACACCCTAAAAAAATTATCACATTTTTTATTTTCTGGAGAATACATTATTTTCGTAGTTTTCTTGAATTAAATTTTTTTAATCATAATTAATTGATTAAAAATTCGTTTCTAATGATTTTGATCTCAAAATTTCTGGAAAATTATTTCTATGTATAGTAAACTGAAATAAAAATTATTGGTTCAGAAAACATTTATTTGTATTTATTTTCCTATTTTAATCATTAAAACGCTATTTAAATTCATTAAATCTGTTTTAAATGCAAATAAATTGATAAAAATTATGGAAAAACTATTCCCACTATTTTACATCCGAAAGTAATCATTTTCAACAAAAAAACATTTATTTTGGACCATATATTGTATTTTTAGCTTATTTATATTTAATTAGACATAATAAATTATTTAGTTAAATATAAATTATAAAATCTGTTCTATGGATATTTTTTTTCTATAAAATAGAAAATGTGCCTAAGTGTGGAAAACACAAGTGTTTATATTTTCTTAGTCACATATTGGATCTTAAATCATGCTATATTTTATTTAACATTTTTAATAAATTCTAATTATCATAAAACTTCATTTTCCCTTCAAATGCCTAGCAAACCCTAATGCCTTAGACTCTAGATACCTTAGACTTTTAAGTCACTTTCCTCATTAGTATTCTTATACATATAGGTTAAATTCTTCGAAATTCCCAAGTTTATCTTGTGACGGTTTTGTTTGGATTTATCGCGCTTAACAAAACTGTGAGTATATCTTTCCCCTTTTTCATGTTTTACTCTTTTGGGGCTATACATGTACGCTATTACTAAATGTCTTTCTTACACTTAATGCAATTCTCATGTGTGTTTGCTTTATGTGAAAATGTGTGTATCTATGACCTGTCAAACCATTAACCTTTGAGGGCCGAGCATTTCAATGAATAGTACTATGGTATATACCCCTGTGGACTTACGTGAATGAGTTAAGTCCTTGGTCATTGTGACGTTTTCATTACTATTACTAGCACATACTATATATAGATTTCATTGTTGACTGTTTCAGGGTTGGTATTGACCGGGATACTGCTTATTACATAATTGCAAACTGTAAACAACACATGAATTGCTAATACTTTTTCTTACTATATGTATTCAAAACAGGGTATGCTCACCAATACATTTTTGTATTGACCAAATTATTTTCGTACATGTTTCAGGTTCTTATGAGATGACTTTTAAGCTTTTGGAATTTTACTTAGATTTTGGATTCATTGTATTTCTGTTAGTTGGCATTTAGAATCGTTGTATTTCATGTTAATGTAATAAACTATTTAATCAATGTATCAATATTTACACTTTTAGTCCATGAGCTATTGAACAATCGTCACTACGTGACATCTCGATGTTTCCGCCATCGGTTGGGGTGTTACAACTATTGCCTATATTAACTAATCACTTCGAAATTATGTGTGTGTCATCAAGTCAGCATCAATTCAGTGCTAATTTAAAATTTTAAAAATTAACAGTCATGACTTTAGGTAATTATAATTACAACATTGTTGAACTTTCTATACCTAATAGCTTATTCTTAATTTCGTATTCTGTTTGATCAATGTTTTGTCAAATGGTAATAATTCATTCATTATGTTTAATGTTTAATATGTCCTAATTAATGCATTCAATGTTTTGTCAAATGGTAATAATGCATTCAATATGTTTAATATGTGTGAGCGTTAGTATTATTATGTTAGTGTATAAATATGTTTAATATGGCCTAATTAATGACATTCAATACATTCAAAGAATAATTCTAATTCCTTAATCAACTCCTAAAAATCTGTCGGTAAATTTATGAAATTAATAACTGATTGTAACCTATTATCATTCATTAATAGCTTAGTTACAAGTCGAATTTAAAAGTGTGTAATCAAATGGTAATAATGCATTATACTATTGCCTATATTAACTAAATCAATTCGAAATTACGTGTGGGTCATCAACTCAGCATCAATTCAGTGCTAATTTATGTCCACTTTATAAACATTCCTTATCAGGTTGAGAAGATATATTCAAGATGAGAAGATATATTCAAGATACCACTCTTAGACCAGAAGATAGGCAAGACATTTTATGCAGGTTGTTTAAAATTAAACTTGATTCGATAATTAAAGACCTGAAAGATAAACACTTATTTTGAACTGTTGAGGCTGGTACGAATACATGAAATTAATTTTATTACAACATTATTTATTTTTTTTTTAACCTTTATAACTTATTTTATTTTGTTTGCTCCCAATACTTTGCAGTTGTATACACGGTTGAGTTTAAAAAACGTGGATTACCACATGCACACATCTGTTTGTTCATGGCCGCTGGTTATAAGCTTCCAACAGTTGACCATATTGACAAGTTCATTTCAGCTGAGATACCAAATAAAGATGAGGAGCCAAAATTGTATGAACTTGTATGTGAATTTATGATTCACGGTCCTTGTGGACCTTTGAACATGAGTTGTCCGTGTATGGTCAATGACAAATGTTCAAAAAACTTCCCAAAGAATTTTCAGAATGAAACCTCTATCGATAATGATGGTTATGCATTGTATAGACGAAGAGATAATAGTTCGTTTGTAGAAAAGTCGGGTCAGCAGTTAGATAACAGATATGTCATTCCATATAACAAGTCTCTTCTTAAAAGATACCAGGCACATATCAACGTTGAATGGTGTAACCAAGCTGGATCCATTAAATATTTATTTAAATACATTAACAAGGGTCCAGATAGAGTTACTGTTAATTTTGTGGAAAGCAAGAAAGTACCGGGTGGAGAGACAGTGGTTGATGAAGTGAAAGGATTTTATGACTGTCGTTATATTTCGGCGTGTGAGGCTTCATGGAGAATATTCTCATATGATATTCATTACATGACACCTACTGTAATGAGATTACCTTTTCATCTACTCGGTGAACAAAGAATTGTTTTCGATCCTATGCAGGACATTGACGATGTTCTCAATAGACCCTCTTGTGCTTCATCTATGTTTTTGGGTTGGATGGAACGCAACAAAATTGATGACAATGCAAACAACTAACTTACATCCAATTCCCCTCACAATATGTTTGGAAAGCAGAAGAGAGGAAATGGGAGCCTAGGCAAAGAATAAAGTCAATTGGTCGAATTCATTCAGTTCCTGCTTCTGTTGGCGAAGCTTATTTTTTGAGAATTATTTTGAATAAGGTTGAAGGACCAACATCATTTGAAGATATTCTTAAAGTTAGTGGAGAAGTACATTCCTCTTTTATGGATGCATGCTATGCTATGGGTCTCTTGGATGATGATACAGAATATGTTGAAGCAATAAAGGAAGCAGCTTTTGCAGGTTCTGGCCCTTATTTAAGGGACTTATTTGCAACTCTGTTAGCGTCCAACAGTTTGTCAAGACCTGACATTGTGTGGGAGGAAACATGGAAGCATTTGTCTAATGATATTTTACGCAGGAGGAGAATAGATTCAAATTGTCCAGGTTTTTCAATTTTTTAATATATTATTACTTTATATTTTCTCCATTTTTTACATATAGTAAATAGTAATGAGTAATAATTATCAGGAATCTTAATTATAGTATTTTGATGGTTTGCATATATTCAATTATTCAGTTTATATGTTAATTATATTATATATTTCGTTCCAACACATTTTTTTTTATTTTTTCAGATTTGATCCTTTCAGAAGATGAAATTAAGAATTTAGCTTTACTTGATATTGAGAAGTTCTTATTGCGTAATAGTTTCGGTCTATGACATTTCGTAGGCATGCCGTATCCTGAGAATGAGTTTCTATCATCATTAGACAATCGTCTTATTTGTGAAGAGTTGGGATATGACACAAACAGTTTGGTTGAAGAATTTGATACTCAGTTCGCTTCTTTAACAGATGAACAAAAAAATATTTAAAACTGTGTAATGAAAGATGTCAAGGAGAAGAAAGGAGGAGTTTTTTTTGTTTATGGTTACGGTGGCAGGTGGTAGGACAACACATTCCAGGTTTCGTATTCCTATAAACCTAATTGAAGATTCTATGTGCTACATACCACCTAATGGTGATGTTGCACAACTTCTTAAAAAAACCGATTTGATTATCTGGGATGAAGCACCCATGACTCATAAACATGCTTTTGAAGCACTAGATCGAAGTTTAAAAGATGTATTTGTTGTTCATGCTGATGACTCGTCTGATTTGTTATTTGGTGGAAAGGTTGTTGTGTTTGGGGTTGAATTTAGACAAATTCTACCAGTTGTACCAAATGGAACTAGGCATGACATTTTTAATGCCTCTTTAAGTTCATCATACATTTGGCACAAATGCGTTGTTTTAGAGTTAAAAGTTGATGCTGATCGGTATTACAAAGTACGTGTAACTACACAGAATAATGAACCGGTATTCTCCGAAGGTTGGATGAAGATGGGTGAGGACCTACAACTGAATCAAGGAGATTTGTTGGTTTTTAGCCCATATGATACACATACTTATAAGCTTGATGTTTTCCCTCTTGGTACTAAATGGAATTATGCTGATGATTTCCAAAAGAACAACATGAATATAATTGCTTCACCTTTAGATAATGAGAAACGACATGCTGAGTTATTTGCACATCGCGTTTACCAAGATACACCTTACTTATTGGTATTGTTTTTTCCAATTAGTTAAAGGATTTAATTATTTTAGTCATATACAGTTACTTATTCACTATCTTTGCAGGTCATTCCTGATTCATTTGCAAAAAACCATGAATTACGAGAAACTGTGTTTCTGAATGATGTGATTGAGAAGAAAGTGATTGTCGAATAAATTGAAAACCACTTTGTCTTTATTAACGGTTGGTCAGATTTATTCAAAAGCTTGCCTTTAGTTCCATACCTGATGGTTTTTCATCAAGTTGATAAACTAAAGATTAAGCTAAAGATTTTTGGGTTTGAAGGTTATCAAACTATAATTTCAAAAGAAGAACTTCGTCATGTCAAGGACAGTGATACAGGATATGACCGCTTTCAAAAGATGATGGCTAAATTAAATGCTAAACAATATCATGACTTCACTATTATTGCTAGGGATGGCATTGTGAGTATTTTATTTTCCTCTTTATATTAACATCCTTACTAATTTATTCAAAAAGTTTACTTACTCATATGTTAGTTTATATTTCATTATATATGATTATATGTTTATTGTTTCATTAGCGTCTGCCAAAGGAAGTTGTTAAGATGGCGGAAGTTGAACAAAGCAGTCTGCTTATAACTGTAAGGAATCTTGACGGTATTGAACTTCAGATGTCGCTTCGTATGGAAAAGTCAAAAGAGGATTTTAGGTTTGCTATTGAAAATTGGGGTGAATGGTTGAAGGAAAATGGTTTGTGTAGGAAGTGTAAGAAAGAGTTATAACCGTTGGATCAAATTTTTAGATTAAGAGCATTATAGACTTTATGTACCTTTTTGAAATATCCTAATACCACTTTTTTAGCAAGATCTTCAACCCCAAATAACTCAATATTAATTGTTTTATGTAAATTCACACCTTTTCTTCTATTTTCATTCCATATAATCATCAACAAATTATTGAAATCCACGAATCAATAGTGTTTTTAAACAGATGCGAATCAGTAGTGCTTTTTAACATAGACGAATAATTATGGGTTTTCTAATTTGCGTATAAGAATTCTTAATCCCTATAAGAATTCAGACATTCCACATGATCCCCACAGTGACTAACTTCGACTTTTCTAATTTGCATATCCTTGTAATTTAATTGATGATAACTATTTGAGCCCAATTAGGAATCTTGACATTGTTACTTGTTGACATATTACCCTCGATACAATTCTTAGGGTCATAAGAACATTTGGGTATTGCTTTGCAGGCTTGGAGAATGGCAACAATAAAGAAAAAACCACATGCCTAAGAACAGGTTTGGTTTGCAATTTTACTGAAGTCGCCATAGCATGTATCTCGCAATCAAATTACTCATGAGTAGCAATGTAAATCAAGGCAAAATAAACGTAGCGATGTTCTATGATTTATGTAAAATAATTGGCCGGCCTCGACTAATGTATTAATTTTATTGTTGTCTCAGGTTGGGGAGGAGCGGATCATTACGGGGATAAGGACATAGATGTTGTACGCGAAGAATGGTTAGGCTACGCTGCGACATTTATTTTCAAATGATCGAAACTTGTTTGAAGGCAATGTAATGTCAATACAATATATTTTTGTAAACGTTAAACGTTGTCTCGGATTAGTTTGTAATTAGATAAATATGGATTATATAATGAAATGATGTTTTTGTTATAAGTTTGCTAATTATTTTGCATATAATAAAATGGCAATAAATCCCTGAGGTTAAATATGTAATTTTACAGGATTTTTTTTAGATTACAAAATTATGACACGCAAAAAACGTCATAAAATTCTGTCATAAAATGTGTGGCTAAAAATTGTCATAAATACTGTCATAAAAATGTATCATTAAAAAGTGTCATAATGCGTGTCAATAAATGCTGTCATAAATGTGTGTCATAAACAGATGACACACGAAAATATGTCATGTTAAATTTATGACACCGCCATCCTTGACATTCTTTTCCCTGTCATCAGACCCCTTTCTTGACACGCAATGCGTGTCAAGAAAGGACTTTTTTCTAGTCGTGTAAGTAGTGTTTTATATAAAATAACAGGCATTTTCACAAAAGGATAACAACATAAGTGTTTTTTAACAAATGCAAATCAGTTATGTGTTTCTAATTTGCATATAAGAATTCTTAATCCCTATAAGAATTCAGACATCCCACATGATCCCCACAGTGACTAACTTTGACTTTTCTAATTTGCATATCCTTGTAATTTAATTGATGATAACTATTTGAGCCCAATTAGGAATCTTGACATTGTTACTTGTTGACATATTACCCTCGATACAATTCTTAGGGTCATAAGAACATTTGGGTATTGCTTTGCAGGCTTGGAGAATGGCAACAATAAAGAAAAAACCACATGCCTAAGAACAGGTTTGGTTTGCAATTTTACTGAAGTCACCATAGCATGTATCTCGCAATCAAATTACTCATGAGTAGCAATGTAAATCAAGGCAAAATAAACGTTGCGAGGTTCTATGATTTATGTAAAATAATTGGCCGGCCTCGACTAATGTATTAATTTTATTGTTGTCTCAGGTTGGGGGAGGAGCGGATCATTACGGGGATAAAGACATAGATGTTGTACGCGAAGAATGGTTAGGCTACGCTGCGACATTTATTTTCATATGATCGAAACTTGTTTGAAGGCAATGTAATGTCGATACAATATATTTTTGTAAACGTTAAACGTTGTCTCAGATTAGTTTGTAATTAGATATATATGGATTATATAATGAAATGATGTTTTTGTTATAAGTTTGCTAATTATTTTGCATATAATAAAATGGCAATAAATCCATGAGGGTAAATATGTAATTTTACAGGATTTTTTTTAGATTATAAAATTATGACACGCAAAAAACGTCATAAAATTCTGTCATAAAATGTGTGGCTAAAAATTGTCATAAATACTGTCATAAAAATGTGTCATTAAAAAGTGTCATAACGGGTGTCAATAAATGCTGTCATAAATGTGTGTCATAAACAGATGACACGCGAAAATATGTCAAGTTAAATTTATGACACCGCCATCCTTGACATTCTTTTCCCTGTCATCAGACCCCTTTCTTGACACGCAATGCGTGTCAAGAAAGGGTTTTTTTCTAGTAGTGTAAGTAGTGTTTTATATAAAATAACAGGCATTTTCACAAAAGGATAACAACAGAAGTGTTTTTTAACAAATGCAAATCAGTTATGTTTTTAAATAGATGCGAAGTAGAAATGTTTTTAAACAAATGCGAATCAGTAGTGTTTTAAATCACTGCTGGTAGGAGGTTTAAAACACGCGCAAAAGTTGGATTGAAGATGACTATAGAAGATGAATACAAACCGGCACAGAAAATATTGTGGTTGCATTTACTTTTTCTTTTTGGAAGATGAATTGATTTTGAATATAGGAGAGAGAGAGCATTGAAGATTAATATCTATAATAATATTTAGATGAGAGAGAGAGAGAGATCCATGAATGTAGGAGCATTAAAACAATTTCTAAAGCATTTTGATACAAAATGACTTTGATACCCATAATTAAAACACATATTGTCGATCTTACCCTTAATTCTTATAATATATTAATTAGATTTTAAACACATCTCATCTTTTAATCTCCACCATCCATCTTTAAATCTAATGGTTGAAAACACTTCTACACATAACCATTTTTCTACAGGAACCCTACCATATATATATATATATATATATATATATATATATATATATATATATATATATATATATATATATATATATATAGGATTAAGATCCTATGAGAATAAGCTTGAGTTGAGATAATCGTGAGAACTCCAATATAAAATGTGAATTTTAAAAAAAAAATTACACACTCACGTAAAAACGGGTAACACCGCCGTAAAAAAATAACAAAAAAATTATTTACGATGGTTTTACACTCATATAAAAAATGGGCACATTTATGTAAACTATATAAGTAAATTAATATTTTATTCAATATTTTATTATACTTTAATTTACAACCACAATTTCATTATTGAATAAAATAAGTGTGTGGTGATAAAGTGAGTTCATTAGTTTTCTCAACTTAACCTTGTTCTCGTTTTGCCCTTTCCCTATATATATGTATGAATGTATGTATGTATATATATATATATATGTGTATATATAGGGAGAGAGGTCACTATCCGTTCTTATCTATTGTAATAGCATTGTTACATATGTAACAACGTGACTTTGTTTTTTTTTTAATATTCCATTGGCGCTTTTTTGCCCAAAAGGCTTAAAAACATGTATTTTACATCTTTTATTTAAAAAAATGGTTTTTTAGATAAGTTTTACATGGATTTCCAAGGATTATTCAACTTAATTGGGGTTTTCATTTTATACTTGACTTATTTATAACGTGAAAAGTGTGAAGATTAAGAATTTATACGTAGACATCATTTTTGTACTTTGTCATGATACTTTGTATTGTTTTGCCTATAAAAACAATAATCATAACAATTAAAAACACAAAACAATGTATTCTAGACTCAAAATTTGAAACACCATGCCATGAAAGTTAAGCAGTGTGTTTTAACTGTTATTAATGTGTTTTAGACGTGTTTAAATTACATGGCTACAATACATTGCATTGTGTTTTAAATTGTTGTGTTTGGTGTTTCTCTAGCCAAAACATCATCATCATTATCATCATCATCATCATCATCATCATCATCATCATCATCATCATCATCATCATACTCAGTTAATCCCACAAATAGCATAGCTAAGGTAGGGTCGGAGGAGGGTAAGATGTAGACAGCCTTACCTCTACCCCGTGAGAATAGAGAGGCTACTTCCAGTGAGACCCCCGGCTCGATAGTGGCTTTGTATCAAGCATTGGACATAAGGCACATAACACTTTGCAATCGGGAAAAGTCGATTGGTGCGTGTAACCCCTTGTCTTTTGGCTATCAATGCCACCACATGATGCATGATTAACCATCCGTCTTTTTTAACGTTATTTTCACGAAATTAATAAAATGACGTTAAAATTAGTGCAACTTTACTTTTGCCCCATGAGAGCCACACATATATACATTATATGTGCACAGCCGTAAGAGGGGCTAATCCTAGACTTAGAGGGACCTTCTCGAACACAGGATAGGTAATTTAGAGATAGAGCTAGCCTATTCGTTATGGAGAATCAATGCTCCGGGCCGAATAGAGTAAAAATGATGTCTGTATATCAATTCTTAATCTTTCTCATAGTTCTCACGAAATATAAACTTTTTACACGAAACCATATATTGCATCAAACTAATTTCTAACAAATATGAAAATGGTTAGAAGATAATAGAGAGGTCACCATCAAATTGTGTTAAAAGTGAAGCATGTGATGATGTTCCTAGAATCATTACCAACATCAAAGAATCCAATTGGCATACCGTAACACTTCATCAATACCACAAATTAACAATTTAAATTCCTAATAATAACACATCAAAAATATCACACCCTTTTACTCAAATCTCAAGATTATTACTTAATCACCACAAGCCACATCAATATGTAGTTATAAAGTATGTAAATGATCATGATCAACTTAACTCATGATGAGATTATTAGACTGGATTTGTGTCTTCTGTTTCAACAAGATCATAAGTTGAGCCTTTTGACACTCTAATTTTGTACCCAAATGCCTGCTTTTCGACCCGATCGCTCTAACTACCCGCGGAAACTCCACGAACCCGCGAATCCCACGCTTTATATGAGGGTTTTCGGGCTCCAACGACACCTTTCTACCATGTAACTTCATCGAATTCCCCGATACAACATTGTGGTTTTCGGTCTCTTCTTGTTCTTGATCATTGTTCTTTTGTGTCATTTTAGTACTTTCCAATTCCAATATCTTTTCTTCCAAAATAATCTTAGCTTCACTAAGCTTCATTTGAACCCTTTCTTCTCTCAAAACTTCAGCCACACGTAACATCTTTCTCTCTTCCTCCATTTCCATCTTCAACCTATTGAATTCTGATTTACTTGATGCTAACTCACTTGCAAGTTCTTCACATACTTTCTCCATTGCTTCTCTTTCTTTCCTCTCTCCACACACCTCTTTTGCTAGCTTCTTACTCAAAGACTCAGCCTTTTTTCGCGCTTTTCGTTCATACTCGAGCTGCGCTTTGAGCTCCATGATCTGCGCTTTTGCCGTGTCGAGTTCAGACTCCATAAATGGCTTAATGAACGTAAGATCCCAGAAAGATGCAGTGATCTTGCGGGTAGAAACAGGTAGATGTAGAAGATGTAGTTGCTTGTTGTGATCTTGTTGTTGTTCTTGTTGTACTTGTTTTTTTTCTTGATTATTATTGTTATGGTGGATTTGAGGAGAAATGTAAAATGGATTTTCGTATAGTTTCCAAGTTGGAAATGAGGTTGTTTTTGTATTGATCATGGTCATTGTTATTTGTTGTTGTTATCATCATCTGTTATTGTATCAACTTCTTTTCTTATAGAGGAATTATTTAATACTTTTTTATTGGTTTTTAATTAATGAGTGTATATAAAAGATAAAATGTTGCTTTTGCATCTGGCATGTTAGGCTTTTTTCTTGTAGAAGGGGCCTATGTGATGGATGAATAGATGGCGATTGTAAAAAGGAAGGAGACATCACATGGTCTTCTTTATTTATTGACACACTCACTCATCATCACTCTTTATCTACAACTAGGTTTTTATTCGGCCGCGCGTTGCGGCGGCGTCAATCTGATTTAGAAAATAATCTAGTGGTTCCTGTGGAATAAATACAAAAAAAAAATATATTATGAATTAACTTATAAAATCAATTCTGTTTTACTAACCACCATATGAAAACACAACAAACAAAAAGCTAAAAATTGAACTACCATGTTTGAGTTTAACACTTTAACCGTTATCTAAGGCTTTCCAAATCACCATATCAACAGAAGTAATCATTAGCGAAGCCAAATCTAACCAGACGCCAACAATCTTGAGCTCCGCAGGTACTATATCATCAACATTGGTCGCTGCCCATAAACCTACATGTCAACTCATCCCAGTGACTATGCTGTATATATGTACGTTAAAATGAATCATTATATTTGAACCTATAAGATTGTGATGCTTACTAAATCATAGGTCTTATCCAGTGTGAAATCAAGAGCTGCACATCTAATTCCCAAAGCCACGACCTCAACTCTTCGTGCATCTCCTGGAAAAGAAACATGAAAAGAAGCAGAGAAGCTGCAAGTTAGTAAAGTATGAGAAGATATCTAAATTCAAAAGCAACTTTATTACCAGAAATGAATTGGGAAGAGGTTTGATATAAACAGAAAGTTGGTGAGCATTGCAGTAACTTTTAGTGATTTGTTTGTTGGAGATATTTCAGAGAATCATGTACACATGTGTAAAGTAGCTAATCAATGACATTAATATGGTTGTGATTTAGAAGTATATGATATTGACCATTATATTCCAGTCAGTGAATGACTACGATGGTCATTAACAGTAAATAGACAATATACATCAGCAAAAAATGATAACTAATTGATTGAATTCGTTATAGCATACATCAATTTCACATAACGAAGGCGTAAACAATTTCACAATCAAATCAATTAAAACGCATCATAGAATTGCTACAACATGATCGTCCCATCTTCCATTCAAAGCAATCCAATAACAAAGCACAGAAAAAACATAGAAGTATGAACATAAAGTAACTTGTTCATGTGAAATCTCATTAAACACTTACCACTTTTCACGATATAGATCAGTAGTTCTTCATCCCAATTCCCAAGCGACATAAAACACCTGCATTAAAAAGTCAGAAATCCAAGCTGTGTAAAAAGCATGAAAAAATCTTATTTCCATAGACCATATAGAAACTATGATTTGTCAGACAACAATTCAAACCTACTCTCATATGCATTTAGTTAATCGATATAATGGCACTTGCATTTATCCAATGGCCACTAAACTCTTACCATATGCGCCACTAAACCTTGACCCCATTTCTTTGACATGTCTTGTATAAGTGGAAAATGTGTATTAAATTCAAACTCATTCCCAAAGTAAAAGATAACTATAAAAATCAAAACTTCAAATAATGCCGGCATGTCGCAAGATCATAGTTGTTAAAAGCCATTGCCTCCAGCACCTAGGCCCATTTTTCAGGCGAGGCGATCGCGAATTAATTCTCCAGGTGATGACTTAGGCGCAGATTCGGGCAAGATTCCCAAATTCCGGAGAGTTTTCAACCAATTCTCTAACTTATGGCTAGACTCCAGCCAATTCTAGTTTTATATAAGCAAAACTACTTTTATACACTAAAACACTAATAATTTATAAAACTTCTAATACTAATTCGATGATATTAAACGTTATATAATAGCTTTTGTTATTTCATTTAAGGAATAGTATTATTTTCTAATACAATAATATATTTTCACTTTTTTTTCTTTGTTTGCTAATTTTTATCTCCGGCCCTTGTTTTTTTACGCCTTGAGTGCGCCTAACGCCTTTGATAACTAAGCACAAGATAACACAAATATCATGCAATATCCTTCAGCTATCGCGGAGTCTCTAACCTTTCAAATGCCCTATGCAAAAACAGTCTAATAACTAAATACAAAGCCCTAAATTTTATAATCCAATATGTCACACTCATTTACTCACACCTTCTAGAATCTAGACGATAAAACAAGTTCCTTAAAAATGAATATGGATCATTTTCCAGCATTCTTTTAAACAAATTCTTTCTCCAAACCACCATTTAAACAGATATCATAACCAACACACCTTTCTTAGGAAATCACATAAAGTAACTATTATTAACTAAACCTTTATCTGAAGCTTTAGAAAAAAGCAAATCAGCAGAAGTAACCATAAGTGAAGCCAAATCCAACCATCTGCCAGTAACAATACTCTTTAACTTCTAGGGGCAATAGGAGATAAGTTTTATCCACCATAGGTCCGTCCATAGGATATTACCGCATTATCATGATTGGACTGTTTTCTTTTAGTTTAAGACAATAACCTGGTACCCCGCTAAAGTTGAGAACATTCAAGTATTCTGGCGGATACATTGCCTTGCTTCCAACTGAGATGAACATCCAACCCCTAACGGCAAAAACGGACCACGACGCCTTTTTACAGGCTACACAATGACATGTGTGATCAGTTTTATAAAAGACGTTAAAGACAAACACTCAACATTAAATAATTTTAAAAAAAGTTTTACAACATACACACACATCTTAAAGGCTGGAAGATAGCATATCCTGTCAGAAAATATGTATACCAGATAGCATATCCTCTTTCACGCCCTCCGTAATTGTTGCGGTTATGGTAAGGACCTCCATTTTTTTCCATTCTTTCTTCTAGAATCTTTTTGTGAATTTACAACTATTGGCGAAAAACGTCTCACAGGAAAAAGCGGGCGATTGAAGTTTAATCGTTTGTCTCCCATGAGAAATGTTCAATGAGCTAGCTAGCTCTGCATACACCAACATCATTCAGTATTATCACCAATAAAGAACACTATTATCATTAATCAAGAACATGACTACATTTTTGTGCACAAGGTCCACTTTTGACGATTTTAAAGTGTTTTTGAGCATTGTAAACCGAAACCAAATCAAACCGTACCCAACTCAACCAATAAACATTTACCAACATATCAACAAAAACAGTTGTTCAAAACTTATGCCTAGAGTTCATAATGAACACAACATCCCCTACACAAAAAAAACCCACAGCCCAAACCCAACCTAAACGCCTATACCACATCACCCATTTAACATCGTTCCAGTTGTTCAAAGTTTATTTCAAGGTGCCACTTTTCTTTCCATCTCTTTTTTTCCCTAGCTTATCTTACATTTGTGCTGGATTCAACCGTCTTTTTTTCACTGTTTGTTTTTTCATTCTCTTCTGCCAATTAACCATTTTTTATGTCCGTTTCTTCTACACTTTTCCTTGAAACACATTGTGTCCAAATATATAGGTTTTTTGTACAATTTATATCCATCTCTACAATTTAGAATTATTAGTAGTTGATAGAAATTCCAATATAACTAATCATGTCTAATTCACAACATTTACCAACATATCAACAAAAACCGTTGTTCATTAGTATTTTCACACCAATATTAATCATCACAACAGTAGATTAAAAACAAACAGAAACATACCTCTGTTTGCAGCTTATTTGATAGCATCTTTGACCTAGCTTCAACCTCATCTCTTTGTAGGGTTCACTCTTCACCTGCAACAAAACCCATCTCTAATCAAACCAACCCAAAAAATACTCACTATTGTTTTTTTAGGTGGAGAGAAATGGAAGATGATGAGAGTTTGGTTTGGTTCACTCACCCACCAGTTCTATTTTGATTCTCCTCAGAAATAGTGTCCGGAAACTGGACCATGAAGCCACCATCACCATCATGCAATCGCTACCTAGAGTTTCGAATAGCCGAAGATATTGATCGAAACAACCACGGCGAAGCCATCACCACCACCATACAACCGCTACCTAGGGTTTTGAAAGCCAGGCAACAGTGGTCATCAGATGGTGGTAGCGTTGACTGATGAAGGCGGTGATGGCGATCACTGGTTAGAGAAAGAGAGTAAATGAAAGGGGTTTTTTAGGAGATTTGGAAGTGATGGTGGTGACTGGTCAGAGAAAAAGGAGTTGAAATAGGGGTTGTGTGACACGTTGATGATGAGAAGGTGTGTGGGTGAACAGGATTCATGGTTGTGTGACACGTATGCTGAGGGAAGTTAGTCCAATTAGCTAGTGCCAAACAGACATCAAATAAAAAGAGATCAGATTAAGAAAAAAAAATTAGCCATAACCGGGTCTCGAACCCGGGTGGCTTCTGTACAAGACATCTCATGTAACCACCACACCACTTCAATAAGTTGTTAATATCATTGAAACCAAATATACTTATTCACATGCAAAATTATGTAAAAATCCAAATCACTATTCAAATGCTAAGGTCTATTATTATATTTATAATTCTAGTTGTGAATTTATAAATCTAAATTTAATGTGGTTAAACATTTAAAACACTATATATAATGGAAATTTTACTTAGGGGTGTTGGGTGAGGTTAAGTGTCAATGATCACAAGTTCGAAACTGGGCTTGAATAAAGACTTTAGTGACGGTCAACGACATATATTACCGGTAGAACAAAGAAGCAATTTTTTTTGAACGGCTAATTTCCTCTGTTTTTACACCTTTTTTATTACATCATTTTTTGCCTCTTATGAGGCTTAAACTCCCAACCTCCCCTTTACAACCCAACACCTTTACCACCACATCAATGGGTATGTTTTGAAGACCTTTGTTGGGGATTCGTCAATGAACTCCTACACATCATCCACTATTAGAGGTTAAGTTATCTACTTTTACGGATATACGGTGATATGTTGGTGGTTATCAACATATCGACAACGATTTTTGATTTTATATAACTATTTTTTTAGATTATGTTGTAAATGTTGGTGGGCTGTTAGTGATTACTGGTGGACGTCAACGGTTTTTATTTTATTTTTCTAATAGTGAAACATCATACGAATTTAGATAAATGTTACTAGATTATACCTTGGGAACGTCCCGGGGTTGAGAAATCTATTATAACATATCAATTTTATATATGAAATAGAATGATGCGCTTTACAGTTACATGCAGGAAAGCTTCGGGTAGCACCTAAACGAAAACAATTAACAATGTCTCTCCAATGTTAACGCCTAACCTTAAACAATGTATAACTCTAATATTAATACCTAACCTAAAACAATGTACAACTCCAATGCTAACACATGTTGAAAATATAATTCATATTTACTGATTTGAACATAATTAGTGACTTGCCTATACATGATTAATAAATTACCTGAACACTTTGTGTTTTTTTTTTCTATATGAACAAAACCCCACAAAATATATAACTCTAATATTAATATCTAACCTAAAATAATGTACAACTCCAATGCTAACACCTAACCTAAAACGATATATAACTCTAATGTAACTCTAATATTAACATATATCCTAATGGCTAAAAAAATACACAACTCTAACAATACCAATATGGGTATCTAACATAATCTATAATCTATAACTTATAATAAAAGAACTGAACTTTGATGATGTGGCATTCAATGAAGGTTTCAACCCTCCTTGAATGTGCCACGTGGCATCATGTATGATTTTTTAATTTTTGAGTTTTTTTAATAAATCTATAACTTATAATAAAAGAATTGAACTTTGATGATGTGGCATTCAATGGAGGTCTCAACCCTCCTTGAATGTGCCACGTGGCATCATGTACGATTTTTTAATTTTTGAGTTTTTTTAATAAATCTATAACTTATAATAAAAGAATTGAACTTTGATGATGTGGCATTCAATGGAGGTCTCAACCCCTCCTTAAATGTGCCACATGGCATCATGTAGGATTTTTTAATTTTTGAGTTTTTTTAATAAATCTACATATATTATAATTATTTTAGGAAAAGATAAGAATTTAAAAACAAAATTAAATTTTCTCTCTAATGTTTCCTCCCATAACTTTTAAACGTTAATATCTTTTATATACGAGATTTTTTAAAGAAAAAAACTACACCAAATTAACGAGCGTTTTATTATCTTTTCCAACGAGTACCATAGTGCTACATAAAAACGGAGAAAAAATGCAACTTTGTATCCTTCATGTCATAGTATTATGCAATCTCTCCTTTGAGAGATGCCACATAGGCAGTGATGTGGCAACTCTAGACCAATTAAAAAAAAAGCAAATAATATATTAAAACCTAATCTACTAAATCTAAATATTAAATCTTTATTATTTTCTCTCTTATGTTTTCTTCCATAGCTTTTAAACGTTAATATCTTTCATATACAAGATTTTTTAAAGAAAAAAATTACACCAAATTAACGAGCGTTTTATTATCTTTCCAACGAGTACCATAGTGCTATATAAAAAAACAGAGAAAAAAAAATGACTATTTTTTGTAACCTGACAGGTATTTTTTAAAGAAAAAAATTACACCAAATTAACGAGCGTTTTATTATCTTTCCGACGAGTACCATAGTGTTATATAAAAAAAACGGAGAAAAAAATGACTATTTTTTGTAACCTGACAGGTATTGTGTCGGGTTTGGGATTAGTTTAAAAAAAATTGTCCCAAATACCCGAACTATATACCCGATCATATACCCATGAATTTTTTAACGCGTCACATTACCCTTAGACTAATACGTTCGATATTTGCAATATACGTGCACCATCATAAAATAAAAACTTTATAGTACGTAACTAAAATATATGTATGGTTATTATAATACTATTTCAATAAATAATTTTTTTTTCTTATTTCATGTTAGTTCTTTTTAGAATGATTGATTACAGTTTTCTTGCATGTAACTGTAAAGCGCATCAGTCTATTCCATATGTAAAATTGATATGTTATATTAGATATTTCAACCCGGGACGCTCCCGGGATAAAAGCTAGTCTATATATATTATAATTATTTTAGGAAAAGATAAGAATTTAAAAACAAAATTAAATTTTCTCTCTAATGTTTCCTCCCATAACTTTTAAACGTTAATATCTTTTATATACGAGATTTTTTAAAGAAAAAAAATTACACCAAATTAACGAGCGCTTTATTATCTTTCCAACGAGTACCATGGTGCTATATAAAAAACGGAGAAAAAAAACAACTATTTTTGTGGGGATTTGTTTTCAAATATATTTTACTCTACTAATAAATCACAAACGATAAACATAACTTAATAGGCAGAGATTCTTTTTTTTTTATATTTGAATATGATAACTTATGGCAGAAATTTGTTTAAAATAAATAATAATAATAATAATAATAATAATATTCATTAATCATGTATTGGCAAATCATTAATTATGTTGTCATATTAGATATTTTATTATGCTATATTAGATATTTCAACCCCGGGACACTCCCGAGATAAAAGCTAGTACAATATATAACTTTAGTATTAACACCTATCATAAAGGCTTAAAAAATGCATCTCTAATATCAATATTTATACCTAACCTAAAATAATGTATAACTCTAATATTAACACCTATCATAAAGGCTAAAAAATGTATAACTCTAATATCAATATCAATATTCAATACCTAACCTAAAAAAATCTATAAATAAATGCTAACACCTAATACTTCAAACAAAAAATAGTTGTTTTTTTTTTCGTTTTAAATATAGCACTATGGTAGTCGTTGGAAAGATAATAAAACGTTCGTTAATTTGGTGTAATTTTTTTCTTTAAAAAATCTCGTATATAAAAGATATTAACGTTTAAAAATTATGGGATGAAACATAAGAGAGAAAAATCTAATTTTGTTTTTAAATATTTGTTTTCCTAAAATAACTTAATCCCTTTTGTTTTTTTTTAAATGCCACATTGGATGACACATGACACACTCAAGGGAGAGAATGCCTTTTTGAGTGTCATGTCATTAAAATGGTTTTAGTTTATTATATGTATAGATTTCTAATAAAGCTTATGCCTTTATTATCTATATATTATATCAATTTTCATTACATTTAAAAGTTTAAGATTGTATTTTTAGGTAAAGTATACAAATTTAAATAATTCGATCATGAAATTATTGAATTTATGCTAAAAAGGGGGGTGGGTCTTTTCATTTAGCTTTTTTTAGTTAAGAAAAATGAAAAAAAAACAGTTGTACCTATAGTCTATACTCGTTAAGTGAAACTACATCTTGTTTTATACCTACCCTGATATCTTTTAATTTTACTAGATACAAAATTAGGGAGATACAAAATTAGGGAGCCACCAACTACATCTTGTTTTATTATCTACCCTCATGCAAGTGAAGTCAAGTAGACATACAAAATTAATTATTAAGGTGATTATATGTATTTTTGCTATGAAAGGAAAGGAAAGGAATATAATTTAGTAGGACATAGTATATCCCACCACATTTTAAACCACATTATGGATTGTTCAATCTAGTGCATTTTGTCTCTTATTATCAGAGCATTCGGTCCTAAATTCCAAATCATCACGTCAGCAAGCCACATCATTTTAATACACAACTATTTCAATCCTACTTTTTTCTCCAACGCCAAACCAATCCAAACCTCCACATCACACCCCGCTTTTACACACAAAAAAAAATTATAAAATAATGCATGTGAGAGTGTGTTCCCCACAAACTCAATCCGGACTAGTCCGGTGTACCAAACCGGACCACAAAAGTCCACTCCCTCCAATGCATCACTCGTCCGAAATGTTGGGTTTGGAATCCGGACGGCACCCAGATTAGAGCATTTTGGCATTTTATAAAGAAGGGATTTAGGATCATGATATATTTTATTTTAATTGGTTGAATTTTCTAAATTAGTTTCTCAAAATCTCTATTCTGATTGATACCTCCTAAGGCATTAGATAGCCCGTTTCCTCATGGGTGGATGTAGTATATGAAAACAGGTGCGATTATGTGACGATGGTCTACATAAAGTTCATTTCTTATATTTGTATACGAAATTAGACACATTAAGCCTAGAAGAAAAAAAAAGTGGAAAAGAAGATATTCGGGTGTTTAGAAGGTTGAATCAAATCAATTCACTTTCACTAAGAAAAAAGAAATAAAAGGAATGTTGAATCAAATAAGGTTATGCTTAAACTAACCTGCGTTTGTTTCTTGAGTCGATTTAGTCAAATGGGCGAAAAATGAAACTAGATCGACAATAACAAGTGCTTCTATTGAACGTACATATTCCATGATTGAATATGGTCGACGATAAAGCAATCTTGATGGTGATTTGGGTTTATATCAAACTTCTTTTAGACTTTAGCATGAGTTGAATCAAGATATTGGTTATATATGATTAATATTGTGTCGCTCTTGACCTTCAAATGTACACTAATATTAAAATTTTGGTCATGACCTCAAATGCCAAAATGTGATAACACCAGAAAATAAAAAAGTTTAAAAGGTCCATCACTACTTTACATGCATGTGTCTCTATGGTCTATAAGAAGACGTTGGTTTTACACTTCAATTATTGACGTGCTGGTCATTCCGAGTGAACCCCACCATGACATTTTGTATACCGGGACCAAATAAAACGTGGATAGCGATAGATCAACAAAATTTTGATCTCTGCCTGTTCTCAGAGAATCAACTTGCCCCTCGGGCCTTTCTTCATTTGTTAACTTTGCCCCGGTTTCTTCGGTTTGAAAGTTTGGTTTCGGATCGGTTTCGATTTCATTATTAATCAGTTTTTGCGCGGACACAAAAACAAAATGAAGCCAACAAGAAAAAAAAACATAAAAATATGACTTTTATTATTTTTTAAGGCTTTCGGAACAAGAAACTAGAAAAAGGATATAAAAAAAACATAAATCGAAATAATACAATCATTTTTTTTAATCTCCGTCCGAACTACTTATGCGCATCGAAGCATCGTATGTGAATTCTTCGTCCGATGGGGATTCACTTAGTCCTTCTTGCAACTGTTCCTCATGTACTCTTTCTTCAAGTTCGGTTTGGTCTTCAAGAGATGTTTGATGTTGTACTCGATCCACCACGTCCAACCTCTTCGTCATGTATTCTTTCTTCAAGTTTGGTTTGGTCTTCAAGAGATGTTTGATGTTGTACTCGATCCACTGCGTTTAAGTGATCTTTTAAGCATATGGACATCTCCAACAAAGAGGAAATAAATTTTGTATAGATAGCACTCTGCCACTAAGAGATGTAAAGTTTTATAGATCTAATATACTAAATTATCAAACCACAATCAACAATAATCAACACAAGAACATTAAATCATAGCGACAAAAAACCGGTGACTAAAACTCTTATTTAACCCAAACATGAAAACACCCCCCAATACCCAAGACCTTCACCAAAACAGTGAAGACCTATAATATCCAGGTGAAATCAACTGATTATCAAAGATCAGTCGATTCACTTATTAATACAAGTAACAACTTACAAAAGAACAGAGAAGACAAGAGACCATCACAGACGAACAGACGTAGACCAGACGGAGATGATGAACAGACTGAGACGACGAGTCTTCAACAAGAAAACTCTAGACCTAATAAGAGACAGAGTAAAAAATCAATAATATGAAACCCTAACTCGTAAAACGATCAGCTACACTCCCATATATATAGTTGGACCATGCTGAACCCTAAAAGGCCTTGAGAATGGGCTACGGCTACTGGACAGCAGAACAATAACTTGGGCTAGCTTCTTGGGCTCATGTCTTTTGTGCTGTTATAATCAGATCACTTATAAAACCTGAAATAAAACAAACACTCCAATAACAATATTAATACTTGAATTATAATATAACATATATTTTTAACATGCCCCCTTAATTCAAGTATTAAACATATCAAACATGTTCAACTCTTTGCAAAACAATTTATGTTGTTCTACTCCAAGACCTTTGGTAAACCCATCTACAATCTGACAATTAGATTCAACTTTCTCAGGTTGAATTATACCTTGTGAAACTTTTTCCCTTAAAAAATGTAAATCAAATTCAAAATGTTTAATTCGATCATGGAAAACAGGATTAGAGGCTATTGAAATAGCAGTCTTGCTATCACAATAAAGTTTCATAGGTAAACCAACATTTATTAATAATTCAGACAAGATGTTCTTGAGCCAGATCATTTCACAGGCTGCTGAGCACATTGCTCTGTACTCAGCCTCTGCTGATGATCTAGAAATAGTATTTTGTTTCTTGCTTTTCCAAGAAATTAAAGACTTACCAAGATAAATACAATACCCAGACACTGATTTTCGAGTTTCAAGACACTTAGCCTAGTCTGAATCAGTGTACCCAGTTAAACATAAACTATCACTTTTGCTTATCATAAAACCCTTTCCTGGTGACATCTTTAAGTACCTTAGTAATCTAAGTGCTACTTGAAGATGACCATGTGTGGGTTGGTGCATATATTGACTCAAATATTGCACAGAATAAAGTGATATAAGCTCTGGTTAATGACAAATAAATCAGTTTACCAATTAACTTTTGATATCCTGTTATATTGTCCAAAACCTTAACATTTTTACCATTTTTAACAGAAGCAATATAATGTTGTTCAATAGGTGTAGCAACAGGCTTACATCCTAAATAACCATATTCATCTAACAATGCAAGACAATAGTTCCTTTGGGAAAGACATATACCAGACTAAGTCCTTAAGACTTCAATACCTAAGAAATATTTCAGAATTCCTAAGTCTTTTATAAGAAACTTAGAATTTAGACATTGGATAACCTTATTTATCTCACTCTCACTATTTCCAGTCAAAACAATATCATCAACATATACTAACAAAACAACAAACACATTTTCCTTAGACAAAATAAACAAGGAATAATCACAAATGCTTTGAACAAAGCCAATTTCAGTTAGTACATTAGTTAATCTCTCATTGCACTTCCTAGGGGCTTGTTTCAAGCCATAAAGAGATTTAACTAATTTACAAACCTTTGTTTCCTCTTTAGAATAGTAACCTTCAGGAAGTTTCATATAAACATCCTCATTTATTGATCCATACAGAAATGCATTATTAACATCCAACTGATATAAAGGCCAATTATTACACATAGCAAGATTAAGAACTACTCTTATAGTAACCATTTTAACCACAGGTGAGAAAGTTTTACTGAAATCTATTCCTTCCCTCTGATTACACCCCTTGGCAACTAATCTAGCCTTGTACCTCTCAACCTCACTGTTAGCCTTATATTTAACTTTGAAAACCCATTTACACCCTATTGGTTTTCTATCTTTTGGTAAATCTGTTAAGACCCATGTGTTATTTCTATATAATGCTTCCATTTCAGCATTCATGGCTTCTATCCATTTAGGATCTTTAGAAGCCTCAGAATAACAAGTGGGTTCAATAGTTGTATTCAAACTAGACACAAAACAATAGTTTTCACTAGACAGATTAGCATAATTTACAACCTTCTCAACTCCATATTTGACCTTACCATCAACTATAAATTCACTGAATTTCCTAGGAAAAACAGACTCTTTAGAAGACCTTCTGACACTACCTCCCTCAGGTGGGTTATTCTCAACATGTGTAGATCCTTCATCATGGTGAACCACCTCAGGTTGTCTACAACTAGAACTGTTATCATTTTGATTTGCATTAGAATTCTCACAAGTTCCAGGAGACACTCCTGGTTGCTCACTAGAAGTACCTACTTGAGTTTCTTCGATTCCCCCTTCATCATTGGGAGGTTTATTCCCCTTAGACTCATCAGAACTTTGGTTGTTTTCAGATTCATACAAGTCAAAAAAATTTAAATGATCTACACTATTGTTTTCATACATCACCATTTCATTTAAATTGTTTTTGAAAGGAAATATATTTTCATAAAACCTGACATCCCTTAAATACTCTACAATTTTTTGTTCTAAATTCCATAATTTGTAACCTTTTTTGAAATTAGAGTAACCAATTAAGACACATTTTTCAGCTCTAATAAACATCTTATCAGACTGGTTTAAAATAGTTACAAATCCTAAACAACCAAAATTCTTGATATGACTAAGAGTGGGGGGGAACCCAAACATGACTTCATACGGACTCTTACCATTTAACACAGACGAGGGAATCCTGTTTATTAAATAGGTAGCAGTTAGAACACATTCAGGCCAAAATTTTAAAGGTAAACTACTTTGAAAAAGTAAAGCTCTAGTCATATTTGAAAGATGTCTATGTTTCCTCTCAACCAAACCATTTTGCTGAGGAGTATACACACAAGTAGTTTGATGTATAATCCCCTTAGATACACAGAAAAGACTCATTTGATTATTAGCAAACTCAATCCCATTATCACTCCTAAATATCTTAATCTGTTTTTTATATTGTGTTTTAATTAACTCATAAAAAACAAATATATTTTCATAGACTTCATGTTTTCCTTTAATCATATAAACCCATACATTTCTTGAAAAATCATCAACAATTGTTAAGAAGTATTTATAACCTTCTCTACTAGACACCCTATATGGACCCCAAACATCCAAATGTATAATATCACCAATTTCTTTGGTCTTATGATCACTTAAAGGAAAAGGGTTTCTAGTTTGTTTAGACTTATGACAGACATCACATGGTTGAGAAAGAGAAACATCAATTTTTAGAACATCTTTTAATATTTCTAGAACTTTATCAGAAGGATGACCTAATCTACTATGCCATAGATTAGCATCACTAATACTATTCAAACATACATTATTTACACTCACTTTATCACCAATAAAGTATAGTCCATCACTTTGCCTACCAGTCACCGGGATTCTCTTGGATTTGGAATCCTGGATAAAACATTTATATTCATCAAACAACACAATCAATTTATTATCCCTAGCAAGCTTATGTACAGACAACAGATTTACACAATAGTCGGGGACATATAACACATCTTTTAACACAACATTATTAGCAAGAATTACATCACCAATTTTTGACACTAGTACCATTGGGATGCTTGACTCTAACATCAAACTCAGAAACATTTATACAATTTATCATGTTTTGATCACTATTAGACATGTCCTGATTAGCACCAGAATCAGTTATCCAACTATAACTGATTACTTGTTTTACAAAGTTAGAACAATTTGAAACATTTTCCAGAATAGATTTTAAACTTTGTAAACTAGAAATACTAGAAAAACCATGATAAACATTACCTCCAGAATTGGAGGTTTGAGGATTATTAGTAGACTTCTCACTGATAAGTAGGGCTGTAAACGAACCGGACGGAGCTTGTCCGTGTTCGTTTGTTAAGCTTTAAATCTGTTCATGAACTGTTCGTGGACAATTTTCGAACATAAAATTTTGTCCGTGTTCGTGTTCGTTTGTAATTTGGTTGTTCACGAACTGTTCGTGAACATTGTCTGCGGACACAAACGAACACTAATGGACACAAACGGACACAAACGAACACAAACGGACGATTGACTAGAAAATATAGATAAAACATTGTTAATGGACACAAATGAACACAAACGGACAAATGAATATAAAATTTAAAACATTGTTAATGTAAGTTTCTTTATATATATATATATATATATATAATATTAAAATTTTAAATATAAAATTTAAAAACCAAATGAACACAAACGAACACATTACCGAACGTTCACGAACATAAACGAACAAACGCGACCTATGTTCATGTTCGTTCGTTTAACTTAACGAACGAAATTTCTAGTTCGTGTTCGTTCATTTGTTAAACGAACGAACACAAACGGACTTCCCGCCGAACGGTTCATGAACTGTTCGCTGAAAGTTCGGTTCGTTTACAGCCCTACTGATAAGGTTCATTATCTTTGAAATCTTTTCAGAAGTAAAAGGCATACCAACAGTAGTAGAAACATTTGATTTATTGTTACTTACCCTACTTGACCCACCCTTACTAGACCTTGTACTAGTATTTCTTTTTTTCACCCCAGGTAGGTAACCAACCAACTCATAACACCTAACAACAGTATGTCCTAACATATTACAATGAATACATTTTAAGTTTGGATTAGGACCTCTGTTAAAACCTTTTTTAGTATCAAAAGATTGATTTGTTTTTGATACAAAAGCAACATTCTGACCTTTTACAGAACTTCTAGATCCCCTATGTGACTCTTCTCTTGAAACTATTCCAAAAACATTTTTAATAGTGGGTAAAGGTTCTCTAGTTAATAAGGTTGTTCTAACTGGTTGGTACACATCATCAAGCCCCATAAGAAACTACATTAGCTTGATTAGTGAATTAAAATCATTAAACTCTTTTGAGGCTTGACATACACAAGAAAATAATTGAACTATAGCATCAAATTGTTTCCACAAAGTATTCAGCTTATGATAATATTCAGCAACAGAACTACCATTTTGCCTAACAGAATTACTTTTTTGATACAGATTAAGCACAACAAATCCATCTACTTTATCATATGTTTCTCTAAGGTCAGACCAACCTTCATAAGCCAATTTAGAAAACACTTGTCCTAAATATAACTCTTCACTAACAGAATTTAATAACCAAGATAGAACCAAATAATTACACCTATCCCATTGTTTTCCTAACACATCATTAGTAGTAGACTTTAAACAAGTACCATCAACAAAACCATATTTATTTTTAGTTTGTAAAGCAAATGTCATTGAACTAGCCCAAACAGAATAATTTTCTACTCCTTCAAGCTTGATACTAGTTATTGTTAAACTACTAGTGTCACTAGGATGTAAAAACAATGGGTCACCAATGTCCAATTTACTGATCAAGGTTCAAATCACAAGGGGTCCTGAATTAGGATCATCACCCCCACCAGTGTTAGGTGGAGTTTCTGTTCCACTCATATTAACCTCAAATAACACACAACAGAAAACAGATACAGATACAGATAACGCAAAAGACAAACAGATATAGAAACAACTAACACAAACAGAATAAACACAAAACAAACCCTAGAAAGCGAAGCTGTGTAGGTGTTCAGATCAAGGGTTCATCATTCAAAGGTGCCCTCGCAGATCTTTACACAGGAGACTTTTATTAACTATATATATACTTATATATATATATACGTATAACAACCAACCAAACACAGAGAAAAGGAAAAAACCAAGACAAACACCAGACAAGACAAAAACTAAACCAGACAAAACAGACTAAGACAAGACACAAACAAGATCAATAAGCTCAATCAACAACCGCCGGTTCACCCTAACCCGGCCAAGACGCCTAGACACGAGAAGACAGAAAGAAGAACACTTACAGAGTACTCCAGCAGCAGCAAAGCAAAAAAAATAAAACGACAAGAACAAGGAATAGAAACAACTTACAGGTTGCAAGCTTCCTATCCAAGTACTCACCAGACAAATCCCCTCTAGTAACAAGCCAACAATAGTTGACACAAGACCAGATCTGAAATAAACAGATCCACAAGAATACAAGTAATAGACAAGATCTATTTGAGATCAGATCTACTACTTAACAAGACAGACCAGATCTATTATTTAGATCAGATCTAACAGACAAACAAGACCAAACAGAATCAAGAACCAGATCTATCAATTAGACAAGATCCTTGACGAAGTAAACAGAAATCAACAGCGGAAGATGTAAACGAAAAACAAACACAGAATCAAGAGCCTGAGACTCTGATACCATGTAAAGTTTTATAGATCTAATATACTAAACTATCAAACCACAATCAACAATAATCAACACAAGAACAGAAAATCATAGCGACAAAAAACCGGTGACTAAAACTCTTATTTAACCCAAACCTGAAAATACCCCCCAATACCCAAGACCTTCACCAAAACAGTGAAGACCTATAATATCCAAGTGAAATCAACTGATTATCAAAGATTAGTCGATTAACTTATTAATACAAGTAACAACATACAAAAGAACAGAGAAAACAAGAGACTGTCACAGACGAACAGATGTAGACCAGACGGATATGATGAACAGACTGAGACGACGAGTCTTCAACAAGAAAACTCTAGACCTAATAAGAGACAATAAAAAATCAATAATATGAAACCCTAACTCGTAAAACGATCAGCTACACTCCCATATATATAGTTGGACCATGCTGAACCCTAAAAGGCCTTGAGAATGGGCCACGACTACTGGACAGCAGAACAATAACTTGGGCTAGCTTCTTGAGCTCATGTCTTTTGTGCTGTTATAATCAGATCACTTATAAAACCTGAAATAAAATAAACACTCCAATAACAATATTAATACTTGAATTATAATATAAAACATATATTTTTAACAAGAGCAAATGCCGATTCCAAAGTTACCATAGAAGCTTGGACAGTTACTAGATCACGGGCCATAGCGGAAAGGATAGGAAATTCGGATTGCTTTCCTTTCCACCAAGCCAAGATATAAAAATTTCCAAATTCGGTGGCGGTCATTGTCGATGTAAAATTCGAGCCTTATACCTTCCACAAAATTTTAAGGTCACCCTTTTGTTTGGGGCCTCACCCCTTTGTTTATTAGCCGTTTGGTTTTTCACGATATTAAACAAATTAATTTTAAGGTTACCCTAACTCTATTATAGCTTCCTTCACCTTCCATTGATCCCATATGCATTTATAAGTTGGGACGATAGTTTTGTAAATAAGTATCATCCAAAATCATTTTTCAAAAGCAGTCATCATGTTGCTTACTCAATTTGGTTTTGTAATATAAAAACGAAAAGCCATACTTATTACTTCGATTATAGTATAAACCTCCGTAGTATTTAAGCACGGGTTTAAACCAAATACACACATAAAAATATGTGGTATTTCTCCAAATTATTTTAGAAAATTTGCAACCATTGAAGGTATCATTTTCTCAAACAAAACATTTTTTTTTTCATCAAAGCCATATAATGTTTAAACCAATATAATTCTTTCATCACTTCCGAACTAGTTGGATAATAAGCCCCCCCAAGACTTTTGTAGTGGCGATTTAAAAACCTCAAGATATTACATAAGTTGTTCAATAAAAACCCAACCCTCATTAGGAAACTCCGTAACCCACCCATGCCTAGCAAGCCTGTTATGAAAATGTTGTAAAGTTTCTTTTTGTTTCAAAGAACTTTCGAACATTGAAAAAGCGGAATTCCACCGAATCAGCACGTCCCAAATTCGATCTAAGCAAGAGCTGTTTGTATCCATATAATATCTTTTATATTTTCTATATTGATCGCGACTTGATTTGAAAACTTCATGTAACATAAATCGAAAACCTCTTTTGAATTCAACAATGGGATCTCCAAGCCCATCTTGTACAACTAAGAGGCTGTTTGGTTGATTAAGTGCTGAATAATTAAGATGATCTGAATGGTTAAGAGCTGAATCATTCAGCATCCCTTATTATCTTAATGGTTCAGCATTTAATCATTCCATTCAGATGCTGAAACAAACAGTCTGAATGTTGAATGATTCAGAACTGAATGGTTAAGAGACTGATTAAGAGGCTACCAAACAGCCCCTAAGTTAACTTTAACTACCTTGCAATATTTTACTTTTTGATTTCTCAAGGTGGTGTTTGGGCTTGGTTGGATAAGTATACCACACTTTCTACAACATGCCTTTTAAGTGTCATTTGACATTAGACACAAGTCGAAAAACCCGTTTTCCTCACCAAAAAAATCGGGGTTTTGTGTCATTTCAAGAATTCGAACGGTAAGATCATTTGAGGAACCGATAACGAATGGGTTTGATGAAGCCATGAAATGAAGTAGTAAAGTGGCAATAAAAGCAAAGCAAACTAAAACAAGTGTATATGAGAGCGGGTTTTACGTTTTCGGGTTTGTTTTTTGCGTTTTAAGTGTTGTGAACAGCCCAAAACATCTAAAACCTATTTATACTTAGGGTCGGGTTCGTTACGCGAGAAGGGGAATCGATGGGGAACCAACAGTCCGTATATGGTACCGGACACGGTTCAGGTCAGGTTCTGATACCGGTTTATTTGTGCACCTCTACTTGTCCATTTATAAGTTAGTCATTAACAAGTTGCTGGGGCTGAACTGCTGGAGTGACTGGACTCGTGTAACTACAGTATCTTTGGCCCACATATAATTGATGATTCAAGCCCATGACACTTTGGCCCACATTAAGTTGAAGTCCAGAACAATGCCAGCAATGATCTTGGGCACATAATGGCCCAGGAAATAAAATCAAATAACGAATAAAACTTGAATCATTGGATCATAATTGAAGTGATTAGATGGGCATGTCTACTTCACTGTTCAATCAACAGCTTCCAGTTATGTGTGGTTCACAATCCACATCAGTTATTAGAGATAAAAACAAAAATGCCTGTATACATCGCCATCATTGATCCCGCAAACATAAAACAACGGTGACTAAAATGTAACATAATAAAACATACTACAACAGTTGAATAACTGTCCGATGCTGGTCGGGCTTCTCTTATTCTGCATCTTCAACAGGCTTCATTGATTCAACTTCTTTCAAGTTTTCCAATGAAGATATGCGTCCATCCAGAGATTTATAAAGACTGTTCATCTATACCACCAAGGATCACAACTTGTTAAAATTTTAAAATTGATCACCCATTAGTTAATAGCAGCAGCAGTTTCTGGATTTGTGTGTGTTTGTGTGCCGGAATGTGTGGTATTGGTGATGGTTATTGGTAATCCTACATACGTTTGTGAACAAGTCATACAAAGTATGCAGAAGAGTGAAGAGCTTGACCAAAGGGCTGCAATGACTAAAGGGATATGGGTTTTTGACCTACTTTCAATTCAGTTATATCATTAATTTGGTTAATAATTAACATTTCCCCCCTAACTTGTACGTAATGCGCAATGCACGTTCCATATTAATAGGACCAAGTTTATCGGCTAGTCGGCTACATCATGGACGGCCAAATATGCAAGTCATAACACTTTTTGTAATTTACTATATCTTAAAGAGTTACAGAAAACAACATAGTATACATCTCTCATGGGCACATCTATATAAATGCTGGAAAACAGGAACGTCAACAACGGGAAAGAAAATGTCCACTCAAACGTCCAAAGTATCATGCCACATGGGTCAGGACTTAACCCAGAACAATTTACAGAGTCAAGACTGCGCAGTTGACTTGTATATAAATGCGACAATTTACCCATCACAAGAAACTTGATAGTTGATGGTACATGGAAGTGTGTAGTAGGCCACCAAACATTACAAACTCAAAATTTATCGGCTCAACCTAATTAAAAACAGTACAAGGAACTTCAATTGGTTACTTGGCAGTTTTCCACTAACTTATACTTCATAAGCAAATGCACATGCAAATGACCAACTTTATCAGCCCCACCGTGAGCGACCAAATATTTGAGTCATACAGTTTTTGTAACTTTATATATTTAAGCGTTCTAGACCACAACATAATACATATATCTCATAGGGGCAAACCAATACAAATGTTGGAAAACAAGAATGACACTGAACTTCTAGAGTATCATGCATTAAAGCCACGTAGGTCAGAACAATCAACTACAGAGTACAGATTACAGACAAGAGTCAGGACTGAGCAGTTGGCTCGTATACGAATGTGACAATCCACTCATGACAAGAAACTTGATAGTTATTAATACTTAATAGCCTATGGAAGTGTTTAGGATGCCACCTAATGAAAAAGAGTACGAACTCAAATACTAAATTAGTAAATTTGACATGCCCACAACAGTGCAGATCATGCTTTGCAAATGCACTATTTTAGCCTTAATAATGTTTAAATCCCCTAATACAAAACATAAACTTTGTGGCACAACTATAAAATTGCATGTATGGACTATGGAAGTCCCTTCACAGCTTGGTTTTAAAAAGCGCGAAGCGCACAAAAGTGACGAGGTCTAAAACCGAGGCGCAAAGCGCAAAAGCGGTGGGCTTTTCGCACGCGAGGTGCAAGACGATTATATAATTTTTTTTATAAATGCTATAGGTTTTTAGCATCATTTACTCAAAATATAGATACAAATAAGGTATATATATGATTTAATTTAAATGTACAACCTTTTTAGCTACATGTATAACAATTTTAAGCACAAAAACACCTCGTGTACAAAAAGCGCACGCCTCAGGGGCTTTTCCTGCGCTTTTCGTACGATGCTCGCCTAGTGTTACATAAGGCGCACAGGTTGGCGCCTAAATGCGCTTTGCGCTTAAGCGCGCCTCGAGCACGATTTTTAAAACCAAGTTTCACAGGGATTACAGAGTCACCCGGTGACGCCTTTAAAAGTTGATCAAGAGTTTCCTAGAAGACATAAAAATCATAATATAGCTAAAGTTACCAAATGGTAAGACACAAACACCACAATGTTGTGGATCTACAGAGTCAGATTTCAAAGATAAATAATGATCTTAGATATTCTACATTTCTACTTCCTCTAAGATTGTATTTATTGACAATAGGTTATAGGAGTGGTCACGGTCCGCTAATGTGGTAATGCTGGTTTTAAGAAAAAAAATTAGGCTGAACTGCCTACTGTAGTTTTGGAAGCTGGCAAACCAAACAGGCTGGGTTGGCAGGAACGGCCAAAAATGGTTCGGTTTGGTTGTTTAAGCCAGTGTTCTTATCAACTTTTGTCTTTGTATTAAATTTTAAGAGATGATAAAATGGTTCAATGAAAACAAAATTATATGTACACGGAACATACATTTATGTAAAATAAAGATCAAACGTCATACAACTGGTTCAAAGATCCAAACCATCAGCCGAACGTTAAGTCCAGTTTTGCTTCGGTTTGGTCAGTTTCAACAGTTTATGAACACCTCTAGACTTCCAAAAAAACCCTATTTTAATACCGGTCATCACTCGTCAGTACTATTTACTTCTTTAACAGTTGCAGCTCAACACACTAAATTCAATAGATCCATCTATCAATCAGAAAGGATAACTTATCAATAAAACTTGAAATCTCTGTCAATCATTCAGTACAAAATTATCACATTCATTTTGTCTACTACAAAGTACGAACATAACCCATATGTTTCTGTTATGGACGGAAACCATTACAAGGTATGATACTTATTCCACATCTGTTGTATGAGCAACAAACGTGGGGTTCATAGACCAAATGCGCTCTCTCACCCACCAGAGTAGTCTTTTGGGTTGACTTCTCCTGCTTGGCCGAAACGGTATCTTATCCTAATCTTAAATGAACTTTTCTGATTTCTCTAATCAAATACCCAGGGTTTCAATGTACAACCTTTTACAAACAATCATATTACTATAATAACACCAACATTAATCAATTAGGGCAGAATACAATTTATTCAGAAAATTACAACATAAATTGAGAGCCAATACAGATAGTAAACAATTAATAATTGTTACAAAAAGTAAAAGAAAAAATAAAAATAAATAATAATAATACCTGTTGAGACATGGCTTGATGGGCAATCTTATAATCTTTGTGAAGATAATAAGATCCGGCGGCTGACGCAACAGCAGCTCCGGCGAAGAATGACGCGAATCTAACCCTCAGTACGTATCCCATGGCTACTCCGATACCGATTTGATGGTCAGGGGAGGACAAAAGGGAGAACAATAATATTATTATTATTATCGGTAATGGGCCAATATGTGTTATGATTGGGTTTATAGAATGTATCTGACTTAATGGGTTGCATATTATATAGTTGATAACTTGATATGATATACTATAGAGCCAGCCCAATTGGAACTGGTTTTATTTGAACTGGTTTGGGTTTATTTGTTGTCTTGAATTCCTGATTGGTTATTAAGGTTAAGGGTTTGCAACTTGCAAGATGTGAAGCTACAGATGTACAAATCTTTTTTTTTTTTTTTTTTGGGGCATCTGCAACATGAAGCTAATACAAAAGTTGTGAGTTTGAGTTTGGCTTAATTGTATTTCAATCGGTTTCGGGTCTAACTTGAACTTGAACGTTCATGAACTTGTTAAGCAGGAAGTCTATTTATGTTCGTTTATTTAATAAACGAATAAACATGAACAAATTTTTTGTTCGTTTAATTAAATGAACAAACATGAACACACCATTTATTCATTCATTTTTGTTCATGAACGTCCTTTTATATTCGTTTATTTACATTAGTTTATGTTTGTTCGTTTAAATTTCAATACATACATAAGTAGTTATATTTGTGTAAAAATAAGCATAAAACAAGTTTTTTAACTAGTTATAAAAATATAGCAAATTAGTAAAAGAGTTTTTTAGTAATAAAAATGAGATTTTGTAATGAAACTAATCGTAATTAGTAACGAGTTTATAAAAAAATTACTTTATATCATTTATGTTTGGTCAATTATATTGATTTGTGTTCATTTGTGTTTGTTAAATTATGCTTATTTGTGTTGTTTTATGTTTGTGTAAGTTTGTTTGTTTATGTTCGTTTACGTTCGTGAACTATTCGTTTAGGCTTAAATGAACGAACATAAACGAACAAGAACATTGTCATTTTCTTAATGAACAAACACGAACACAAAAATGTGTTCAGTTATATGTTAGTGTTCAGTTAAAGTTAAACGAACAAACACGAATATGTCTTTGTTCATATTCGTTCATTTTTTTGTGCACCTGTACATGAAGCTAATTCAAAATTTGTGAGTTTGAGTTTGGTTTAATTGTATTTTGATAAGTTATAGGTCCAGCCCGATAACACATTTAGTTAAACATAGTGTTTTCGGGTTGATCCGATAGATTTGTGAGATGACTCATTTATTTATTTTTGTAATTTTATTTAAAATGTGTTTAATATCATAACTTAAACTGCCGCATATTCAATGTCAAAGTTTAAGGTTTTTTAGATGGGGCATCCTATTGATACCCCCTAATTCCCTATTCTAGTCCAATATGGATCGTATAGATAATGTCATAAGACAAGGGCTTTTGTTGTATGATGTGTATCCATACATGTTGTATAGGACTATAAAGTTTGAATAAGGTTGTTAAAATATACTGTACGAGTCATATGACTTACTTTTGTATAAAGTTTGGGTGGGCCGGGGGGAAGCATGCTTGTGTTGACCTGACGGGTGTATCTCCTCTAGTTGGGTTGAGGGATAGTGGCTTTGTAGCAGGGCAAGCGGCCCGGAAACCAGAGGCAAAGAAGGTAGAAAAACATGCTAAAGCCTGCGAGGAGAACCAACATGTTTTTGTACCATTGGCTTTTAATACCTTTGGCTCATTGACACCGGAGGCTATCCGTTTCCTGACCAGGGTTCAGCGGGTTATTCATAGTAGTGTCTCGGTTCCGGGTGGGCAGGGTTACGTTTTTAGTAGATTAGGATTTGCTATTCAGAAAGGGGTGGCGGCGCAGCTTGTTGCCCGCCTACCCGTTATCTTAATGTAATTTTCTTTGTTCTGGAATAAAAATTTAGTTTACATTAAAAAAATGATAGTATGGCTTTATACTTTTGCTTGTATTGGTTTTTTTTTTTTTTTAAAAAAAAAAAACTGGTCATATGGTTTTATACTGCGTGTATAGGTTTTTTTTTTAAATGGTCGTATGGTTTTATACTGCACGTATAGGTTCTTTTTAACAGTAAAAAAATGCTTCATGGCTTTATACTGTTCATGTCACACCCTCAAATTCCACTTGCGGGGTTTTACCGCGAAGCGTGTGACATACCAGGATCCAAGTCAATGGTCACAATAAACGACAACTATATGTAATGAAAACGACGTAATAAAACCAACCACACAGTTCAAAAGTTTGCATAAAACCAAAACCAAACAGCGGAAGCAATAAGTTTACAAAATCATAGTTCAAAAGTATGAAGTGAAACCAACAAAGTTTCAAGTATGCAAGACCAGATGAGACACAGTGAGACACAAGTGCGCTTAAAACTCCCTGCTACCTTAGCGACCTGAGAAAACATGCAATGTTAGTCAACACATACAGTGCTGGTGAGTCACAGAGATAACGTTTGTAAAAGTTTGTAAACCAGACCCAACAATCCTTACATCTATACCTGGTGCTAGCTGGACATTGTTACATGATACTATAGTGTCGTGAACCACTGCTGAACGTTAGAATGCCTCAATACCCGTCACTGGTCATCATTCGGTCCCGTAAAGTGTGGTAGGACAAATATGCACCCGCCACCGACCTCCAGTCGGCCCGAGTGGGGCTTGCCGGGCCTAATAGATCTATTCACACTTTCCCCGCTATGTATCCACATATTAATGGTTCACTAAATGTTTGAGAGGACTTTAATGACGTAGAAATGTCACTAATTATCCATGTGATATAACGTAATATGTTGGTCTAAAAGTTCGTAAGTTTGTACCGCATGTTTCTCCCCCGGATATGAAAACAGTAAAGAATGGGGCTGTGACACTCACCTTAGGTTGCATCTTCTATAAAAAAAATTACCGACACAGTCCGATAGTCCCAAATACCGGCGATCTATCATAAAAGTTTGTATAAGTGTTTTGACTAATAACCTTGGTTAACTAGTCCCCGATTGTCCAGATCATGACTTAAGTATATTTGAAAATGTGTTTGAACGTTGACCCGACACACCAGACATACCTGACATCCCGTTGGTGACCCATTACATAAAGTAATCAAGTATATATAGTTTACACATAAGGTTCAAGCATAAAACACTTAGTGTGCATCAAAAATTGCATTTAAGAAGTTGTGGGGTCGAATGAGGTGGATAGGAAGTTGGTTCGAGCTCATGTATGGTCGAATGAAGTGATGAGGGTTCGAATGAGTCAGAACATTGTTCATTCGACCTCCAGTCAACTGGTTCGACTTCCCGAAGGTGCGAACCAGTTTCTTGTTCGACCCAACTGTTGCAAAAACTCATAAAACGCACCAACTCGTATCAAAGCAGTAATATGTTAGTGTTCGGTTAAAGTTAAACGAACAAACACGAATATGTCTTTGTTCATATTCGTTCATTTTTTTGTGCACCTGTACATGAAGCTAATTCAAAATTTGTGAGTTTGAGTTAGGTTTAATTGTATTTTGATAAGTTATAGGTCCAGCCCGAGAACACGTTTAGTTAAACATAGTGTTTTCGAGTTGATCAGATAGATTGGTGAGATGACTCATTTATTTATGTAATTTTATTTAAAATGTGTTTAATATCATAACTTAAACTGGCGCATATTCAATGTCAAAGTTTAAGGTTTTTTAGATGGGGCATCCTATTGATACCCCCTAATTCCCTATTTTAGTCCAATATGGATCGTATAGATAATGTCATAAGCCAAGGGCTTTTGTCGTATGATGTGTATCCATACATGTTTTTATAGTACTATACAGTTTGAATAAGGTTGTTAAAATATACTGTATGAGTCGTATGGCTTACTTTTCATATAGGTTATTTTTAAACAAAAAAAATGATAGTATGGCTTTATACTTTTGCTCGTATAGTTTTTTTTTTTTAAAAAAAAAACTGGTCATATGGCTTTATACTGCGTGTATAGGTTTTTTTTACAAAAAATGGTCGTATGGTTTTATACTGCACGTATAGGTTCTTTTTAACAGTAAAAAAAATGCTTCATGGCTTTATACTGTTCATGTCACACCCTCAAATTCCACTTGCGGGGTTTTACCGCGAGGCGCGTGACATACCAGGATCCAAGTCAATGGTCACAATAAACGACAACTATATGTAATGAAAACGAAGTAATAAAACCAACCACGCAGTTCAAAAGTTTGCATAAACCAAAACCAAACAGCGGAAGCAATATGTTTACAAAACCATAGTTCAAAACTATGAAGTTAAACCAACAAAGTTAAGTATGAAGTTAAACTAACAAAGTTTCAAGTATGCAAGACCAGATGAGACGTAGTGAGACACCAGTGCGCCTAAAATTCCCTGCTACCTTAGCGACCTGAGAAAATATGCAATGTTAGTTAACACATACAGTGCTGGTGAGTCACTAAGATAATGTTTGTAAGAGTTTGTAACGTTTGTAAGTTTGTAAACCAGACCCAACAATACTTACATCTATACCTGGTGCTAGCTAGACATCGTTACATGATAGTATAGTATAGTGTCGTGAACCACTGCTGAATATTAGAATGCCTCAATACCCATCACGGGTCATCATTCGGTGCCGTAAAGTGTGGTAGGACAAATATGCACCTGCCACCGACCTCCAGTCGGCCCGAGTGGGGTTTGCCAAGCCCAATAGATCTATTCACACTTTCTCCACTATGTATCCACATATTAATGGTTCACTAAATGTTTGAGAAGACTTTAATGATGTACAAATGTCACTAAGTATCCGTGTGATATAACGTAATATGTTGGTCTAAAAGTTGTAAGTTTGTACCGCAGGTTTCTCCCCCAGATATGAAAATAGTAAAGAATGGGGCTGTGACACTCACCTTAGGTTGCGTTTAAAAGAACAACGAATACATAACACATCATTTAACACCATTAACACATGTATTTTTGCAAGAAAACTCATTATTAATAGAAAGGTTTTGTTTAGAAAGATGTTAGAAATGTTTTTATCCATAAAAACTTCCTTAGATCAGATCTGGACCTTTAGGGTTTGAGAAAAACAAATGAAAAATGATTAAAAAGGTTTTAGATCAAGAACACACCTTGAATCTTCTCTTGTTTATGATATAGAAGGTATTTTTATGTTAGGATCTGAAAAACAAGGTCAAAAACTCCTCCCTAAAGGTTTGAGGTTGAGAGAGAGCACTTTAGGGCGGTTAGGGTTTGTGAAATGATGAAAAAGTTGTAAAGTATGGTACTTATAGTATCAGTTGGTTCGCACCCTCTTGTGGTCAAATGAGTAGCTTTAGGGGTTGAATGAAGACCATGGTTCTTGGTTCGAACCCCCTTAGGGTCAAACCAGAAGTCTGATGTTCAACATTTTATGGTTTTGTTGTCTAAACGCGTTTTAACACATGTTAACACATGTTAACACATTCTAACACATGAACATGCAATCCTAACATATATTAAGTATGTCTAATCATATAAACACCATATAATCACGTATTTACACATTGAACATCATATATGGATCAATTCATGTTTGTTACTTATTTCAATTCATATAATTTACCAACAACAGGACTCAATGCTCGTGTGTGCGTATGTTACCCCCAATGATCCTCCGAATCATTGAACCCTGGACAATACGTAATGTAAACCGACTCAAATGACCCTGTTAAGTACGTTTGATAAATATTTTTCACTAAGGTAGACTTATTTGTTTGTAAAAGAATTAACCTGAATATGTCGGGTGTCACATCGTCCCCCTGTTGAAAGAATTTTCGTCCCGAAATTGCCCGAAACCAAAAAGGAAAGAGACAAAAAGAAGGAAAAATTTTCAAGTTGCTACAGTTCATATAGTCTTTTCTAATACACGCCTAGTTATACAAATAAGCTTTTTGGGCTTACCGATCTATAAAAAGAAATCTTACCTATTTTATCGTGAATAATATTATCATTAAAACTCTAATCTTAAATTCAACTTAGATATTTTATTGTACATAACAGTGGTATGAAACTTGCATTTTATATATAAGTAAAACTAGGATTTCTTCCTGCGCGCGTTGCAGCGCGCTATTACGATGTTGCATATTACACATATTAAATAAACAACTTTGTATAACCATTTGAATACACAAAACAGTTACCAAAGTGCTAATGATGTCTGTGAATCACAACACCCACACAACTTAAAAACGCACAACTTAAAATAAATGATATGTACACAATGACCATGTTGATGCACAAAGTGTGCAGCATCTAGTAATTGTGAACAATGCGTAAGGTACAACTATAAATTGCACTATCGTTGTGGCTAGAGATAATACTATTTGCTATCTGAAATCAGGATATATATTCAGATTTCCTCGACAATTGCAACGCTTAGCATCGAATTTCGCAAAAAAAACCCTGCATATTCATGTCTAGCCAAGAGCAGCACCATTCCTAAGTTATCATTCTAGCCTAAGTAATTAAAAAGAATCACATACATAACCGAAATTCAATATTGCATCGAACATCATTCAAACCTCCATGGTTAGATGCATCTTGATACATCATCATAGCTGTAAATTAGCAACCTTCTAAATGTGCCAAGCCGCCTCCTCATCGTCGAGTCAAGCATCATTTCACCTCCCGTTAACTAACCTTAAGCTGCTGGGCCGTAAGTTCAACTTGGCCTGAGATCAACAAATAATTTCAATAAATGAAAGTAAAACACACAATTATGAATTATCGCTTACTACTGCTTTGTTTAATCTTGTCACATGTTCCAATTATTTAACATTAATATCATGTAATCAGATTTATGCCCACACCAAAACACGCCTTAAAAAAGATCAAAGAAAATAGAGATTATAAAGGGACATACCTCTCTCTCTATTTTTTCTTCATAAGCTTTTCCTTCTTGTGACAGATGTATCCTTACCAAGATCATTCTTGAAAACTTTTATTTTACATTAATATCATGTAATCAAATTTAAACCCACACCCAAACTTGCGTTAAAAAAAAGACATAGAGAATATAAACGGACCCATCATTCTCTCTATTTTTTCTCTTCAAAAGATTCCTACTTGTGACGCTTGTATCCTTTCCAAGCTCCTTCTTGAAAACTTTTATTCAACATTAATAGCATGTAGTCAGATTTAAACCCACACCTAAACGCGCCTTAAAAAGATCAAAGAATATAGAGATTATAAACAGACATATATCTCTCTCTATTTTTTCTTCATAAGCTTCCTGCTTGTGACTGTTGTATCCTTTCCAAGATCCTTCTTGAAAAATTTATCTTAATGACTGACGACCGGTACCTCTAATTGGCGGAGTGAGCCAATTAAAATATTAAATACACAACGTATCAAATAACATGGTCGTGGCGCAGTAAGCAGAAAAACAACAAAGAAAGTTTAAAAAACTAATCGAGTTTAAAAAACAAATAAATAACATACCTTGAGTTCTAAATCTGAAGGAGCAGATGACTTGAATATATGGGTGGATGCTCGTATTCTTCATCATTTGGGCTCGTACTTCTCTGCTATATGAACCGGTTCCATCTAAAAAAAGAATTTTGAAAATGCTAATTATAATCACAATACCAGAACGTTTATTTAGATAATTTACCTGAGGATCTTTGTATAAATCATAATAGTAGATTTATGTGTCATATAATTTCTCATAGATTGTATCTTGGCTTTAACACAACCTAAACATTATAAAGTGGCTTACACTGAAGGACGTATGATGTACGCTATATGCTGTAGAAGTGTAGATTGTAACTTTTTATCTGAAATAAAATGTTGTAGGCTTGTGATCATGAAATAACGGTGTAAATAGTGTAGAATCCGAAAGAAATACATACTTAGTACACGGATCATGTAATAATAGTGTATATTTCCTAAGAAAACTCATTAAATTTTCAGGAAGAGTCTTTCACTTGTTGATGATAATCTGATCTTATACAAACTGAAGTTCATGTGATAACAAATTAAGAAACAGCTTTATTATATTCTATAACGACAGAAGCATGTAATAAATATCTATGAATACCTCTTGACTGGCCTTTGCTTTGCAGCATATCAAGATTTGAGAATTTGTAATCAGCTATAAAAATAAAAAATAAAAAACAATTAATAAACTATAGTGTTCCAGTTTTTTATAGCTGTAACGAAATGCAATAAATAAATTGTTGTTTTGAGCATTTAGAAATCTGCTTATGTAAGGATTAAACAGTAGAACAATCATAATTAGGCATGTAGTTTAAACAACCAACTCTCAATTTGAAACTAATGATGAACACCAAAACGAAATTACATGAACAAAACAAAATTAAAATAGGAAAACATACCCTGGTCGAAAAAGATGCAGTAACTGATGAAATCCGTACCATATATCACCACCAACCACCATCACCATGGAGTCTAGGGTTCCGGCTGAAGCACCACCGCATTGCTTCCATGCAAACCATCACGATGAGTCGATGACGATCATTGTCTCTCTACATGTAGTAATGGTGACTGGTTCGGTGAACTTCCCTCTACCCTTATCTCTCTCTCTCTATCTCTTCTATGCTCCTATGTTCTATTTCTCTCTCTATATAGTATCTTGGTTGGTGTGGTTTAGGAAAATAAAGGGGTGGGTGTGGGTTGAGAAAACAAATGGTGGAAAGCAGGGGAAGGCCCCACGTGTAAAGCACCGGCAAAAGTACATATGTTAGATAACTATGTGACCGAAATTGCCGGATAACTGTGGGATCAAAAATTGACGACCAGGATTTGAAAGAACTTATTAAAATAAACTTGGCTCATAGCATAATTACTAATATGCCATATTAGTATTCATCTTGAGTTTTGAATAATACATATTATAATATTCTACCGTTGATAATGTTATTAATAGATTTTAGACTTGTATTTTATATAAACACATATAGTTTAGCAATTAGGGTAATTTGCCTTACAGATATATGAAAGGAAAACCAACATATTTTATCGTTAGTAATACTATTATTATGAAAGTACAAAGCGTCGTTAACATAAAAAGTATAGTAAGGATTATCAACCATTAGATATAGGCGGTGACAAGATCGTAATTTAGAAACCTAATTAATGTCCCGTAAAACAAACCATGGGTAGATTAGGGAATCTAACAACAAACAACTTCATAATTTTTTTTTCTTAAAAGTGCCTAAATTCAATATTCTTTTTTGACGGCTACGTATAATTTCGTTGATCAATTATACAAAAAATCAATTACAGACAATCATTATAAAAACACGAAAACAGAGCATGGTTACTAAACGTAAATGAATAAGATGAAATGTATAAATGTGCGTTATTGTTGTAAAAAACTTTTATGGATGTAGGTATGCTCTGTTTTCAAACGGAAAACGGAGCATGGTTACTAAATAGAGCAACAAAAAAAACTAAAAAACGCACTCATAAAAACAAAAAAAACGCACCCATAAAATATAAAAAAAATGCATATGATACCTTGATCGTTGTTTTTCTGTAATCACCCATAAAATCATAAAACTCACCTTTATCTCTCAAAGGCAGAACTACAAAATAAGTGTTTTGGTAAAAAATTACTTAGTAAAAATAATTTTGTTTTCCAAATCAGAAAATGTGAGGTAGAGTGATAGATTTGTATAAATATGTTAAAGGCTTAGTAATATTCATGGCACGTTAGGATGTTAAAGAAATAACAATTCGCAACTATGCTCAGGATGGCAAAGAAATGTGTTCAAGACGGACAGTTATATCCTGAGGATATAACTGTCTCATAGAATGATCGATTAGGCAAGAATGAACGATTGTAACTGTAAAGTAAAGAAAGAACAACACTCGATATACGAGGAAAGCCCTTGATCAGTTGTTGATCGCCAGCACAAAACCTCGGGAGGAGTCTAAGCCCTTGTCTTGTTCGTTAATATTAAAAATGGTAAAAAGGTTTACAACTTCGGAAGTATGATGAACGAACTATGATTACAATGTAGTGTTGTGTGTGTGAGTAGAGAGAGTATCAGCTAGTGTTGAAGTAGCTAACTGTCAATCATGTGTCCTATTTCGTTCATCATGCCCCTTTATATAAATACACATGAAATAAATAATAAATCCCATGATATCCGTTGCTTAGTTATGCTCCTTGAATGCTTCAGGTGAACGTTATAGCTGTTTCAACTTAGTTATGCTCCTTGAATGCTTCAGGTGAACGTTATAGCTGTTTCAACTTAGTTATGCTCCTTGAATGCTTTAGGTGAACGTTATAGCTGTTTCAACTAAGTTTTACGTTGGTATAACAGTTTCCTTGTTTTTCGCCTTACATTCAACACTGGACGGTTACACTTTGACTTATTCTTTAGGTTTGGACTTTCTTTACACGTATAACTCTTACATCATCAGCCTCTTTGACATAGAAAGATAGTATAACCGTTGGAGAAGAGTTACAAGTCTCTATTAATGATTAAGCATACCTGCAATAATATCATAAGAAGATAATATGTTAGTCTATCCTCATGATGCACATAAGATAAAACACAGTTACATCTTGAACCCTGCTTAATCCTTCGGCATCCTGGGGATGTCGTACAAAGAATATGAGGTAAAATCATCTTGAGGATTTCACCACCAACAATAAGCACTCAAAGACCTACACTCAACAATCAAATTATAATATCAAAATGATGGTCGAATCAATAAAAGTAACAAAATTTACAAAAATATGTGATCTGGGTTTGATAAGTTAGTAGTTACAAAATAGAAAGAAAAGTGTGTAGGTCTCATGAGGATGGATGTTTAGGAGGAAAGATAGGAAGGAGTGGAGTGGGGACCTGGGTATCATTATCATTGTTTTTCTTGAATCTTGAGTTGTGTTTCAAGAAAATGGTGATGGAGAATGGAAGTGGTTGGACATACATGTTTAGATTCAAAGTATGGACTTGCAAACAGATGGAAGTGGTTGTTTTTCTGTAATCACCCATAAAATCGTAAAACACACCTATAAAATCATAAAATGCACCCATAAATCATAAAACGCACCCATAAAATCATAAAACATACCCATAAAATCATAAAACGAACCCATAAAAAAATAAAAAAAACGCATGCTACCTTGATCGTTTTTTTTCTGTAATCACCCATAAAATCATAAAACGCACCTTCATCTTTGTATTCTTATTGATCATAAAAAATCTTCTTCTTCTTCTTCTTCTTCTTCTTCTTCTTAATTCTCTTCAATACCTCAATGATCGTTGTTTTTCAGTAAACAAATATAATCAACATGTAAAACTAAATAACTCATAGGATCAACACTCATTATCAATCGTGAACAGACGTTATAAAAATGAATGAAAAAACAGAGCATCACATGATTAACGAGATCTAGGTTTGAATCAATAGTAGTTATGTTCAAATTTGCAAAAATATGTTAAAGAATTATGAAACTATTGTTAATTACTGGAATGTCGTAAATTTCTTCAATCGAATATGATTACGTCGTAATTGAAATAAATATTGCTATGTTTGAATCTGTATTTGAATAAGAGGTTGAAGAAACAAATGACTAAACTACCCTTGTAATCAACTAGGACTGAGTTTATTAACCCTAACTATGGTTTACAGGTGTCATTATTATGTGGCTTCCTACACTTTCTACGTTAAGGTACTTTGTACCCAATACTTTCTCTTATTATTAGAACTAGAATCTTTAATTCAAGTTACATAATTTACCATTTATGACATGTTGGGATCGTGGGTGAGCTCAGAGGGACAATTATCATGTTTTAAGAGTATGCAGCGGAAATAATCTTGACAATTGACACCATGTGACTAACCTTATTGTAACTCAGACTCCCCCTCGGATTAAGCTATCACAACATGAATTAATAACAAAACAAACATAAGTGAGATGATAGATTTAACTTAAATATTTGTATGTTATTAGGCAAATGTTCAAATGTATGAATACATGTGACCAAGTGCTAGTCTAAAGGTTAGGGGTAGTCAGGTATTTATAGAATACATACCTGACTGTTTCCACCCACTCCTAGATGTACTAAATACATAAACAAATACCTAGTGGAAAACAAAATACTAATATACTAACTACTGTTGCTTTATACAGACAACAACTGTTAAAGCTAACTTCTGAGAATCTGAAACTTCTGATGCTTTGGTAAAACTTCTGATGAGTAAATCGTCAGAAGTTGTTCTTCAGTACTTTGCAACTTCTGATGACCAATGCTAACTTCTGATGAGTAATTACATCAGTAGTCAGTTCTTCAGTACTTCTAAACTTGTTCTTCGGAAGTTGTCTGGTTTGTCCTTGAACAAGTTCATCAGTAGTTGGTCATCAGTAGTTTCTTCATTAGTAGTTTCCTTCATTCTTCAGTAGTTGTCTGTTGTACTTCAGGACTTTGTCTTCAGAGATTTGTCTGGTTCGTCTTCAGAACTTGTCCATCAGTAGTTCTATTTAGTTCTTCGGAAGTTGCCTGTTTTATTCATCAGTAGTTATTATACTTAATTATTATTATTATGTGAATGATCAACTAAGGTTTTGTGGTTCATTAATCCTCTTTAACCCAACAATCTCCCCCTGGATTGATGAAGCCAAAACCTTAGCTGATAGCTTAGAAGCTTTATTGATTCACTTATTCAAGTTCCAGCCTGTTCTTGATGTTATGTCTGATTTGTCTGAACTTGTCTTGGGCTTGGATCTTGTTAGGGCAACCTGACATATCTAAATTGATCATGTAGAGATCTTGAAGATCTCTATTTGACATATTCAGTACATCCATTGCCCTTTGAAACACCTGTCTTGCACCATCCTCTCTCTCAATGACCATTTGTAAACTTGGAGTGCAGTACCATCTCTTAATCTTGGCATTGGAGGTTGACACAGAGGGGGTGACAATGGTTGTAGGTGCTGGGTTCTCATACACCACCAGAACTGTGGATGTTGAGTCTCTGGGAAGTGGCTGTGAAGGCTCTTGACCTTCAGCAGTAGACTTTGTAGCTTCATCAGCAGTTGCAGCCTTGGATTGATCCTGCTGAGTAGTTTCAACTGTTTGATGAGCTTTGGCTTTGGAGTCTCTTTCCTGTGGCTTTCCTTCCATACACACATCAGCCTTGGCTTTGGAAGCTTTGGCTTTGGAAGGTGAAGCCTCTTTAGACACTTGTTCTGAAGCTGGAGTTTTAGATTTTATAACTTCTGATGAAGACTGACCTGCTGGATGTGTTTTCTTTTGCTCAAGTTTGTTGTATGCATCCAGTAGGTCAGCTTCACTCCACTTCAGCAGCTGCACTTTGCTACCAATCTTTGCAGCTACAAGTTGATTGACAAGCTGAGTTCTCCTTTCAGCATTCTTCTTAGCTTTCAGCATTGATTCCAGCTTGTCAACCCTTAACTGTAAGTCTTTCAAGGACAGGTTCTTGATGTTGGCCTTTTTGGTCTTTGAATGTTTCAATATGAAGGTTATGGCCTGTTGTCTATCAAATTCAACCTGTGTCTCTGCAGCCTCTGCCAACTCCTGCAGATACCCTTGAAAGGCTCTAACTCTCTCATCTTCACCTGTAATCCCTTCATCATTTACCCTTTCCCAAGCCATCTGTTCATGAAGTTCATTCCTCTCCACAGGAATCTCCTTCTCCTTTTCTTCATGTGATGCTTGTTCATCCTTCTCCTTCTGTTCTGGTGTATCCCTCTGCTTGATGAGCTGAGAGATAGGCATTTGGTCCAGATCTGAAGGATCAGGAGTGGGTTTGGAAAAGGCAGGGGTTGTCTTCTGAATTTTGGTAACTACTGATGATTGAGCATTAGCAGTTTTGTCTTTTGGGTCTTCAGAAGTTTCATCAGTTGTTCCCCTTGTCTTCCTTTTCCTGTATTGAAGTTTGACCTCCCTTGTTGATGTTTCTTTTTCAGTAATGGGAAGGTCAGTGGGCAGGTGTGATGTTTGTACAGCACCCTTCTTACCAGCTATTGTCTTCTCAAGAGATCTCTTCTGTTCAGCTTCCCTTGCCTTCTTGGAAGCTTCTAAGTCAATTTTCTCAGACACTTTCTCCCCCTTTTTGGCTTCATCAGCCTCTTGAAACCAGGGAGCAGGAGGAGCTACACCTGTAAGGTGTTGGATTTGTCTTCTTAAGTCCTCCTGGCGTCTTGAGATCTCTGAGACTTTGTCATTTAAAGCATTGTTCAGCATGGTAAGTTGTGTGTTGTATTTTTGTTCCATCTGGACTGTGAAGTCTTTAAGATGTGCATTGATGAGCTGATGGAACATTTGGTAGAGAGGGCCCTGGGGGTTGCATAAGTGGTCAATGTTTATGCTCCCAGGTCCTGAATTGGTGGCTTGTATAGAAGGTGATGTGTATGGGTGATCTCCTGCTGTGTTCGCTGGAGATGCCACTCTTGGGGATGTTTGGGTTGAGTGGTCTTTATCCTGAGCCTTATTGGTGAGCAACTCCTTGAGTTTGCAGACCTCAGACTCAAGACCTTCTATTTTGGCCGTCAATTCTGTAATTTTTGACTCATCAACCAATTTAATGGCATCATCTGAATCCCTGTCTTCTGTTGAGACAGTTTTAACATGACCTGGTTCCAGTTCCAGATGGTCATGGGCCCGTTGTTCTTGGTTCTGGGGTCTTCCTGCTGTTATGTCCAAGGGTTCAGAACCCATGGCAGCAGTTGCCATAAGTGAAGTCTCAGCAATGTTACCACTGTCCTCCAATCCACCACTGGGTGGTAAAGAAGTAGTGGCAGCTTCACTTACACCTTGAACCTCTGATACTGGACTCAGGGGTCTAGGTTCATCCTCATCTCTTTGGTTAGAGAAGGGCATGTCCTCATCCATGTCTAATAAGTCAGAAAAGCTCTGGTCATGGGGAGAAACCTCAATGATAATCTGAGGCATGACACTTGTGGATGGGACATCTGAGCCCAACTCATTGAGAGCTATGGCAGTGGTTACTGTGGAGATTGTAGTGTTAATATTATCAGTAATTGGGCTTTCAAGCTGTGTACTCCCAGGCATTGGAGTAATAGTAGTGAAATCAAGTGAAGTCACAACTACTGATGATGGTTCCCTTGAAATAGACTCTGTAACTTGTTGAGAAGTTACAGGTAGTTGAGGCTGGGAATGAGATGTAGCAGCCAACTGTGAGGATGTCTCAGTTGTTGCTTTAACAAGTTCAGATTGAACATTGACATCCACAGGCATCTCATCTTCCTGTGGTGTCTTATTAGGTTTTGTTGAGGGTTTAGGTTTGACTGAAGACTTCTTTTTGGATTTTTCTTTGGGAGTAGAAGTCTTTTTGGGTTTTGATGATGTGGGTTCCTTGAGGACTGGGTTTGCTTCCTCTTGGTCATCATCTGCCAGATGTGCTGGCGTGTTATGTCTTGAAAATGTTTGAACCTCTATCTTTTTAGAGACAGAGGCTACCCCAAGTAATGCATCATTACCAATGGTTGTAATGAGGCATTGCATAACAAACCTGGGGTATATTAAAAACTTAAACTTTTCTTTATTATGGTTTATTACAAGTTCATTGAAAAGATAAGTTGATGCCCTGAAAGGTTGGTTTGCAACTATAGAATGAAAAATTTGTTGCAAGTCAGAGGGCATCTGATCCCATCCAGCAGTCTTAGGACTCAAGCACATTAACAAGTAATGAAACAGGAGCTTGTACTGGGGATCAAAATATTTCTTGTAAATGGTAGCATGAGAAAGATTACCTTGATACTCACATGCTGTAAGTGTGGCATGCACAACACCAGTTGATATGGAAGTTGGAGCATCGTTGTCTTCTAGTTTAAGAGCTTCAGACAACACCTCTGGTGTTATAGCCAACACTTTACCATTTACCTTTGATTTAAGGGCAACTACTTCGCCATTAACCATTGAGGCTTTAGCATTTGCCCAGAACTGCCTGAGGGCATCCACGTGGATAGGTGGATCGATGATGAAGGCAGTGTGATACCTAGATTTAACTATGGTATCGATGATATCATGGTATTTCTCCCAGTTCTTATCCTTTTCAAGATAAGCAATTTGATTGTGGGAGAGTTTCAATTGAAGAGCCATTTTAGTCGATTAGGTTTGAAAACTGGTTGTTAATCGCCGTCGAAGGTTTGAAAGAGGGAAATGTGATTTGAATTGTAATGAATGTGAAGAATCAGAGTTTCAGAAGTTATAACTTCTGATGAAAGGACTGTTATACTTTCTCTTAACTACTGATGAATACTTTTATTCGTCAGTAGTTGTCCCTGTTCTTCTTCAGTAGTTTTAAAACTGCTGATTTACAATCACCTCACACTTCCTACTACTTAATTACTGATTCACCACGTCAGCAATTAGGTCCTCAGATGTTATATAAGCGTTCAGAAGTTTCTAAGTTAGTGTGTTTTTACTTATTTTCTTACTTCATTTTCCTTGTATTTCCTCTACCCCAAGACTCCAAAGGTGGATGTAGAAGTATGAAAATCTTCTATTTTAATAACATCTGAAGTTCAACAACCAAGGACTTTTGATCCAAGGAAGATCTCTAGCAATAAACAACCTTTTTGAAAATGGTTCTTTAATTGAAAATACCAAGATATAAACTACTGAGATTCTTTAAAATAGTTATTTTATTTAAATCAGTAGTTTTAGTTAATTTACAAGCTTTAGGAATTATATATTCAACATTAAATCATAGATAAGCTCTAAGATCTAGATTTTAATGTATTTAGCCTGCTTGAATTAACTTATATTAACTTAGCTGTTTATATGATACTTATTTAATTAAGTATATATGGTCAGCAAAGTTACCCACATTTTGCAACATCTTTTATGAAAAATCTACTAAGGAGATAGTTCACTTAAAATGTATGTGGTCTTCAGGCCTGACTTTGTTTGAAACAGATTTATGAAAATAGGTTTCCAACAAAGTTATACTACCTGGAATGTTGTGGCCATCATATCTTTGTTGTTATGATATAGTTGATTGATTTGCAACTTATCATAATAACTAAGATGATATCACTGAGTTTAAGTCATAATAGAGTCACAGTCAATCGAGTATCAATAATAATGAGCTGGTCTGTTATGTCAAATTGATTGTTAGATCATATTTGACTGGCCAAGCTCTGATACCAATTGTTGGGATCGTGGGTGAGCTCAGAGGGACAATTATCATGTTTTAAGAGTATGCAGCGGAAATAATCTTGACAATTGACACCATGTGACTAACCTTATTGTAACTCAGACTCCCCCTCGGATTAAGCTATCACAACATGAATTAATAACAAAACAAACATAAGTGAGATGATAGATTTAACTTAAATATTTGTATGTTATTAGGCAAATGTTCAAATGTATGAATACATGTGACCAAGTGCTAGTCTAAAGGTTAGGGGTAGTCAGGTATTTATAGAATACATACCTGACTGTTTCCACCCACTCCTAGATGTACTAAATACATAAACAAATACCTAGTGGAAAACAAAATACTAATATACTAACTACTGTTGCTTTATACAGACAACAACTGTTAAAGCTAACTTCTGAGAATCTGAAACTTCTGATGCTTTGGTAAAACTTCTGATGAGTAAATCGTCAGAAGTTGTTCTTCAGTACTTTGCAACTTCTGATGACCAATGCTAACTTCTGATGAGTAATTACATCAGTAGTCAGTTCTTCAGTACTTCTAAACTTGTTCTTCGGAAGTTGTCTGGTTTGTCCTTGAACAAGTTCATCAGTAGTTGGTCATCAGTAGTTTCTTCATCAGTAGTTTCCTTCATTCTTCAGTAGTTGTCTGTTGTACTTCAGGACTTTGTCTTCAGAGATTTGTCTGGTTCGTCTTCAGAACTTGTCCATCAGTAGTTCTATTTAGTTCTTTGGAAGTTGCCTGTTTTATTCATCAGTAGTTATTATACTTAATTATTATTATTATGTGAATGATCAACTAAGGTTTTGTGGTTCATTAATCCTCTTTAACCCAACATGACATTATTAGATTATACCCCAGAAATGTCCTGAGGTTGAGAAATTTAATATGACACATCAATGTATAACTCTAATATTAATATCTAACCTGAAACAATGTACAACTTTAATGATAACATCCTTAAGGCAAAAAAAAATGTATAACTCTAACATACTAATATTGATACATAATCTAAAACAATGTATAACCCTAATATTAGCACCTATCATAAAGGCTAAAAAAAGGCATAACTTTAATATCGGTATTTAATACCTAAGCTAAAACAATGTGTAACTCTAGTAATACCTATTGTAAAGGTTAAAAAATGCATAAAGGTAATAGTAGAAGCAACTCTACAATTAATCAATAACTAAACTAATCTTATATAACCTACCAGAGTTTAAAGCTATGCAATAAACTTCCCCAACAGTAACATTATCCGAATCACCAATCTCATTGACCTTCTCAATACTATCCATACTAACCCCAAACCAACTCACTAACAACTCGACACGACGATGTAAACCTTCTGGGTCGATTAATAATTATTTTCACACCATTGAACATTTATTAACTTCTACATACATATTGGATAAACATTGTCAATTATTGTCATTGGAATAAAGAAAAGTATGAATAAACATTAATGTAAAGAAAAAGGTTTTCAGAATACATGTTAATAATGTCAAGGTTACTGAATACAGTTTTCGAATTTTGTGATTTATGAAGTTGATGGTAAACCTATTTATAATATTAGAAGAGTAAACAAAACAATAAGTCTTTATTTTAATTTAGTAGATATCTCTTAAAAAAAGTTGAATTATATATTTTGGTTTTAAATGAAGAGATAAATATGTACCAACTTTTTTTATGTTATCTTTGCTGCTGTTATATTCCTTTTATTTGGTTAAAGTTTTTAAGATATGTTTTTATATTTACAAATATATTTAATATATCGTAATACTTCAATAATTTCTATAAATTAAAACAATTAAATATAATGTAAAAAATAAAGTTGTTCTCTTTGAGTGCCATGTAGAATAAATAGCTTTGGTTTATTATATATATAGATATAGATTATAAAACTTATTGTTGAAATTTTATATTAAACGTTACATATTTTACTTTTAACTACATATCTTGAAAAAAAGGAACAAAAATTCAATTAATTTATATATTTAGAACACATTTACCTCATATTTATAAACTTTCAATTTTTTTTCCTAGAAATATCAAATCTTTAAGATATTTTTTAAAAATATTAACAAAAATATTTAGAAGCTATATGAGGAGTATAAAGTCATACGACCAACTTTTTTTTATAAATAAAAACATATACGAGCAATATAAAGCCAAACGACTAGTATAAAGATGAAAAAAGCATTCTCATTCAAAATGGTTCTCGATGGTATACCAATAGGCCCTCCCTTTTTAGATTAAACGCAATTGAATAAATAAAGTTGTTCTTTTTTGTGGTGATCTTTTTTATTTTAAAGTAATAATAACCTAAAAAAATAACTACATCAATGTATCGAGTTGTGTCTGGTTTAACCTGCTAACTTACAAACGGAACCATTTGGATTAAGCTATTGTTTTGCTTTAAGTATGCAAATATTTTGTTTTTCTTATTCTGCTATATTTTTTTTGGAAGAAAAACCATTCATTGGATGCTAAAAGTTCACGAGTTTTTTGTTTTTTTAATCGGCAAACTACCATTTTATTCATCACCAACAAATATATACAAGTTGAGCCGAGCAAGCTGCATAAAGTTCGATTTTGGAATAGGAAATCATATAAATACTTATTATATGGAGCTATTTTCTTTTTATCATAGTGAAATTATTCATTAAAGTTGGTGGTTGCGGCAAACATTAATGCCCAAATAAATGGCCATATACTGAAATCTATTGAGCAACACATGCTGCAACAAGTTGCGTAGATCAGATAGACGGTAGTACTTTCTAAGTCAAGATTTTGACCCCTCATTTATACTAGTACCTTTGGAGTCAGTATTTTGATCCCCGTCATCATTTAAGTAGGCTTTTTTTCAAAATAATTCTATGTACCGACCTTCATCATAGCTTGATCTATACAAATATGGCCTTGTGTACCTTTTGTGTAGTTATATACAAGGTTGGTATACCAAATGCCCCCTTTTTTGTTGACGTATGGGTTTGTTTTTAATCATATATTCAACTTTACTTACATAAAATGTATTTGTATTATGAAGTGTATGTTTGGTGGTTTGAAATTTGAATGCATGATATAAGTAATGGGTTAAAATAATGTTAAAACGAACTTAACATAAAAAGAGTAAGAAGTAATCTCAGCCATTAAATTAGTAAGTCAAGCAGTGGCCCAATCGTAATTTTGAAGCGTCATTAATAACCGTTTAACATAGGAAAGGGTATTTTAGTCAAATTGCAAAATCATATTTCAATTGAATTCAAATTCGCCGTCGTATTCTCATTAATTAGTTTTACAATCGGAAAAAAAGTGACGTAACCGATGCACGAAATAAGAAACCACCACTCTGCAAAACAATGCTCTGTTTACGAAAAGCGACCACTTCCGAATATGCTCTGTTTTGGAAACAAAAACAGAGCATGCTTCAATCAGAAATAACGCAAGTTCATAACATAAAATAACCCATGAAGAACCCCTAAACCATAAATCACGTATCTTATGGTAACCAAAATACGCAAGTGCAGGTTTAAAATATTACGCACGTACAAGTTAAAAATCACACAAGTTGATTAATTCTTTTAGAAAACCCAAAAATCATAATTACTCATGTGAAGGTTGCTTAATTACGAAAGTTGTTTTGTGCACCTTCAAACATAAAAATAGTCAAACTCATAAGGCACCCTTAGTTACGCAAGTTGATTAAGAAATTGTTGCGAAAAATACGCATGTTGATTCAAATTAAGCATTCAAATGATATACAATTAAAGTAAAAACCCTAGTTACTCCGAGAAACTAGGAGGCGAATTTTGACGGCGAACTGGTTTTCTTTTACGATCGGCATGGCGGCTAGGGAGAAGTACAAGGTAGATACGTGGTACGATGCTCCTTCAAGGAAAGGTTCAAGGGGACATCGTGGGGAAACATCGAATCAACAAGAGATTAAAGTGACGAAGTTCTTTGTGTCCAACTTGCCGGGAGGCTGCTCTTCAAAGGATTTGGTTGATACGTTAAAAGGTTTTGGATTGATCCACAATACTTACATAGCAAGGAAATACGACAAACTTGGTAAGCGATTCGGTTTTGTTTCTTTTGCCAACATTCGTGATCCGATTGCACTAGAAAACGATTTGAAAGATATCTGGATTGGGTCCTATAAGCTTTTCATTGCCTTGGCGCGTTTTGTGGATGGGGAAAAGATGAACTGGAAAGGGGGCCAGTGATGGACTCCGAAGAAAAACGATAATGGGAAACCGGTTGTTGACAGTATGGAGGTTGAAAAGGATCCACAAACGGAGAGTGTGGTTAACAGCGAAGGGGGGGGGGGGGAGTAGGGAGAACATTTAGAGATACACTGTTGAATGTTGAACCTGAGAAGAGGAGTCCGATTCTGGAAGTTGTTGTGGATGACAACTTCAAGGGTAGTCTCTTGGGGGTGGAGTATGGTTTGGTTGGCAGAGTTTCGGATCTAAAAAAACTAGCTAAGGTGAAGGTTTGGCTGCATTTGATTGGTCTGGAAAAAGTGGGGATTAGATATATGGGGGGTTTGTGGGTTTTGTTGGTGTTTCAGTCCTCGGCCTGCATGGATGAGTTTTTACGTATAAGTGAGGTTTGGAAACTGTGTTTTGACAGTCTAGAGAAATGGGAAGGTCAAGTTCTACCTAAGGAGTGACTGGCTTGGGTGAAAGTTATTGGTCTTCCGGTTTGTTTGTATGATAGAGGGATTTTGGATGACATTGGTGGCAAATTTGGTGTGGTGGTGCAATCGGCTGAGTTAGATGAGATTGTCAATGATCTCTCTTATGCGTTGATGGGTATCATTTGTGATCGTGATAAACGGATTAGTGATACGGTTTTGGTTAAATGGAAGGGGGTTTCGTTTTCTGTGTTAGTGGAAGAGGAGGTGGGTGATTGGGAGCCTGAGTGTTGAGAGGATTTTGGTGATGAAATAGGTGAAGAAGTTAATACTAGAGTTGCCAGTGGAGTGGAGGAGATTGGTCATAATGTTCATGAGCCTAATGTATGTGAACCGGTTCAACCTGTTGAGGAGATGGTTCAGGAGGAAAGGGAAGTTCCCCAAGAGCACAATATGGAGGAGGGTAGGAATGTTGATAGAGTTGAGGTGATTATCGATACCAATGAAGGGAATCCTTATGGGTCTTGTAGTAGGAGGAAGGGGTATAGAAAGAAAGGGAGGTCTCAAAAATCACCATCTTCTCTGGGTCATGATAGACCTAAGAAGAGGGCTCGAGATGGAGAGGATATCTTCGATTTGGATATGCTTATCAATGCGGTCAACAGTGAAGAGGCTAAGAGTATTCACAGTCCGGTGGAACAAAGCAATCCAAATGAGTTTTTCACTCCTGATCTGAATGGTGCTACTGTTGAGACTTCTATTCCAGTTATTTCTGATCCGGGTAATGTAGTTCTTATGGAAACTGTTGCAACTGTAAAGCTTGGTAAAGAGCTTGGTGTGGAAGAGCTAGAGAAGTCTAATGAGTCAGTGACAAAGGTCATCCGTGAAGAAGGTTTTCAACTAGTGGACTAATGAATGTTATGTCTTGGAACATTAGAGGACTAGGATCGGATGATAAAAGCTCGTGGTGTAGGAAGCTTAAAGTGGAAAATGAGATTAGTTGTATCATGCTCCAAGAGACTCAGTTTGAGTCTTTGGAAAATATAAAGATTAACCGGTTTTTGGGGAATGATGACTTTGAGTTTGCTCACGTTGATGCTACGGGTAGGTTTGGTGGGTTAATGTCGATCTGGAATCCGAAGGTCTTCGCGAAGGATTCGGTGTTTTCAGAAAGGAATCTGCTTGTGGTTTCGGGTATATTAAAACAAGATGGTAGGAGAGTTCATTTAGATAATGTGTATTGCCCTCAAAGAACAGTGGATAAACGAAGGGTCTGGGATAGGATGAAATCGATTATAGTCAATGATGGTGGTTTATGGTTTGGGGGGGGGGACTTCAACAGTGTGAGAGATAGAGAAGAAAGACGGAACTCAGCTTTTAGTCTTTTGGAGACTAATGAGTTCAATGATTTTGTGGAGGAGGTTGGCTTGCATGAGTTTTCATTAAAAGGTCGTAAGTTTACGTATCTTGTGGGTAATAAGATGAGTCGTCTTGATAGAATTTTCGTTGACTGGGGTTTGCTTAATGAATGGCCTAATGCGGAGTACCGGGTTCTAGATCGGAAAGGTTCGGATCATTTTCCTCTTATTTTAAAAGTTGCGTCCATGAATTTTGGGCCAAAACCTTTTAGGTTCTTCAATTCGTGGTTGCATCGGGAGGGCTTTGATGATTCGGTTAAAGATGTTTTGGGTAATGGGGTTTTTCCTGGTAACCCGTATATGAGGATGATGGGGAAATTCAAGTTGTTGAGAAATAAAATAAAGGTTTGGAAAGAGGCATTGACTCGTGATGAGATGGAGGAGGTGAACTGCCTTTCTAAAGAAATTAGAGATCTTGAAGGGGTTCTAGAGGTTAGCGACCTTCAAGGAGAGGAGAATTGGATTCTGGAGGAGGCCAAAGCTAGACTAAAAAAACTGGATTTTCTGAAGTTGACAGATTTGCGGCAGAAATCTAGAGTTCAATGGGCGAAGGAGGGGGATGAAAACTCCCGCTTCTTTCATTGGTCGATTAATACTAGGAGGGTGGCAAATGCTATTATGGGTTTGTCGGTTAATGGTGAGTGGGTTACTAATCATAACGTCATTAAGAAGGAGGCGCTCCGGTTCTGTCGTAGTAAGTTTGTCGAAGATATGGTTTTGAGGCCTAAGTTGAATTGCTTTGGCTTGAAGACGATCAGCGCAAATGAAGCGGATAAGTTAACTAGACTGTTCTTGGAGAAAGAGATCAAGGAGGCGGTTTTCCAATGTGGGAGTGATAAAGCTCCAGACCCGGATGGTTTCAATTTCCGTTTTATAAAGAGGCACTGGGATTTGTTATCGGGTGATTTTTGTTGATATTATGCATCATTTTGCGAGCACAGGTAATATTAGTCGTAATGTTGCTACTTCTTTTATTACTTTGGTTCCTAAAGTGAAGGATCCCACTAGTCTCGGGGAGTATAGGCCTATTAATTTAATAGGGGTGGTGAGTAAAGTGATCTCTAAGGTGTTGGCTAATAGACTGAAGACCGTAATGTATAGCGTTATTAATGAAACCCAATCGGCTTTCGTAGCTGGTAGGTATATCCTTGACAGTCCTTTGGTGATCAGTGAGATTATTTCTTGGGCTAGAAGGAGTGGGAAGAAGTTGTTCATGTTTAAAATAGATTTTGAGAAGGCTTATGATAATGTCAATTGGGAGTTCTTATTATCAGTTATGAGACAAATGAATTTCCCGGAATTATGGTGTAGTTGGATCAAAGGTATTTTGGTCTCGGCTTGTTCTTCTGTTTTGGTTAACGGGTCGCCGACCTATGAATTTACTTGTAGGAAGGGTTTTAGACAGGGTGATCCAATTTCACCGTTCTTGTTTATTATGGTGATGGAAGCCCTTTCTGGTATTATTAAGAAAGCATGTAGTATTGGGTCTTTCCATGGTGTGGGGCTCCCGAGAGATGGTCCGATTATTTCTCATCTTTTGTACGCGGATGACGCTATGTTGATGGGGGAGTGGTCGGAGAGTAACTTTGTTTGTCGTAGACGAATGCTTAGAGTCTTCCATTTATGCTCGGGCTTACGCATCAATATTCATAAATCGACCTTGTATGGGGTGGGGGTGGATAGTGAAGCCGTTGATGTTAAAGCTCGGGGTTTAGGCTGTCGTTCAGGTACTACTCCTTTTTCTTATCTTGGGATTATGGTCGGTGCTAATATGTCTAGAATTAACAACTGGGATCCAGTCATAAAAGTTTTCAAGACCAGGTTATCGAATTGGAAGTCGACCACACTATCGATTGGGGGTAGACTGACTCTTATTAAGTCTGTTTTACAAAGCCTGGCTTCATATTATTTCTCCATGTTTAAGGCGCCGGTGGGGGTTGTTAGTACTTTGGAAGGGTTAATTCGTAAGTTTCTATGGGGGGGGGGGGGGTGGTAATGGGGATGTGAGGAAACTCCATTGGGTGGGTTGGGATAAAGTCTCTAGACCGCTTAAAGATGGAGGTTTGGGTATTCGGAAACTAGAAGATTGTAACAATGCTTTCCTGGTCAAATGGTTATGGAGGTACAAACAAGAAGGCATTGCATTATGGAGAAGGGTGGTAGAGGCCATTCATTGGTCAAATAGGAGATGGGAAATATATCCTCATAGCGCCAGGTTTGCGGGTACGTGGACTAAGCTTGTTAAATGTGGCATGCGCTTAAAAGTGCGGAATGTTAGTAGTGTGGGTATGATCCGGGGTAGGCTCGGGAATGGTACGGGTATAAGGTTTTGGATTGGTCCTTGGGTCGCTCGAGAGCCTCTTAAGAACATATTCCCTAATTTGTTCCGGCTTGAGCAAGAGAAATGTTGCTCGGTGGGGGACAGAATTTTGGGACATGAAGCGGGCCTTGGTATTCAGTGGAATTGGAGGAGTACTCCTACGTCTGAAGTGGCTAGCGATCAGCTTCAGAGCTGCCTTCATTTGTTAGATGGGGTTAAGGTGCAGGCTGTGGAAGACAAATGGTGTTGGGATACAGCCGATTCGGAGGGTTTCTCAGTTTCTGATGTGAAGAAATGGATCGATAGTGGCGGGCCTGGTACGGATCATCCGATTTATAGGTGGTGTAAATGGGTTCCGATCAAGTGCAACGTGTTTATGTGGAGATTGCTTATGGATAGGATCCCTACGAAAAAGGCTTTGTCTCGTAGGAATATTAGTTGCGGAGAAGGCTTATGTAGTTTCTGTGAGGAGATCAAGGAGACAGCTGATCATTTATTTACGTCCTGTTATGTTGCTACAGGAGTTTGGAATGCTATAGCTCGGTGGGTTGGTCTTCCTCAATTTTATTTCTTTTCGGTGGCGGATATTCTTCTTATGGAGCATACGGCGTCTTGGTCCAAGGAGAAAAAAACGGCTCTTCATGGGGTGATGATTATCTCTTGTTGGAGGATTTGGAGGGCTAGGAACGAGACAATTTTCAATAATGAAAGGCGAACTGTTGTTGATATCGTGGCGGATATTAAAGCTTTTGGTTTTTTATGGTTTTCTAGTAGATACAAAAAGGGTTTGGTGGGTTGGAGGGATTGGAAGAATTTTTCTATTGATGTAATGTAACTTGTGATTGGTTTTGGGGGTCTCCGTCTTGGAGATTCCCTGTCGTTTTTTGGTTTTTGAATGAAGTTCGCCTTTCAAAAAAAAAATATGATATACAATTATATCCCCTAAAAGTCATCACCAAGTTGTAATTCAACTTTAATTTACCCATAATGGGATTAACCCCAAATCACATAGAACTTATTAGATTTATTTAGGAGAAAGAAGAATGAGGTGGGAGCTAAAAACACATTAGTTAGACAAGAACTATTTGTATAAACCTACTTTCTGTGTGTGATTTTATTGTTTCCATATGATGTTTATATTTACTACACAAAATCAGTGTACTAACTTACAGTGCTATTTTATTCATTTGTAACAAAACTCAAGATTCTACAAATCAATTTATTCGTCAAAATGTATATGAATGCTTCATTCATGGATTTTACTATAGTTTGGAGCTATGAGTTTAAAGATATGATTATGCAATTTATTAGTCTTGTTCTCTACGATATTGAGCAAAAAGGAAGTGACACTTTTACTCAACCTGTTTTCTTCTCATTACGTCAGATTTTGGACTTGAAAAAGACACTTTTACTCAAGTGTTGCTCTCGCAGCATCGCACAGGCATCCCACTAGTAATGTAATTACACGTGGAGACAATTTCTCCAAGTTCTTAACTTAATTATCATGGAACTATAGTAAATCAAAGAAGATTTTTTTTTTGTTTAGGCAAGTTTTAATTCTAATTCAAATGTAATACCATAATGGGATTAACCCCAAATCACATAAAGGCAACTGAAATACCAATTTTTAGCTGTAGAGTCATGGTAGTGGTTGTATCAAATCAAATCATACAAAAACATATCAAATCTTCATTTCATTCGACTAACAATCCACCATCAACAAGATGAAGGAAGGTTATAGGTGATGGTTAATTTCCATTGTTGAGTTGCAGCTCAGTGATAGAGGGATGTTGACGGTGGTGGTTGATTCTACTTGTTGGGGTTGATCTTCAGTAGTGAACGGTGTCGGGCAGTGAAACAGATAATGACGATGTAAGCAGCCTCTACAAAAAAAGACTTATTTACCCTTCATCGAATATAACGGGAAATCGACGTGGCACGTTATGGTTTCTTCCTATCCTTTGTATGTTAGGATACTTTGTACCAAAAACTTTCTCATAAGCAATTACAAGAGCTTTATATAAACATTCATGTATTACCCTTAACATATGTAAATATATAATTAGGAATTGACTTTATGGGAATGACTTTTGTCTTTACTTATGTTTAGATTGTCCCTACTTTCAAGTAGAAAGTTACAAGTATATGCCCTTGTGTGACGTGTTTGGTTATTACTAACAAATAAGTTGATATTAAACAATAAATAAATGACCCTCTCTCCACTTTACACACACCTCTTCCTGTCATCCTCACATAATCTGCCTTGTCCTCATAGAAGCCACACACTTGTTGTCCTGTTGTGACACTAGGAGGCGACGACATTGAGTCTACCCGGCTAATGAATAACAATACCGAAGCCCACTAGTGGCTGATGGACTCCATCATCCTACCACGGGTGTTAAGTCAGTTGTGTTCACGTTTTGACGAGTTAAACTCAACACCAACCCAAAACTTGTGTCAGATACATGAACCTAAACAAGATAAAAGTTAAAAAAAAAACAAATTAATATTATGGGGAAACACCTTAGGCAAACCCACATCAATTGTGGAATTAAGAGATACTATACTGATAAGGAATTTTAGACCTCCAAATACCACAAACACGGTTTGGACGCATTGGTCATCCACTTGAGGAAAACTTCACAATTTAACATGCTTGAGTTTGAGTATTCAATGATGGGTGACTTCCTACCTAGGCTCTAAGTATAAGGAAACCAAAAACAAAATTGTTAGCTCCTCGTGGATTAGGCGGACAATATATAGTTGGTATGTGGAACAGATGTTGCATGTGGTATCAAAGCCACTCATCTATGGGCTACATTTTATTTATTACGATGAATCCGTGGGGTGCTTATTACATTCTAGTCGAATACTGTCTCTGAGTTCTTTAGGTTGGTGAGGCTTTGAGGCAAACCTCATCAAGGATGATGAGTTCATAACGAATCGCCGACCTAAATTACCACTAAGGAGTTTTTATTGCGTCTACTATGGATGAGGGGAGAACCCCACATAAATGTGACTGGGGAGGGTAATTCCATATATGGTTGGTATGATGAGTAGATTTCCACATTTATTTCATGTTCTTCTTTTAAAGAAATAGTATTTGAATAAACTGGCTTTAAATTTTATATTTCTCAAAGGAATTTGATTTAGAGTAGAAGAATTTTTTTAATTTAAACCGATTTTTTATTTGATAAATAACTGGTTAAAACAAGTTACATTTAGATGGTGGGTAAGCGGACAACAAGCTGCGCCGCTATCCCGTTTTGAATCGCAAAGCCTATCCTCAAATGAAAAGTTGAATTGCTCAACGAATTACACTTTTACAATAGATACCTTACAAAGGGGTTTCTAAATTGTCTAGCTTGTCAAATTTACGAAATTAAAAAACTGAATAACTAAATTAAGTACGTAAATAGAAGCATAAAATGATTAAATCAAGGATTCATGCATTTGAGACAAAGGGAAGTGTCGAACTTTGAAGAAATTAAGAGGAAATCTTGATTGACTTAATTGGAGCATTTAGTAAAGGGAATCGGGCCTGATGTTGTGATATGGTGTCAAGGTGCAGTGAACAGAAGTCAACATTTGTTTTTAGACTGGATTAATAATGTCTCACAGCTCAGGGACTGGAAGAGTAAAGTTCAAGGGCCAAAGTTGTCAAGTGTGAAAGCTAAAGGATAGAGCGTGCTAACAGTTAGTTAGCTATTTTGATTAGTCGTTATAAAGATGATTAGGAGCCATTAGACTGAATCATTCATTTAATCTATTATCATTCATTCCTTTCTTTGTAATCTTTCCTATGAAGTTTCTTGAGCAATAATAATCTTTTTGGTTTTGATTTCTTTCTTTGATTCTATTATCGTTGATTGTTTACAATAATTGGTATCAGAGCCTCGTTAATTAGGGCTCGAATCAACGATTTCTTTGTTATCCGTGATCATTCAGAGAAGAGATGGTGTCGACCAAGTTTGAATTAGAGAAATTTGATGGCAAGAACGATTTCGGGCTCTGGAGGTTGAAAATGAGGACACTTTTGGTTCATCAAGGTGTTGTAGATGCTTTGAAGTGTGAAAACCAATTGCCTGATACTATGACTGATAAAGAGAAGAAGGGCCTTCTTGAGAAGCACAAAGTGCTATTATCCTGAGTTTGGGTGATAGGGTGTTGAGATAGGTGTCTAAAGAAACTTCAGCTGTTGGAATTTGGGCAAAATTGGAGAGTTTATACATGACGAAATCCCTGGCAAATAGATTGTATCTAAAGAAGAGATTTTATACATTTAATATGACATCAGGAAAGACTCTTGAAGATCATACATATGAGTTTAATAAACTTATCTTAGATCTTGAGAATATAGAGGTGACACTGGATGATGAAGATCAAGCAATAATATTCTTGACTTCATTACCTTCATCTTTTGAGCATTTTGTTGATACTCTCATGTATGGGAGGGATACTTTGTCAATGGAAGAAGTGCTATCTGCCTTAAATTCTAAAGAATTAAAGAAGAGGACAGATTTGAAGGATGAAAGTGGTGAAGGCTTGTTTGTTATGGAAAGAACAGAGCAAAGATTTGTCAAGAACAACAACAGTAACAACAGAGCAAAGATCTGTCAAAAGAAAGTGTTACATCTGTAATTCTGAAAAGCATTTAAAGAAACACTATCTAGAAAGGAAAAAGAAGAAGTTTGAAAGCAGTTCAAGATTTCAATGTAATTCATCTTCTCCTAATGGATCAATTGATGGTTATGAGAGTTTTGATGTACTAGTTATTACTAGTGGGGTATACAAGGGCAGATGGGTCATGGATTCAGGTGGTTCCTTTCATATGTGTCCATTTAAAGAGTTTTTTTAAAGAATTGATAATGGGAGATTTGGGTGTTGTTAGTTGGGTGATAATAGACCATGCCAAATCAAAGGGTATGGTACTATTACATTCAAGTTGAATAATGGAACTTGTATAGAACTAAAGAATGTTAGGTATATACCAAGTTTAACCAGAAACCTGATTTCTCTTGGAACTTTTGAGAAATTAGGTTATCATATCAGTTTGAAAAATGGAAAGGCAAGGGTAATAAAAGGATCCATGGTAGTGTTGTCAGGGACAAGAAAGGAAAATAATATCTATGAACGAGATGGTAGTGCAGTAGAAGGGGCTGCAAATCTAATCAGTGAAGATTTTGATACACAAAGTATGTTGTGGCACCAAAGACTTGGCCACATCGGTGATCAAGGTCTGGTTGAATTGCATAAACAGAAGGTATTTGGAGATATAAATGTATGTGGTGCAGGGCACTGTGATAACTGTATACTTGGAAAGGTTCACAAGGTGAAATTTGGGAGAAGAACAGCTGTGACCAAAGGTGTACTGGATTATGCTCTTGCTGATCTTTGGTGTCCTGCTAAAACTCAGTCCTTGGGAGGTGCAAGGTATTTTCTGTCCATAGTAGATGATTATTATAGGAGAGTTTTGGTGTCTTCAAAAGCATAAGTTTGAAACTTTTGGAAATTTCAAAGATTGGTTAGCTTTGGTTGAAAGACAAACAAATAAGAAACTCAAGAAGTTAAGGACAGATAATGGTTTAAAGTTTTGTAGTAGTAAATTTAACTAATTTTGTAAAGAAAGAGGCATAGCTAGATATCTCACAGTCCTTGGTACACCACAACAAAATGGCTTGGTGGAAAGAATGAATAGAACCTTGCTGGATAAAGTAAGGTGTACGTTGATCAGTTCATGACTTCCTAAAAGGTTCTGGGCAGAAGCAGTGTCACCTGCTGCTTATTTGGTCAACAGGAGTCCATCAACAGCCATTGGTATGATGACTCCTATGGAGAAGTGGTCAAAAGAAGACCGAGTATGATAATCTTAGAGTGTTTGGTTCACTTGCTTTTGCTTACATAAGTCAGGGGAAACTTTAACCAAGGGCAGAGAAGTGTATTATGTTAGGCTATCCTGATGGTGTAAAAGGTCATAGATTGTGGAGACTTGATGATGTTAGTCCCAAAGTGATAGTGAGCAGAGATGGTGTGGCTTGGAAGAAAGATGTGATGTATAGGGATTTGATTGGGAAAAGTACAAATGAGCAGGATCAAACTGGTGTTCAGTTTGAGGTGGAGCCTGCTGAGGCAATTAATGACCAAAATACCCCTGTACAAGCCACAGGTAGTAGTTCTGGTCAAACTGGTGGGAACTCAAGTTAAACGGAAGCTTATAGTATAGCTAAAGACAGGCAAAGAAGAGAGAATATTGGTAAACCTGTGAGGTTTAGAGAATCAAGCAACTTGATGTCTGTCATGTTTATGACAGAAGAAGAGAATACCCAGGAACCATTAACTTTTGATGATGCAGTTTCTTGCATTGATAAAGATAAATGGATACTGGCTATGGAAGAAGAAATGATGTCCCTTGAAAAGAATCAAACCTGGAAACTTGTTGATGCTCCCAAAGGTCACAACTTGGTGGGCTGCAAGTGGATTTATAAGTTGAAAGAGGGAATTCCAGGTGTTGAAGCCCCTAGATATAAGGCCAGGCTTGTAGCAAAGGGGTTTACACAGAAAGAAGGGGTGGATTATAAAGATATCTTTTCACCAGTGGTAAAACATTCTTAACAGCTTCTGAAGATTATGAACTGGAGCAGTTGGATGTGAAGACTGCATTTCTTCATGGTAATCTTTAAGAAAGGATTTATATGAAGCAACCTCAAGGTTTTGAGGTGGAGGGCCAAGAATCAAAGGTATGTCTTCTACAAAAGTCCCTTTATGGTTTAAAGCAATCCCCTAAACAATGGTATAAACGTTTTGATGAACATATAACTACTAAAGGCTTCAACAGGAGTAGTTATGACCATTGTGTGTATTATAAAGAATATGCAGCAGGAGAATATGTCTACTTGTTGTTGTATGTAGATGATATGCTCATCTCTTGTAGAGATAAGCAGATTATGAAGGAAACAAAATAAGTTCTGATGGAGCAGTTTGAAATGAAGGAGCTTGGTGAGGCTAAGAAGATCATTGGAATGGAAATTAAAAGAAACAGGTCTGAAAAGATACTAAAGTTAACTCAGTGTGCTTATATTCAGAAGATCTTAATGAACTTTGGGATGGATAGGTGTAAGCCAGTTTCTACTCCAATTGCTCAGCATTTCAAGTTGTCTACACAAGATTCTCCTAAGACTGAACAAGAAGCTGCATTCATGAGTAGAGTTCCATATGCTAATGCTGTGGGTAGTTTGATGTTCTTGCTAGTTTGTACAAGACCAGATTTGGGATATGCTATGAGTATTGTGAGCATATACATAACAAATCCTGGAAAGGCACATTGGAATGCAGTTAAGTGGATTCTTAGGTATCTTAATGGTACTAAAGAAATAGGGATTATATTTGGTAAATGTGCAGAAGAAAGTAAGTCAGTGGTTGGATTTGTTGATGCTGATTATGTTAAGGACCCTGATAAGGGTAGGTCCATAACTGGTTATGTGTTCAAGGTATGGGTTGGTGTTGTAAGTTGGAAGGCTTTATTGCAACATGTTGTTGCTCTGTCCACAACTGAGGCAGAGTATATAGCATTAACTGAAGTTGTAAAAGAGGCTTTGTGGTTGTTCAGGTTTGTAGAAGAGCTGGGAATCAAAGTCAAAGGTGCTGAAGTCAACTATGATAAACAAGGTGCAATTCAATTGTCTAAAGATAGTGTTTATCATGAGAGGACCAAGCACATCAGGTTCAAACTCCATTTTATCAGAGAAATTTTAAAGTCAAAGGAGGTTTTGACTAAGAAGGTGCATACTGATGACAATTATGCGGATATGTTGACTAAAGTTTTGTCAGGGGTGAAGTTTGATCATGCTTGAGGTTAATTGGAGTTGGTTAATGTTAGACTACACTTGAAGGTGGAGATTGTTGTGACATGGTGTCAAGGTGCAGTCAACAGAAGTCAACATTTGTTTTTAGTCTGGATTAATAATGTCTCACAGCTCAAGGACATGAAGTGTAAAGTTCAAGGGCCAAAGTTGTCACGTGTGAAAGATAAAGGATGGAACATGCTAATAGTTAGTTACTTATTTTGATTAGTCGTTATAAAGATGATTAGGAGCCATTAGACTGATTCATTCGTTTAATCTGTTTTCATTCATTCCTTTCTTTGTAATCTTTCCTTTGAAGTTTCTTGAGAATTAATAATCTTTTTGGTTTTGATTTCTTTCTTTGATTCTACTATCGTTGATTGTTTACAACACCTGACAGTTAAGTCAAGCTACCTACGGTCGTGTGTCACATGATCCGGCTTGTCGAGAGTTGTATGTCCGTTGTTGTGGGCCCATAACTGCTAACATAACCCAAGTTATACTCGTTTAATCTTGGATATGCTCCTCTTCAGAATTACAATTATAGAATAATGGAATTTGTAAACAAAATTAAATTTCTGATGCATGTGATTGAGAATACAGTCAGCTAATTTATATTTCAATTTTACTTAATCCAACAAACCAAAATTCCCGTCGGATTAATTACCAGGGGTGGTCCCAAAATATTATGTTTACATGGTCTATCATACTTGACGTTGTCTTTTATATCGCAGATAGATTGTTCGATTTTTACTTTTCATTTAATCAACTAATTTCCTTTAATTTAAACATTTTATTATCAAATATTCAAATACGTTTGGGATGGAGGTTGGGTCCAAACTACAAGATTATGGTTCAATGCTTAATTCTCATTAATCAATGAAACAAGGTATAAATAGAGTACAATCATATCTCCTATTTTTTGAGATGATATTTACAATCATTATCTACTAAATATAATATAAATCTCTACTAGTATTATATTAGCTATTCCACCCCCGCAGTCGAATCGGGAGGAACCCGGACGGTTAGACTGGATTGGAAGTCATCAAAAAGAACCTTGGGAAGACCTTTGGTAAAAATATCAGCCACCTGGAATCGAGAAGGGATATGTAAGACGCGAGCCAGACCCTTTTGAACATGTTCGCCTACAAAGTGGGTATCAAACTCGATGTGTTTGGTGCGCTGATGTTGGACCGGATTCCCTGAGAGATAGATTGCACTAACATTATCACAGTACACAATAGTAGCAACTGAGAGAGGATGAGAAAGCTTCAATAAGAGATTTCGAAGCCAACAAATTTCAGCGACAACATTTGCAACTCCATGATATTCGGCCTCAGCACTGGAACGAGAAATGCTGGATTGTCGCTTAGAGGACCAAGAGATAAGATTGTCATCAAGATAGACACAATAGCCAGAAGTCGAGCGACGTGTGTACGGACAACCTGCCCAACCAGCATCAGTGTAGGCACGGAGAGAGAAAGTAGAGGTCGGATGAAGATGAAGACCAAGGTTGATTGTGCCCTTAACATATCTAGGAGTGCGTTTCAACGACTCTCACACAAAGTCAACAATCCAAAGAAGATATTGCTAGTGAGCTATGGAAATCTGTCAGCCCCATTATCATAGCTCATCAAAAACTAGCTGATCAGACACAGGAGACCTACATGACTATGATCAGGAACATGGTGGATGCTAGATTCAATGACACAAAAGCAGACATCAAAGCCATTAAAGATCATTTGCTTAATATTTCTGGCTCTGCCCCCACAACTATACTCAGAGATGATGATGATGATGATGATGATGAATTCATAGAAGCTGATGCCAATAAGGGGGAGAGTGGTAGAGACAGAGTGAGGAAGCTGAAACCTTTTGGGGTTCCACCTTCTCAACAAGAAAAGTCTGCTCCAGAGCCTGCACCAGAGTCTGCTGACCAAACCACTGCTGAAGCAACCAAGACTAAAGAAGTTGATGAATCAGCAAATGAAAGGGCTGAACAGGTTGCTGAAGCCAAAAAGATCAGGGCTGAAACTCTACAAACAAAGGCAGAAAATCTTTCCAAAAGGAAAGAGGAACAACATCAGGAAAATGAAAATGTTGGAACCTCCAAAAGGAATAAGAGGCCTGCTTCTCATGTCAGGCAGCCTCCCTCAAAAACAAAAACCTCTGTTGCTGCCTCCACCAAAACAACTGCCAAACCATCTACCACAACATCCACCACAATCACAACAGCTTTAGCCTTGACCTTACCACCTATTCCATCACCACCACAAACATCTGCTGGTGCTACACAAGTGCCAACACATGTGAACATTCCACATTCACCACCATATCCCACCATCTTGTACAAGAGGAAAAGAAAATCCACCTTTGTAGTACAAGATGAAAATCTAGCCACCACACCACCACCAAATCAACCTATCCCTGCTATTCCACTTCAATCCATTTCACCACACACTTCCAAATTCACCACCACCAAATCACCAACATCTGAACTACCATTAGCAGCTCAGTATCCCCTTGAGCTAGACATGATCAAGGGGAAATTCAATCCTTTTATAATACTGAGGATGCTACACAACTATCCTTCCCATCTCTTTCAAGCCTGAACCTACCTAAGCCCATAAACCTTGATGAATATTTCAAATAGAAGGTTCAACAAACAGACTTAATTATTAAAGAGAAATGTAAAGGGAAGGATGACAGGACTGCTCAGGTCATCCATTTAGCAGAGCTTGGCAAATTGAGAAGGATTGAAGATTTTGCCAATGACATGAGCAAGTCCATGTCTGCAAAGCCCATCAGTGGTGAGATGGTGAAGATTGTCAGGGAATATCTTCTTGATCAGATAATGGCCACAAAGCCTTATAAAGCCCAAAGGAAACATTTCACATGCTGGACCATTCAAGCCCTTAGAGAAGAATTACAAAGAATTGAAGATTTAAAGAAACACAACCAAAAGGCTGATGTACCTGACTTCAGGAAGGGCAAAGACCCTGTCAAAGCTTTAAGGTTCAAAAGAATGAGGGTTGAACTGGTTGATGCTGGATATGGTGAAATGAAGAACATAGCCAGATGGTCTGAACTGAGGTTGGTGGAAACATACAAGAAGCTTGAAGAGAAAAGAAAGACTGATCCAACTCTTCCACCAAAACCAACTTACCCTGATGATGAACACACTAAATCCCATCAGACCCTTTCATTTGAAGCACTACTTCCTTCAACACACATCAACATAGCTGCTAGAAGACAAATCAAAAGGCAAAAAGAGATGTCTGAAGAAGACCAAAAGAAGTTTGTTGATACCTTTGTGAAAGAGGGGATATTTAATCAAGTAAGATACTTCTCTGATCCCATCAGTGAAGAATTAAGAAGAATCATTGGGAGACCTCCATCACCAAACTCATCATCAATAAACTTGCAACCTGAAAATCCATCTGACTCAAAAATTCTAAAATGGAAGGTAGACAAAACCAGCCATGAATTGACTCTGCTCAGGTCAAGTGGAAAGATCCATAATCTAGGCATGGATGATGCATACAGTCTGAGTGCACATGATCTCATGGACCTGATGAGTTTGGAGCTAGAAAGGGATGGTGATGATCTCTATTCCTTCCAGTTTAAATTACAATTGAAGGGGCAAATTAGAGAGAGTCTGATGAGGAATAAAAATCAGAAATAAAGACAAGTTTTGGCATCATCTGTTCTAGGGGGAGATTGTTGAGTCTGCTGACTTGGAAAAGAACAGATGATTGAAAGCCAAAATATTCTAACTGCTGATGATCAATAAAACAGTGCTTTATATAATGATCCTCCCAAACGACTGATGACTCTAACTACTGACAACTAAAGTGCTGCTGATCTAAAGTGGTGCTGATTGAAGAAAACAACTGATGATCAAAGTGCTGACAAGGAACAAGACAAAGTGCTGACAAAGACCAAAGGTCTGCTGGAGCCAACAACACTTAGGCTCTAGCAGATGTTGAAGACTATTAGAGTTTACCTATCAGTGGTTTAAATCAATGTAATAGTAGTTTAGCCTAGCAGATGTTTTATGTTGTTAAGGTAGTTAGCTGTCACTGTCTAATGTGACGTCAGTCTTAGGTCATCAGTGCTTTGATTTGTCTATAAATAGAACAGTGCATGTATTGTTCTATTTATCACTTCACACATTTTCTGCACAAACAAAGTATTGAGTGATCAGGCTGAGGGGGAGCATTGTAATAACTTGTACTAATCTGTGATGACGAATGAATAGTACTTGTTTGAAAGCAATTGTTCAATTTGTTAACATTACATAGTTATATTTCCGCTGCACTTTCCATCTTTAGTATTAATTCATCTATTTCATACTTAAACAATCTTAAACAAATCAAACTCTCAGATCCTAACATATCAAACCACAATTTTAATGCATAATTAAAACTTTTTAATGTGATAATGAAAGAATATGTCAATTCATATTTCCAAAATTTCTTGACCACAAACGGCATCCTTTACCGCCTTTCTTCCCCTTACACCTAATCTCAAAATGGCAAGGCGGAGTGAAAAATCTGAACCATTAACAACATGATCCGCACTCTCTTGGCCCATGCATAACTTCCCAACTATTGATTGGCTTTTTGCCCTTGAAACCACCGCCTACGTGTTAAATATCTTACCAAGCAAAACAACCAAAAACAAAACACCTACCGAACTACTCTACCAGTCAACACCATCCTATGATCACCTTCGTGTTTTCAGATTCCTTTGCTACCCCCTCGCCCAATCAACCAAAATTCATAAACTCGATTACAATTCCAACCGGTGTGTCTTTCTTGGGTATCCAGCCTTACATAGGGGGTACCGTTGTCTTGATTTGCAAACCAAACAACTAATCATCTCTCAACACGTTGCGTTGGATGAGACCATCTTCCCTTTTGCCCAATACGTAACTCCTACTTCCTCACCTTTTATGTCCCCATATTAAATAAACCACCATCACATCTCCAACCCCACTATCTAACCTTGATCCTAAGCCTACTGTTCATAACCCATTTAGCTCACCACTACCAGCCCCAAAAACAATTCTCTCAACACCCGGCCCCTTGCCCACTACCTGCGGCCCACCTAACCCTTCTACATATTGTTCCCACTTGCCCAAACTACCGACCCACACCACCCAACCCACTCCAACATCGGCCAACCTATTACCACTACTCACCCACCTCTTAACCCGTCGACATCCACCCTCCCCATTACTAGGGGTGTACAAAAAGCCGGCGGCTCAAGGCTCGCTCGAAAAAAACTCGCTCGTAAAGGCTCGTTTTGTTTTTGAGCCGAGCCGAGCTGGCTCGTTTTGTAATCGAGCCGAGCTCGAGGCAGGGGTGTTCAGCTTGTGGCTCGGCCCGATGGCTCAACTCGTGGCTTAGCTCGATGGCTCGACTCAAGCTTGTGTGTGTGTAATTAATATATAGATGAAAGTAATATATTTTGGCTCCAAACCCAATTCTAAAATTCAAAATTTGAAAACCCCACTTATACTACCTATTTATCTCACTTCTTCATAATCCAATAAACCCTAACTTTGAAAAAAAATAATAAACATGTATATGTGTAATTTTACTTCATTTTTTTTATTTTATAAATTTTTGTGGAAAAAAATAAAAAAAATTAAAAAAAAGAGCTGTCTCGAGCCAGCTCGAGCTCGGCTCGAACATTTACGAGCCGAGCTCGAGCTCGACTTTTCAGCTTGACCAGAAAAATGAGCCGAGCCGAGCTGGCTCATTTAATTTCGAAATCGAGCTCGAGCTCAGCCTGGCTCGGCTCGTGTACTGCCCTACCCATTACCAACACATCCACACCACCACCTCCACCTCCTCCCACATGCACTATTCACACCCACTCCATGAGCGGTATCTATAAACATAAATACCCTCTAAACTTACATACCTCTGCAACACCGCCTATCATACCTGTTCCCAAATACCTGGTTGATGCCTTAACTATACCGGAATGGTACTCTACGATGTTTATATAGTACAATGCATTAATTAGAAATGGAAAGTTAGAGTTGGTGTGTAAGGAACTTAATATGTATGTTATCAAGAGTATGTGGTTATTTATAAACAAATACAGGTCGGATGACACATTGGAACGGTACAAAGCGAGGTTGGTATGTGATGGTAGGTTACAACACGTGGACGTGGACTGTGGTGAGACATTTAGTCTAGTGGTTAAACCCGCTATCATTCGGACAATGTTATCTATTGCTCTATCTAAGCAGTGGTCCATTCATCAATTGGACGTTACCAATGCCTTTCTTCATGGGAATCTCAATGAAACCTTCAACATGTAAACCAATGGGGTTTCGTAATAAAGATTTTCCAAATCATGTTTGCTTACTTAAGAAATCTTTATACGGGCTCAAACAAGCACCACTACCATGGTACCAACGATTCGCGGATTTTGTTCTTACGATGGGTTTCAGCACAACAAGTGTGATGTTTCTCTCTTCACCATTCATCACCATATAGCTTATTTACTTCTTTATGTTGATGACATTCTTCTGGTAACTTCGCCACGCTGTCATGGCCAAATTTGCCAGTGATTTGTAGTGAAGGACTTAGGTCCTCTTAGCTACTTTCTGGGTATTTCTGTTTCTCGAACTAAAAACAGCATGTTTCTTTGCCAACTGTCCTATGCGACTAATATTATTACACGAACAGGGATGAGTTCATGTAATCCAGTAGCTACCATAGTTGACACATTTACCAAACTCAGTGCCACCGCCAATGAACAATTTCATGATCCCACCTTATAAAAAATAAAAACTGCACGAGTAAAAACTTGGAGAACCCAAGTTTTCCTTGTCTGGTTGGAGGTGGCACACATAAGAGGATGTCGATCCAGATGGATATAAGCGTTCATGAAGAGGGGGGGAACAATGTTGGATCGTCAATCAGGCATATCCAATTCAAGAGACAGGACGACAGAGTTAATAGAGAATATGGGCTTGATCTAGTCAAACATGAGTTGTTCTTTTAGTTAAAGTGCCTTTCTTAATGTATAAACATGGCCCAAGCATTTATGGTTTGAAGGTTTAATTATTTGGGTAACAAAACTAAGAGTTAATAGAAACCATCCCTGTGGTTTGGTGGTTTTTGCTAGTCCAGCCTAAAATCAAACTAATTTCCAGAACAACCCAGTAGTTTCATGAAATCCGCCATAGCAGTCCAATTATTTAATAGAGTTAACTGAACCCAGTTAAGTCATGGGCAAAATTGTCCATTTACCTTCTATCTCCCCATTATCACCACCACAATACCATTACCATCACCAGTCCAGACCGCCACCACCATCACCACCACAATAGACCACTGTCACCACCACTATACCATCACTAACTTCTCAAACCACCATCCACATGTAACTATCTCTCACATTGATGTGCCGCGTTTAGTAATTAAAAATATGTCATTTTTTCCCGTGCCAAAAAGTTGATGTGTTAATTTCAAAACATTGATTTTGGGAGAAAGACTGATTTTTAATAAATCTCTTTTCAAGTTTTAAATTTATTTGTAAACGATAAATACACGTAGAAACTAAAACCAACACATAGGCAAAGAACCTGACGTGTATGGTTTAGCTTTCTAGGGTAAATACCAAGTATCGTATTCCTAGTGAACAAACTTTTCCCTACTCAACCATTCATCAAATAACTAATCGGGTTTGAAGAGAAAATAAAACGGAGGGGTTCTAAGAAAAATAGGCTTTGAAAAAGGGTTTTAAAAAAAGATAAAATAATACAGATAGTAAACATGCACATCTCGGGGCCCTCCGTATAAGTAGCAAATTTTTTTATTAGAAACAATATTAAGATTAATTATCGGTGAGGAGGACAGGAGTGAATTTGAAGTGTTTGGCTCTAAGCAGAGAAGCGGTGCCACTACTGAGTAGTATGCATAACTTCCAATTGCGCATCACTGTATAGCTATGGAGATTCACCGGTTGAGCCCTGCATTCACAGGTGCTTCCCAAATCGCGGTCAAGCCACTGGTCCTCTAACTTATCTTCTTAATTTAAAATGGAGGCTTAACTTTCGACTAGGAACACCGTACACCTCCCTTAGCTCTCACGTTTCGTATCGAAGGATCTCTTCTTACAGTCAGTCCTAGCAATAAAAAAAAAGATCTCTTCTTACAGTCAGCCCTAGCAATAGTGTATCCCCTAAATAGGTTAACGACTATGAACACCTAAGGATCTCTCTTAAAGTCAGCCTAGGCAGCATGTATCCTCCATTGATTAGCGATTTTGTACTAACGAGAACTAGATATAATATTCTTATTTTATTTATCTTAAAAAGTGACAACTTAAATGTCTATTGCGTCCAATAAAGATAAGTTTGGTTTAGTGATTATGTGACCTACTAAATCCAACCCATAACCTACCGAGATGAATGAAATCCTTAACAAAGGTGGAACATAATCCTAAAGGTGTGAAATCCGAAGATCACTTGTGTACCCGTAGGGAATCCGCCCTTTGCTAAGAAAGTCACTCATTTAGCTAGTAAGAACCAGAAATGTGTCACTGAGATCTTGTCTACTTCAAAAGCCATTGATTAGAACCCAGTTTAGATATCAGAAGCCCAAAGGATTTGTCTCACTACCGGTTTCCTTGCCTTGGATCTAGCTCGGGACTACCAGAAGCTGATTAAACCCCATGATAGTTTATTTTATTATTTAAGTTAGAGTTTATTTTAAAGGTTTATTAAGTTAATCACGAATTGAATCTATCACAAGATAAACAAACAAGAATTAGTTAAGAAGACAAACACACCGAATAACTAAAAATAAACTACTACTATTAATAATAAAAGTCTACAAATCGAAATGGGTTCGGTGATACTAGAAAGATTCAACCATAATGAATGATCAACACAATAATCATGGCTGCTCATAGACAAGCCTTCCATCTTCTTGATGCTATGTATCTAATGCAATCCTCACGAACCTCGATGTTTTATTGCATGAACTACTCATACGATCCCATCCTCTGCCAAGATAATCATGGTAGGATGAGGCCTAACCTTGGTGGGATGTTAGGATGGCCCTAAGGCCTCCCACAAGACCCCAAGATCTCAGGAAGAAACTTCGAAGTCGGCCCAAGAAAGCACAAGAAAGGATGCTAAATGATTGAGTAGAGCTTGCTATTTATAGGCAAATCACGCAGTGCACGGCCATGCCAAAAGAGTGGCACGGGCGAGCCAACAGTCAGGTACGTTTTGTCGTGCACGGGCATGCCAGGGGTTTGGCACAAGCGTGCAAGTGCCAGAAGTTGTTTTCTTGCTCCCCAAGTTGGCTACATTCTCTTCTAGTGTCCAGGGCCTTCGTACAAGTGTGCATGGGCATGCTGGGTCAGTCCCGAAGTAATTTTATCATTGTTTAAGCCCCGAAAAGGTCTTTAAACGTATGGGAAGCATGCTGCAAGTCTCGTATCCTCAGGAGTCTCCGGTTTTTAGCTGTTTTTGCCTCAAAATCGTTCCTTTTCGGTTTAGAGCTCCAATTTCCTGGAAAATACAAATGGGAACGATTAAGTAGCTTTAATCATCAATTTAATCCCAATTTTGCCTTATTATGAGACTAATTATGCATGTTTTATATGTGTAAATTACAGCACATCATACTACCCAACACTTAGACTGTTGCTTGCCCTCAAGCAACCAAACAAAAGTTTATCTAAAGAAGATAACAAGATATAATAATCCTCAAGCCACTTGTTTTATTTTATGTTTTGATAGAAAAATAAAGACTGCATGACACGCCTACTTAACCCCTAAATTAGGCTCAAACCTATACCTGCTCACAAGGTTCACTCAACACTCGGCTTTATCTTTTTGGTGAGTTTTAGGGGTGAACACTCAAGTCCGAACCAAAGTTGACACAAGTCATAGGATTGTATGCAAACCAAAAATCTCCACCGCCGAATTTGGGCGAGAAAATGTGAATCACAAGTTCTTTGATCGGGTGAGGATGATACAGTGATAGATGGGTAGGATGGGTGTCTACTATCATGTCTGGATCGGGTAGCGGCTGAGGCATGATGGGAAGATGTTGAGCTCTGGATAGTGGGCTTGTGAAACTCCTCCCCCAAAGACTAATTGCTCTGACGCCCCATCTTTGCGAACTATTCGGCTTTCCACCTACTAATCCCCAGTAGGAATGTCCTAGAAGCCAATATTCAAACAGGGTTGCTTTCTTTAAGCCCTTTTATTGTAAAGCTTTTTTTTTCGACTTATTTCTCTCTCTTTTTTTTTGGATGCTGCTTGTAATGAAGCTTATTCTTTGGTATGACGACTCTTCATGGCTACCTTCTTTTTTCTTGCCAAACCTGCTCGGTGGAAACTGTGATGTCTGATCTATTCCTTTCATTCCAAGACTGTCCAAAAGTGCCTGATTGCCTTTAACCAGCTTCCTTCCCGGAAACATGACAGGGACTCGATGTGATGGAAGAAATGAAAAAGGCTAAGGCTCAAGAGGGGTAACAAGGTGAGGGGTATGTATGTGAAAGGCTAATGAAAATGGAACAGGTGTATCCTAGGTGCCTTGATCATCTTCACACTCTCTCACCTCGCGTGCGGTCTCGAAATGTATAAGACACACAAGTTCTAACCGTGTAGGACTAAGGTCGGATATCTCTCAAGAAATGAAGCGAGCAATAAATGATATATATATATATAAGTGTGGTGCTCAGTAAGGCTCAAGAAACTCTCACAGACAAGCGGGTATGATAAGGTATAGATTTTAAGCATAATTTTCGGGGTGTTTTCTACTTGCCATGCAACTCATTTTTCAGTTTTTATTTATATATATTAAGTGGACTTTTGGATTTTAAAATTTTTTCATATTTCGACTATCCTTTGGTATGAACTGTTCGGGGAGGTGCCTAATAGTGTCCACTCGGATAAGTCTAATAGACTTTACTAATTTGCCCTACATGACTTTGAGTGGTGCTATGGGTATCAAGCGGCTATGACGGTATCGGATAGTACATAAACGATAGTAAATGACCCACTAGATGCATGAAAATAAGCAGCAAAAACGGCCCACCCCAAACTTAAAATTTTGCAAAAATTTTAAGTGACCCAAAATGAATTAAAATACAAGGATTCTAGTCATTTAATCATTTAAAATGAGTTAAACGAAAACATTGACTTATCAAACTCATTAAATTCTAACAATGTTTGGAAAGACGTGTTTTAGCCTTTAAGTGAACACTCATCCCGAGAATACCCAGCTAGGCATACGGGTCCCTCGGTTGATTGAGATTTATGTGAACTACCAATCCTAGACAAAAGATCCAAGATACAGGCGTTCAACCTTCCAGATTGCACGTGTCCTTAATCATTATTAGAACCTAAGACTTTAATGAGATGTTGTATTTATTTATTGATTTATTATTATTATTATTATTTTAGGTCACGTGTTGAAATGGACAAAAAGGAGCCAAGAGAAAACTAATACTCCTCTGATCGTGGTGAATCCACCAACGTGTGGTCGATACCCACAGCAGCCTTGCAAGTTTGCCCAAAATTTTGCCTCATCCTAGCAAGCTCTCCTCATCCTGTCCTAAAAACTAAAATAAAAGTAAACTCGATAGAAAAATACTAAAACTAAGGTTAGAATACTAGTGTCGAAGCACTAGCGGGGTGGAACATGTCTAATCATAAATTAAAAACGTTCCGAACACGCAACTCGCGTGCATGTAAGGTAACCGAAAAGAAAAGAAAACAAAAGTTGTTTAGGAAATAACAGAAAATCGCGGTTTTAAGGGTGGAAATTATGTTTTTAAATTTTTAAACGGTTTTCCATAGTATGGTTTTAAAATTCGGGAAGCATCTTCTTAAACTTTAAAACCCAATTTTAAGCCCCGAAAACATTAAGTTTAAATTTTTTTGAAAAACCTCACCCAGCTCATTTTCCGCATTTAACTAAACTTACCTGCCGATCTTCACGGTACGGCAAACCTCTTCTAAACGAAAATAAATCAGAAATAAAAACCCTCCAAAATGAAAGTTGATAAACTTGACCATCTTGATGTCCTTCACGGGAATTCTCCAAGGCCACGAATCTTGAAGGAAACCTGCAAAGAAAGCTAAAATAACCGCATTTATCGAAAATAAAGAAGAAATAAAATGGAAAAGGAAAATAAAGAAGACCAAAAACAAAAATAAAAAAATAAAGTGAAAAGAAAATGAAAAATAAAAAGAAATCGATTAATTACGCGACTTGGGTCTTTCTTTGGAAATTATTTGTGTTCCTCGGTAACGGCGCCAAAAACTTGATGTGACTGGTTTTAGTAATTAAAAAGATGTCATTTTCCCGGTGCCAAAAACTTGATGCATTAATTTCAAAACATTGGTTTTGGGAAAAAGACTAATTTTTAGTAAACCTTTTTCTAGTTTTAAATTTATAAGTAAACGATAAATACGTAGAAACTAAAACCAACACATAGGCAGAGAACCTGACGTGTATAGTATAGATTTATAGGGTAAATACCTAGTACCATATTCCTAGATAACACACTTTCCCCTACTCAACCTTTCATCAAATAACTAATCGGGTTTGAAAAGAAAATAAAAAGGAGGGGTTATAAGAAAAACAGGTTTTGAAAAAGGGTTTTGAAAAAAGAAAAAATAGTAGAGATAGTAAATATGCACATCTTGGGCCCTCCGTATAAGTAGTAAATTTTATTATTAGAAACAATATTAAGTTTAATTATCGGTGAGGGGGACAAGAATGAACTTGAAGTGTTTGGCTCTAAGCAGAGAAGCGATGCAACTACTGAGTAGTATGCATAACTTCCAAATGCGCGTCACCGCATAAGTATGAGGATTCACCGATTGAGCCCTGCATTCACAGGTGCTTCCCAAACCGTAGTCAAGCCACTGGTCCTCTAACTTCTCCTCTTAATTTAAAATGGAGGCTTGACTTCCGACCAGAAACACCATACACCTCCCTTAGCTCTCGCGTTCTGTATCGAATGATCTCTTCTTAGAGTCAGCCCTAGCAACAGCGTATCCCCTAAATAGGTTAACGACTATGAACACCTAAGGATTTCTCTTTAAAGTTAGCCTAGGAAACATGTATCCCCCATTGGTTAACATTTTTGTACTAACAAGAACTATTATAATATTTTTGTTTTATTTATCTTAAAGAGTGACAACTTAAATGTTTATAGCGTCCAATAAAAATAAGTTTGGTTTAGTGATTATATGACCTAACAAACCCAACCCATAACCTCCCAAGATGAATGAAATCCTTAACAAAGGTGGAACGTAATCCAAAAGGTGTGCAATCCGAAGATCACTGGTTCACCCGTAGGGAATCCGCCATGTGCCAAGAAAGTCACTCATTAACTTTGTAATTAAGAACCAGAAATGTGTTACTCAGATCTGGTCCACTTCAGAAGCCATTGCTTAGAACCCGGTTTGGATATCAGAAGCCCAAAGGATTTGTCTCACTACCAGTTTCCTTGCCTTGGATCTAGCTCGGGACTACCAGAAGCTGATTAAACCCCATGATAGTTTATTTTATTATTTAAGTTAGAGTTTATTTTAAAGGTTTATTAAGTTAATCACGAATTGAACCTGTCACAAGATAAACAAACAAGAATTAGTTAAGAAGAAAAACACACCGAATAACTAAAAATAAACTACTACTACTAATAATAAAAGTCTACAAATCGAAATGGGTTCGGAGATAATAGAAAGATACAACCATAATGAATGATCAACACAAGAATCATGGCTGCTCATAGACAAGCCTTCCATCTTCTTGATGCTATGTATCTAACGTAATCCTCACGAACCTCGATGTTTTATTGCATGAACTACTCATGTGATCCCATCCTCTGCCAAGATAATCAAGGTAGGACGAGGCCTAACCTTGGTGGGATGTTAGGATGGCCCTAAGGCCTCCCACAAGACCCTATGATCTCTGGAAGAAACTTGGAAGTTGGCCCACGAAAGCACAAGAAGGGATACTAAATGATTGAGTTGAGCTTGCTATTTATAGGCAAATCACGCAGTGCATGGCCATGCCAGAAGAGTGACACGGGCGTGCAAACAGTTAGGTACGTTTTGTCGTGCATGGGCATGCCAGGGGTTTGGCATGGGCATGCAAGTGCCGAAAGTTGTTTTCTTGCTCCCCAAGTTGGCTGCTTTCTCTTCTAGTGTCTAGGGCCTTCGTACAGGTGTGCATGGGCATGCTGGGTCAGTCCCGAACTAATTTTATCATCGTTTAAGCCTCGAAAAGATCTTTACACGTATGGGAAGCATGCTGTAAGTCTCGTACCCTCAGGAGTCTCCGGGTTTTAGCTGGTTTTAAGTTGGCTGCTTTCTCTTCTAGTGTCTAGGGCCTTCGTACAAGTGTGCATGGGCATGCTGGGTCAGTCCCGAACTAATTTTATCATCGTTTAAGCCCCGAAAAGATCTTTACACGTATGGGAAGCATGCTGTAAGTCTCGTACCCTCAGGAGTCTCCGGTTTTTAGCTGGTTTTGCCTCAAAATCGTTCCTTTTCGGTTTGGAGCACCAATTTCCTGAAAAATACAAATGGGAATGATTAAGTAGCTTTAATCATCAATTTAAGCCCAATTTTGGCTTATTATGAGACTAATTATGCATGTTTTATATGTGTAAATTACGGCACATCACCCACCACCTCTCACCTCCTACCACCACCTCATCCTGTTGTCAGAAACGCCACTAACATCTCCCACCATCACCTCATCCCACCGTTGGAACCACCATAACACCTTATCACGTCATCAAACTGCTACCAGCGCCTTCTACCAATTTGAACTAGAAGAAAAGTCTGAACCCCCTCATTTCATATCTAAATTAAGTGGGTGTGGCGTTGGAGTAAGAGGTTGTTGCAGGTGGGAGGCAATCGATGGATGGAATGTATGCATATGTGTGTGAGAGGGGGGAGTTAATAAAGGTGGAGGTGGGTGTGGCTGTGGGTGTGGGTATGGGGAGAGTGGTGATCGGAGGTGATGCTAGGGGTGAGAGTTGAGAGGGTTGTGTATTTGTGACAGAGTGAGAAAGATAGGGGACGTGAGAGAGGTATGTGTGTGTGACAGTGTGTTTGAAAGATAGAGAGCGAGAAAGGGAGAGAGAGAAAGGGAGAGAGAGAGATGATGTGGATGTGGGTGACTGGTACTAAGAGAAGGGAATGGTAGGGATTAGGGAAGATAATAAGAATATAAAAGTGGGAGGTAAATGGACAATTTTGTCACTGACTTAACTGGGTTCAGTTAACTCCGTTAAATAATTGGACTGTTTTGGCAGATTTCTTGAAAATACTGGATTATTCTGGCAACTAGTTTGATTTTGGGCTGGACCAGCAAAAACCACCAAACCACATGGACAGTTTTGGCTATTACCTCCAAAATTAAAAAACTACACACACATACACCTTATATAAATGTTATATGAAGACTAATAGTAATGTTCAACTTGTGTATTATCCGACATGAGCACAGGCAACACAAGGTGCATGATCATCGGTGGATCCATATTACAGTTGGCACCAAGAAAAAATCCATTATATTATTGAAAACGTTCGTCAGCAGGAAGATTTGACTTTGTTTCATAAATATGGGGTTGACTTATTGGGTGATGGATCATTAATTATGGTTCAGTATGCAGCAAGACTTTGAATAACTTTGTGCCGATTCGTCACCAATGCATGGAGACGATGGCAAGGATGTGAGGTGGCACTGTGGCAGTGTTATCTCGTGCACATATAATGCCTATACAACGACATTGGTCATTTTCTATAAACAACTCAAAATTTATAAAAGTCAACATCTATAAACAACTCAGAATTGATTGATTCATAAATTTTAGTTCCACATTGTCATGAATGAATATAGAAACGGTTTCGTAAATGTTACAAATTATAATAATTTCTTTCGTTTCGTCCCTTAAGAGCTTATGCTAAAAATCACATAATCATAAAAAGCGAGAGAGAGATTATAATTCGTAACTATGATTCAAAGGACTTTTATTGATGTTAAGATTTGTCGCTTAGGCGTTAGTGAAGATACCATGACTCCATGAGCTACCACTACGCATATATGAATGACTTCCTTACTCATGAATCACCCATAGAATATTCATTGATTGGGAACCGAAAAACCAAGATGGCCACATCACTAAGACGAAATGTTCACGGTTCACCAACAAATTTCATCGAATTCTTCAATGAAAACCCCTGACAACCCGTTGATATGATATGGTTCCAACAATTATATCGTCGGCCTAAGAAAATAGAGAGAATACTAGAAGAACTTTAGAAAGAGTATTAGACTATTTTTTGTACATATTTATTTAAGAATGCAGGGGGAGGTGATGCAACTGGGGAGGTGATGGGAGACAGAGAAGAAGGTGAATGGGAACAACCACGGGGCAGGAGAAGACGACAACAACCGACAGAGCAACAACAAAATCAGGCGACATCAGGTGAATCAACAACTTTCTACGTAACAAACCTTCCAAGTCAATGTTCACTAGGAAGCTTATGGAAAGAGTTTCGGGGGTGTGGGAATATGGTAGATGCTTATCTACCAAGAAGAAGGGATAGGGCTGGAAGATTCTTCGCGTTTGTAAGATATGGAGAAGTAAAGAACAGGGAGGCGATGGTTAAAGCGCTGAACAACGTCTGGATAGGTCAACACAGGGTGAGAGCAAACTTCGCTAAATTTTTGAAGGATGACTTTAACAGGAACCTTGGTCAAAACGATAGCCATCTAAACTACAATAAGGAGAAACAGCCGATGAATACCATGTCTCAGAATCCGAAAGTATGGGAGCCGGTCAATAATCACTCGTTTAGAAGCACCTTAACCGGAGTTAGTGACACTGAGCCGGAGACACAATTGATAAACATTCCGGATAAAATGTATTCTGCACAGCAAGCATGGCGAAATACTTCCTTAATAGGCTCAGCGAAGGATGTAACCCGGTTGCGTAGGGTTGATGATTTTGTTCGAAGCTTGAAGATTTCCGGTGTTTCAATTCGTTATGTGGGGGGCATGAGAATCATGTTAACATTTGCAACTGTTGCAGAGGCAAAAGATTTTCTTTCCGAGCAAAAGGCGAACTGGATGGAATGGTTCTCAACGCTGGAAGCATGGGAAGGGCAAAATTTTGAATTTGAACGTGTGGTTTGGCTTAAGATCACAGGCGTTCCTTTGTGTTTATGGGATAAGGAGGTTTTCGATCATATCGCCGGGAGTTTCGGACAACTAGTGCATGGTTCAATGGCGTCTATCCGGGACGGTAATCTGGCTCAAGAAAGTGTGGCGGTCTTGATTAACCACGGAGCACGGATTGAAAAAAAGGTGGGAATCAAATGGAAAGGGGAGGTGTTCCAGGTTTGGGTGACAGAAACGGATGTAACCTGGTGCCCGGATTTCGTTCTTGATGTAAGGAATAAAATTGTACTCAATGATACGAGTTCTGGCAATCAATCGGTAATGAACAGAAATGAATGTTGTGATCCGAATACAACCCGTGGTGTTGAAGAAACAATGATTATTGATGATCCCAACGAAGGTGGCAAGTTTGATCCCGGTAATGAATCCTGTCATCCTGTCATGATTCCGGTCGACGATGATAGAGCAGGGGAGATGAGGAGGCCATGCGACATATTGGGAAGTGAAAAGTCTGGTGGGACAACTTCGGATTGTCAACAGTCAGCCGCAAACTTACACTCTAATCCAAGTTTTGAAAATGGTACTACTTGTTCCAAGGAAGCATTAAATATGGGTGGGTGCTTTTTAAAAAAAGATGGGTCACCATTGGAAAATGGAGACATTGAGCAGGCTAGTAATATGGATTGCAATATTGGGTTGACGGCTTACCAGAATTATCAGAATTGTGGGAATAATGAGAATTGTGGGCACCAAGAAAATATAGGGGAGAACAAGGAAAATTGTGGGGTACAAGAAAATTATAACCGGCAAGATATAACGGACCGAAAATTTCAACATGCAGGACACACGCAATCATTTGGTCAAGCTTGGGTGAATGAAATACATCCGCCGGATGAACCACGTAATGAGGTGGGCTTATCAGAGGCTACTAAAAAAGGACAAATTTATTTTTTTGGCTCAATGGGGGGAGTGGGCCAAAATGGCGTGACAATTTCTAGGAAGCGGTTCAGGCGTATGAGAAGCCCAAGTCAAGATTAATGGGGATGAGGTGGTCTAGGGGGTGAGGAATGTAAAGGGTATGGGATACGGGTAGAAAATATACGATGTAATAGTTGTATATTCAGGATGGTGTGTTGGGTGTCTTACATTGTGTTAGTTTCTCACTTGTACAATGTATTGTTTATTTTGGGTGATGAATAAAAGTAATTTGCCGTTCAAAAAAAAAAAAAATTTATTTAAGAATGCAATGTCCTCCTTATAAGGAGATACAAGGCAACATTATAGCTTAATTAAGATCCTACTTCAATGTAGATATAAAGTAGTAAAACCAATCATTCCTATATTCTAGCACAAAATAAATAAGCAGTCTTGACTTGGACCAAGCCATGCATTAATCACATGCATGTTGCATGGGGTTTTGGTCTTTCTTTTGTTTAGCCTTGGGTTTAGCAGGCACATAACATTCCATCCCGCTCGAACTCGCATTGTCCTCAAGGCGAAAATCCGGATACAACTTCGTGGGAGCCACGACGGAAGCCACTCGACTCAAACGGTAGCATTCGGAGTTGTTGTCATCAAGCGCCACGGTGGCCACCATTCGCGCTTCCACGCAAAATTTACAATCGTTGTTTCATTGTTCACATGGAAGTGATCCTTGTAAAGTTAGGGTTGAGAAGGTCCGATGTCAATCCAATATGAAGGTGGCGATGACAATATATTTGTTTGTTTTTGCATGTGGTGATCATCTTTCTCTAAAAAACCATGCGTGTATGTGGAAGGCATTAGGAACATGGGAAAACTTGGTTTCTGTTTGGCATAGTAGGTCTTGTGAAAGTCATAGTTTTGGCGGTAGAGGTTCATTGGAATGGGTCGAATAGGTGTTGGATCTAACGGACTACAGAGATAACTTTGCTTTGGCGGTGGAGTAAACATTTCAGGAGATGGCTAAGTTTTTTGTGGCAGTCCGATAGCAGTTTGTGGTGGTGTGGCAGAAGCGGTTGACAAGGATGGTGTGATGGTCGAAATGGGTGGTTGGGGTGTAAACAGAGGAGGTGATGGTATCGTGGAGGTTTTTAGAGCTAGTTGTGGTGGTGCGGCAGGGGGTGCCAGTAGTGGTGTAGAAAAAATGGGTGAGGTTGCCCATCTTCAGGAGTCGTTTTTTAGAAGATCCATCATCTCAAAAAGCATCGACTCGATTCGATCCATTGTAAGATTCCATTCACGAGCGTCCATATGAGTGGATCAATGCCGCTCTGGTACCATTGATGTGGTTCCAACAATTATATCATTGGCCTAAAAAATAGAGAGAATACTAGAAGAACTTTAGAGATGGTATTAGACTAATTTTTCTGCATATTTATTTAAGATTGCAATGTCCTCTTATAAGGAGATATAAGGTGCGCAACATTATAGCTTAATTAAGATCCTACTTTCATGTGGATATAAAAGGTAGTCAAACCAATCATTCATTTATTCTAGCACAAAATAAATAAGCAGTCTTGATTTGGACCAAGCCACGCATTAATCACATGCATGTTGCATGGGGTCTTGGTCTTCCTTTTGTTTAGCCTTGGGTTTAGCAGGCACATAACATGATATTGTAAGACCCGTCCCAAAATTAGCTAGTTTTGATTATTAAAACATGTGTTTTAACTACATAATAATATGAATAATTTAAAATTTTTGAACCGAACTTGGTGGTTAAACTCTACTGCGGTGACGATACTGTAGGGGAGGTCCTGCGGAAAAATAGCTCGACGCCAAGATGATAAAAAACATAAAAGTCATTTCCGTAGGTTTACAAAAACGGTTAAGATAACAACGAGGGTCTATGTTCCTATCCCCATTAATTACAATGTTTATGATCAGAAAGGCGGAGTATTCACAGGGGGTACTGCAGAACTTGTGCGAGCCCCTTCTAATGGAAAAAATTAAATTCAATGAGATTTGGTTCATCCGACACGTACACTTCATTGACATCCTGCTTTTCTATGTTCTAGAGACTTGTATGTAACTATTGAGAGTGAATATATTATACACAATGTGTGTATTCCGCCCAAAAGTTTTCTTTTGGTTCAAAACGATCAATATGTAGAATCAGGACAAGTCATTGCTGAGATTCGCGCAAGAACATCCACTTTGAGTTTGAAAAAGAAGGTTCAAAAACATATTTATTCTGACTTAGAGGGTGATCAATATGTGGAAGCGTTTTGTTCATTACGTGCGTTCAGTTTTTCGAAATGGCTTGATCTTCATCCGGGCTCCTTATAGGTCATATCTAGGGTTAAACAACACGAAATAACCCGATTAGACGTGATTTAACAATGAGGCTTGAAGAAAACAAAAACAAAAATTTTGTTATAAATCCCGCCGTAGTCGTAACTTACGGCTCGTGTCTTCAGACCTGAATCTTTAAACATGTTGAAGCTTACGACGGCCTAGAGCTGCTGATCTGCTCTATTTTGCTTGTCAAATGAATCCAAACTCCTTGTTATATCCGAGATCTCATTAGAGATTTATGACCACTACCTTAGGTCTAATTTACCTCGTTCCAAGCATGCTCAAACCATAAGATAAACCTTTTATCCGGATTTGAAATACACGATTCTTTGTTTGTTTATAAATAGGGATCTTTAGACACATGTTAAAGGCCATTCATGTTAGGATCATGCATTTGGCTAATTCTAGAATCTCAATTACCCGTTAATTGTTTATCAAGTCATTCTACATTCAACTTGAATTCGTTTTATCAACATGACACAAAAGAGTGAATACACCTTACAGGTTTATGCACTTGTCATGGGCTAACAAGACTCACATACTTAGTTTAACCATCAATGGTTTCCAAGATTTTTCTTATGCTTCATGAATGACCGCCCACACTAACGTCTTGGTATGGCATGTATCCAACTTAGTTGTACTACCGTTGTGGCGATGCAGTTGTGTTCATGGCCACAAGTGCCATAATACTTAGTCTTACTTTCCCGATTCGTATGACTCAAGATTTAGTATTTTACTCTAAACTAGCGTAAGATTGTTGACATAGTGACTACGAGTACACTCAAGTAAATAGCATCAAGCAACATGTGCATAGTTGTTTGATCCACGATTAAGGACATTGAATAACTTGTGGTTTTCCCAATCGACTCGCTAGCCTAATTGAGATGATTTCATCCTTCAGATAAGGCCGTTTTCCATCAAATATGCATTCTAGTTTACGCTCCCTATTGTGGAGCTCCTATGAATAGTTTCCAAACTAAACAAGCATACATCTACAAGCATATTAACCTACTCGGAATATATTAGGATTTAAGCCATCGAGTGACTTACCTTTAGTGTGCTCCATTTATACTCACATCCAAGGCTCCATGTCTACCTAAAGCCTCGTTCATCTACACCTAATTATTTACAAGATTGACCATTATCTCAAGGTTTAGATGCCAAGAATCTCACCTAGACATTTTATCAAACACTTGGCGTGCACCCACATTTAATGTTGTTTTATTGTTCATGAACATACTTAGTTTACCCACTTTTCTAATAGTCAACATATCATTGAATTTAGACCTTATTGTCTAAATTTATCAAGTTTTTAGCACACATATGATTGGGGTTTCTTTAATAGTAGGCGGGTTCCCAAATAAACGCAAACTCTCCCTTTTTTTTACAAAGTCAGATACAAAATGATCTGAATTTAAAATCATATCATCCGACCTCTGATCGGAGATTTCTTTTGTGAAAGTGATCACCTATATGTTCTAAAGCTACAGCTAAAAAAACAAAGTAATTCAATGGTCGGATCTCCGGGAACAGTCCAATCTTTGAGACCTAGTTTTCTAATCCGAAAATACTTACTGTTATGAAAATCGGTTTTAAAACCGTATCATCCGACTTCTGATCAGAAATTTGTGAAAGTGATCACCTATATATGTTAAAGCTACAACTCAAAAATCAAAGTGATTCAACGGTCGGATCTCCGGGAATGATCCAATCTTTGATACCCGGTTTTCTAATCCGAAAATACTTACGATTATGAAAATCAGTTTAAAAATCATTTCGTCCGACCTTTGATCAGAAATTCCTTTTGTGAAAGCGATCAATAAACTACGGCTGCATTTCAAAGACTATAAATTACAAAAAGGAATTTCATATTTTATAACCACTAATTTCGTTCTACAATAAAAACCAATCAAGTTTATATCTCATTTAGATATGACAGATCAATAAAACAAGAATCAGAGGATACCTTAGTGATTATTAAGTCCTAGATGATTAGTTTCCACCTCATGCATAAGATCCAAACTTGATTCCTCTTTGATTTGAGCAAATCACATATTCTCTATTTTATATATTTAAGTTTGCACATATGGCAACATTAGCCCCTCTCTAGTTATTTGCATATTGTTTTCAACTTAGAAAACTAACCATGTTCGTTTTTGAGGTGTATTTCCTCATGTTTAGTCAATTAAGTTAAATTGACTAACTCCAAGAACTGGCCCCACAGATAATTATCATCATAGTCGATCTAGTTATAGTTAACTTATACATATTATTATAAGTTATGCATTAAGAATTTTGGGGCGTTACAACTCCACCCTTCTTAAAGAGGGTTTCGTCTGCGAAACCGGTCACCTACCGAATAGGTGGGGGTCTAACCCCCATGTCTCCATAATCTAAGCATCGTGTGCCATCTTTTATAGTGTTTTCACCTATTAACATGCTTAGTTGAATTAATGTATTTTCCTGGGTCTAAATGATGACGACTTCGCTACCTGACCCGTTTGAATCTTCCATCACGTGCTAAGGTACCACTAGACTATTTATGGGTTTGAATCTTCCTTCATGTACATAGGTACCATTGGACGAAGTCGCTACCTGGTTGCTGATTACTTTTGTGAGTAGTTCATTAACACAAGTTTTCGGTTATACACGGACTTAAATTCCATAAGTCGCCTATTTGGGTTATACACCCAGCCCAATGTCTATGACTAATTATGTGATTGTGTATTGGCTTAAATAATTGTTCCCTTACAATCCGTTATTCTAGTTTAGGCACCCGTAGGTATCACGATTTCATCAATAGTCACCTCCTTGACTTTCGGGTGGTTTTGGGATCTCAAGTCCCTATGGGCCTAATGTATGTGCTCTAATTATTCATTCTACTTAGAACCGTTTGATGCATCGTGACGCATATCGGATTTAAGTATCTAAGGACTTCCCGGAAACCAACACCTGCACCCGATGTGGTTACTTCCGGTTTGATTATCAATTCAAAGTTAGTTGACTATTTGACGTGTAACGAGTTTTATTTTCTTTAGCCTAGAATTCATATTACTGGTACAAGATCCTAGGCATTTCTACATACAAGTCATTAGTGCTCTGGAAGTACTAGCTTATGCACAATTTGTACGTTCGTGTACTAGTCCATTTACCGCATGACACCCACTCCATAGCGGTTTTCGTATATAGATATTGTTAATCCTTTTGATTAGGCGTTTTAAGACACCTTGTATGTATTACTCATTCAGAGTCAGAATATTCCATGGAATCCTCCATGTAATACCTTAGATGGCCTTTAGCCTATCTCATGTCTTACTTAACGCGCATTGTTATTATTTTATCCGATTTTGGTATATGAGTTTCAACCCTAAGTTGAAACTATTTCTAGGTGATTGATCACATTTTATCGTTTTTGCCCAGTACCCCGGGTTTTCCCGATTTTCTTTTCACTCTATCTATAGAATTTGTATAGAGTTCGTGAACCCTTCTTATCCAGCCTTTCGAATTGACATTTCTTTTAGCTCTCGCGAGCATCTTGTTTGAGATTTAAACCGAGTCTCCCGACTCTTTTGTTTATCTAGGTATTTTTTCGTGTATAACACCCCTTTTCACATCCTCGCCAGATTATGTTCTTATTAGTTGATTCCCCGGAACACTTGGTCCCAAGGACAATTCCTTTAATTGTCTACAATTAAAGAGTCCATTTCTTTTATTTGTGTCCCTTAGGACTTATTAACCTTCAGATCAATTCAGCATTTCTCTAACAGGGTTGTTAGTCGCCTATGCTTCATGGTGTTATATTACCATGTTTATTCACACAAGACTGTTTACTTATGTTTTCTTCACTTAGAATTTGTATGCATAGCGGTCCATCAGACCGCATTTGGTTTACTATGAAGGCATTGCCTTTGATAAACCATATCATTCGTCGTTTACCTTTGCTTGATCTTCGCTCGAGGCTAGGATCGTTTCCCTAGTGCAGATACACCTTCGGTTTCCGGGGTCTCCTAGGAGCCCCTTTTTGATTTAGTGTTTAACTTCTTCCTTTATTTAACTCATTGTTTTACGTGTTAAAAAAATCATATTTTTAGCTCGGTTCCATGTGAATCATAGTTCATGCTTGCCTCGCAGGCTTCTAATCTCATTTGCCTTTTCGTTTTAGCATGACACGTAGCCTATGATTACTCGTAAGCTTTCACGGGTTCATTATGATTTAGGGTGACATATAGTTCACATTTTCCCGTAGGCTTTCATGATTTCGTCATGGCTCAAGTTTAAGTATAACTTAACTTTGAGCTTATCTCGAATCTTGGCTTCTGTTTTACCTCAGTACCGGATTCATGTTAGGATACGAGTTAGCTCTCGAATGCAGTTTAGACTCGTTCCCCGCTTATCCTTTAGGTGAGGTTAAGATCGGTGTGTGGTTTACCTCCAGTTAAGGTTTGTGGTTCAGATCGGATGGTTAAGATAGTATTATGCTTAGAATATGCTTATGTAATGTCTGCTAAATATATCCTGAAGATGACTAACGGTCTTTCGTCATTAAAACTCTTTGTGCAGGTCAAGTCTAACTGAATTACTAAAGATTAGATTCTGCTTGAATCTCGGGAGATCAGTTTATGCCCGTTGGAAGACATGTGGAAGAGAGGAAGGGTTGCAACGGTTATGAACACTAAGTATAAACTATCCTGAATTTGTAACGATGTTAGTTACTTTCTTTTTTAGTATAAAAGGGGCCATGGATGATCACTTAAGGACACTCGCTGCTTTCTCAGTTTAGCTATTTACTCCACTCACTACACAGTTATTACTTGTAACACTTTTAGTTGATCGTCCCGTTGTTTTCACAGTTGTACTTCAAAAATTCTTTTAATAAAAACATCAAGGCAGGGGCCTTTGATTCGTCCTGAGGTTTTATGCCGGCGATCTAAATTGATCAAGGGCTTTCCTCGTACATCGTGTGCTATTTATTGCATTATTTCCTTTATTTTCGTCCGTTTCATCCTAAGGATATCATTTACTACTACAGTGATATTATAAGGGTATAGCTTTATAGTTGTAAAGAGTTTATTACAAACAGTGAAACGATTTTCTTAGGATATTATTTACAAGTTTATTAAAACAGTTGTAGCACTTTACCTCACTTTACTAATTTGGAATACAAAATTTAATTGTCAATTTTTTACCAAAACAGATACAACTTTGGAAACCAAGGAACGATCTTTCTAAGCGTTACAGTGGGTTTGTGTCTTGTAAGTGTTCGAGTGCAAGCTATTAGTGAAACTAGAAAGAAACCAGTGCCTAAAAAGATCATTCATGGTCCTATTTACAGTAAAATGAAATAACTAACACTCTGAAACATTCGGGATTGCTTACACTAAGTCCTTGTAGCCGTTTCAAGCTTCCTTCTCGTTCCCAGGACTTCAAACAGGTATCAACCAATTGCTGATATATGTGCTTGACCGAGTCTTCAGCTAGTTAGTTGAATTGAGCCTAAATAGATGATTTAATTCGACAAGGATCATTAGTCATACTCCAGATATACATAATATACATTAGAGTAAACTGCACGAATGGTCCCTGTGGTTTTCATGAATTGCACAGATGCCCCCATCTATTTTCAATGATCCCCAACGTTGACATTTTATAACACTTTGGTACCTACCAGCTAACTTTGTTAAAATTTTTCAGTTAAGTCATGTAAAGTGACAAAAATACCCTCACTATATAAAAATATAAATAAATTAAATAATCACTATCACCCCTTTCTTAAACCTACCCTTTCTTAACCCTACCTCTTCTTCATCATCAACCCAACCGTCCAATTCCATAACCACCACCTCCCACTACCGTCCACCTCCATCATCATCCAATACCTTTTCTTCATCATCAACCCAACCGTCAACCTCAACAACCACCACCTCCCACCACCGTCCACCTGCATCATCATCCAACCACCTTCTTCTTCAACCCCAATGTAAACGAGGATAATCCTTACATACAGAAGATGAAATTCTGTCTCTAAATTTGCAAAATTAGATCTTCAAAGTTCTGTAGGGTCATCATGATACCAATTATTTGAATCTTTTTCCATAACAATGTTATGGATAACCCACGGGCTTCTCTATGCATCGAATCTTTGACTACATCTCGAAGGTCAAGATTTTTTGACAGCTCAACAATCTAGAGGCATTTGAATCGTTAGATGATTCGGTCGATAACCTATGTTTCTCCTAAAACAAAAGGTGTTATTATACTCGAGCATTCAAACACAGAACAATACAATGTTTTGCAATCGACCTTAATAGAAAATAATAAAAATCAATTGAACATACCACATCCAGGTGTCTCTGACCCCATAACACTTGGCTCCCTTTGAGGTGTCCCATTGTTTAAAAGCAAACCGTCTGCACGGAATTCAGGAAAAACAGATGAACACACAATGTTTTATCTTTTATTTTACTAGTTTTGAGTTTGATTGAATCATGGTTGCTTAGGTAATCAATCTGATTGATGGCGGTTGTAGAGGAGGGTTTTGTTGAAAGGTGGTAGTGGTGGTGGTTGGTGGAAGATGGTGGTGGTGGTTAGGGATTCAGAGAGATAGAGAGAGTTTATAATACATTTTTTATAAAAAGGGGTAATATAGTAATTTCACATGGACTTAACTGAAAATTTTAACTTCCATCCAAGTCAGGGACTATCGATGCAACAAAATACAAAGCACAAATCCTATATGTGTAATTTTGAAAAGCTGAGGAGCATACTTTAAATTTGAGGAAACCACAGGGACCATCTGTGTTGTTTACTCTATACATGATACAAGTATATCCTGAACACAATAGTATTATAAATATCCCTATGATGTAAACCTAGAATAATTCGCAAACTCATTCTTGAAATATTCACCACCAACATGAATAAAAATGAAAGTATATATTAAAGATAGAATATATGTTTAGATGAGAAGCTGAGGCAGAAGAACCGTTGTATATGGCGTGATTGAGGCGGTCGTCCTAAAGATGTAGCTTAGTCATGTGAATAAGAATGAAAATTTATAGTGAAGAGAAAATATACGTTTGGATGAGGATTAGAGGCAGAAGCAACTATTGTAGGGCAATAGGTGGTGGTCTTGAAGGTGTAGCTTTTTCAAAAACGATTTGTTTTGACCTATTATACTCGCGATGAAAACAGAACCCTCATTTTCAATTTCATTTAGTTATGATTTAATAATATTTATTTAACATGAGAGAGAATTAAGATAATCATAAAATTTTTTTATTATATAGTAATGTAATAATAAACACAAAGAAAAATATAGTAAATAAATAATAAAGATTATAAATTAATAAATATTGAGTTAATTGAGTTATTTATAACCTAATTTTTTTTTTGCGGGAATTTAAGAATAGGATGATCTCACCAAATGACATGTGTCACAACCCCAATCGATTCATTATATATAGATATAGATAGGAGTATGTGTGTGTAATAATATTTTTTAATATTTGATTACATATACTATTATGTAGTAGATTTTGTTTTCACTTTGTTGTTACTCTAGCGAGGAAACTCGTGTGGAAACAGTACGGTTTCTTGGGGAAAGTTGTAATCAAGTATTATACATCAGCACGGGTTTAGTTCACAGAGCTTAACTATGGCTGCCATCACAGTTAAAAAAAATACTATAGTAGTTTGTACATGTGTTTAAAATAAGGAGCTAGATGGCATTTAAACCAATTTAGAATATTTCAGTCTCGATTGTTGAGACCATTTACTCGGTTTGCAGAGTTGTAGTTGCAACAACTCATGACATTTATAGAAACTACACCTTTCACATAAAATCTTTCCTACCATCGATTCTATTTTTTAATAGTTATCACCGTCTAACTCTATTTTTCGCAACTTTATTTTATTTTTCTCCCGAGCAAAGTGATTGTTATTTATTCTTAGATGTGATATGATGTATATAGAACCTGTGAAAGAATTTGAGGTCACGTTGATGTTATGATATATATTGATCCATGATAAGCATAAAACATGAATTATTATGAAATAATTGAAACAAGTTTCTATTAGTGTTTGCTTTTTCTTTCACTGATTTTAACCAATCCTGCACTGCCACTTCACTTCACTGATTTACTTTACTGAATCAGTTTTTTATAAGCAGCACTTAACTGATTCACTTCACTGAAGTATTTATTTTTTAGTTTTTTAAGAAACATTAATTAAACATATTATTTATAAAATAAAATTAATTACAATAAAAGCAAATAAAAATAGAAATACAAATACACATAAATTAAAAATAAACTAAATAAAAGAAAACTATTCGGAGTCTTCCACATCGAGGTATGGTAGATCAAGTCCGTCTAGATGTTGCACGAGATCATTTCGAAGTCGGAAATGCGTATCGGACTCTGTCAACTCCGTAAGTGCTTGCTCGTCGAAGAACGGTTGGATTGGGGGATCGTGTATGTGGACTGGTGATATCACACGCCCCTCGTCTTTAATTACCATGTTGTGCAATATCATGCACGTATAGACGATGACGCTACACATAGCAACGGTTTTGGGCCTCAAGGGTCGTGCGGTAATTCCCTATTTCCCCTTTAATACTCCGAACGCTCACTCAACATCCTTCCTTGCCGACTCTTGCGCCTTAACGAATTTCTTTTCCTTAGGGTCGGTGGGATATCGAAACGCTTTCATAAACGTTGACCAGGTTGGGTAGATGCCATCGGTAAGATAATATCCACGTTTATATAAGTGGCCATTTAAAGTAAATGGACACTGTGGCGCAGTTCCGTTTCGTTGGGTAAGAAAAACCGGGGATTGTTGGAGGACATTTATGTCGTTCGGTGAATCGGGGGGGGGGGGGGCAAAAAATCCATGCCAAAACCAAAGTTCTTGCGAAGCAACCGCTTCTAGCATGATCGTAGGGTATTGGTGATCGTCTCGTATATATTGTCCTCGTAATTCCCTAGGACATGCTCGCCACACTAAATGAGTGCAGTCAATGCTACCGATCATGCTGGGAAGGTGATGTCTTTCTTCGTGTGCTTCATACAAACATGCAATGTCGTGGATTGTTGGTCTTCGTAAAAACTCAGCCCCGTATAACTTATTGACGACATTGCAAAAAAAAATTGTAAACATTCGCGCGACGTCCTCTCAGACATACATAAATACTCATCGTATTCGTCTGGAGGATTACCGATTATGAGTTGTTTCACTGCTGAAGATACTTTTTTTTGCATGGGTGTCAAAATCTTTCTAAACCGACCGTCCATGCTCTCTCTGAACCATTCGAAGTTTGCTTCAACATCTGCTACAATACGTATAAATAGACGTCTCGACATGCGATACCTTTGTTTAAACTGTGCGTCGGTGTATTTTGGTACTTCAGCAAAGTAGTCATTTATTAACCGCACATGGCCTCCCTCGCGATCACATGGCACGTATCGTTTGTTAGATGTTGCTGTGTCTTCCTCTGCTTGCCGTGCAAGGTCCATCAGAAACTCAAGGCTACTATTGCCTGAGTGTAAAATCGGGTGGACTTCGCGCGGGGGGAACGATGTACTTGAACATATTCTACGTTAATGTCAGTCATTTTTTAGAAGTATTGATATGATTTCTATGTTTTTGATTCAAAACGTGGGAATAAATTGTGTTTTTATAAACCTAAAGATAAAAACGGTCACAAAATATGACCGTTTTAAAGTCAAAAAGCAATTAATAACATTAAAAAGGTCAAAAATTAAGAGAATAAAAACACCTAAAAGTTTAGACTCTGCCACACTACCAGCCCATTAGATGGAACCATAAATTGGTTCACGAGACCCCTACCAGCAAGTGTGGCGGCGGTGTTACCATACTGGTAGTGTGGTACCCGTAGCCAATTCTAATAACGCCCCGTCCCCCTTAGGCAAAATAGGAGTACAAGAATTGCTGTCTGTCGACTATCATTTTGGATCGCTGAAATAATTTGATATTGATAATCCAAAAAGATTAATATCAACAAAAATTAGACTTAAATATATGGATGTTTTTAGAATATATTAAAAATTACAGTTTAGCTACTCACTAACGCTCTGTTTCAGAGTTTCATTTAGCAGAGGAAAAGAAAGGAATTGAAAGAAAAGGGAAAATAGTGGGGTTTTTAGGTTTAAATCTTGTCTTTCTACTTTGGAAGGAACACGAGAGAAAGGAAGGAGAGGAAGATAAAGAGAGATTCCTTTCTCTTATTCTCTTAAATGAAACTCTGAAACATAGCGTAAATCCTATTTGTTTCGTGTCTGACACCAATATAAACAGTAAATTACGAGAAAACACCCTTTATGTTTAAAAGTTACCAAATGATCGTTTATTTTTATCTTTGTTTATTTTTTGCAAGAAATATCCTTTTATCATTAACAAGGTTCATTATAATCGTTAAGTCCCTCACATACCAAACATATGAGAGTATATATGTCATTTTTATTTCTAATACATTAAAAACTTTAACCCCAATTTTATACCACAACACCCAAATCATCGGTAATTATTCCCCAAAATTTTCTCATATCTGCAATCGTCGATCATGTTCCCCCGAAATTAGTGATTCATTTCGTCGATCATCATGAAGAAGATGAGTATGATATCATAGTCATTTATGGTATATCATCATTCTTGGCTAAAATTTCAAGAGTTACTGTTTGTGAGTTAATTAAAGTTTGAACTTTTTTTTTTCAAAAATGTAGATATGCATCCAACCTTATTCTCTATTAATATGCATCATTGAGGCTATTTCAGTTCGTCTTTAAGTTGTAGGTATCTCTACTATTTACCAACTTGGAATCAAAGAACTCCCACATATTTAAAAGTAGATGAGAGTGTGCCCTTTCTATTAACAAAACAACGAACTTATATTACATTGAAATAAAAACAAATTGTAATAGCTTTCACGATGCATATGATGATATTAATAGAGAACAAGATTAGATATATGTGCAGTTGTGATAATAATAATAACTAGGATTTCTACAGCGCGCGTTACGGCGCCGCGGTGATTTCTGCTTCATCTTGAACTTTTTCTTTACTCGGTTACAGTATGCGCAAAACTGATTAAGAACATCAAATAAGGTTGTTGAAATAAAAAAATTTAATCGCGACCGCCTGGTCTCAAACCCAAGACCTCCTATTGAGAAAATGCATCTCATACCACTACACCACCAAACTCATTTGTGTTTTAATATGAAATAGATTGGCTGTTGAAATGAAAAAAAAATAACTTGGTAGGATCGAACTTACAACCTTCTATTTAATAAATTGAGTCCAAACCAGCACACCAATAACATAATTGATGTTTAAATATGAAACCAATTGTATTTATTATTAAATAAAGTTGTTAAAATGAAAAAAATAAATAAATTGTCTCTCCCAAGGATCCAACTTGTGACCTTGGGCAATAAAAGTTCACCACACTCCACCACAACACAATTTAAGTTACCTCTTCCAGGGATCAAACTTGTAACCTTTGGCAACAAAAGTTCAGCACAAACTACTCCACCACCAACACAACTTATGTTACAAAATGAAACACATAATATATATTATGTAATAAGTTGTGGAAAAAAATATAAAATAATTAGGAATGAGACTTCACTATTAATGAATAGTGAAACCTCATTCCTAATTAATAATAATAATAATAATAATAATAATAATAATAATAATAATAATAAGTATTGAACTTTAATCAGCTGAAAAAATTGGAACACTTAAAATTTTAGCCAATATTGATGAAAACGTGGATATCGATCATCTTCATCTGTTCGAATGTGATGGCCACCACCTTTGTTCATCCCCATTTTGTGAGGGACAAAATCAATCGCTAATTTTAGGGGAATAATGATCGACGATTGAGTTTTGAGAAATAGAACTAGGGTTAAGGTTCTTAAGATATTGGAAATTAAATTAAAAATATCCTCTCAAATGTTTGGCATGTGATGAGACTTTACAAATAAAATATATATAGTTACTGATAAATGACGTTTCTTGCAACAAACAATAAACGTAAAAAATGTATTTGACAACTTTTGAACATAAAGGACGTTTCCTATAACATTTGGCAAATGTAAAGGGCGTTTTTGTTTACATTTTATTTATAGTGTTATTATTTTGGTTACTTTTTATTTTTGACTGACTATTTTGCTGAAAAACCTATGTACGCGAATGAACAATTTAGGAGTTAGTATCGAATGAGTCGTCACTTGTTCTTACATGTTGTCAATGATTTGGCTATTTGGGATGTATTCTATACATTACGATACGATTCTGTGGTAAAATGGGTTTTACTACATTGCAAAACTGTACATGGACGATTCGTCAAATGGCATACGACACTGCCAGTGATGATAGAACATCATGGGAATGTTTGTATCAATTTTCCAAAGGGGTGGAAGCTACATAGCAAGAATCATTTGCATAAACCAACAAAAAAGGACATCAAAAAATGATATATAGCCGACGAAGAAAGACACTGATTTCCTGGGATGCTAAGCAGTATTGATTGTTACGCAAAGACAATAGCGTAATTTCCCTAATGCACGATATGCGTAATTTACGTGAGGTGATCAAGGACACCCCACAATAACGCTAGAAGTTGTCTGTTCACAAGATCTGTGGATTTTGCATGCCCTTTTTTGGAGTTGTTGGTTCAAACAACGACTTAAACATTCTTGCAAGATTAGATGTTTTCAATTGCATAATACAAGGTACGAGACCTGATTCTTCATTGGTTGTTTTCGGAGCGGAATACAAGCACATATATTGTACCCCGTGTACAAAAATATTTAAAACCATAACGAAGTCGAATGCCACTAGTGATAAAAGAAAGAAATTTAGGAAATGCCAAGAAGCGGGAAGAAAGGATATGGAACAGTTATTAGGTGTATTAAAGCAACGATGACATATTATCCAACACTTGGTGCGCGCACGTTCACTAAAAAAACGAGCTATGTTATGTATGCTTGTACATTGTTAAATAACATGATTATCAAAGACAAAGGCTAGGTGATATGCAAATACCATCCAAATGACATTAATAAGAATGTTTGTGTTAGTTGATGAGGGGCAACAACACTAAAATATGTTAGCGTTGCATAGAAAACATGTGCACTTGAACCTTCATGCAGATTTAATCGACCATACTTGGAATAACTTTCATATTGATCCTGATGCCGATGAGTAGCTGTGTTTGTATGTGTTAGAAAAATGTTAATTTTTTTATTTGTAATTTATTTTTTCATTTTCATTTTTTTTTCACTTTAGTTTTTATTTTCGTCTGTTAAATTTATTTTTTATTTTATAGTTCAATAAAATAATGTAAATAAATTGCATTAAAATATAAGAAATAGATGGAAGGTAGTGCTAAGACGAATGGGGAATGGGAGACTATAGCCTCATAGCTTAAATGGGGAGTGTCAAGCAGTTGATTTATGGTGGCAGGGATTACAGTAATAATTTTGTGATACATTGGTGTAAGTGGGTTCCTCTTAAGTGTAATATCTTTATTTAGCGTGTTGAGATGGGTAAAATCCCTACTGTTTTGCGTAATAGAAATATTGCTGCCTCCGATCCTTCTTGTCTGTTGTGTCTTTCGGCTGAAGAGACTGCGGATCATTTATTCACTGCTTGCTCGTTTGCGGCTTGTTCTATGACAGCATCTTAGTGTGTGGTGCAGGGTTCAAAATATCTTTGCGTTTTCGGTTAGAGACCTTCTGGAGCTGCATAACCATGTCGGTTTGAGCGGGAAGAAAAAAAGATCTATCACGGGCTGATTATTATTCGATGTTGGAGTTTATGGAGAACTAGGAACATACTTGTTTACGAAAACAAGACGGTTATGTTGGAAGACATTATTAGTGAAGTCAAGGCGGTAGGTTTCCTTTGGGCCAAGAATAGAACTAGATTGGATTTGTTGTCTTGGTTCGAACGGTGTAACTTTGTAATTATGTAAGTTGGTTTATGTGGCTGCCCCAGTTTAAGGTTTTTTGACCGTTTCTAATGAAGTATACCTTTAAAAAAAAGCCTCCTAGCTTAAATATAAGAGTTTGGTAAGAATAAGGTTTAGCTATTAAAAAATATTTCTCATTAAACTAAAATGTAAAAAATACTAAAGACTTCTTTTATAATTTGGCTCTTTGAATATGGCGCATTAAATTCCCAAAATTCTTGGTTTGAAAATCATGCATACCACCACATTAAATGTACCACCACCGATTGTTCCATTTTTCACTTGAATATTAACCTTCATTACACCATCACCATTCTTGATTAAATTTTCTTGTATACTTTATAGCTGGGAGCTACTGGATAATCTGTCTGGTCAATTTGTGGGTCAATTTATATCTTCATTTATCCATCACGTTACTTGATTAAAGTTTAATTTCTTGTCTGGTGTATAGTTGGGAGCTAGTAAATAATCTGTCTGGTCGATTTTTGAGTGAATTTTAATCCTCATTTATCAAATCACGTTTCTTAATTAAAGTTTGTGTCTAGTTCATAACTGGGAGCTTGTAAGTAATGTTACTTGTCTATTTGTGCGTGAACAGTTGGAACTGTATGTAAAAAATAGATTTTTTAGAATGGCAATCTAAATCTATATCATTTGCCACACTAGGGTGAGCAAATGTCGGATTCGTTTGGTTTTTACACATAACCGTAAAGGATAACGGAAGTTCGGTTTTACGAAAATCCGTAACCAAAATCGTTTGGTCAAGTCAGTTCAGTTAATTAAGTTAATATGTTGGTTATTGGTTCGGTTTTGTTTACGTTCAACTAATTATCAAAAACAGAACTTGCGCGAAATTATAAACTTGAAATAATTAGTCAAGTGTTTTGAACCTTTTTGAAGCATACAAACACATGAAAAATACATGAAATACTCAGAAAATACATGAAAATATGTTTCTAATACATTGTTATACATGAAATACATAAGATGAAAATATATTTCATATACATCGATATACTTAAAACAACACATAAATATATAGCTATCGGTTCGGTTTCAGTTATTTCGGTTATGCTAGAAGGGAAAACCGTAACCGAATGATTTGGTTTCGGCCATATATCAACCGTAATTGATCGGTTAAGTCGTTTTTGGTTATTTTCGGTTCAGTTTTCGGTTTGGTTTTGGGTTTTTCGATTATCGGTTTTCGTATGCTTACTCCTAGCCTACAACAGAACTTATCATTTCAACACCTTGATACCATTGACTGTGCACTTCAATATACAAAAGTAGATAAACTATATATTTTCGTTCAAAACTTTCTAACAATGTTACTTATGAACGTGGGCTACCTACAATGTTAAGAGGGTAGTCTCTTGACCCCATAACTAAAATGTTTTAAGACTTATATTTATGAAATCAGAGTTAATTAAGAAAAACACGAGTTGATCATCAAATCATAACGGGCAGATAAAACTTAACCTTATATACGATAGCCGCCTCTTATTTGCACCTTGAAAAAACTTATTTACAAAGGATCCTACGGGTCACAGAGGGTTCTCTGCGGGTCGTAGAGGCCCCTATAGCCTCTAGAGAATATCCCAATCATTGTCAATAATTGTCAATCTTTGGAAATTATTGACTTTGACCCTCTGCGACACGAAGAGGCCCCTACGGGCCGCATAGGGTCACATGAATACTTTTACCTTTGTTTGGGATGGAATGAACAACACTATATCTTCTTAGCGACCAGTAGAGGCCCCTACGGGCCGTATTGATCCACATAAATACTTTTAGGTTTGTCGTTTGCGTTAAAGGCTTTTACTTGTTTACCATTATCGTCTCGAAATGCGTGTAAGCAGTTTTTTTCCGTTGTCGTCTCGATAAGCGTGTAAGCGTATAAAAAACATTTATGTAATAGGCTTTTACTTTGTTACCGTTATCGTCTCGATAAGCGTGTACGTCGTTTTTTGTTTCCGTTGTCGTCTCCATAAGCGTGTAAGCGTATAACAAACATTTATATAATAGGCTTTTACTTTGTTACCGTTATCGTCTCGAAATGCGTGTAATCGGTTTTTGTTTCAGTTGTCGCCTCGATAAGCGTGTACGTCGTTTTTTGTTTCCATTGTCTTCTCGATAAGTGTGTAAGCGTATAACAAACATTTAGATAGTTGGCTTTTACTTTGTTACTGTTATCGTCTCGAAATGCGTGTAAGCGGTTTTTTGTTTCAGTTGTTGTCTTGATAAGCGTGTACATCGTTTTTTATTTCAGTTGTCGTATCGATAAGCCTGTAAGCGTATAACAAACATTTATATAATAGACTTTTACTTTGTTACCGTTATCGTCTCGAAATGCGTGTAAGCTGTTTTTTGTTTTAGTTGTCATCTTGATAAGCGTGTAAACGTAAAACAAACATTTATATAAATAAACAGACAAATATAAGCAAGCATGTCTAAACATAATATACATAAATATCATAATATAATGTAAACAAGTGTACTAGACAAATACATCACATCAAAATAAAACTACTCAGGGGGGGGGGTAACTGCTGCTGCGTGGTGTCATCAACGGGCGACGGCTGCAGCGAGGACTTCCATGGCTTCTCGGAGGACGTCCCGGCATGGGTGCCTGCACCAGAGAGAGACAGAGGTATAGAGAGAGATGTACCTGAACCGAAGAGAGAGAGAGAAAGAGAGCCTCATCGGTGGTGGTGGTGTTGAGTGGTGGGTGAACAGTGGTGAGTGGTGGGTGAACAGAGGTGAGTGGTGGGTGAACTGTGGTGGTGGGTGTAGGTTCGATGGTGTTGGTGGTTGAATGGTGGGTGTGGGTTCGATGGTAGTGGTGGTGTTAGGTTTATTTGATTGTTTCATTTGGTTTGATTTGGGGGAAATGAAACAGAAGATAGGTTTTGAATGATTTCAGTGTTTCTCAACGACCCGTAGAGACCTCTTCGGACCGCAGAGTGAATTAAAATTAAATAAATAAAAAGAGAAGCTAACGTGAGAAGCTTTACCATCATACGGGTCGTACAGACCTCTACGACCCGTATATACTTTTTTTTTTTGAAAAAAGGGCATTGGCCCAGGTTCTATGGGGTTCGATCTCGAGTCAAACAAACACAAAACACTATTATGAATAATATGGGTACCATCTGGGCTACCAGTTCGCTGGTTTCTCTATTGGAAAAAAACTATATAACATATAAGCACATATTCCCCAAATTATGGGGATTCAAATAGGGTGGATCCCTAATTGGTAAGAGCTCGTAGAAGGGCTCTACGACTCGTAAAGCAACTCCTCTACGACCTCTACGACCCCTTGGGACCTCTACGGGTCGTAGAGTAATAAATTTAAAAAAGTAAAAGAGGAATATAACACTGTGTGTGCCTCTACAACCCGTAGAGGCCTCTGCGGGTCGTATAGAGGGGCTCTACGAGCCACAGAGCTCTTTTACGAGCTCGTTTTATTTTTTAATAAAAAATGATGTTTGTGCCTTTACGAGTCGTAGAGCCCTCTACGACTCGTATGTCTTCCATCCTCTATGAGTCGTAGAGACCTCCATGGATCGTCTTCATCATCTCTACGGCCCGTAGAAAAGCATTTTTTTTTTGTGTTGTTTGTTAAGTTTATGCATGTTATTTGTGGTTTTATAAAAAAAATTCCACTACTTGTTATATCTATAAAAGGGCGTAACCGAATTTTTTTTTTCAATTAATAATACATTACACGTTTTAATTACAACATAAGACCATGTGCCAGACGATCCCAATATAGCCTCACCCATGGGTTTGTATGAACGTTATAATTCACTGAGAGTTATACTCTTAGGGTATGTCGGTAAGCATAGAAATTATAGTAGGCCAAATTCTTGATACTCCAGTGGCACGAAGATATTGATCAAAATTGGCCTCGTGACGATTAAGATCGAACTATCGCAAGAGCTTAGTGGGACTCTTGATCAATCCCGCAAGTCTGGCCCGAGGAAGCATTGTCAATTCCTCAACCGACGGAAGTCCGGTTGACATTAAGCTCTACTATTTTGGGAAACCGATAGATGTGTCAGATTGGGATGTCCAAGAGCTTAGTCGTAGCTGGATCATGATATTGTGTTTGTTAGAGCGCTAAACGTGAACCTAGCGTGAACCTGAGCTCACTTAGGAAAGAGGAGATCTCGTGAAGCGCGAACAACCCGCCCCGTTCCAGGATACTGTTGTAATGGATAACTTGAGCAGAATTCCGGGACGGAATTCTCTTAATGGGGGGAGAATGTAACATCCGGCAAAAATCGATGTGATTCCGTACGTAATTAGCATATGTAATTAATGGTTTAAGTGCATATTTAAATTAATTGGATTAATTTAACCTTAGAGAATAGAAAATTCCCCATAAGATGCATAGGGATGCACATGTTTAATGTTGAAGCACGACGAAATCGCGTGCGAATAAACTTGTCCGGAACGGACGTTGGTGATTACCCGGTAAAAATTAAATAAACGAAAAGGACCCTAGACACCCAGGATATAAAATAAAGGGTATTTTCATGAAATATAATGTGTTTTGGAACTCCAAAACCATAAGTGAAAACTTTACATACAAATCTCCCGGTAACGAATAAAGTGCGCGTATCGCACCCGATACGCGTATAACTTATAATTTCACTCAACGAAAGCCTAATTAACCAACCAACACTTAAACTAGGCTATGTTTAAGGGTTATTTGAGGCTACTATAATGTCCGAATAACGCGTAATTAAAATCCGATTAATACCCGAACGAAACCCGAACGTTATGTTTAAATAATAACCAAGCTTTCTTGTAAATATTTTGTGTTGTGGTGTAACGCCCCAAAACCATTCGTTCGTCTAATTATGCCATTAGACGTGATTAGCAAAATTAATAAAACAAGGATCGAACAAAGAAAGAACACGGATTATGTTCTAATATAGAAATAATCTAGTTAATGTTATTAATCTTATAAACGAGCTAATAATATAAGAAAACTAGCTTGAATAACTAGTTTCATAAGAATATGACATTCGTGGATTATTGGAGGGACTATAGTTGCCAAAGTGGCAAAACTAGTTTTATTAATAAAACTAGATAAAAACAAAACACACACACTTGTGTGTGTTGGTTGACTCCAACATCAGGAGATCACCTCCTTCACCCAACCAAACCCTAAACTCAATAATGAGCTTGAATCCAAGCCAAAGCAAGGGGATTTTCAATGCATTAGCAAGAAATGGGTCTTCTAAGGCCTAATAATCATCAAGGTAACATTTATTTGGTAGAAATTGATGCTATACTCGTTTTTAATCATGGTGAAAATCTAGGGTTTTGTAAAAAAACGTGAAATTCTAAGTTGTAGGAGGTTTCTCTAGCTTTAGGGAGCCTCAATCATATCTAATTTGGTTATGAATCACATTCTTCATGTGAAGTTGGTTATGTTCATATGAGTATGTTAATGTGTAAAATTTGGGGTTTTACCTCTAGGTTGAAACCCCTATGTTTAGTGATCTAGTTGACTCTTAGGAGTTGTTAATATGGGAAATTTAGGCAAAATGGTCTAAATAATGTATTATGATGATGACTAGACAAATGCTTATGTTTTGGCTAATCTTGAGCTTTTAAAACTAAACAAATTGGTGGGTGCACACCAAGTGTTTGATGAAACGCCTCAATAGTCTTGATTGCAAATTGAGGTGATAACTAGATTTGGGTAATCATGGAATTACCCGTATATAAAATGTGAAACACATGTTTAAAAGATGTATCACACCATACATGAAAATATAGCCCAACGATGATTGGGAAAGTGATGTAATGGTGTGAATAAACTTATAAGATGTGTTAGTTATTGGACATCATGACTAACTTAATTAACCTTATGAGTTTAGATAAGGTTGATCTTGTCAAGCTAGGTGCAAGCTTGGATGGAATGGATCAACGAGCAAAACGGGTCAAGTGGATACGAGCCTAAAGTGCAAGGAAATGAGAATGAATACAATGTAAGTTTTACTTACACCATTAGACTATAGCATAGCTTAATTGTTGTATACACTAGTCTTAAATCTTAAGTATGTGATAAAGGTAAACCCCAAGGGGTGGAATTTAGGAAGTGGGTTGCCTTATGCGCACTCATAACAAAATGGGTTTTATGACATTAATTAAGATAATGAGTTGTGACCGAATGGTAAAATTCATCAAACGGGTTAATTAAAAATGATATGCGAGGAATGATGTTTTAATCCGAATGAAAACATTTGAATGAAGTCTTTAAGCATGTTGTTAGATTGGTGAAGCTTGTGTCACTTGAACCATAGATAAGTCTTGGAAAACACAGCATCATGGACTATGGGTCTAAACGGGTCAAATGGTGAAGCCCTCATCAATTGACTCCAACACATGATGCTTGTATTACAAAGAATTAAGATTCATGAGGTTAAACGTATCAAATGGCGACGTGTTACCATTTGAATTCGATAAACTTAATGTTCGTCAATCTAGAAAGCGTGCAGGTAAATGCATTTTTAGAATGGGCACTTGATGCCAAGAATCATGGAGGATGAGCACAAGGTATGGATATGGGTCAAGGCCACCCGGTAAGTCCGTAGCTAAATAAACAACTTCGGGCGAAGCAACATGGGTACTAAAAACTACTCACATGAAGTGTGGGTGTCAATCAAGTAAGTTATTTTCATAACTAAGTCTAATGTGCGTTATTGCGCTTAGAATTGACTAAATAAGAGAAATATTGAGAAATGGCGAAAATATAAGTCCGGAAGGACTTAGAGGGTTTTAAACAAGTCAATAAGTCAGAAATAATGGATTTGATACAAGAAGTGTCACCATGGATGGCTAAATGGAAAGGCTTGGCTATAAGGGGTATTTTGGGAATTTAAAGATTTACTAAAGGTTAAATCTAAGAACCGGATCTTAATGAAACAAATCACTTGATGTTTTTAGTTAAACAAGTGTTCAATGGGTTGACAATATGATTGTCATGCTTTTTGAATGGTCAAATAAGGCGTTGTATAATTTATGGCCTTAACGGGTCGATTTGGGTAAAATCAACATAAGCATTGAATAACCGAAAAGGTGTATTTGATTTTGAGAAATGGTATCTTATAAGCATGATAATATGGTATCAATGAGTCCCCAAGTGTTCCCCGGAATGGCTTTGAACATAAGTAAAAGAGATGCCAAAAGTGGGGAAAAGCAAGCATAAACAATGAGTTTTTCAGCCAGTGGCCAACGTAAGCTACGTTGGCAGCATAGCTTACGTCAGGCCCTCTCAGGAAATTTGTCCAGTGTCCAGCGTAGCTTACGCTAGCAGCGTAGCTTACGCCAGGACCTTTCGCAAAAATTTGTCTAGTGGCCAGCGTAGCTTACGCTGGCAGCGTAGCTTACGCCAGGCCCTCTCGGGAAATTTTGTCTAGTGACCAACGTAGCTTACGCTGGAAGCGTAGCTTACAGCGGAATGTAATCCCAAAATATTTGTTTTGTATTCCAAACCCGTTCGTTCTGTTTTGACGGGTATCAATGTGTTAACTATTTAAAAGGTGTTATTATCAACAAAACTAACCATTATCTATGTAATGGTGGTAGGTACACCTTGGATGGAAATCCCGGAGCAAGGATCGAGTCGCGAGAAGAACCGAACACACACGAAAACTCATCAAGCTTCCGCATTAAAATTTCAAGGAACTCTCGATAAAACGCAAAATCTTAGTATATGTTTTAACTATTAAAATGTATAAATTTTTGGGAATCGAATATGTATTTGATCACAACGGTTTATGTTTTTCATAATTTTAAAAGTTTTAATCGGGAGTGGTTTTACGTAAGGTCAAAACCCGTATGATTAGGCATTGATCGCGTGATTACGGGTTAGGGTCTTACATGTGGACCCACTAAACCACCCCCCAAACCGGCCCTTGATTATCACATGGACAAAATCTTTTTTTTTATTTGATCAAAATATCAAAGATATGAAATATAATCCTTAGATTATGTTATGAGATTTTATGTACCTAGAAAAGATTATGAGAATATGGAATGGATTGTTGTGTCCTTGAAAGATCTTACAAAATCCTCCACCTCTTACAAATAAATAAGCCAAACGCCCTCCTCTATATCTAGTGAGATTATCTTGAGTACTACTTTCCATATATTAAGGGATTTAGAAATCTAAAAAAAGATATCAAGTACTTATGAGATCTTGGGAAGAATTATAAAAAGAAGGACAAGTCACCACATGTCATAAACTCAAAATCCTTGTTCTTCTCCTCCTTATGGCCGTAGATATACACACACATATACACTTCCATTTTCAAGTTTCAATCACTAAAATTCATCCATAAACTTCCATCTACAAACCCCTAATTGTGTGTTTCAAGCTTGGAGCTTAACCACCTTGGAAGAACACACTAAACCCCTTCAAAATCAAGTGTTTTTAGCTTCCCTAGCCTTGTGCTAGTTGTAAGTGTTCTTGATCTTGCTTTTGTTCTTGAAAGTTTATATTTTTATGTTTTTAAAGCAAGTTGTACATAGGGTTTGGAAAATGGTTTTAAACAAAAGATATAATGGTTTTCTTTTAACAAAATGGATGTTCTAAAAAGAATACATGGGTCGTGAGTTTAGATGGTGATGTTATATTATTTTTGTAAGTTATAAAATACACATACACATGTTTAAATGATGATCCAAGGCATTGTTTATAAATGTGACTCCACCTAAAAGTGGTTTTGATCTTCATAATATGATCAGCTAAAACAAGAAATAGGTTTGATCTTGTTAGAAATAAAAAATACAAAAGTTACATATTATAAGATATGGACATAAAATCATCAAATTGGACAAAATGGACTTAATACACCAAATACACCTACTATTATCCTTAATAAGGTTATTATGGACTATTGATAATGTTGGATCATATTAATAATCTATAATGACAAAGTTGATAAAACTAAGTTTAGTAGTTTAGTAGAAAATAGTCATTTTTGGAAGATTAAGGATACAAGTGTAACTTTTGGAAGTTAAAGGACTATCTTGGTAACTTTGGTAGTTGAGGGACATAAAATGTCATTTTTAGAAACTTGAATGTAAAAATGTAACATTTAAAAGTTTGGTGTCAAAGGTGTAAATTGTTGACTTTCCAAGGTTGATTATGGAAATAGTAGCAAATTTACAAATATATATCTTATATAACAATGTATTTTTATAAAATGGAGTTTTATAAAATATAGACTTTCTAACATGTTGGAAATATATAAAAACAAAGGTTTTTATAAAAATGTTAGATAAATTAAAAACTTGGTAAAAACTTGTATAAAAATGAACACTTTTATATAAATGGGAATATAAAAGTGTTGGAGCATTTTATACATAAGTAACCAAGTCTTGGTATTAAAAATACAAATGTATTTATAAACTTCCAAGTAAAATATGTAGGAATTAAAAGGTGATTAAGTTCATGGATAAATATTGTTGGAACTTGGAAAAATTAACAATAGATATATACAAGTCAAGTAATCGGACTAAGACGTAAAAACGGACGAATAAGTATTTGTATTATTCCGTCTAAGGGGAAATGAGAACATATATTTTAAGGACTTGAAATATATATAATTTGGGTGAAATTACATAACACTTTCCTAAGTGTTGGAAAGTTATTCGTAGGAGAAAATAACGTAAATAATCTAACGATTAAACGTTTAAAACAAGCGTATGGACTTGACAATAAAAATATATTATCGAATCGACAAGATCCTAGTATATTTATTTAATGGGAAAATAAATATACGGTAAAGTGAGTCGAGTCGAGTATTGAAAATATTGTATCGATCGACAAGTGTAATTATTTAATGGGAAAATAATTATGCGTCGAGTGAGTCGAGTCAAGAACAATAATAAGCAAGTTAATTAATATTTATGGAAATATAAATGTAACTTGTAACAAGGGTAATCCATCACCAACGGACCTAGGACATATGTTTAATTTAAACGGGTAATTATATGTAAATGGTGGTGTTAGGAGTTGGGCGTACAACTTGCCGGAAAACGCACGCTATAGACTTAGTGACTTACAGGCACTAGGACGTTCGTAGGTGCTTGACCTCGACTTGCTATTCTCTGCTATTTGATTGTACGCTGTGCTTCAGGTGAGTTTCACGGCCCCTCCTTACTGTTTTACTTGGGGAAAAGATATGTTTGTGTCACATATTGAAATGTTTTCAAAGGTTAAAATGTGATGAGTGGCATGATGAGTACTTGAGTTATGTTGTGTGTTCGCCACTCGGGGTTGAGTCCTTGCTACTGTAACCATTAATTCGGGGAAATGAAACCGAAGGAATATTTGGATAGTACTATTGGTGCCTGACATGGCCCACCCCTAATCGATAGCGTCGATTATGCATTGGCGTATGCCTGGGGTGCACGTATTCTGAACTAAGTTGTTATTTTCCGAGAAACAACTTGTGATCGCGGGGCATATTTATTAGTCTTGGTTTGGTTATGGGCTCAAGGGATTGCTCATCATCGTAGTTTTGTAGGAGCTAGCTACTCCTTACAAAGGCCACAAATTGTGCTGGTTCTGCACAGGGTGTAAAAATGTTGTTGTTATGAAACTAAAACATGTGAACTCACCAATATTTATATATTGACGTCTCTTTTTAAACATATCTTTCAGGTAAATAAATGCTGATTAGATATGAGGCTAGTGCGGTGGAATTCGGGATGTCGGATACTTGTCAGGGTTTCATCTATTGTTACCATCGGGTTGAAACATAAACGGAAAAACCCCATTTATGAACTTCTTGTTTGTTGTTGTGTGCAATATTGTAACAAGATACTCATTTTTGACATCTTAATAAAATGATATTTTCTAATTAAATATAGTTTGTGTTAATCTTGACTTTGATATGCTTTCGAGCGTTGCGCCACGTGTTTCCGCCATTGGCGTGGCGTGACAGTAGCATTGGAGCGTCTTCTGCTGTATTAAGCACGATGTAGTGGTCTCCATTCACAAAGTCTAGCGATATGATTGGATGTCCAAGTAAGTCGTCAGGATGAGTGAACATAGGGAAGTAAGTGGTAGAAAATCCTCTTATAGGGTGGAATACTTGAATAACCACACCATATCTCTCACAAATCATAATTCCCTGGCCCGACAAGTCCATCCATTTGTCTTGGGGCGCCGGTCCAATTCCAAAGTAATCTAATGACTCTATTAAGGCAGGGACCGTATACCAACCCCACTTTGAGTACATCCCGTCCCACATAGCATAGCGTTCAGGTAGTTTGTGCATTAAGTCATGATGGATCGTAGCGCAACCATTCTCATCACCCCTTAAAGCCACATATATGGATCACAACACACAGTTACCGTCTCCCCGAACATTCTGAATATGTGTAATAAACCGGTAATACTCTACAGGAAGCTGGCATTTCCATTGCATGATTCCAGGTTATACTTGTTAACGCCAAAGTTAAGAAATCATGATTATGGTGTATCTATGTATTTGCGTCCGTAAAAAACATGTATGCATGGATATTTATGTACCTGTTACCCACCAACAATGGAAAATATTTATCACAAATGATATTTTTCTCTTTTGCTGGATCTGCCGGCCTGCGTCTTCTAACAGGCTCTTCCTGTTTTATATAATAATAATAATAATGATGATGATGATGATGTTACTAACCTTTTTTTCGTCATCATCATCATCCTCCTGTTTTATTCCTTTACCCTTTCCTTTCATGCGCCCACGAATTTTATTTTGCACCTCTGGAGGTTGATGGTTACTCATACTTGGATTCACCACCGAATTTATTTTTGACATCATGTTTTGTCTGTCTATGCACGAACAAACTTTTCTTTATGATTATCAAACCACACCTTTTTCAAGTATACCATGACATCTGTAAAAAGAATAAAGATATTGTCAAGGTGTGTAGTTAGATACGTATGTATGTATGCGTGCTTTTACTATGTACCATTTCGATCTAGCTGAATAAGTTTAATGTGGATTCGGGATAGCGAGTGCTGGTAATATAGCTCATTATTAGATGCACACACTCGCTTAAAAGATTCGATAAATGCATCCCATTCTTCATTGTTAGGAAACGATTGTTTGCAGTGTTTTATAATATTTTGTGAATTATGCCACCTACATAGCAATAATAATAACAATAACAATAATAATTAATAAAAAAAAAAAAACAACAACACCAACAACAATTATATTATGTACTACCTGCATAACAACTTCGAAGCAGCTGGGAATACTTTGTCGCATGCATTCATCAATGCCCGGTTAGCGTCAGTCACTATAACACGCAGCTCCATACTTTCATCATGCACAACTCTCTCAGCCTTTCTAGCACCCATTTGAAGTTATCCATCTTTTCATGTATGATAAATGCTTGGGCGGCAATAAACGACTTGGATGTTGATGTGACACCCACAATTTGAACAAACGGGATCCTATACTCATTCGTACTGTAGGTCGCATCAATCAACAACACATGCGGGAACGCACGCCATATTTTTAGAGATGTAACATGAACAAAGAAAATATCTTCAATCGCATTTGTCTTTCGATTCACTCGGGTGAAGAAAGTAAATTCCTTTTCAACCAGTAAGCTTTCGAGTATCTGCATAACAATAATAATAATTAATAACAACAACAACAACAATAACAATACCTGTATTTGAGTCTTACCGCTATACAACTCCCGTTTAATCTTGGTTAATGTGTTATGGATGTCTTGTAAAATGTCGGGGCACTGTGGGTTTTGTTTTCTAACGGCCGAATGAATGTTTATTGGTGAAACGTTTTGTAAATAAAGCGTGTTCACCAATTTTAAACTGTCCTCGTTCATCCTCCGAGCATATGCATAACCCTCAATAAATTCAAACGGTAGGTGGTTATGATTTGGGTTAATGACCCTCAAACGCCAAGTAACGTATGTCAAGATGTACTTCGTTTTAACTTCAAACGGGCATTCACACTTTTTACTACTCGTCTTCCGAAGTATGGCTACACTACGGGGTTTGACATGTAAGGTACAAACTATAGTAGCCGAATCTAGCCTCTTATTCTCCCCTTGTCCCTTGTTTTTAGTACGTTTATATACAATTACATAACCAAGAGCTTTTGCTCTTAGGGAAACCCAATCTGTCACCTCTTTAAGATTTGCGAATACCTGAAAGTTTATATATGAGTCTAGTCAAATTTTATATATTAACAATATAAATTACGCATACCCACAAACAAACAGACATGCATACATGCATGCATACATACATACATGCATGCATGCATGCATACATGCATACATGCATACATGCATGCATACATGCATACATACATACATACATACATAAATACATACATACATACATACAAACATACACGCACACATACAAACATAAAAACATACATACATACATGCATACTACATACTAACATACACTCATATATCCGAACATACATACATGCATACATACAAACATACACACATTCATACGGGGCAACATATATACGAGCCTAAATACCCATGAGGCTAAATATACATGGGTATAAATTATAAACAGACGTAAATAAATAAACAAACCTGAGTTGTTTCAAACGAAATATCCGTGTTCAGTTCCTCGCTACAGTCACCGGCCTCGTGTGCGTACCGTGGAGTGCTTGGAGGCACGTAAAATGACTCTGGTTCTTTTAGGTACTCCTCGTTTAAGTCGGGCAGTTGTGGCTGTTCATTCAAATCCGGCAGCGCCGCTTTCCCGGATATAACCTATGCTCACCACGCTCACTATCGGCTCCAAAATCGCTTTCCGGGACACAAGATATGTCAAACCATTCACCCAAAGACATTGTGTTACGAATTGGTTGGTCGGATGGTATTTTCGCCGGAGACAATTTGGAATCGTCGGAGAAAATTTTTTAAAAGTTTGAATGGTCGACTGGAAATGGTGCATGGTTGATGGTATAAAGTGCTGATAGAGATCTCTGCGGGTCGTAGGGGTCTCTACGAGTCGCAGATTCTTATAAATGCTCCCAACTACCAGATCTCTGCGGCCCGTATGGACCTCTACGAGCCGCAGAGAGGTGATTCAGTCTGATATTCGGATACCTCGTACTTTCTAACCTAATACGACTCGCGTAGGTCTCTATGGGTTGTATAGGGTTTAATTGCACCCAACTACCAGACCTCTGCGGCTCGTAGAGGTCTCTACGAGTCGTAGAGATCAGCTGGCAACCTGCATATGCAGTATGGACATTGAATGTGCAGCCTGACACATGTATACGACCCGTAAAGGCCTCTACGGGTCGTATAAGGTTCAGGTTTTTAGGTCAACAACCCTATACGACACGTAGAGGCCTCTACGAGTCGTATAGGGTAGTGTTTTCAATTGGCATTTATTGCTCTGACACCTCTACGACCCGTAGAGGCCCATACGGGCCGCAAAGGGCTGTGCAACCCTAAAAAACCCACCGATGCAAATAACATAACCCATTGGTCCAAAAATAATTATGAAATATAATATATAATAAATAAAAAGGAAAAAAGAATAAAAAAAAGAAAGGGGGATTGGAGGAAACCATTTCCAAACTTTGGGGGAGAAAATTGGAGAAATGATGTGACGCTGATATGACAATTGAGAAAGTTGGAGGAAAATGGCACCACACCAAATAGTCTTAGATGGCGAATTTAGGTCACTATGTGCCCTTCAAGACAAGGGTTGGTTAACCTCTTTAGTTTTAGGTCTCATGTTTTTCACACATTTAATGATTTTAAGATCTTGTGTTGAATTTACATTTCTATCCTTGAAGATGGTTTCTTAGGAGCTGCACAATTGGAGGTTCAACCACCACCAACCTTATGTTTAAAAATGTTGCCAAAATCTTTATTTTTTTATTTTCTTCCAGCAAACTGTTTTAATGAATGCATTTATCTCTTACCTGTTAGTACCTGTCCACAGAAAATACCTTTAATACAAGTAGCATAACTCACACTCTTCCCCTTTAAACCCACAAGTGTAGTGAATAAGTTTGTGCATGGACTTAGTCAGCTCCGGTTGAGTTGAGTTGAGTCGAGTCGAGTCAAGTCGAGCCCGGTCAAGTCAGATTGTATCGGTTCGACCATATTCGAATCTTGCTTTCACTGGTAAAATGAGGGTGATCATCCGTAGTTTATCGATGATCGGGAATCTTATAAACGATGTATTAAGTTTCCTTATATTCTCCATTTTGGACATCCTCGACTTAGTCCTATGTTACGTTTACAAAGTCATCGATTTTTTAGTCGAATCCGAATGGAAACCATGTTATTGTTCATCACCAAAAGAAGTCATTGCTAGCAGTGGTAAAATCGTGGTGTCCGAAAAAGGCGAGTCGAAAAAGATCGTCTGTCTTACATCAACCAAGTTACAACTTGAAGAGATCTCCGACACGCTCTACACGCGCCCCTCGTTGGTGTCCGAGGTGTCGAAAACCACGGTTAAAGAGCTTAAACGACGAAAAATCGATAACACAACCACGATGGTCACCTCCATAAACAAGTCCACCGTTAGATCGACTTTCACGATTAACAACACCATTGTGGAAATGCTCCAAGAGAAAATCGGTGGTCACAAGTTGCACCCGGTTCCTCGGTGGTCCGATTGCGATTGCGACACTTGTAACTCGTGGTCGAACATGTGTCAAGACAGTCTTTATGTCCACACTGATGGACCTAAAGGTTCGTATTGTACTCCTATATATAATTAATTACTACTGATTTATTTATCATCAAATCTTTTAAAATTCTTAGAATTATTTTTTAATGATCATAATAGATAAAGTTGGGGACGATGTTTTATTTATTCACGGGTTCATATCATCATCGTCATTCTGGACGGAGACAGTGTTCCCAAACTTTACCGAAGCTACTAGATCCAGATATCGGTTGTTCGCGGTCGATCTGTTGGGGTTCGGACAAAGTCCGAAGCCACACGACTCGCTCTACACTATTAAAGAGCATTTAGACATGATCGAGAAATCGGTTCTTGAAGCGCACAAGGTTAGATCTTTTCACATAGTGGCTCATTCCCTTGGTTGCATTCTAGCACTAGCGCTCGCGGTGAAGTACCCGAACTCCGTCAAGTCGCTCACCCTAATCGCACCGGTAAGCATTTTGTTGATCTTCTGTAATATGTTATGGGGTCGGCTAAATGTACCCTTGTTTATAATCTCTTTTACTATGAAAAAGAAAGAGTAAAAAAAGGTGGGATAGGTTTAGTACAACCATGTTATAAAAATGTGTTCATATCTCACTATTTTTTAAGACTAGGCAAAAATAAAAAAATGTACGGTAACCCAAGTGAAATTGTGAAACTAGTTATGGAAATATATAGATTAGAAACAATGTTAACTGGGTCAACTGGCAGCCATATTTTCCGACGCCGAAAGGGGAACAAGCGACACAGTATATGATGAGGAAGGTGGCGCCACGACGAGTGTGGCCGTTGATCGCGTTTGGATCATCGTTAGCTTGTTGGTATGAACATGTTAGCCGAACAATTTGTTTGCTCATCTGCAAGAACCACCGAACATGGGAATTTCTCACCAAACTCATCACCAGAAATAGGTAACAATTCTCATTATTTATCTATTAAAATCTTTAAATGTTAACATTTTAAAGAATAATCGACAATTACCTTCATGGGTTATGGGATTCATACACCCTGTGACGTCACATTCTGGGGGTGTGACATCACATTCTGTGGTATGTGGCAGCCTCCTATTGGTATGTGATGTGGGTCAGGATGTATGAATCTTAAATAGGGGGTGTATGAATCCTAATTACATTCATGTATGTACTTTAGAATATAGTATTATAAATGGGAAAATAAATGTTTCAAAAGTTATTGAAATAAAACTAATTAAATATTGCAAATTTGAGTAATAATATGAAAATATTGTCAATGTCGTGATCACTTGGACAACCGAATAAATGCACCGATTTCAAATTTATGGCCACCTTCTAAGATTGTCATCCACGATTTCCAATCTGTTTGCTTCATTCAGCGGGATTTATATATAAATTACTCTGTTTAATTCTTAATAGTTAAAATAATAAATTATACTTTGATTTATTTAATAATATTTGAACAATAAAGAAAATTCTATAAAGAAACAGAAACCATAACACACCTAAAAACCATACTCTTATATATATTAACCACCTAAAAACCTTACGCATTACGATAACAACAAATATTCACCACTAATAATTAAAATATATGCCATCAAAACCTAGTAAAACACCAAAAATGTTCATTCACTCTAACCGAATGAATGAAAGCCAAGTCGGCCTTCGTAAATGGCTTTTATATAGGATCTCATGTCAATAATTAGATTCGGAATCTATAATGTTGTCTATATCACTTGTTTCAAATCCTTAAGGATGAAAATATTGTTTTTTTTTTTCTTCATAATTTCATTGAAAATATTGTTAAACAAGCACACAAACAAAGAATCAATTTATAAAAGAATCTATAACAAGAAACAAAGTACTATTGAATTTAGTTTCAATTTATGGACTCATTTATTTTACTTTGTGTCATATTAATATGGAAATAATGAAGTATATTTCCCATGAATTTCTGGTATTCCTGACCCCTACACTAGGGCTCTTAATTAGCATGTCGAACGAGTTGGGATATCTTATGTTATTTTTGTCTTTAGAATTATCCCAACTTGTATTGAGCACTTGTATATTTTGTTGAATACAATAAAAGTACTAAAAGTATGACAACAAAGCCAAACTTAATTTTTTTTTTTGTGTATTATTTAGGTAATAATTGGTTATTGCAAGATACGCTAAGGTAGTAATGTCCTACCTTAAATTCTAAAACTACTTTAAAATTACATTTCCATCGTATATAATCTATGTTATCACCGACAACATTGTTTAATTTTACGTATTAATCAATTCTAATTGTAATTACTTGTCGCAATAATATTGAAAAGCAACTTGCGGCCATCTTGATCTTGGACGGTAAGCACGGTTGTGACTTTATTTTGGTATAACCTCAATAAATATACAACCAAAATGTGAGTGTACACATGTCACACTTACCAAATGAGAACATTCAATGACAATCTAATTACGTGGCTCTTTACTTTTATTTATATTATTATATATCTTCCAAGGTGATAATTATAATCCCCAAGGATATAAGAGTCATTACACTGCCAAAGAAGCCAAGCCACCTACATGTAGATCAAATGTTGTTAAGACTAATGTTTCCTTATCTAATTAATTAATTAATTAATTTTTAACCAATACAGGATCAAGACTTATTTGATCAAAGGCTTTTGTTGTCATACACATAATGCTGCATGGCATACCCTTCACAACATCATATGTGGGACTGCTGGCAAGATCGAAGGATATTTGGATACGGTACAAAACAAGTTAGCTTGTAGCGTCAATATTTTTCACGGAGAATATGATGAGCTCATCCCAGTCGAGTGTAGCAGCCATGTTAAGACGAAAGTCCCTCGGGCTAACATTAAGGTTGTGGAAAAGAAAGATCACATTACCATCGTAGTCGGACGTCAAGAAGCTTTTGCTAGAGAACTTGAAGAGATTTGGAAGACTACAAACTTAAATCGGTAAAAAATGGCTAAGTCCATCGAAAATCAAGAAGATGGATAAATACTAGTAGTGTTATTATATATATATATGTATGATTTGGCGCAGCTGTTGCTTATTTAATCTTCTGTTGCATTGCATTTTGCGAAATTTCAACTATTCATATACAACAAATTAATTAAAATTTAAATTTCAGGTTTTCAAGTAATTAAATAAAAGTTTTTATGAATATATTTAATTTATAATATGCATGTTTGAGTAAATAAATTTTGGTTTCGAGTTGAGTTGGTTTAAAAATCATAAATATCAAAAAGCTTGTAGCCTACCAGTATCAACATTGTGAGTGTTTAAGTCTAATGAATAAAAATATAGATTTAAAAGTAAGATTAGAAAGATGTTTCAGTTAGCAAAGATAAAAAATTATAAAGATAAAAGTGAAAATCAGTTATTCAAAAATCAATTAAAAAATAATTTGTAAAAAGCAGATAATGATAAATAACTATGAAAATAAAGATAAAAGTGAAAATAAGTTATTCGAAAATCGATTAAAAAACAATTTGTAAAAAGCAGATAATGATAAATAACTATGAAAATCCATATATCAATATCTATATCTATTATCTATTAATATATATATATATATAAAGTATGACAACCGACAATTTTTCAGGACAATATCCGTACACTTAACTAACCTCACAACGTTTCATTTGTGCATTTGACATTATTACAGTAACTACGTCATCTTGAGTCTAGTAAAGCCTGAACTATTGCAAAAATTCAATAGATCATCCGTTTACGCATTCAACACCCAAAATATCCTAGACAATTGGCGTTGAACAATCAAGCCAATTACATGCTCAACAGAGAGCAACCGGATGCCCGATTACTACGTACGAACAAACAACAATACACGTGACAATACCCAAGTGGAAACCTACACAATTTCCACACAAATATGAATAATGCACAATATGTTTTATCAGATTCACACGCACAAAGCCATGATATATTTCTCGAGGAACAAACATGTGTTAACGTGAGGTAAAGCCAATGTTTAACCCCAATTAACACACGTATCTATTGCATAGTCAATGACATTACTACAAATACATATGTTATCGACACGTTAGATCATACACACACATATGTTAATCCATTCCTATGGATAGCTATGGATGACAATAACACCTCTTGTGCAATTTGACTAAATATATGCATACATGTATTCATATACGCATTCGACTATATATATGTGTATATGTACATGTGTGATTAAAGAGAAACTCTAGATATATACATACATACATACATGCGATTACATACATCAAGAAACAACAAGTTAGGATGTCCATGCACAAGTCTCTTTCATGAATTTCACCAAAATGGAAACAATCAACCATGACATCATGAGATGGTGAACTCCACTTCCTTTTCTCATCTTCCTCTTTTCTTGCCCGAAACACACATTACACCCATCTAGGTCCTTACCTTATGATCACATCTCCTCCATGCATAATCTTTACCCAAAACATCTTTTCTTTTACCTTTAAATGACCAAATAATACACAACACAAACAAACAAACCTCCACCTAGCCGAAAGTGACATATCAAGCCATGATGACACCATGATAAGATCTTGTACTTGCACAAGATACAACTCTTTTCTTCCCTTGACACCTCACGGCCGCAAACAAGGACAAGCATAAGTCCCTATCATTCTATTATACCAAATAAGCTTGCCAATCACCTTGCCTCCTTCCTAGGTATAATATCTTGCCACAAATGGATGATCTTGTTGTCCTAGTGATCGACCAAAATCCTCAAGAAAAGAACATAACATTTGATCAATCTATTTCACAAACAAGGATAATGCACTAATCAAATGACATAAGAAATCAAGTGTAGGACTTGCCAATTTGTGCACTATATAAGGAGGCTCTCATTACTTCAATCCACACCACAACAAACCTCTCATAATTCCATATATTTTTCATTATCTTCAGCCGAGTGAACATAAGGCTCCTACAAGCTACCTTTGCTTCTAAACTCGCATACATGAAGATCACGAGGGAACTAGGAGGCCATATTTGAGAAACATAGCTTGAGGAAGGCTCTAGACCATCAAATTCACTCACCATACTCTCATTCTTTTCGGTATGTCATGAAACCATCCTAAACATTTAGACTCTCTATGTTAATCAGCCCTTATCATGTACACACGACCCTTGATCCTTTGTTCATGTATAACCGAACATGGATCAAACTAGATCCAAAGTTATGAAGGTTAAAACTTGTCTAAGATCTAGTGCAGTTACATTTTTAAAACATATATACATATATAAACACTCGCAAGCTATATCCATAACACACATATAACAATCGGCTAACACTTGTGTTACACACCCAAGGCCGACTAGTGTATGTGTGGAACTTGTGTTTTGTCAAGAAAATCCGACTTTTTAACCAAAACATGATGTTTATATATATACCTTGATATAATCTCTTGTTTTTATACATAAAGGGCGCTACTATGAAATATTTTACAATCACCACGTGAACAAGTTTCTAGAACTTGATTTTGCCTTATATCAGTCGGTTTTGAACCAAGAAGTTATGATGAAGTTTCGGCTAATATAATAACATGTGTTATTCTCAACATTCACACTACAATATCATAACACATGTTAAAACACTTGTTTTTTCCATAATTTCACCTTTGGGAAATACTCTATAACCCATGGTGACATGTGGGGCCTGGTTTGTTAAAACTCAATGTGTTATAAAACAATACTCCCAGAATTCACGAAATGGTACACCTTACAAAGTACAAACAAAATACGTAGTAATTGTCACGTGCATGGATAATGGCCCCACATATACATGACACAAGGATCCATAAGTCGGGTGAACAACCTGTATGGTAAACGACAAGAACATACGACTTACTATGTCCATGATAATCATAGGGTACCAGTTGTCGGGACAGTAGCTATTCTACTTTTCTGCTTTACTAGACCTTGTCTTCGATCATCAGGTGAGTTTCACGGCCCCTTTTTTACTGTTGTCATATTTTTTGGGGAAAAACATGCATCTATACAACTTACTTTCACTTAGAGTTAATTCTAGAATGACTACAATTGTAAACATGAGACAACTGGTTTAGAGCTAACATAGTCCTCGTACAATACATTTCACAATAACCATTAGCTATGGACTTAGCATTGGAATGACTCAAATAGAATAGATCTATTGTGTTGACAACCCCCACTCTTGGTTAGTCGCGCTAATCTGCCACATGCAAAAAGAGTGCTAGTATTCTACCAAATTTATGTTGTGTTTATTTACAATGCGTGAGGCACCACATGTCGGAGGTTTGGTTATGGGCTCATGGTTGGTAGATAAAATCTTGCCTTAGCTAGGCAATGATTGGTCAAACATGGATTCACTAATTGCGTGTGTGTTTTCGCAAACTTTTGAAAGTGAATAATTTACAACAATTCTCAACAATTTACGAGAATTACTAACAAATTTCCAAGAACAACCCACAGCGAGTTGATAAAACCTGTGAACTCACCAACTTTATGTTGACAAATCTTTTATGCATGTTTTTCAGGTAATAGATTTTCATGTTGAACTATCAAGTATTACGAAGCTTGGATGTAAAATCTTTAGATTTCAAAACAATGAATTCGTCAATTGTAACTTTTGACAAATCTGAAATCAAAGCTTATGTTTTATTTAGTTGTTTTCTTGAATCTTGTGCTTGAAAATCTTTCAAGTTACATCCCGTGTTTGCGCCTTGGCGGGGTGTGACATAAAGGAAAGCTATTGTGATGACATGTCACTCATAGGTGCATTCCCCTTTGAATGAGCTATGTGGCACCACGAGAGATTTTTCAATTTTTTTTAGTTTTTTAATAAATTTAAAAAATATTATAGATAATAAAAGCCTACTAATTCATCCTCTTCTCCTTCACTTTTTCACAAACCAAAACCTTAAGCTCTCCCTCTCTCTGTATACTCTCTCTCTCTCGCCACTCATCCTCTTCTTCCTAAACAACATAATTGATATAAAGAGGCACACAAACTATTATTCTTGGGAGTGAACCAAAGAGGAGCGGCATATTACTCATCATCATTATCATCCTGAGATTCATAACAACAATAATAATGGAACAAGTGAAGAACAAATAGATAATATTAAAAATATTATGTCAAAGGCTTCCTTAAAGAACCCGACATGCCCTTAATTACTACTTCTACCATCCACCTGAAGGTTCTAACGCATATCTGGTGAAGAACCTTTATCTATCGTGTGATCCGAACATGCGTGGTCGAATGAACGAATCTAAAGGAAGTTACGTTGCTTCCTTCACTCCTGGTTCGATCAGTAACTTTATCTTTTTCGATTGTTTGTTTATTCAAAGTTTTGTGATTTTTCTTTGGGCAAATTGTGATAATTCATTCACTTGGCTTTTATAAATTATAATAATCTTAGCTATTATTGTATATTTGAAATGAATATTGGTATATTAAATGTATGATTATCATGTACTTTATTATTTCAAGGTCAATTAATGACAAAGAACTCTATAAGTCCACGAACTTTATAACCGGTTAACACGATAAGACACAAATCTGAATTTACTAGATCAGAAATACAGGTTAACACACCTAAGACATGAATCTGAACTAGCCGACAGCGTACAATATTTGGTGTCTTTTATTTGCTTACTAGGTTGTTGAAGTGCTTTATAGTGTAGACCCTTTTCTTGATGTAGGGATTGTACTTGAACTTTGTGTTATATGTAAGGGTAAATAAAATTATTAAGTCATCAACTGCTTGTTTGTTGGTAAGTAGTTTTAGGTTTGAGATTGAGTTTATTGCATCTTAATTTGAAACACTTGCTGCTCTTTTAGTCTATTTCTTGGCATATATGAAGTGGGTTAGGCTAATAAGCTATTAGTCGTTTTTCAGGTTTTGTCTTCTGTGTCATATATGCAGTTTCCTTAACAGTAGTAGTGAGACTCGGTACAAAGATGTAATATGTTTTTGAATGGGTGCAACTTCCAACTTAAGTGATTCTTTGGTTGATTAGGTTATGAATTATAGGAGTCATTAGAATGTGAGAGATTAGAGAGATGTGATGAGTTTTTGAATAGTTGCATCTTACCTAAGTGATTGTTTAGCTGATTAGTGATTAGGTTTTAGATTATGGAATATAAGTTATTACTGATTAGAATACTATGGACATGCAGTGATTGAGTGTGAGAGATTGGAGAGGTGTGACTATGTTTACATACTCGGAGACTTTGAGTAAATCTTTGCGAGCAATAGGTTTGAATTCAGGTGTATTGATGTTAAATAACTATAAGTAAATGACTATTGGAAACTGGTAAGTTCAATTTTAGTTCATGATGGTTTGAATTAGAAATTTTTATAGTTTGTTGGTTGTTGGGGGTTGAGAATAGGTGTAGAAAAGTATTGACAGCTATGGAAGATTGTGAGTTTTATATATAGTTTTTGTTTCATTTGTTGAGATGGAAATAAAAATGCATACATTGGATATTCTAAATCCTAATATTTGTACTAGAATCTGTCTATCCCGGGATACTCTCGAGGTATAAGCTAGTATATTAATAAATAAAAGATTAAATCCTACATGACACTCAAAAAAGTCATCCTCTTCCTTTGGGTGTGTCACGTGGCATCATCCTCCTTATTTCCATCAAAAGTTTTTTTTTCTCATATGTTTCCCCAACAATTTAAAATGATAATAACTTTTATATATGATATTTTCTATAACAAATTACACAAAATCAACGAAGGTTTTATTATCTTTCCAACGAATACCATAGTGATATAAAAAAAAACCGACTTTTTTGTGTGTTTTTGATCATACAAGAAAAAAACACAATGTGTTCAGGTAATTCTTTAGTCATATCTAGGTAAGTCACTAATCATGTTCAAACTAAGAATTTTATTTTTTTCAAGTGCAGAATATGTTAAAACCAGTGCTTTTTTTTTTAAAAAAAAAGTCGCACCTTTAAGATAACCGCCTCAATCACACCCTACAATTATTGTTTCTAGCTCTGCTTCTTATCCAATGGACAACTGACAATACCAACTCTTGCAGAAAGACATTGCATGAGAAAAATGTTCGAAAAATTATAAAATGTTTTTGTATCTTTTTAGAAACCTTTAAATCAAATCATATGTTTTAGGCCAGATTACATTTATTTAAAAAAAACATTTAAATTGTAAAATCGTTTTAGTACATAGTTGATATTAAGTAAAACCAAAACATAAATAGTTTGATGAAGAAAACATGTATTAATGTAAAATGGCCTAGTGGTAGGCACAAGTGCACAACTACAAATTACCACACAAGGAGGGGGACGGAAACCTGTAGGATTTTGTTAAAGCCCAATAGGAAAAAAGTGCACAAGTTCATACGAGTATTAGAATATGTGTTGTGGGTTGTGGGTTGTTAGCGGTAAATAGATCCACGTGGCTCGCGAACACCACAACACACATTCATCACTGTGCTCATGAGCGAGGTCATGCTACCACACTCGTGTTGGTTAACGAATGAAATATAGCCGTTGGACATTGATTTTTTGACCGTTGGGGACTGCGATCGTTGGTTGCTGACAGCCTTTTTATTTTTAGAAAGGTTTAAAAAAATTTCCATAATCAAATTATCAAATTTTCACTCACTCTCAATAAAAAAAATGGAATGGAATGATTTTTCTTCGTCCGACTCTTCAGAGGAAGACAATTTGATTATGGAAGTGGGTAGGATAACAATTAAGTACTTGATTGCCTGGTCTCGAAGGCAAAGGAAACCGTGCTAACGACACAACCACCTCTTAATCGTGATAAAGAGGGAGCGAACAAAACATTGATGACACTACTTTAGCCCCAAGCCTCTCTACAATGAAGACTATTTTATGCGACGTTTTCGAATCAGTAGACAACTATTTATGTGTCTATCCTGATGATCTTGTACTAGATTAGTTTTACTTATTTTTTATAGTTTGTATTCTTGCTAATATTAATATAACATTTTCTATTAATTTTATTTTTGTATGAATATTACATTACACAAATTTAGAAAGCCTAAAAAATAAAAATAAAATAAAAATAATCTTGATAAAGTCACTGCTCACCTTGAGCCACAACAGGGTTAAGTGACTGAGCTGCAGCTTTATCACACTGCCATGTCGTCGCTTACTTGACACAATATTAGAGAATAGAGTTGTGGCTAACCTTGAGCCACAACTTATAGTCTTAGATTAATATAGTAATATGCTAAGTAAAGGGCGGACATTAGACTCATGCCCCTGTATGGATTAAATAAATGTAATTTTATATATTTAGGTTATGAGCCTATGAGGTTTTAAAGCGCACGTCTCTTTTACATCACCATCATGTAGACAATTGTAGGTCATTGGAATGGATCGATTAAAAGAATGATAAGATCTATCAAGGTGGGCAATCCCTTGATAGATGTTTATGCAAAGAATGAATCGAAACGAAACGAACACACACGAAAATAATTTAAAACCGGCTTGCCTATTGATAAACGTGCAGTGGAATATTATCAATTACAAGCTTGAATTGGCCAACCAACCGTAGCCTACACCCCATCCAAGCTATTCGCACTTGCATGGGCCGAATCCATAATGGACGAAGACTCCACGGAGAAGCCCACCACAAAGATGCCAAAGGCATCTTCGTTTATGCACATCTTCGCCCCAATAATAAATTCGTTTACAATCGAGTTCGCTAGGGTATCAAAAGACTATCATATATGTTTTATAACACCAACATATATGTTACAATAAACCTATCAAACAGACCAAAATCACACTAATCTAGAGAAGCTTTTGTCACACCAAACATGCATCAACAAACTCCCCCTTGGCAAATGCTCTCTAGATTTCTTCCCCCGCAGTTCAATCTTCCAAATAGCACCAGTAACTGCTAGCATGAAACTTCTTCTTCACACACAAATCAACCACACTTTGATATCGATAGTCCTAATGCCTCCAATCATCCCTATAATAAATCTACTGCTTGTAAAGCTTCTTCATGTCAGCTCGGAATAAATTCGCCAGATGCATCGGATCATAGAGTCTCAACAAGTATTTGTCGTCCTGGTCCTCCATAATAGCTTCTACTGTATCACTATCGACATATGACCATTTGAGATTTCCCAGAATGTCTTAAGGTAGCTTCTTCAGAAGAACCCGCTTCAAACATCTAGCAGGCTTATAATACATCTTCATCCAAGGTTTGTTTGTCCTCGGATCGATCCTTGTAGTATCATTCACCCTCTTCTCTTTCAAAGGTTTAAAATATTAAAACTTCTTTTCTCTGACCTCAAACCTCAATTTCTTCTCCAAGGCTAGCATAACCATCCTTGCTTAGGTCTATAAGTTCTCGTTTCACTAAATCCCAAAGTTCCAACAAGGGTAAGGAATTGAAGTACTTAACCCTTGGTGGAAGATATTGTACACCATCATACCTCTTAATCACAAACATCTTCAACTCTGCATCGTAAAACCAACAGATGATACCGCTGCTTGCATTCCTTGAGTTTGAAGCATCATAGGTTTTGATGAACATGAGTGTCTTGGGTCTCGACCTATTCCACTCTTCTCTCAGTTTCTTCCAAGAGGCTTTCCATGCAGCATCTGGATCTATACTATCGGTTGGATCAATAGCCACTTCGAGATCTGAATCAACTAGATCCTCTATCAGCTTCTGCCTTAACTCATCCAAGTGCTGCTGAACCTCAGCATCACACTCTTCTGTCACAGTCTTGGTATACATGTTAGGAACAATAACCTCACGAGCCTCTTCACCAACCTCTGTCTCTTCTGTAGGATTCCAGTCTTCTAAGTTGTCTGGAATGAACTCTCCCTCTTCCAGACTCTTTTAGTTGCTTTGTAGTGTTCTCAAAATCAAGAAGTGACTTGAAAGTAAAATCATCTTCAGGTGCTGGCAAGAACTCATCAAAGATAGAAGTAGGCCTTGGCTGATCATCAGCAGGTTGTTTGCTCTTCTCTACAGTACATAAGGACCCTGCTCCACTACCAGACTCCCCCTGAGTAGTAGCAAGCACACCAAGTGTTGTTGAAGTACTTGGAGGCTCACTTCCCGTTGTGCGGTTGGGATCATCATCCTCACGTCTCTTTGTTCTGAACTCATCACCCCTACATGTCGAACTATCACCTTGAGCCTTCAATTGCTTCATCTAATCAATATTTTGTTGAAGAAGAGTTTGAATCAACGACCTGTCGTGTGCTTGCAACTGTTGCTGAATCACATTATACTGTACTAGCTTGGGGATGATCTGATTAGCCATCATCACTTAGCCTTTCAATTTCACCACCTTGTGCTCTAGTCTGACGATACGTTTCCTATCTGGCAAAAAAGTATCAAAATAAAAATCAAGGGTAGAGATATCAAATTCAAACCTTGTAGCGGTGGGCTGAGAAGTAGATGGGTGAGATGAAGTAGCAAATGTTGTTGTCTCGACGGTAGTAGGAATTGTCACTGATGTTGGTACTGTAGAAGCTGTGAAAATTGGATCCACATGGGAGGTAGTTAGTGAACTTAGCAAGGATGTAACTGATGTAGTAATGTTGAGTGGTGTGGTGATGGGAACTGATACTGGTGGTATTAATGGTGGTGTTGCTATGGTGGCAGATGAAACCTATGAGCTAGATGGAGCTGGCTCACCAATAATAATAGCTCATCTCTGTCTCTTTCGCTACTTGAGAAGTGGAGCATCATCATCATCATTATCGGATTCATCTGGATGATAGTCTTTGTCCGTCTCATAATCTGTCTTCTTTCTGTTCTCACCCACAATCTCAGTAGGAGATACAGACCTCTGTGGTGAGTTCGGAACAATCTCACTCCCCGAACTAGTTTCTTCATCATCTCTTAAAGAAGAAAGAATATCCACATGTCTGGAGGACCCTTCTCCCCCATGAGCTGTACCCGAAGGACCCTTTCCTCCCAAAGCTTAGTCAAGCTTTTCAAAAAATAAATCCCCAACATCCTTCTCATGTTGTACTTATTCTTCAATGACATTGCCAGGCTGCAAAGCAGGTTGTTCAACAACTAGCTCTTGAACCTGTACTGCCGCAACCTATTCCTAAACTGTTGGTTGTTGCACTACTGCTGGTTGTTGAGGTGGTGCTTGCTGCTGTTTTTGCGATTGTTGAATATCAGGCTGAATATTAGGCAAATCTAGAATAAGGGGCTTTAGATTGATTGTAATAAAACTAGGATATTGCAAGAACCCCTGCTTCCCCGTAGCCCTGATCTGCTTCTCGAAGGCGTACATAGCATCCAGTCCAGCTCTGCGTCCAGAAAAACACACGATCATCACATGAATCATCAACCTCCACTGCCCGAACACATAACTCTTATTAAATTGATCCTTCTGTATATATCCTAAGAAACCCACCTGAAGAAAATTGCTTATCCTGAAAGCAGCTGGAAACTCAGTTAGACCATCTTCCTATTCCACTGTGCCAAGTCTGAGAACCTGGTTGATAACATCGGCTGAAAACTGAATAACCCGATTCTTGACTGTAGCACGAATCACTGGTGGTTCCTCACAACAGTCGTACTTCGCATTATCCCAGAACTGCCTTATGTAAGTGAGACAAATAGTGGGAGACTGTGTGAAAGGATAGTTGAGATGACACCATTGGAAGAACTGAAGGATGTCATCGTCGTACTCAGTGTTGGCATCGCCTGGAGCTATCCCGAATGTCTTGTTTTAATTGCTAAAGAACTCACGTTGTTGGAGAGCCGTTTCCTACACTCAAACATTTTAACATTAGAATTGTCCAAACAAGTCGACAAGAGAAGATTTGTGTTGAAAAACACTTGAGTCCCACACACAGAAACCAAGATGGTCCTTGGCAGAGATGCCCTTTAGGCGAAGATGTCCCCAAACGAAGGTTGGAGCATATTCATTAGAATAATGTCTTAGTTTTATGGTTAAGTTCGCCTGACGAATTGAGGATTTGCATTAACATAATTTTTTGATGTTTTAACATGATCCGATCATCATACCACGTCCTAGTGTCCAATAAAGCCATAAAAGGTCATTTTTTTAAGTTTTGAACATTGTTTCATGGTTTATTATTCATGTTTTATACTCGAACCCTAAACCCATTCAAAAACCCATTATTTAGCGGATGAAATCTGACTTTTTACAGGTTATTATGTTCGCAATCGTGTTTATAACAAGAATCCATCAACAATAGTTTAATTCATACTTGTTCTTGAGGTTAAATCGATGAAAACGGTCGGTTTGTACCGTGGGGTTTTATCTTCGTTAGTCTGGTTATCAGGGTATTTGAGTTGTTTAAAAAAGTTTGACTGTGTTGACTGTTTGTATACCCCGGATTCAAGAAGATCTCCCCCACGAAGATGCTGTTAGGCAAAGTTACCAAACAAAGTGGCATCTTCGTTATTACCTAACATCTTTTTCTACTGTTTGGCTAAGCCCAACTTCGTGGAATGATTTGGGCCAAGCAAAAGTTGTTTTCATGCATTTATGGGTGTAAAAAAAAACATATGAGCCCAAAATTTAACTTAGTGATTTTTGTTGAAAACAAGGACTTAGCTTTTTCATAAATTTTTGTCGGTTTGAAAACAAAAAGTTTTCGTGAACAAATAGAGTACTCCCATTGAATGACCATTTCTAGTGTATTATGACCTAAAGTGAAAAACATAAAATCCTTTTGTCATTTTGAAATTTTATAAATAAATAAATTAAACACAAACACTTGAAAAAGTGAAAAATGAAATAAAATGAAAAAAAATAAATTCAAAATGCAAACACTCTGTTTTTATTGGGAGGTCACCGATGAACGGATAATATTAGCTAGAACAAGACTGAACACACAAGTATGAATTGAACTAATGTTGATGGATTCTTTTTATAAACACTGTCGCAGTCCAAGGCAATTACCAGTATGGTAATCCACTATGATTTGTTAACTTAGATCAAATCCTTAGTGCGAATTAGGGTTTTCGCATTTCAAATCTTTTTGTTCTTTTAGGATTCTCAGACGTCTCCTTTTCAGAATCTATTCTATTTTTTGTTTTTTTTCTTTCGCTTGGACTTGACACAGTGGTGCCTCAGTTCGGTTATGAACCCAACATACGACACGTGTGCCAATCCTTTTTTCCGAGAGACGTCTAGTTCACCCCGGATGTACTAACGCCTTAAGGACCAGAAACCTCAGATTTTAGCATTCTATAAATAGAAATTTCAATACTAAGACCATATGCCAATGCGATGTTAATCCACATAATAAACAGCTGATTTAGTTTATATCACCGTGCCGAACTTGTAAATGATTTTGAGCCTACTGACACATCATTGTAGAGGCTACTTATCATTTCCAATTCTTTTAAAATTATAAGAAAGGTTCAAATAGCCCACTGATGAGTTCATATCATTTTTCTTTTTTTCACCAAATGAAAACTCGATTTCTGTTTTTCTCATTTTTTTGTTTTTATGAATTTTTCAATGTTTTTTTATTTTTGAGATTTTTGCTGATGTTTTTGTATTTTGTTGATTTTTCTCCCCCTAAAAATCTAAAAATTTATGAAAAGATGATATTTTTGGATTTTTCAAGTTTTTGAAGAAAAATATTTACAAAAACGATCACCGATGTGAGACTTAATCCTGATTTTTCTTTAATCCCGTTTAAAATTAAATCATAGTCAAATCTAGGTTTATGAAAAGCTTTAGTGTATAAATAGACACGTTGGTAATTAGTGTGGATTTTCACAACGTCGACTAGTTTCTTTTCATAGCAATCGCGTATGAAATGATACCGAACCTGTATGTGTTTCGCCTTGGAATGATTAACCGAGTCTTTAGGAAGGGCTATAGCGGACTCATTGTTATAGCATATGGGAGTATTTAGAAATTTCAAAATGTAGTCTCTCATTTGCTATTGTATCTATAAAACCTGGGAGTAGCAGCTGGACGCAGCTTCTTGCATTGCCATGAGACTAATCTAGTACCTAAAAACGAGAATCCAGATGATGTGGATTTTGCATCGTTTTTGCATCTGCCATAGTCAGCATCACTAAACGCGACAAGGTCAAACTTATCAACATTAGGGTACCAGGGACCTTTGATCAGACAACCCTTTAGATAACGTAAAATCCTCTTCACAGCAATCAGGTGGTCGGACAACCCTTTAGATAACGTAAAATCCTCTTCACAGCTATCACGTGGGATTGTTTCGGCCTTGACTAGTAACTGGCTAGGAGACACGTTTAGAACATTATGTCGGGTCTTAAGGAAGTGAGATACATCAACGAGCCAATCATTGCTCGATAGATGAAAGAATCAATGGTTTGTCCTTTCTCGTTAACACCAATACCGTGATTGGTTTAAATGGGGGTGGACACTAGAGTAGAGTTATGCATCTGGAACCGGCTCATGATGTGAGCAACGTATTTAGTATGGTGGACGAAGATGCTCGACGCTTGTTGTTCTACTTGTAGTCCAAGAAAAAATTGCATTTCCCCAATCGAGCTCATCTCGAACTTCTCCTGCATTAATTTCTCATATTCCCTACAGAAATCATCATTAATAGACCCAAAAATAGTATCATCAACATAAACCTGTACCAGAAGACAGTGGCCACCCCTTTTCTTGGTGAATAAGGTGTAGTCCACGAGTCCACACTTGAACCCGTTGGAGATCAGATAGTTTCTAAGCATTTGATACCATTCACACATAGTTTGATGGAGTCTGTACAACGCATTATTCAATTTGTAGACTTTTTCACGATGAAACGAATCCTCAAAGCCTAGCAGTTGTGCAACATACACCTCTTCCTTGAATCGTTTGTACGAAGCGTAATCTAAGAACATCCGAATAGTTTCAAGGCGTGCAACTAGAGCGTATACTTCATTGTAATCTATCCCTTCAAGTTGTCTGAAGCCGAGAATAATAATCGAGCCATGTTTCTGATAACCACCCCATGGTCATCCCATTTGCATTTAAAGAGCCACTTCGTTCCAATTTTCTTCGCACCATGAGCTAAGTCAACTAAGTCCCGCAGTCCCAGTTTTTGAACTACTGAAGTTCTGCTTGCATAGCTTAGATCCATGGTTCCTCCCTCAGTGCCTCCGGCATAGTTTTTGGTTCTTGTTGAGATACATAGAGAGAGCGAAGGACCAATCGTTCTGATGTCCAGTTTTTCTGATATATGAGTATACGGCCATGGTACATGCATTGTCACTTGAACTAGCATTTCCGAGTTGACCATGTGTCATAACTCTACTAGTTGGATTTCCAATCACATTTTGCAACGGATGAGTGTTGTGAATCCGAGATTCCGGATATACTGGCACTGGATCATCCAAATCCAAATTATGAATTTCCATGTTTTCAGAACGATTTATCTCTACGGCGCTTAAACTAGAAGGAATGGCGGGTGGGTTGCATATTAAACCTTGAGAGATCAATCCGCAGATCAATTCCCGGTACTGCAGAAGAAGAAGGACCAGCTTGATTGTTTCTTGTAGGAATAGTTGGAGCAATAGTGGTAGATTCACCATTTTCAGCTTACACTTTAGTGAGGGTTTCTTGTGATTCTGCGAACTCTTCGTCTGAAGAAGATGACTCTTGAATCTCATCTAACGCTTCCTTAAATACTTCCTCTTCTTTTACTGTTGTGGTTTTGCTAGCCAGATCCATAGGTGCTGAGGCATTGGATGTTGTTGGTGTATTGACGATGATCAGATGCAAATGTGGTGAGCTGGCTGTGCTTTCAGATTCGTAATACATATTTGCAACAACATCATCCACCACATTATCTACGTCGAAAGAATCGAATAGACTCTTGTTTTCGAACGGCCAATCGGGTCCAACTCCAAGAGCATTGACAGTGTAACGTTGAACATCGAAACTAAGCCACTCTTCAACGCGTTGGGTTCTTTTATTGTACACTCTTTTATTGGGAGTGTTTTAACCAACAAAGAAACCTTCCACTGCTTTAGCTCCAAATTTCTCATGAGGTTGGATCATGGTGCATGGAGCCCCGAATGGTTCCAGAAACTCTAGGTTCGGTTTCCAACGGTTCAGCAATTCGTAACACGCGCAGTGAACCACCTTCTTACAGAAGAATACAGGTAGGTTCGAGTCTATGAGCATCGTCCTGGCTGCTTCTATAAGAGTCCGATTCTTTCTTTCTACAACCTTATTTTGTTGGGGAGTATATGGTGTTGTGAACTCATGATGAATGCCCTTTTCAGTACACAGTGCCTCCATGACTTGATTCTGGAATTATGTTCCATTGCAGCTTCGAATCATACGGATCTTTAGCTGATACAAATTTTCAATCTTTGTGAACAGATTCTTAAAGTACTCCAAAGTCTCACTCTTGTGCTGCATGCATACCACCCAAGAGAACCTAGAATAATCATCAGTGACAACCAGACATCATAGATCTCCATTTTTGCTTTTGTGATTGACAAGGCCAAATAGATCCATGTGCAATCGTGAGAGAAATACTGACTGAGTAGACCTTATTGGGTTTATGAGATTTTTTCTTTTGCGTCCCCTTCTTACATGAAACACTGTTAGGATCTGAGTTTGATTTGTTAAGGTTGTTTAAGTAATGAAGTAAATGAATGAATACTAAAGATGGAAAGTGCAGCGGAATATAAACTATAAATCTTAACAAATGGAACAATTGCTTTCAAACAAGTACTCTATTATCAGTCATCACAGATTCAAGTACAAGTTATTACAATTCTCCCCCTCAGCCTGATCACTCAAATACTTTGTCTGTGTAAGAGAATGTGTGAAAGTGATGAATAGAACAGTGCAGACACTGTTCTATTTATAGACAGACCAAAGCACTGATGACCTAAGACTGACATCACCTAGACAGTGACAGCTAACTAACAAAACAACATAAAAAATCTCCTATGCTAAACTACTGTTACATTGCCTAAACCACTGATAAGTAAACAGCTGATAGGTAAACTCTGTTGGTCTTCAACATCTGTTGAAGCCTAAGTGCTATTGGCTCCAACAAACCTTTAGTCTTTGCCAGCACTTTGTCTTGTTTCCTTGTCAGCACCTTGATCATCAGTTGTTTCTTCAATCAGCACTTTAGTGTCAGCAATTAGAGTCATCAGTCATTTGGGAGGATCCTTGTATAAAGTACTGTTTTATTCATAATCAGAAGAGTAGAATATTTTGGCTTTCAATTATCTGTTCTTTTCCAGGTCAGCAGACCCAACAATCTCCCCCTAGAACAGATGATGCCAAAACTTGTCTTTATTACTGATCTTTATTCCTCATCAGACTTTCTCTAATTTGACCCTTCAACTGTAATTCAAAGTCAAATGAGTAGAGATCATCAGCTTCCCTTTCTAGCTCCAAACTCATCAAATCAAGGAGATCATGTGCATTCAGACTTTATGCATCATCCATGGTGAGTTTTTTGATCCTTCCATCTGACCTGAGCAGAGTCAATTCATGCCTGGTTTTGTCTACCTTCCATTTTAGAATTTTTGAGTCAGATGGATTTTTGGGCTGCAAATTTATTGAAGATGAGTTTGGTGATGGAGGTCTCCCAATGATTCTTCTCAGCTCTTTACTGATAGGATCAGAAAAATACTTAACTTGGTTGAAGATCCCCTCTTTCACATATGTTTCTGCAAACTTTCTTTGATCTTTCTTCAAACATTTATTTCTGTCTCTTGATTTGTCTTCTAGTAGCATTTGTAATGTCTGATGAAGAAAGCAAAGTTTCAAATGAAAGTGTCTGATGGGATCTTCCAACCTGTTCATCATCAGAGTAAGTTGGTTTTGGAGGAAGAGTTGGATCAATTTTTCTTTGTTGTTCAAGTTTCTTGTATGTTTCCACCAGTCTTAGTTCAGACCATCTTGCTATAGACTTCATCTCACCATAACCAACCTCAACCAATTCAGCTCTCATTCTTTTAAACCTGAAAGTTCTTACAGGGTCTTTGCCCTTCCTGAAATCAGGTACATCAGACTTTTGGTTTTGTTTAGTCAAATCTTCAATCCTCTGTAATTCTTCTTTGAGAGCTTGAATGGTCCAACCAGTGAAATGTTTCCTGTTGGCCTTGTAAGGCTTGGTGGCCATAATCTAATCAAGAAAAGATTCCCTGACCAACTTTACCATCTCACCACTAATGGGCTTTAAAGACATGGACTTGCTCAGGTCCTTGGCAAAATCTTCAATCCTTCTTAGTTTGCCATGTTCTGCTGAATGGATGCCCTGAGTAGTCCTGTCATCTTTCCTTTTGCACTTCTCTTTAATGATCATGTCTGTTTGTTGTACTTTCTGCTTTAGGGATTCATCAAGGTTTCTGGGCTTAGACAGATTTATGCTTGAAAGAGATGGGAAAGATAATTGTGAAGCATCCTCAGTATTATAGAAGGATTGAATTTCCCCCTTGATCATGTCAACCTTAAGGGGATACTGAGCTGCCTGTGGGATATTAGATGTTGGTGATTTGGTGGTGGTGAATTTGCAAGTGTGTGGTGAGAAAGATTGAAGTGGAATGGCAGGAATGGGTTAAGTTGGTGGTGGTATGGTGGCTATGTTCTCATCTTGCACAACAAAGGTGGATTTCCTTTTTCTCTTATACAAAATGGTTGGAGATGGTGGTGATTATGGTGTGTTGACATTTGTTGGCACTTGTGTAATACCAGCAGATGTTTGAGGTGGTGATGGTACGGGTGATAAGGTCAAGGCTAAAGCAGTGGTGGTGGTTGTAGTGGATGTTGTGGTAGTTGGTTTAGCAGTTGTTTTGGTGGAAGCAGCAACATAGGTTATTGTTTTTTATAGAGGCTGCCTGACATGATGAGCAGGCCTCTTCTTCCTTTTGGAAGTTCCCACCTTTTCTTTTTCCTGCTGTTGTTCTTCTTTCTTTTTAGAATGATTCTCTGCCTTAGTTTTCAATGTTTCAGCCCTGATCTTCTTAGCTTTAGCAGCCTTTTCATCCTTTTCATTTTCAGTTTCATCAACTTCTTTTGTTTTGGCTGCTTCATCAGTGGTTTGGTCAACAGACTCTGGAACAAGCTCTTGAGTAGACTCTTGTTGTGAAGGTGTAACTCCAAATGGTTTCTACTTCTTTAGTCTGTCTCTACCACTCTCCCCCTTTTTGGCAACAGCTGCAGTGAATTCATCATCATCTTCATATCTTAAGACAATGGTGGGGGCAGAGCCAGTAGTCTTTAACAAGTGATCTTTGATGGCTTTGATGTCTGCTTTGGTGTCATTGAACCTTGCATCCACCATATTCCTAATCATTGTCATGTATGTTTCTTGTGTTTGATCAGCTAGTTTTCGATGAGCAATGATGATGGGACTGACTGATTTCCATAGCTCACTAGCAATGTCTTGAGTGGATGGTTGACTTTGTATGAGAGTCACTAAAGTCTGCATCATTGTCTTTATATCACTCTTGATTTCAGTAACTGATGATTCAATGGCATTAACTCTCTCCGTCAATTCCTGATATTTTAATCCATCACCTAACTTAATAGGATCATCTGGATTCCTACCAGAGGTGGTAGTTGTAACTGGTTTAGTCCTAGGAGGAGTATCCATTAGAAAGAAACCAGATGCTCCTTGTTCTTGGTTCTGGGGACTTCCAACTAGTTTTGAGGTAAATATTGTGGCCTCAGCAGTTGTTGCCTTCAAGGAAGTCTGATTAATGTAACCACTGTCCTGAAGTGAGACAATAGTCTCTACAACAGTAGTGGCTACTTCACTTGAACTACCACTATGAGTTACATGTAACTCAAAGGGTGTAGCCTCCTCTGTTTGTGGGATAACCATTTGACTTTTCTCTGGACCAGTCACTTGTTGAGGTATACTCTTAGTGATAGGTGGTTGAGAGGAACTGGTTGAGTCCAGAGTTTTGTCAATGGCTTCAAACAATGGTTGCATAGTGTGTGGAATAGGAGGATTTGATGGTGAGGGTTGTGGAGTGACAAGAATATTAGCCCTGGGAGAATGACTTGTAAACAGATGTTCAAGTGAATCATCTGTTCCATGATGAGTGTCCCCTTGGCTTACAACATGATCCTTTTGAGAGGATACATGAGGAGTTGAGCTGGGTTGAGACTTTACCAACTATTGAGAGGAAGTATCAACAGTGGTTGTTTGTTGATTCTGTGTTGCAACATGATTCTTCTCTAGTATCTCATCCTCCAGAGTCACCTTTTTGGGTTTCTTTGGGGGGGGGGGGGGGGGGGTTTGAGGATGGAATGGTCTTTTTGGAAGTGGCTGACGTGGGTTATACAGCACTAGATGTAGTGTCATGATCACCAGGAGAAGTGGGCTTAGCAACAGAGGTTTGCACAACAGTTGCTGTCTTAACTATCTTTGCTTGTGTTTTTGAAACTTTTGCTTTTGAAGGTTTTTCATGGTTAGGACCTAACATTCTTGTAAAAGTTTCTTGGGAAAGGCTGTTCATTTGAAGGCCTTGCCCTTGTTTATACTCTTTTTCAGGTATAGCCTTTTATAAGAGTACACTTAAAAGTCTTGGATACATTAAAAATGCATTATTTCACCCAGACTGGACACCCTTCACATTTCCCACCAAATCTAAAAACAATCCTTGGGATAGATTGTCGTCAGAGTTTGTTAAAATAGCATATCCCAAGTACTGAACTTTTAAAGGGATTTCATTAAAAGAAGTAGTTTTGGGAGGGAGACATACAAGTAAGGTATGAAAGAAAAATTTCATGTCTGGAGGGAAAAACTTTTTGTAAATTGTTGCCCCAGTCAATTGACCCTCATAGCCTCTCTCTATGAACTCAGTGTGAAGTTCAGTTTTGTCAAAAATTTCTTTACCTGCCAGATCGTCCAGTGAGAAGGTGGTGGATATGGTTTGTGGGGTAATGGCGACACGAGTATCCCCAATTTGTGAAACAATGGAAGTTGGCTTTTTGTCTGTGAACAGAATTTCAGCTTTCAACCAAAATGCTTAGAGTGTGTCATCATAAATGAGGGAACTTGAAGTGAGAGTAGTTTTGTATTTTAATGCATTCAATATATCAATGATGGGATGGAAATGACGGTTTTCATCTGTTTTAGACAGATATGGAAGGTAATTATGGGGAGCTTTTAATTGGAGATCCATTTCTTGGATTATAGAAAGAAAGGCGATGAATTTATGATGAAGGTTTAGGTTGAAGAAAGGCGGTTTTGGAATTTTGAATTCGATGAGACAGTGGAACAACTATTGGGGATCAACAAAGTTTTTATAGTCTCAGGTGAAAACCGCCGATGTGGCCAAAACGCGGCTTTTGAGAGCATACATGGCAAACATCTGATGGTAGGTCTGATATGGTGGATGACAGTTGTTTATAACATCTGTTTGACTTAGTCAACAGATGTTTGTGAAAACAGTTGTTTTATCTGATCAGATGTTTGAAACAGATTTTGCAACCAACAGTGGTTGTTTTATCTGATCAAATGTTTGAAACAGATTTTTCAACCAACAGATGTTACACTCAATGAAACAGTGGTTGTTTTTGCCTTGAATAGACTTTTCAACCAAAACTATTTTTATGGATGAATTTTTTATTTTCTGACAGCATTTTAATGCTTTAATTCATGAAAACATTTTTATTTGATTCTATGTTTAGCATACCATTCCGAGAAATCAGATCTGCAAAGGTAGATGTGTCTAAAGCTTTTGTCAACACATCTGACAACTGATCCTATGTTGGAACATGGTGTAGAGAAATCAAACCTTTTTTCATAGTTGTCTCTAACAAAGTGATGTCTGATGTCAATGTGCTTTGTTGTTGAATGGGAGACTGGATTTTTGATGATATTTTCAGCTTCTTGACTATCCAACATGAGTGGAGTCCTTAGAGTAGTTATACCAAAATCCAGTAGCTGGTTTTGTAGCCACATAAGTTGGGCTGTGCAGCTTGCAGCAGCAATATATTCAGCCTCTGCAGTGGATGTTGAAACAGCTGCTTGCTTTTTGCTTTGCCAATAGGCCAAGGCATTGCCTAGGAATTGGCACCCTCCTGATGTTGACTTCCTTGTGGTTTGACAACCAGCAAAATCTGTAACACCCATATTTTTATACACTCATTTATATTAGCTTCTTCCAAAAACGGTCTTTTTTTTAAACAACGGAAGCAAATACACCAATATAATGTGATAAAACAACACCTTCAAAAATTCACATTATATATTTATTTGATAAGTTGAGTAAGTTTACATCATTAAAACTTATTTAGATAACCCATAATTTATACATCCAAAACGGGTTATAAACATAATGTTCGATCCTTTAACTAACCGAGGCTCGGCTTGACTTCTTTAATCCCATACAAGTGATTTACCTAGAAAACATTATTTAAACAAATATTAGCCACGCTAAGTGAGTTCATTTATCAACAACATAATATTGTTTTCCAAATCACAGTGTTAACCACCAATCCACTATCAAAATCAAGCTATGGCAAAGTGTAAGTTATAACATGTGAATTCAACTCTTTGCCGTATTATGTTCATGACAATTTTATCACATAACTGTGGTTATTCCCCCACCACGTTACACGCATGGCAAAATTCATCACTCAATGGTGACTTGACACCCACCACTCTACACCTGTGGCAACATTCATCACACTATGGTGATTTGACACCCACCACGTTATACCCGTGGCAAAATTCATCACACTATGGTGATTTGACACCCACCACCTTACACCAGTGGCAAAATTCATCCCACTATAGTGATTTGACACCCACCACGTTACATCCGTGGAAAAATTCATCACACTATGGTGATTTGACACCCACAACGTTACATTCGTGGCAAAATTCATCACTCTATGGTGATTTGACACCCACCACGTTACATTCGTGGCAAAATTCATCACACTATGGTGATTTGACACCCACCACGTTACATTCGTGGCAAAATTCATCACACTATGGTGATTTGACACCCACCACTTTACATTCATGGCAAACTATATTTTCCCCATTATGTCACTATAACATCATTTGTATTATTTATATAAATTCACATATACACAAGTTCCATAACACAAATAGCCTTATAAATAATGTCAAATAAAATGATCTTGTGGCAATATTTATAACGCAATAGTGATTTAACTCCCACCACCTAACCTTGTGGCAATATTCTTCACACAATGGTGATTTAACTCCCACCCCGTTACCTTATGGAAATATTTATCACACAATAGTGATTTAACTCCCACCACGTTACCTTGTGGCAATCTTTATCACACAATGATGATTTGACTCCCAACACGTTACCCCGTGGCAATATTTATCTCCCTTAATTTATCAACATAATACCATTGATCTTAATTTATCTTGCGTAAATAATGTCACGTTTTTATTTTACAAGTATTACAACACAACACAAAAACCTTATGTATAAGGTCACATAAAATCTACTTATCACAGCTCTGATTAACTATGATGTTAACAACTATTATTCGACATGGACTTATCAATTAGTCACTCAAAGGTGGTTATAAACTCATTAACTAATGGTAACTTTAACGACTAGCACCTAAGGGTGACTTCAACAACTTACCATGTCAATCCGTAATAACAACTACTCTCCCCACTTTAACAAAGCTTACATCATTTGTTTTTATCCACACAATAACATCAATTCATATATGTTTTTTTAATTCAACGATGAAGGAGTAACTAATATAACAAAGTGATATTTTAGGGAGTCTTATGAACTCACCTTGGTGTCTAAAGGATCTTGTATTTAACTTCTTTTCCGGATGCCTTTTATCTACCCCTGCTACGTACTTTTAACTTGATTATACAAGACTCGCGTTCGTTACCACTTAGTTCCTTCGTCGGTTTCATCACAAGTAACCGATAATCACCATAACTTCCTACTAATATCACCGTGAATTAACCACACTTTCTTATGTAAAGCACTAACCATCATTGATCGAATTCTATTGTAGTCTATTTCTTTCGTCACTCAAATGTTGTGGATCAAACAAACATGAAAGCACGCATATATGTATTAGGTATGGCGGCTGCATTAAATGAAGGTGAGAATGCATAAAATTGTGATGTATGCTCCTACAACCTCCACGTGTAATTCTACACTCTAGATAAACATATGCAATTTTTATTTATCATTTTTTTTATATGTGATATATATAGATGGTGCTTTCAAAATTTCTTGAACTTCCAACTTACAATCGACATGTGTATCTATATAGAATATATATACCTTTCACATGTATATCCCCTAAAATATTTTATTAATTATACCTTCGTCATGAATAGGTTAATATACTATATATGTGTATGTTAAAATCTGCTATTCTTCCTTTAAATCCTTGAACGATACTTGGTTATTTTAAACGCCAAACGTCTATAAATCAAGTGATCGTTCCACATCTTAAATACCCCTTAAAAACCATACAACTCAAATGATTGTTTGGCGTATTAAATACTCATTTAAACCTCTAATAAAATGAAACAACTAATTTATCATATACAGAAAAAATGGGATGTTACAAAATCACTGTCTGAATAACCTGAAAGCTCAATATTCCCATTACCAGGGTACCAGATACCAAGTGTGGGAGCACCTTTTAGGTATCTGAATATCCTTTTCACAGCAATAAGATTTGACTTTCTAGGTGATGCCTGGAATCTTGCACAAACACAGGTGGCAAACATAATGTCTGGCCTAGATGCAGTTAAGTACAGTAAAGACCCAATTATACATCTATAGTGTGTCTGGTCAACCAGTTCATCTTTATCATCAACATTGAGTAACTTAGTGGTACTCATGGGTGTACTACATGGTTTACAATCATTCATGTCAAATTTTGTAAGTAAGTTTTTAACATACTTATTTTGCTGAATAAAAGTTTTATTTTGCAGTTGCTTTACTTGGAGAGCAAGAAAGCACTATAGTTCATCCATTGCACTCATCTCAAACTCTGGTGTCATGAGTTTTCTAAACTCTTCACACATTTTGTTACATGTGGACCCAAAAATGATGTCATCCACGTATATTTGAACAATCATTAAATCTTTTCCTTTCCATTTAAGAAATAATGTTTTATCAATTTTACCTCTTGTGAAGCCAATGGATAAGAGAAAAGTGGAAAGAGTTTCATACCAGGCCCTTGGTGCTTGTTTCATGCCATACAAAGCTTTGTTGAGCTTGTACACATGATCAGGATGGAATGTGTCTTCAAAACAAGGTGGTTGACATACATAGACTTCCTCCTGAATTTTGCCATAAAGGAATGCACGTTTGATATCCATCTGATACACCTTGATATTGTGGTTGACAGCAAAGGCTAGGAAAAGTGTGATGGCTTCCAACCTAGCTACAGGAGCAAAGGTCTCATCATAATCTATTCCTTCTTCTTGTCTAAAGCCTTGAACCACAAGCCTGGTTTTATTCTTGACAACAATACCCCTTTCATCTGTTTTGTTCTTGAAGACCCATTTTGTGCCAATTGGACAAACATCTTTTGGCAATGGTACAAGTTCCCATACTTGTTGTCTTTTGAACTGAAGGAGCTCTTCTTTCATGGCTTCTACCCAAGTGTTGTCTTTCAGTGCCTCTTGGTACTTGACAGGTTGTGTGAAAGATAAAAAGCCCGCAAAAAGATAAATGTTTGAGGATTGACTTCTTGTGAGCACCCCTTCACTGATGTTGCCAACGATTTGGTCTAGTGGATGAGCTCTTAGGAAGATTAGATCTCCTTTGTATGGAACTATGGCATTTTGAGGTTAGGGATAGAGGTTTGAGGCATCTGCTGTTGAAACATCTGTTTGCACTTCTGTAGTGCCAACAGAGGTTTGGAATGGAAGTGGGGGTATAGGCCTAAGTGGTGTAGATGTGGATAGACTTTTGTCAACTGAGGGTGGACTTTTGTCAGCAAATGATAGATCAGTGGTTGAACTTTATGAGGCAGTGGTTTGGGGGTAAGACTGGTCAACAATGGTTGACTCAACTGTGACAGAGTTTTAAACATCTGCTTTCCCTGAATTAGGATAGATTTTGCAGAAAGATTATGGCATCACAATGTCATATATGTAATCTTGTTGTGGAGACTGTGGTGTACCTGCATTGTCAGTTTTAACAGTGATATCTTCAACTTTGAATTTATCTAGATCAAACAGTTCAGCTAGATTTACTGGGATTTTTAGAGATGAAAGTTTATTGAACTTTACATTCAGAGTTTCCTCTATTGTCCTAGTCCTTGTGTTAAACACTTTATAGGCCTTGGCTATAGATGAATATCCCAGAAAATATCCACAATCTACTTTGGCTATAAATTTTGAAATGGAATCTTTGAGATTTAAAATGAAACATGGGCAGCCAAAGATTTTCAAAAATGATATCAGTAGTTTGATTTTGAACAAAATTTCATAAGCAGTCTTTTGATGTCTAGGGTTGATTAAAACTCTATTTTGAACATAGCAAGTAGTGTTTACAGCTTCTGCCCAAAGGACAGAGGTAAACCAAAATCTGCCAGCATTGTTCTTGCAGCCTCAAAAAGTGTTCTATTTTTCCTTTCAACCACCCATTTTGTTCTGGTGTTCAAACCAGAATCTGCCAGCATTGTTCTTACAGCCTCAATAAGTGTTTTATTTTTCCTTTCAACCACCCCATTTTGTTCTGGTGTTCTTGGAATGTTGTACTGCCTTACAATCCCTTTTGACACACAGAATTCATAACTCCTTATTTTTTAACTCTGTTCCATTGTCACTTCTAAAGATTTTTACTGGCAAGTCATGCTGTTTTTCAACTTTGGTGACAAAGTCCTTCAAGATACATGCACTCTCATCCTTAGAATGTAAAAAGTAAGTCCATGTAAACCTAGAAAAATCATCAACAATAACAAGACCAAATCTCTTTTTCCTAAGGCTCATGATTTTAACAGGGCTAAACAAATCCATATGCAACAATTGAAGACATTGACTTGTTTTGGACTCATCAATGGATTTGTAAGAGCTTTTATGTTGTTTACCTTTTAAACAGGAAACACAATGCTCATCACATTTAAATTCTTTTGGTGGTAGACCTCTTACAAGGTGTTGTTTAGATAGTGAGTAGATAGTTTGAAGGTTGGTATAACCCAATCTCCTATGCCACAATTCTGTCTCTTTGGTTAAGGCAGCAGAAAATAAACAAACAATTGCCATAGGGTTATCCTTCAACATATCAACCACATACACATTGCCACTCTTGTGAGCAACAAGTTGTGCTTTGCTCTCAGGAATGATAGTGTTAATCTTTTCAACCACTTCTGGTCCAACAATCTTACATGTCTTCTTAGTGAAGAATGACCCATAACCTTTGTCACTCATTTGTGAAACACTAATAAGATTAAACTTAAGATTATCAATCAGATTAACAATTTCAAACTTGAGTCTCTCAGCCTGAACAGTCCCTGAACCCAACACTTTACCTTTTGAATCATTACCAAAGGATATATCACCCCCTCCATGAGCAAGAAAGTCCAGAAGAAGGGCTCTACATCTAGTCATGTGCCTGGAGACTCCACTATCTACATACCATAAACTATCTAAGCAAGCAGAAGCTCCCTGCACATCAGTAAAGAATTAATTTTGGTGAGTGTCCAAAGCCAAATTGGCTTTGGATGGGTTCTCAGACTTTTCAGCCTCAAGCTTAGGAGAATGATAAGTGGTTTAAACTAGTTTTTGAACCAAGTTCAATAGCTGTTGTTGACCATTTGCCAGTGCTTGTATGTCAACACTTGGTGCAACAAATGTTTGACCATTTCCTGTCAGATGTTGGTAACCACGAGGATGCCTGTTCACTCTTGGTTTTGAAGGCCTTTTGGGCTCTTCATAAACATGTGGCAGACGATGACAAGTTGGTTGTCCATGTCCTCTTGGAAACTTGTTAGAGGGTGGAGCATCTGCTACCTGAACATCTCTGGGAGCAGAGTTTTCATTCAGACTTTTGACAACAGATGTTTGGACTGGTGTAAAGGTATGTTTGGGTTTTCTGTTTGAAGTACTAACCACTTGACTAACCTGAGTTTTAGCCTTATACTCTTGTATTTTGACATGAAAATTTTTGAGATAAAGACACTCTTTGGTTTTATGATTCTTTTTACCACATATTGAGCAAATTGATTTATAATCACACACATTTGTTCCTTTGTTAATATCATATGCTTTTAGAAGAAAACAGTTTTTGGTAACATGGTTCTTCTTTTCACAAAAATCACAAAACAAGTTATCTTTTTATTTCCTTTTTTCCTTCTTCTTTTCAACAGATGATTGAGCATCTGTTGGAAGATCTTTCAAGGGAATGATCTTGGCCTATGGTGCCTTTGTCCCATCAGAGGTTTAAAAATTCATTGTTTGGAAATTTTCAGGAACATCACACTCATCTGACCAAGTTGGTTTAAATTAATATTTTTCAATTTCATCAAATGATGGTGAACCCTCAAGTTTTTCAAGAACAATTTTCTTACCATTAGGTTCAGTGACTTTGATTTCTTGACCTTTAGAATTTATAGGAATGACCTCAACCAACTGTGGTTCCTTTTTGTCAGTGTTTTGAGAAACTTGATCAGTGGTTTCATTGAAACCAATACCAAATTTCACATGACTTTTAGTTTGTTGGTTGACTATCATTTCAAAACCTCTAGATGATTCCACCCATTTTGCACATTCAACTTGGGTGGATTCAAGATCCTATTTAGAACTCTGATATTTTGTTATCATAGTTTGGAGCTAGTCCTTGGTTATACTTGCTTCATGTTTCAAACTGCTGATTTCAGATTCTTTTTCAGTTAGTTTTGATTTTAACTCTTTTGTGTGTTTTTCAAATTGAATCTCATCCTCTAAAATTTTCTTTCTAAAGTTTTCATTCACCTCTTTTAACTTTGCAAATGTTATGACACATTTATCTGAACATAAGTCATTTAAGATTGGAGGTGATACCTTAGCAGCAACCATCAAAGCACAATTACACTTGCACTCACAGTCATCTATACCCCATGGGTCTGAGAGATTCACAACCTCAATTTCAGATTCTTCAACTGAAACAACTGCATCAACAACCTCATTAGTCACATTTTCAGACTTAAATACCACTTCCTCATATTCAACCTCCTCAACAATTGTTTCTAGTGCCATGAATCAGAAATTTTGTGGTTCATTTTAAGATTTGGCAACTACAGCAACGTTTTCATCTGTTAACTCATCTGGTAAGCTGCTCCAATCAACAAAACCATGTGTGAAAAAGCTCTGTTGGCTTTGTTGACTGGTCTCTGTAGGAGCAGAGGATGAAGTAGCAGCTATTGGCATTTGTGCCTGAGCAACAGGGGTTTGAACATAGTGAATCTGGGGAACAGTGGTTTGGACATAGTGCACAGGAACAACGGATGAGGACTGTGCAAAGTGAGCAGTGTTTTGCACATTTTGTCTAGGGGTATTTTGGGAAAACTGATAAGTGTTAGTCTGGGGCCTTTGGTTTGGATAGGTAATCATAGGTGTACAATTTTGACTCCTACATTCCCTAGCAAAATGACCCATTCTATGACATTTGTAACACTTAATCTTAGATTTATCCAACCCCACTTTTGACCCACCATGTAAACCTGTATACCTTCTGCCAGTTTTCTTATAGAAATTATTAGTTCTAATACTGAGCAAAGCCAATGTCACACCCCGACTTTTCCCCTAGTCGGTTGTGACGTTTGGTGCCTTTGCCAACGCAGCGGAAAGATGCATCTAAGACTCTTGTTTCCTGAACGCCATTGCTAACCCTCTAGGATTCCCGATCCCAACTGTCACCTACTCCAACCGTGCCGTTACCAAAGTTTAACCCTGAAAGACATACTTAAAAAGGTCAACATAAAGTTGGTGAGTTCATAAGTTTTGCAAAATGTTATCAAACATTACCAAGTTCCAAAAGTGTTACCATGTTCACCCTGTCCATACTATGTAAAATGTAAACCAAAGTACGCTAGCTAGGCGCATGTTCCATTACTACTACGATTGGAAAACCATTACTAACTCGCAAACCAGATGTTGTGCCCGAATAGTAAACCTGTTCCTGTTTGAGACAATATGCACCCGCCCGGCGCTCCATGCCGACGGGTGGGGTTGGTCACTCCCAATAGCGCTATTCACATTTCCCCGTTGTGCAAACCAGCACATTCATGGTTCCCCCCGGGACTTCCAAAGATCGTATAGTAAACCGTTTGAAAACCCATAGTATGACAGTTGTTACCAAATAGTTGTTTAACACATGTTTTCTCCCCCGAAAACGAAAACCAAGTAAAGTGGGGCCGTAAACTCACGCAACCCGTTTCATGTTCCAAAACTTTGTTTCGCTTTAAGTTCCTCAGTTTTTCATAACAGAAGCATGTCTTCCCCCCGAAAACATTTACAAAAACAGTAAAGAGTGGGGTATGAACTCACCTTAATGTCCATGCTAAGCTAGCAAACAAAGCCTGAAACCTCGACCGACTTCCCCGTGCCCTAATTACCAACAAAGGACACCTTAACAGTCTAACACACATAAGCCTAGCTTATTAATCAACACGAGTCTCAAAACGTTTCAACTCGACGAACCGATCATGACTTATCTTAATTCACGTATTACACACAACATAGTACCCAAGTTCCACACTTGTCACTATTTGTATGTAACCAGATTGGACTAACACCCTGAAACGTATAATTATCCTGAATCCTAGCTCGTCTCGTAATCCGTATAAATGTGTGTCCAGTATACTTACTTTTAGGAAAAATGCTCTTTAAGAAATACATGTTTAGTTATTAAAACCGATTAATAACAATTGTTACTTTATCTCAAATATTGTTTGAAAACCATCTTTATTGTCACAAATAGTTAGTCCTTGAAAACATTTTGATTTTGTATATAATACACTTGTCCAAAACACTTAGGAGAATTTACTTATAGAAATAATAGCAGTTCGTTACGCTTTGAGTTTATAAAAATTCGGGCAGAGTTTCCTCTGTTTTTGTACCAACCAGACAACACCCGTTGTCTACAATTTTCCCCAAAAATCAACTTACAACACAAATTATCAAATCCTTTTATCCACATTTCCAATTCACGAGACTATACGTTTCGACATCTATCTATACTTGATCCTATAAATATATATATATACCATTATATATATATAATATAGTCCGACAATATAGTCCAATTATATTTAGTCCGAGTTTGAAACCATAAGTCACGTCAAGTTAATCGTTTACCAAATCGTTCGATATTTAATACTGTTACCGGTTATTGTTTTTATTTGGTTCGTTCGCGAGTCAAGACTATTTCGTTCGAAACAATATATTTATAAATATATATATTCATAAATATAGAATATTTACAAATGTACAATATTTATAAATACATAATATCTACAAATAAATTAATAACAAACTCGAATACAAGTTATACCGAATCACGCGCGTAACCCAAAATCTGACCCGCAAGACGGTTGAACAGATCTGACCCGAGCCGACCATAACCGCGACTGAAACCCGAACCGAACCCGATCTCGTACCGAATCTGCTTCCAGACACGAACCGAACCGGACCAAACCTAAACAGCGACTTGAACTCAAAACCAAAACCAAACTCGAGCTGTGACTCGACACCCACAACCGAGCACCTCTACAACCCGACCGGAAACCACCACAATCGCTCAAACTCCTGAGCCAGACCAACACTAAACCTGACCGGAGACCCGGATAACAATCAAGACCCGAGACAACCACCACCTTACCGGACCACCACCAGGATCTGACCCCAACCGACCACCACCTCCATCAACCATAACCACAACCTTCGGCCACCATACAACACCCGAAACCAAACCAAATCAAACCTGGATTGAAGCCCTAGAATAACACCAACGAGCCACCATCGGACCTGTACAACCCGATTGAGTCAGACCACAGCCCGAGCACCACCTCCTCTGCCGCCGCCGCCGTCGTCCCTCCTGACCACAACCATCCCAGTCCCGAACCACGAACCTACAACCATAACAGTACCCAACCCGCTACCATCGGACCTCCACCACTTGAACCACCTTAAAACGGCTACCACAACCCGATTCCCGTCAGATCTGTTGAGGAGAGCCACCAACACAGCCCTTCCGGGCCTGGAACCATGCGTCGCCACCACCATAAGGCGGGTGGTGGCCGTTCGCTGCCATAACAGAGGGAGGAGGGAGAGAGCATGATGAGAGAGAGTAGAGAGAGACTGCAGAGAGTTATGGGGGGTGGGGGCTTTGTCTGCGGGTTTCAAAGTGAAGGAGGAAGAAGATAAGTTGCCTTTTATAGCTAGGGTTGTTGGTAGGTGAGGTATACCGCGTATCGAACCCGCAATCTCGCGAAACGTCTCGGTTTAGATTTAAGCTCGATAATTAATTATAAAAAGTAGTCGGTTTTGTTCGAAATACAAAACCGAGCATAACTATAATTATTTTCGACGTCCGACGCGTGTTTTCAGAACACGCGCTTAAATCGCGTTAATTAAATCGGTCGCAGTTCCCGTTGTTAAAACGATCCGTAAACTTCCGAAATTTAATAATTAGCAATATTTGAAATAAATATTTATTTATTTATTTGTTTTAAATCATGAAGTCACGTCAGTGTAGATCGGAAATTGCCGGGTGTCACATCATCCCCACGTTAAAAGAATTTTCGTCCCGAAAATTGCACAAGTACCAAAAGGAGTAACAAAAGAAACAAACAAAAGATAGAAACCAAGAGAGAGATTTACCCGAGTTGTCACATCATCCCCACGTTAAAAAGGAATCTCGCCCCGAGATTCATTCAGCTGTAGTGGTAACATATCTCGATTCGAATTCCAGTGGAACAATAAGAGACTCGTCAGCCAGACACTTCTTTAAGTTAGACACATGGAAGACGTTATGTACGTTGCCGAGCTCTGTCGGTAAATCAAGTCGATATGCCACCGGTCCAATCCGTTCCAGGATCGTAAATGGTCCGACATACCGAGGGTTAAGTTTGCCACGCTTCCCAAAGCGTATGACGCCCTTCCACGGTGAAACTTTCAGAAGTACTTTGTCATCAACTTGGAATTCTAATGGCTTGCGACGCTGATCGGCATAACTCTTTTGCCGATCCCGTGTCGCTGCCCACCGGTTACGAATCTGTACGATCTTTTCCGAAGTTTCGTACACTAGCTCAGGCCCAGTGAGTTGACTCTCACCCACCTCAGCCCAACAAAGAGGGGACCGGCATTTCCGCCCGTACAGTGCTTCGAACGAAGCTGCCTTGATGCTCGTGTGGTAACTGTTGTTGTAAGAGAATTCTACTAACGGTAGGTGACCTTCCCAACTTTTGCCAAAATCGGTCACACATGCCCGAAGCATGTCTTCTAGGGTTTGAATCGTGCGTTCACTCTGACCGTCAGTCTGTGGGTGATAAGTTGTACTCATGTCTAGCTGGGTACCCAAAGCCTTGTGCAAAGACTTCCAGAAGTGAGAAGTAAAGTGGGAGTCACGATCCGAAATAATAGAAACCGGCACCCCGTGCTTAGAAACAACTTCCTTCAGATAAAGACGAGCCAAACGATCCATGGTGTCGGTCTCCTTAATGGCGAGAAAATGGGCTGATTTCGTCAACCGATCAACAATCACCCATATCTTATCACACCTGCTCGGTGTCTTAGGTAGTTTCGTGACAAAGTCCATTGTAATCCGTTCCCATTTCCACTCTGGGATTTCAGGTTGTTGCAAGAGACCCGACGGTTTCTGGTATTCCACATTGACCTTAGCACAGATCAAGCATTTGCTCACGTATGAGGCTATATCCGACCTCATGTTTGGCCACCAGTAAAGCACCTTTAGATCTTGGTACATCTTATCCGAACCAGGATGAATAGAATACCGGGACTTGTGAGCCTCATCTAAGACAAGCTCCCGAAGTCCCCCGAATAAAGGAACCCATATGCGTTCTGCGAAGTAGTGCAGGCCATCAGGCCCTCGCTCGAGGTGCTTGTCGGCACCGTGCATAGTCTCAGCTTTAAGGTTTTCCTCCTTCAAAGCTTCTAACTGAGCAGAACGGAGTTGGTCAGGTAGAGAGGAATGAATGGTGAGCTGCAACGCCCGAACGCGACGAGGGTTTGTTGATTCTTTCCTGCTCAAGGCGTCTGCCACCACATTCGCCTTGCCAGGATGGTACTTAATGGCGCAATCATAGTCGTTCAGGAGTTCAACCCAACGACGCTGTCGTATGTTCAGATGTTGTTGGTCGAAAATATGTTGGAGACTCTTGTGATCGGTGTAGATGGTGCATTTGGTACCGTACAAGTAATGTCTCCAAATTTTCAACGCGAATACCATTGCACCCAACTCCAAGTCATGGGTGGTGTAGTTCCTCTCGTGCACCTTGAGTTGACGAGAAGCACATGCAATTACTTTCTCGCGTTGCATCAACACGTAACCGAGACCACGAATAGAAGCATCACAGTAAACAACGAAATCGTCAGTGCCTTCAGGCAATGACGGAATAGGAGCAGAACAAAGTTTAGACTTCAGTTCGTTGAATGCTGACTCTTGTGGTTCACCCCAGTCGAATTTTCTATCCTTCTGAGTAATAGTGGTGAGGGGTTGAGCGATCTTCGAAAACCCCTTAATGAAACGACGATAATAGCCCGCAAGGCCTAGGAATTGCCGCACCTCAGTTGGCGTCTTTGGTGCTTCCCAGTCCTTGATCGCTTCGATCTTAGCTGGATCGACATGAATTCCTAGTTCATCAACCACATGTCCTAGGAATTGAACTTCGCGTAACCAAAAGTCACACTTTGAGAACTTAGCGTAAAGTTGTTCCCGTCGCAAAAGTTCCAAAACCAAACGCGGGTGTTCCTCGTGTTCGGCCTTGTTCTTGGAGTAAATCAGGATGTCATCAATAAACACGATGACGAACTTGTCAAGATACGGTTTGCAAACGCGGTTCATCAGATCCATGAAAACCGCCGGTGCGTTAGTGAGACCGAAAGGCATGACCAAGAACTCAAAATGGCCATAACGTGTCCGAAAGGCAGTCTTTGCAACGTCAGCTTCCCTTACGCGTAACTGGTGATAACCGGACCTTAAATCAATCTTAGAGTAGTAGCTAGAACCCTGGAGTTGATCGAATAGATCATCAATACGGGGAAAAGGATAACGGTTCTTGATGGTTACCTTGTTCAACTACAACAGGGATATCGTTGATCTTCTTCTCGTTAGTAGAGGAAACAGATAGGAGTGCCAAAACGGCCGAATAACCCTTTCGAAGATACTTAAGGGCTTTCATGCTGGAGATGAGACTTAGCGGAGCACCGCTCTTGATACCGTACACAGAAAGAAATTCTCCATCAGGGAGAGGAATCCGAATAACCTTGTCGTAGCAAACAATCTCAGCACGATACAAAGACAACCAATCCATGCCTACAACAACATCAAAACGAAGCAACTAGTACGCCAACCTTTCATTACACACCGCAAGGCGTGTCTCGATTTAAGACAATAACAAACAAACTGATGAAAATGAGGCAAGCCAAATAAAACCATCCACTATCACTAGTCGAATGAATGTTCACCACAAGGTGCTGTATCAAATTCCAACAATTCGATTTAACTGAAGTGTCGACTCTAAAGAAACTCATCGACGAAGTATCAAAAGGTTCATTGCCCACAACGGCCTGACATATCAAGACTAGAAAACAAGCATTACGAGCAACGTAATGATAAACAAATCATAAATGAAACGGTTGTTCGTTGTGAAGCCCTACAATGGACCTTCACAAGTTTAAAGAATCCAAGCATACAATAGTTGTCACGTGTGTACAAAAGACGTGTCTAGTTCTGTGAAAGAATAAGGAATCAACAAAAATTAGATTCCCTTACGATTGAATGTTGAAGGCCACAAACACAAAAGAAGAGAAAAGTGAATCCTACCCAAAAGATATAACTAGGTTCTAAAACAGGAACCTTAGAAGTTCAAGGAACAAGATCATCAAGATCTTAAACTGGTTCAAGAAAAACGAAGTCACAAATGACACGAACAGGGGAGAATTGGCAATTACGTCCGCAACAACAAAAGAATGATCAACACTTATCCATTATTTATATATATATAAATATAAATATTTACAACAACACATAACAATATAGATACCCTCACGATAGAAATTCTTAGAACTACCAAGTGCCTGTAGATTTGCGATAACGTGACGTCTACGTTATCGAAAATTTACCTCACAAGATCATCCTATTAACCTCCATCATGAGTTGTATCACAAGCAAGCGTCACATTTACATAATAGCACATATATATCACATAATATAATGTTTGTCGTGTGCGCCACCTTTCCGAGTGCTTCTCCCGACTGCATTCCAGCTTCGCAACATCATTGGCAAAACTCGTCCAACAAACGTGATACATGTGTTCGTTCCCAATATGTCCAAGATTGAGTCGACAACCATTGGCGATACGTACTATATATACTTTACATAAATACACACAGTATACAAACAAGTAAATTGTTTCTCATACCAAGAAACAATGACTCTGCTACTCTATGTGAATAACCACTCTGATATCTAATGCGATGACTCACCAGTCACCCGTGAAGTACACCTAGCCATCACGTGCTATTACCCTTTCTATATACCATTATAGAAAACAAATGTTCCTTTCGACAAAGAAACGTACGCTGAGCTAGTGTAATTAAATACACTAATAGTCATGTAACACACTTGGCAACGGTTGGAATTTCAGTTCCTAGGCGTTCATGCTAAATATTACGTCTTAGAAATTTTGGTCCCTACTTCAAAACAAACTCAGGTTAAAGCCTAGATATCTACCCAGACACCTAATTCGCTAAAACCTATGGCTCTGATACCAAACTGTCACACCCCGACTTTTCCCCTAGTCGGTTGTGACGTTTGGTGCCTTTGCCAACGCAGCGGAAAGATGCATCTAAGACTCTTGTTTCCTGAACGCCATTGCTAACCCTCTAGGATTCCCGATCCCAACTGTCACCTACTCCAACCGTGCCGTTACCAAAGTTTAACCCTGAAAGACATACTTAAAAAGGTCAACATAAAGTTGGTGAGTTCATAAGTTTTGCAAAATGTTATCAAACATTACCAAGTTCCAAAAGTGTTACCATGTTCACCCTGTCCATACTATGTAAAATGTAAACCAAAGTACGCTAGCTAGGCGCATGTTCCATTACTACTACGATTGGAAAACCATTACTAACTCGCAAACCAGATGTTGTGCCCGAATAGTAAACCTGTTCCTGTTTGAGACAATATGCACCCGCCCGGCGCTCCATGCCGACGGGTGGGGTTGGTCACTCCCAATAGCGCTATTCACATTTCCCCGTTGTGCAAACCAGCACATTCATGGTTCCCCCCGGGACTTCCAAAGATCGTATAGTAAACCGTTTGAAAACCCATAGTATGACAGTTGTTACCAAATAGTTGTTTAACACATGTTTTCTCCCCCGAAAACGAAAACCAAGTAAAGTGGGGCCGTAAACTCACGCAACCCGTTTCATGTTCCAAAACTTTGTTTCGCTTTAAGTTCCTCAGTTTTTCATAACAGAAGCATGTCTTCCCCCCGAAAACATTTACAAAAACAGTAAAGAGTGGGGTATGAACTCACCTTAATGTCCATGCTAAGCTAGCAAACAAAGCCTGAAACCTCGACCGACTTCCCCGTGCCCTAATTACCAACAAAGGACACCTTAACAGTCTAACACACATAAGCCTAGCTTATTAATCAACACGAGTCTCAAAACGTTTCAACTCGACGAACCGATCATGACTTATCTTAATTCACGTATTACACACAACATAGTACCCAAGTTCCACACTTGTCACTATTTGTATGTAACCAGATTGGACTAACACCCTGAAACGTATAATTATCCTGAATCCTAGCTCGTCTCGTAATCCGTATAAATGTGTGTCCAGTATACTTACTTTTAGGAAAAATGCTCTTTAAGAAATACATGTTTAGTTATTAAAACCGATTAATAACAATTGTTACTTTATCTCAAATATTGTTTGAAAACCATCTTTATTGTCACAAATAGTTAGTCCTTGAAAACATTTTGATTTTGTATATAATACACTTGTCCAAAACACTTAGGAGAATTTACTTATAGAAATAATAGCAGTTCGTTACGCTTTGAGTTTATAAAAATTCGGGCAGAGTTTCCTCTGTTTTTGTACCAACCAGACAACACCCGTTGTCTACAATTTTCCCCAAAAATCAACTTACAACACAAATTATCAAATCCTTTTATCCACATTTCCAATTCACGAGACTATACGTTTCGACATCTATCTATACTTGATCCTATAAATATATATATATACCATTATATATATATAATATAGTCCGACAATATAGTCCAATTATATTTAGTCCGAGTTTGAAACCATAAGTCACGTCAAGTTAATCGTTTACCAAATCGTTCGATATTTAATACTGTTACCGGTTATTGTTTTTATTTGGTTCGTTCGCGAGTCAAGACTATTTCGTTCGAAACAATATATTTATAAATATATATATTCATAAATATAGAATATTTACAAATGTACAATATTTATAAATACATAATATCTACAAATAAATTAATAACAAACTCGAATACAAGTTATACCGAATCACGCGCGTAACCCAAAATCTGACCCGCAAGACGGTTGAACAGATCTGACCCGAGCCGACCATAACCGCGACTGAAACCCGAACCGAACCCGATCTCGTACCGAATCTGCTTCCAGACACGAACCGAACCGGACCAAACCTAAACAGCGACTTGAACTCAAAACCAAAACCAAACTCGAGCTGTGACTCGACACCCACAACCGAGCACCTCTACAACCCGACCGGAAACCACCACAATCGCTCAAACTCCTGAGCCAGACCAACACTAAACCTGACCGGAGACCCGGATAACAATCAAGACCCGAGACAACCACCACCTTACCGGACCACCACCAGGATCTGACCCCAACCGACCACCACCTCCATCAACCATAACCACAACCTTCGGCCACCATACAACACCCGAAACCAAACCAAATCAAACCTGGATTGAAGCCCTAGAATAACACCAACGAGCCACCATCGGACCTGTACAACCCGATTGAGTCAGACCACAGCCCGAGCACCACCTCCTCTGCCGCCGCCGCCGTCGTCCCTCCTGACCACAACCATCCCAGTCCCGAACCACGAACCTACAACCATAACAGTACCCAACCCGCTACCATCGGACCTCCACCACTTGAACCACCTTAAAACGGCTACCACAACCCGATTCCCGTCAGATCTGTTGAGGAGAGCCACCAACACAGCCCTTCCGGGCCTGGAACCATGCGTCGCCACCACCATAAGGCGGGTGGTGGCCGTTCGCTGCCATAACAGAGGGAGGAGGGAGAGAGCATGATGAGAGAGAGTAGAGAGAGACTGCAGAGAGTTATGGGGGGTGGGGGCTTTGTCTGCGGGTTTCAAAGTGAAGGAGGAAGAAGATAAGTTGCCTTTTATAGCTAGGGTTGTTGGTAGGTGAGGTATACCGCGTATCGAACCCGCAATCTCGCGAAACGTCTCGGTTTAGATTTAAGCTCGATAATTAATTATAAAAAGTAGTCGGTTTTGTTCGAAATACAAAACCGAGCATAACTATAATTATTTTCGACGTCCGACGCGTGTTTTCAGAACACGCGCTTAAATCGCGTTAATTAAATCGGTCGCAGTTCCCGTTGTTAAAACGATCCGTAAACTTCCGAAATTTAATAATTAGCAATATTTGAAATAAATATTTATTTATTTATTTGTTTTAAATCATGAAGTCACGTCAGTGTAGATCGGAAATTGCCGGGTGTCACATCATCCCCACGTTAAAAGAATTTTCGTCCCGAAAATTGCACAAGTACCAAAAGGAGTAACAAAAGAAACAAACAAAAGATAGAAACCAAGAGAGAGATTTACCCGAGTTGTCACAGCCAATTAATGCAAAATGTCCATTTCCTCCAAGTCCACAGGGTCAATGAACTGATGGTCATTATACACAAAGGATGTGTTGTCAGATACCTGGATATCACCTGAGAATCCGGTTACGGACCGAACTCGCGGATCGAATAAGCGTAAACAACTCGGTTTCAGACGGGGAATTCGAGACGAGACAGAAACATACGATAACAACGTCATCACAGATTCGTATTAATACAGAAACGGTTACAGACACTGTCATCAGTAGGATAAACATCAATCTCGTGGCCGGGGGAGGTCGGGCATGACCTCCCCCTTCAGAGCATTCAAAGTACCAACTCAAATCACCAAATGAACAATAACACATGAGATTGCTATTTATAGTCCAAAACTCAAGTTCCACGTTCGCCCACTGTTACTGGTCGAATGTGAAGTATTTCCACATTCGCCCAGTTATACTGGTCGAATGTGGATCACTTCCACATTCGCCCCATTTGTATATAGGTCGAACTTGGATCTGTTTTGTCCTATATTTTACAACTGCGTCAGATCCATAAAATTCCCTTATGGATCACCACAATCTCATGTAACACTATACCTAGACTCAACCCTAGTCTATTCGACAGTGACGTCCACATAAAGTGCATCAACATCACCACTTGCTGCAAAAGCATAGTTGGGTGAATAAGAATCAGTGTTAAAACCAGTGGTTATATCAATGTAATGATCATAACCTTGATCCTAACTACTACCAGGCACCTCATCTTGACCCAAAAGTGTTGTATTACCAAAAACATAATCATCATACACTTTTCCAGAATCCTGAAGCTTTTTTTTCTGGTTAAGCTCTCTCTCATATGTCAAGAGCTTACCATGAAGCTGGGTCAGAGATAAATCCTTAAAACCAATTGAGTTTCTCATTACAATTTCAATAGTGTCCCATTTATCTGGTAGTGATCTTAAAAACCTATGATTCAAAGTTGATTTTGGGTAAGTTAGACCCACCAGTTTTAGTTCACTTATTAAGCAATTAAACCTCTCAAATTGTTGTGTTAGTGACTCTCCCTTCACATGACTGAATGTTTCATATTGTTGATTAAGAATTTCCTGGTTGTTTTCAATAACCTCCTCAGTCCCACCAAATTGTTCTTTCAAAGCATCCCACAACTCCTTTGCACTGTTACAGTGTAACAGCCCATCATAGATATCATTTAGTAGAGCCATGGCTACAATACTAAAAGCCTTAGCATCTAACTCAATTTTCTGAAAATCCTGCTCGGAGTAGTTTTCGACACTTTTAGGTACTTGGAACTTTGGATCTTCGGTACTCGGCACAATCGGAACATGTGGTCAAATACAACTGACTTCCAACACCCAGTGTTCTGTTGAACTAGAACATGGCTCATCCGACGTTGCTAGATATTGTATTCAGATTTTACAAGCATCGGTGGCTTGTTGCTCGTGCCAGTGTTATGTGGATCTTGATTCATTAAAGCCATTCTCTGATTGTTTGTAAAACAAAGTGTGTTTAAAAAACTTTGAACGTTAATAAACTTTTACTCTGTTTTCAATCAACAAACAAAGTGATATCAATAATATTGAGCTGATCTATTTATATTAAATTGATTGATTAGATCGAATTTAATTGACCAAGCTCTGATACCAATTGTTAGGATTTGAGTTTGATTTGTTAAGATTGTTTAAGTAATGAAGTAAATGAATGAATACTAAAGATGGAAAGTGCAGCGGAATATAAACTATAAATCTTAACAAATGGAACAATTACTTTCAAACAAGTACTCTATTATCAGTCATCACAGATTCAAGTACAAGTTATTACAATTCTCCCCCTCAGCCTGATTACTCAAATACTTTGTCTGTGTAAGAGAATGTGTGAAAGTGATGAATAGAACTGCACAGGCACTGTTCTATTTATCGACAGACCAAAGCACTGATGACCTAAGACTGACGTCACCTAGACAGTGACAGCTAACTAGCACAACAACATAAAACATCTGCTAGGCTAAACTACTGTTACATTGCCTAAACCATTGATAAGTAAACAGCTGATAGATAAACTCTGTTGGTCTTCAACATCTGTTGAAGCCTAAGTGTTGTTGGCTCCAACAGACCTTTAGTCTTTGTCAGCACTTTGTCTTGTTTCCTTGTCAGCACTTTGATCATCAGTTGTTTCTTCAATCAGCAACACTTTAGTGTCAGCAGTTAGAGTCATCAGTCGTTTGGGAGGATCCTTGTATAAAGTACTGTTCTATTCATAATCAGAAGAGTAGAATATTTTGGCTTTCAATAATCTGTTCTTTTCCAGGTCAGCAGACCCAACAAACACAGACATCATTTAAGTGGAAATTCTTGACTAAGACACCTTCAATAAGTTGATTCTGTACCAACTGGTTCATCTTCCTCAAGTGAATATGTCCCATTCGTTGTGCTATATGATAGACTCCTTTTATGTTGCTTTTGACAGAAAACAAGTGACATGCCCCTGTGTAGTAATTGCCTCACTCATATTTAATACATAAAGATTGTTAACCCTTGGAGCTGAAATAATAACCCACTCCTTAGGAATCTAAAAGCATGTTTTTAGAATAAATCGTGCATTGTCGTCAAAGAACACTGTGAATTTCTTGTGACACATCAATGAAACAATCAGCAAGTTGTGGTCTATCTGCTTCACGTAGCTTATCTTTTTGAAACTTACAATACCATTACTCATGCTACCTTCCTTGGTGATGTATCCCCCTTTGTTACCAACAAAAGCAATATACCTCCCATTGATATTCTTGATGTCAAATAGCAGGGATAAGTCACATGTCATGTGCCCAGAAGCTCCAATATCAACAATCCATAGGCTGCTGATAAAGCTTTGTGGTACTAACTGCACAAACATTCAAAGATTAGTGGTTGTAGGATCAAAGGTTGCTTTTGAACAGACTCTTTAGAATAGTTTATGTCAAGTTAACAGTAAACTATTCTAAGTTAACAGTTCACTTTTTATATCAGTAAATGCTTCCCCTCAAATGATTAATCAAAGTACAATAAGTGTATACGAGAATCTAAGTAGTTAATGATCAAAACAGTTGAAATAAATTCAAGTGATCATTCTCATATATAATGGATAATGGAATTCTGATTCAAAGTTTGTATATATCCAAGTTAATAAATAGAAGGTATGAACCCTTCTATTTATAGACTACAAAATATACATAGAAAGATAACAATAATATTATAATACTACAACAGGCTGTAGTATTGGAACTTGTACAAAATATCTATTAAAATACAATATAAACTATAAACTGCTGATTGAGTGTGAAACTGCTAATGAGTAAACCTTTAGAGGTTGCTCTTCAATAGTTGTTCTTCAGATGTTCTGTTTGGTTCATCTTCAGAACTTATTCTTCAGCACTTGTGTTTCATTGTCAGTTCTTCTTCAGTACTTGTATATTTCTTCTTCAGCACTTGTAATACTTCTGACAAAAGTTGCAGAGAGGATATTAGACTAAGGTTGAAATGCTTATCAATCCTCTTTGACCCAACAATCTTCGCCTGGATTGATGAAGCCAAAACCTTATCTAATTTATATATAGTTTCCTCTTCTTCTGCTGTCAAGGATTCTCCATATTTCTTATATCATTTAGACCTTGAGTTCATTGACTTGTTATCCTGTGAGAAGTGGTCCTTGTTCCAGCTACATAAAAAGAATAGTGAGAAGATCATCATCTAATAACTTGTTCAGCTCACTCTTGTGATGTAGCACTTTGTAGGAGCAATCTTCTCTTTTCAGGAAAATAGAGTTGGACTTGTGGGTAAGGTACCATTTTGCTATTGTAAGGTACTATTTTCTGGTTTGAAGATAGGCCTGATGTTGATTGGTCTTCTACTTTAGAGATGATCAGGTTAGAACTCCTTTTATGTTCAACTTGTACAGTACCGGGTGTATCGCAAGGAATAGGAATGTGGTGTTCAGTGATTACCTTGGTCTATTTTTGATTAGTGATGGTCTGTTAGCGTTGATAAGCAAAAGTAGTAGGATCCCTATCTTTTGTGATCAAAGCTTTTTCTTCTATCATAAAGTCATCTTCAACTATGGTTTTGCCTTCAATCAAAACCATCTTGAAGTCTTTTCTAACTTGTTCCTCTGATGTCTTTTGTCTTTTGGCAGCAAGCTTCTTTCTTGCAGAATCAAAAGTTTGTGAAACTTCTGATGGTTTAAATATCTTTGGAATAGACTTCTACAAGGCTTTGAATCTCTTGTATGTATCATTTAGGTCAGCTTCCTTCTATCTTGATAGTTGAGCTTTTGTGCCATAGTCATTGGCTGCCAATTCTTTAATAATTTGGGTTCTCTTCAACTTTCTCTCTGTCTCAGCATTTTGTCTTTCTGAGATGAATCTTGCTCTATGTTCCAGTTTAGCAGTTGAGAGACCCTTGAGAGAGTGTTTCTTGGCTTTGTTGTTCTTGACAATGTAATTCATCAGTTGTTGTCTCTTGTCATTCTCAACAATTTGTATATTTTCTTCCTCGACTCTCTCCAGCTCATTCAACTCTTTTTCCCATAATTTTAGATTGGCTTCATAGCCCAAGTCTTCCCTTTCATCTATTTTCTCCCATAAGTCATCTTCTACTGCCTTTTTCTTCACTTCCTTCAAGTCTTTTTCAAGGTCCTCTGAACTGAAGGCAATTAGTTCAGGGTTTAAAATAGTTTGGGGTTTAGATGGGGCGGTTTGAGTTTGTACAATTAGAGTTATGGTTTTAGTAGATATTGTCTGATTGGTTTGAGTTGCAACTGCTGAAGGCAGTTTCTCAGTAGAAACTATTGAAGGATTGTCTTCGGTACTTTTCAAGTCCTTTTCAGCAGTTTTGTCTTTTGCATGGGAAGTCTTTTTTGCTTGTTCTCTAAGGAGCCTTTCTTGCCTTACTTGATATAAAGGTCATTCTTTCAAGGCTTTTTCTTGTTTAGTTTGTTGGGAACTTTTGTTGGCCTCCTTATGTTTTTGAGCTTCACGAGCTTGTTTGCTTTGCTCAAGGTCTATCTTCTCAGGAACCTTGCCTTTCTCCCCCTTTTTGGATTCATCAATCTCTGGAAACCAGGGAGCAAGAGGGACAACACCAGTAAGATGTTCAAGCTGTCTTTTATTGTCTTCAATCTTTCTAGACAACACTTCTAGTTTAGGGTCTATGGCATTGTTGATCATCTCCACTTGGGATTCTATTTATAAGTTCCATGGCAGTGGTAAAAGTTTGGAGATGACAAGAAAGGAGTTGGTGTACCATCTGGTATAAAGGTCCTTCTGGGCTGCATAGTTGGTTCAGGTCTATGCTAGCACCAGTGGAAGATGTTTGGGTAGGCTTTTATGAGTGTGAGGGGGTGTTTTTGGGTGATCCTCAGTAAAGATTGGGGATGCCACTTTTGGGGAATTAGTGATTATGTGGTCTTTAACTTGATCTTTTGTGACCAACTCTTTGAGTTTGGATACATCAGATTCAGGACCTTCACAGTCAGCCGTCAAAACCTTGATATTTGAATCATCATCCAAATCAATAGAATCATCTGAATCCCTAATCACATCAGCAATAATGAAGTCATCGGTTTTATCATGAGCTAGGCCCAACCGAGTTGTCTCATGAACCCCTTTGTCTTGGTTCTGTGGATTTCCTGCCCCAGGCACAAGGCCTTCATCAGTAGTTGCCACAAATGAGGTCTTAGTAATGTTACCACTAACCTCTGATCCATCAAGGGATGGTAAAAGAGTAGTGGCAACGTCATTTGTAGCTAAAGTCTCAAAGATTGGGATTAGAGACCTTGGTTCCTCCTCATCTCTTGGGTTATAGCTGATAATTTCCTCATCAGTGGCCTTGTCAGTAGTTTCTTCCCCTGTTTTACGTGGTGATTGGGGAGTGCCACTAACTGATGGGATCTTTTCTTTCAGCCCAGAGAGAAAGTGTGCAATTTCCACTGTTGTGTGTGTTGGTGATTGTTCAGGTTCAGTGGATTTGGGACCAGTAGTTGTAATAGGTTCGGTAGTTTCAGGAAGTAGTTCAGAAGTTTCGTTCTTTTTGGACTTCTTCCTTGAAAACTGGAGAGAAATCTTTTTGGCTCTTTGAGGGGATGGAGATGGATGTAACTGAGAGGAAGTTTCAGTTACATCTTTATCAAGTACAGAGTGCACATCAACATCCTCAGGCGTCTCAACCTCTTGAGTTGCTTTTCTTTTTGGATTGGTGGTTTTGGATTTTTTTCTTCTTAGGCTTTTTGGTTTTGGGAGAAATGGGTTTGGAAGATGTGGGTTCCATGGGGACTGTTTCTTGTTCCCCTTGGTCATCTTCTAGCATTAAAGCCAGTTTGTTATGCCTTGAGAATACTTGTGAGGTTAAAGGGTTTAGTTTTGAAACTTTGCCCACAAGTACCTCTTCACCAAATTCCTTGATAATACAGTGCATTAAGAACCTTGGGTATGTCAAAAATTTCTTTCTTATCATTTTGGTGATGTAACACCAAGTCATTGAAAAAGTATGAAGATGCCCTGAAAGAGGTTTCATTCACTATGGAATGGAAAATTTGTTATAAAGTAGAGGGCATCTGATCATAAGAGCCTGTTTTTTGACTCAAACACATGATGATATAATGAAATAACAATTTATATTTTGCATCAAAAAATCTTTTGTAAATAGTAGCATGTGAAAGAGTACCTTGGTAACCATACTCTGTCATGGTTAACTGGATAGTTCTAGTAGAAATATGTTCTAGGACTTAAACATCGTAGAAATATGTTCTAGGACTTGAACATCGTTTAGACCTAATCTTATTCCTAGAGTTTCAGGTGTGATCGGCATGGTCTTCCCTTTGATTGTCGTCTTCAAGGATATGACCTTATCATCAACAGTTACTACAACTGCGTTTGCCCATAACTCATTGAGACTTTCAGTATGGATTGGTGGGTCTATTGTGAACGTTGTGTAGTATTGGGATTTTACGACTAAATCTATGATTTCATCGTATTGGGACCAGGCTGAATCCTTTGTGAAGTAGCCTCTTTGATTGTGTCCCTGTTTGAGTACGAGAGCCATGGTATTTTCCAATTGAACAGTATTTTAGATTTGAGAGGTTTTCAGAGAGAGGGAATGTTCGTTTTTGAAATGATAAGTATGAAAAGAGGAGTTTTCAGAAGTTTATAACCGCCTTAGGTCAAACTTCTGATGGGAAAGGTCTTATTTACCCTTATGGACGAAACTTCTAATGAAACAAAATTGTTCATTAGTAGTTTCCCATTTTCTCTTCAGTAGTTGTCAACAACTAATGAGAAATCAGATTAAAACACCCAATGTAATTTCTAATGATTTTTTTATTATCAGTAGTTACATCTTTTCAGAAAATATTCCCAATCTGATGTTTTGTACATCAGTAGTTTCTCTCTTTTGGTTTATCAGAGGTTTTGAGATAGATGGAAAATAAGTAAGTGAAAGTAAAATATGTACAGAAAAATGAAAACACTTACAGATTTTACTCAAAGTTAAGCATCCAAAGCATGGATATTAACCTTTGAAAAGTTGATGAGTCAAGGGGCTTTGTGAACACATAAGCTATTTGATTAGCTGTTGACACATATTTCACCTCAATTTTGCCCTTTTCATAGCAATCTCTGATGAAGTGATACCTGGTTTCAATGTGCTTTGTCTTTGAAAATTGAACAGGATTTTGAATGATGCTAATGGCTGAGGTACTGTCTATCAAGAGTGGAGTCTTGATTTCTTTGATTCCATAATCAATAAGTTGATTTTGAAGCCATTAGATCTGTGATGTATACCTTGCAGCTGTAATGTATTCTTCCACAACAATTGATGTTGCCACAGAAGTTTGCTTCTTTGATTGCCAGGACACCAGACAGTTTCCTATAAATTAACATTCACTAGATGTTGATTTTCTTGACATTTTATACCATGCATAATCACTATCTGAAAAAGTTGTTAGACTGGTACTTTTGGAAGCAGGATACCAGATCCCTAAAGTAGGAGTTCCTTTCAGATATATACAAAGCATTTTGACTGCAATGAGGTGTGATTCCCTTGGAGCTGATTGGTATCTAGCACAAACACATGTTGAAATCATAATATCTAGTCTAGAAGCAGTTAGATAAAGTAGGGAACCAATCATACATCTATACATGGTTTGGTCAACCTGTTTTCCTTGATCATAAGGTTTAACATGTGTGGTTGGGCTCATGGGAGTGGAATATGATTTACATTGTTTTAAAGAAAATTTGTTCAATAATTCTTTAGCATATTTTGATTGATCTATAAAAGTTCCATTTGTTTGTTGTTTGATCTGCAGTTCCGAAAAGTACTGTAGTTCCCCATGGTACTAATTTCAAATTTTGATTGCATGAGTTTCTTAAAATCATCACACTGTTTTGTGTTTGTTGAACCAAAAATGATATCATCAACATATATTTGAACAAGTAAGATGTGATTTCCAACATGCTTTATGAAAAGAGTTTTATCAATGGAACCTCTTGTGAAGTGATTTTTCAGTAAAAATGTGGAAAGTGTGTCATACCAAGCTCTTGGAACTTGTTTTAGCTCATATAGAGCCTTGTCTACTTTGTACACCTAATCCAGATGAGAAGGATCCTCAAATCCAGGTGGTTGACAAACATACATTTCCTCTTTAATTTTTCCATACAAAAATGCACTTTTAACATTCATTTGAAAAACTTTTATTTTTTTGGCTTCAAGCCTTGTTACTGGTGCAAAGGTTTCATCATAGTCAATTCCTTCTTCTTGAGAAAAACCTTGTACCACTAGTCTTGTCTCGTTCTTTATAATCACACCAGCTTCATCTTGTTTGTTCCTGAATACCTATCTTGTGTCAATTGGTAGCTTGTTAAGAGGCAAGGGACAAATTTCCCGTTGCTTCGTGAATTGCAGCAACTCATTCTGCATAGCTTCCACCCAATTGTTGTCTTTGAGGGATTCTTGGTACTTCTTTGGTTCCAACTGAGAAATGAATGCAGTGTAAAAACAGAAGTTGGAAAGGTGGTTTCTTGTTACTACCCCTGATGCACTATCACCCAGAATTTGTTCCATAGGATGATCTTTGTGTTCAATCAGTTGTTCATGAACTATGGGATCTTGTGTAACTTCAAATAAACTGCTGATATCAATAACTTCTGAATCAGGACTTTGTGGAGATTCTTCAGAAGTTTGAGGAATATCTTCAGCAGTTTGAAGTACTGAATCAGCAGTTGTGGTTTTTGGAGTTGATTTGTATACTGTGTTTGGTGTCCATGAAGGAGGACCATCATCAAACCCTTGATCACCATAATAAGTGGGTTTAGATGAAATGGTGACAGTCTTGCCAGGTCCAAGGTTAAAACTGTCAAGGTCAAAGAGTTCAGCAGGATGTGCTGGAATAATTGCATGAGATGACTAATCGAACTTGACATTCAGTGTTTCTTCTACTATCTTGGTTCTGGAATTGAAAACTTTGAATGCTTACCTTGTTGAAGAATAACCAAGAAAGTAACTTGAATCAACTTTAGCAGCAAACTTAGAGATAGAATCCTTAATGTGTAGAATAAAACATTAACATACAAAAGCTTTGAAAAAGGATATAAGAGGCTTAATGCCATGAAGGACTTCATAAGCAGTCTTGGAATGTCTTTTGTTGATAAGGACCCTGTTCTTAACATAACATGTTGTGTTGACTACCTCTGCCAAGAAATACAGTGGTAGGCCAGAATCAGCTAACATGGTTCTTGATGTTTCAATAAGTGTACTATTCTTCCTTTCTACAACACCATTTTGTTCAAGAGTTATGGGAATGCTGAACTGTCTGACAATCCCTTTAGACAAACAGAACTCATCTAGAGTTTTGTTCTTGAACTCTGTCCCCTTGTCACTTTTGTTGACTTTGACAGATAGAGAATATTTCTTCTCTACATATAGAATGAAGAATTTAATAATTTCAGATGCCTTAACCTTGGAAAATAAGAAGAAGACCCATGTGAATCTTGAGTAGTCATCAATGATGACCAAGCAGTACTTCTTCTTACGAAGGCTCATTATTTTGACTGGTCTAAATAAGTCCATATGGAGTAGTTGAAGACATGCAGAGGTTTTGGATTCTTCAATGAACTTATAGGACGACTTATGTTGTTTTCCCTTAAGACAGGAGACACAGTGTTCTTTACACTGATATTCCTTCAAGTGTAGACCTTTGACCAAGCCCATTTTTGTGACTTTATTTATGGTTTGAAAGTTCACATGGCCAAGTCTCCTATGCCAAAGGTTTGTTTTAGAAGTTGATGCCTTTGAGAAGAAACAGGCAGTGTTGTTAATACTTTGTCTTATTCAATGTCTACAGCATAGATATTACCACATCTTTTGGCTTCTAGCAAAGTATGATCATTAATGATCTTCTCTATCAACTTTTGGCCTTCTGGTGAAATGATCTTGCATGAAGTTTTGGTGAAAAAGGAAGAATATCCTTTATCACACATTTGAGATACACTCAGCAAGTTGTATTCCATATTTTCAACCATATTGACCTTGTCAAACTATACTTTTACAGAGGATACATCACCATAACCAAGCATATATCCCTTGGCATTGTTCTCAAAGGACACAGATCCTTTTATTTGACTGATGAAATTGTTGATCAGGTATCTGCATCCTGTCATGTGCATTGAGCCTGCACTATCAACATACCAAATGCTACTTTGACCTATGGAGACCCTCTACGCAAATAGTAGATTAGTTAGTTTTAGGAACCAAGCCACTTTGGGTTTGGGTTTACTCTTGAAAATAGGAAGAGTATCTGTTTGTTGAGGACCATTTTTAGGAGTCCATGTCATTACTGGCATGGATTTGCTTTTAGGAGCAATGGTGGTAACCTTTTGAGGTTCACCATCAACTTTGGTCATCAGAAGTTTGACCATTTTCATCAAATTTTTAACCTCAGCAGTTTGTGAAACTGTTGAAGTTCCTGGTCTAACTTCTGAAGAATTTTAAGAAAAAGAATTATGTTGAGTTTTAATCTTTCTCAGAGAAAAGGTTTTGATTAGTTGTTGTTTGCTGGGAACAAAGGTATTTTCATAATCATGTTTTATCTGTTTTCCCACAACCATTTGTAAAATTTTCTTCTTGTATTTTTGACCTTTTCTGTATCTACAAAATTATGTTATGTGGTTAAACAGACCACATACTTCACATTCTTTTGCCTTTCCTTTCTTTTTAACATTTTCAGGAGTGTTGGAAGGCATCTCTCTGATTTTTTCTGTATTTTGTATTGTGTCTTCAGTAGTTTTAAGGTACTCAACTCATGATGCAGATGGAACTACTGAAGGCTGAATATCAGAGGTTTGAACTTTGGAAGAGCTCTCATTTGAAATAGTGAAAAAGCTCTGATGAAAAGATGTGCTTTCATTGAATTCAGAAGTTTCAGTTTGAATCATTTTACTCCCATCATCAGTGGTTTTGGGAGAAAAAACAGTTGGTGATTCAGTATGGTTATATCCAATGCCAAACTTAACATTTGATGCAGTTTGGTTGTTAAGCAGCATTTGATAACATCTACAAGACTCAACCCAATTTTCACAATCAACCTTGGTGTCAGCAAGCTCTTTTCTGACATTTCCTAGGTTTTCTCTCATGCTTTTTATTTGTGCTTGGGTTTCAATAGCATTATTAGTCAATTTAGAAATTTCTTTTGATATTGAAGCAAGTTTTCTTTCTAAATCACATTTCATTTGGCTAATTTTTTTTTCAGAATCTTTAGCCTTGCCTTGCCTTGCCTTGCCTTGCCTGGCCTTGTAGATTCACATTTGTTTCTCTTATTAAAGCAAAAGCTTCTTTACATGAGTTTGAACAAAGCTTTAAAAGAGATTCTTTTGATACCTGACATAATGCAGAGTTGGAGGAAAATCCCTCAAAAACCATTAAGGCAAAAATCTTTCTGCCAGTATCAGGTTCTCCCCATTTGATGTCAAAGATCTTGTTGTCATCATCTGGACTGCATTCAGATGTGTCATATGGAAGATTGCTCCAGTCAACATACCCTGATGTGAACAAACTTTGTTGGTTGGGTTATTGAGGTTGTGGAGGTTGAGCAACTATGGAAGGCATCTATTGTTGAACCTGTTGTTGTTGAACAGGCATATGGACATATTGTACTTGTGGCAGATATTGGATTTGTGGTGCTTGTGCCGGTACAAAGTGCGCACTTCCCTGTGATCCTTGATTTTTGTTGTAACTTAGACTTGCTTGATTTCCAGATTGTTGTTGTTGGTTAAAGCTAGAGCTTCTACACTCTCTAGCAAAGTGTCTCAACTTCTGACACTTGTGACATCTAAGTTTAGATTTATCAAAACCAACTTTTGTTTGATTGATTAAACCTGAAAATTTTCTACGTGACCTTTTATAAAATTTGTTTGTTTTTATACTCGGTGTAGAATATCCATTTCTTCTAAATCATCACTACTAAAATTTTTTTAAATCATCAAGAATAAAACACATATTATCAGTAGTTTGACTATCAACATTTTCAAAAGCTGGATATGATCTTTCGGATGAGATCCCTGCTGTGATATCAATATGGTCATAAGAACCAAAATCATTTGAACAGATGGTGAGTCTTGTCCCAAAAGAGCTGTGCTACCAGGAACATAGTCATCAGCGGTTTTGCCAGAATTTTGAAAGATTTTCTTTTGATTTATTTCCCTTTCATAAGATAGAAATTTCCCATGTAATTTAGTGAGTGATAAGGAATCAAAATCTGCATTTGATCTGAGGACTATTGAATAAGTTTTTCATTTTTCTGGTAAAGACCTTAAAAATCTATGTAACATAGATGGATTTGTGTAGGTCTGACCATTTAATTTTAACTCAGATATTAATGAAGAAAATTTTTCAAATTGTTGTGTTAAAGTTTCTTCACTAACATGAGTAAAAGTCTTATATTTTTGAGCTAAGATCTCTCTAGTGTTGGCAATCACCTCATCAGTTCCTCCAAACTGTTCTTTTAAGCAGTCCCAAAGTTCTTTTGCACTCTCACAATGTAAAAGTCTAACATAGATTTCATTTGGGAGAGCCATTGCCAACATTGAAAAGCCTTGGCATCTTGCTCAAGTTTTAGGAAATCTTCATCTGTGTAGTTGATGTGTTGCAAAACACATCTAATTTCCTAGGTATTTGGTAGTCATTTTCAAGTCTTTTTATTAGTGTTTTATTAGTTTTAGGCTTGTACTTGTCTATTTTATTTATTTTAGCATTTCATTAGATTTTTTATTAGTTTTGAATCCTTTTATTATTTATTTATTTTATATTTTGTAGGTGTTCATGAACGTTTGAGCGTAGATGAGAAACTTTGGTCGAGCCAATAACACCCGAGAGTCGGAAACATGAAGTAGTAATAATAATAATAAAATATTCAAATGTGAGTTTGAATTAAAGAAAAAAAAAAAGAGAAATCAAAAGACTTGGGCTCGTGGCCCAAGTCCAAAATGTGCAACAAATATTGGACGGCTACAATATAATATGAAAGAGAATATTATTTTCGGAGGGGAATAGCATCAGCCGCAAGAGAGATATTCGAACAACTTTCAACAGCAGCTTCTAACTTGGGGAGTTAAATGAAGGAGAAGGAGGCACGGGTTCAAGACTGAAGCTACGTGTTTGATCACTAAAAGTTTTAGTTTTTATATTTATATACTTTGTGTTTATGAATATTGAGATCATGACTTTGAATATTTTTGAACCTTTGTTTTTATTGTTTTTCATTATTATGAGTAGCTAAATCTTGAACCACTACCTAGGTTGTATGATGACTACATGTTAATTTTATACTTTCGGTTTTGGATTTATTTTTGAATGGTTAATGTTTTGGTAACGATTTGGTTGGTGTTTATTATGATGTGTGTGCGTATTTAAGTTTGATTTATTATCTTTGATAGTTCCATAATCGTCTTAGTGAATGCCTTTCATGTTTGGATGATTATTAGGGTTGCTTGCTTTGTGCTCGTAGCTTAGTTTATGGTTTTGGTACCATAAGCCATAGGAACTTGATTAGAGAATTTAGAGGACTTAGGTATTCTTTCATTCTTGAGACCGCAAGGTGATGGAATGTTGGGTTGTCTAGAGCTTTAGGTGTTAGGGTTTGGGTGAGACCGGGAGGTGATCCTTTCCTATTTGTCTTTAGTTTCTTACAATTCCAAATCATAGTTAACCCGGTTAAATTACTCCTTTACATCTTCGGGTGTATTGTGATTAGAGAGACCGGGAGGTGATCGAGTCATTAGAGTACCTTAGCATTCTTAGTAAGGTGAGACCGGGAGGTGATCCGAGCTAGATAGCCAGTGTTTTATTCCTTAGGATTCTTTGGGGTGTGTTGGTGAGACCGGGAGGAGATCTAGCACGTCTTAGGGTTTCTTAAGTTATCTTTAAATCTGGCAGCCATTCAGTTTTCCATTACCGGGAGTTGTGAGTTACATGTAGGATTCTTGACCTAGGTAGTTGCCTTCCTATCCTGATATTTTCCTCATTTATCTTTGCTGTCTATTTATCCTTATTTATTTTATTTTATTTTAGTTAATTATTAAAAATCCAAAAGCCATTTTAAAACTCATTTGTTTTAAGTCTTAGTCGAGTCTAGTTTTGTTTTCTAGTTGTGTCCTGTGGGTTCGATACTCGGACTTACTTAGTCTATACTGCATTGATAGGTACACTTGCCTGTCGTGTGGTCTAGTTTAGTTAAGTCTGTTTTATATTACTAGGTGTCTAGGTTAGGTAGTTATTTTTAGACCATACATAACACATCAGTAGTCTTTTGGTTCTTTTTCTTTTGACACTTTTGATTCTGGATCAGTTGTTACTGGTTTATGGGGTCCATACATGACAGACTTCCAACAACCAGTATTCTGCTGTATAAAGTATGAGTCGTCCTTCTTTGACAGATATTGAATTCAGTTCTCAGTAGCATGGGAGGCTTATTAGCCGATCCAGTATTATGAGGATCCATTTAAGAAGATTGATAAATTAACAATTTCTTAAAGTAATGGATTTGATAAAGTGAACTTTATCCTTTTATTGAATATCAATAAGAGCTTGTGTCTGATTCTCGATTTGTTATATTGATATTTGATCAGATGAACTAGAGCTCTGATACCAATTGTAGGACCTAAGGTTGCTTTTGAACAGACTCTTTAGAACAGTTTATATCAAAGTTAATGTGCGGCGGAAATAATAAATGTTCTAAGTTAACAGTTCACTTTTTGTATCAGTAAATGCTTCACCTCAAATGATTAATCAAAGTGCAATAAGTGTATATGAGAATCTAAGAAGTTAATGATCAAAACAGTTGAAATAAATTCAAGTGATAATTCTCATATATAATGGACAATGGAATTCTGATTCAATGATTGTGTATTTCCAAGTTAATAAATAGAAGGTATGAACCCTTCTATTTATAGAGTACAAAACGTACATAGAAAGATAACAATAATAGTATAATACTACAACAGGGTGTAGTATTGGAACTTGTACAAAATATCTATTAAAATATAATATAAACTATAAAATGCTAGAGATTGTCGCTCGAAGCTTCTATCAGAAACTGCTAATTGAGTGTGAAATTGCTGATGAGTAAACCTTCAGAGGTTGCTCTTCAGTAGTTGTTCTTCAGATGTTCTGTCTGGTTCATCTTCAGCACTTACTCTTCAGCACTTGTGTTTCAGTGTCAGTTCTTCTTCAGTACTTGTATATTTATTCTTCAGCACTTGTAATACTTCTAACAAAAGCTGCAGAGAGGATATTAGACTAAGGTTGAAATGCTTATCAATCCTCTTTGACCCAATAGCGGTTAAGGGGACCCAGGCCTACACGGTCTTAGGCCTACCATCTTCATCAACAGTAGGATAATCAACTCATTTCCCTTTAGGAGTTGGAGTTGTATCCGCTGGTCTGGTAGCTTCAGTTAATGATTCTCCTGTTTTGGTTGGTGATTTGGGCCTCCAAACCTGTTCCGGTTTCTTTGGCTTGGATTTCTTCTTAGCCTTTGGGCTTGAAGGTTTTGCCTCCAATTCCTTAGGCGAAACAGTGTTTGGAACCACTTCAGACTTAACTGTATGTGGATCAGACTTAGGGTTACCCTTTGGCTTAGCTTGTGGCTTTGTCGCAACATCGACCTTAGTTGCAACTGAGCTCCCACTCATCTTGATAACCTTACCATCAACTAGCTTCTGGTTCATAGCAATTTTGTTTCTGTTGTCATAAACATGTTGCTTCCCCTTTTGTTTTTCAGAATGTTTTAAGGAAACTGGCTGTTTTGCTTTGCTAGAACTAGGATTATCAACAACTTCAATCCTCTTGCATTCAAATTTAGGGCATGCAGCAACTAAATGCCCATGTTCCCGGCATTTAAAATAGGATCTATATTCCTTAAACTTAGGAGTTTCATATTGTTTCACCCTTTTATCCCTTGGTTTGAACGTACTGGCGAAGGTGTTCTTTGATTTCTGATCCTCAAGACATTGCTTTTCCAAACTACTCTGAGGGTTTTCACCATTATCACTTTCTACTTCTCCAGTAGGTCTGACAAACTCAGTAGCAAACTTCTTGGGATTTGATTTCTGAGTCTGTTTTGAGTTGTCATGGGTGTTCTTTTGATTTTTCTTTTCAGATTGTTTGGTTTGATTACCCTGATCCACCCACTGTTCACTTGCTCCATTTTTCTTTCTTGAAAGTAATGGTGGATTCTTGCCATATCTTAGTTATTAAAGAAATGTCGATGAACTTGATGGGAAGTTCCTCGTCAGAGTAGATTTTATTAGAACCTTTCATTCCGTAAAACACCTTCATCACCTCTTGACCCTAAGAAGATTGTACTTTTGGTTCTGGTTCACACTCAATATGATTCTCATATGGTATTTCCTAGTTTTTATCGGTACACCCTTCTCAGGATCATCAAATTCATCATCAGAAACGTCTATCTCATAGACACTTACAGTATCAGCAATCTCACTAGCACCTAGCATTGGTTTCACATCAGGATGATGTGGGTCACCAACAGTAAGTATTAGCAGTTATATCCACAACCTCGTCCTTAGCTAAAACATCAAATGTGTGATTTTCAAATCTCACTGGTGTAGGACATTATGCATACACTGGGCAGGTGGAATTGCTTCCCTAATCTGGATTGTCAACTATGTGATCAAGAACATACTTGTAGTTCAGATAACTCTTAAGCTTTTTCGTGATCTTTTCATAGTCACAATTAACAATGGCCAACCGTTTCTTTGTGTCCTCTAACTCATTAATGTAGTTGTTAATAGCGATTTGTTTATTATAAAGAGTTTTAGACAATTCAGAAACATCCTTTTTGTAATCCTCTATGGTGTTTTTAAAATATTTTTCTTTTGATCTTAAGGCTTCATTTTAACGTTGATATTTTCCCATATGAGCTTTAAGGTTTAGATATTTGCCTACTAACAATCAATTTTGTACCTAATCTTATCACATTCAATACACTCAGGTTTAGATGTTGAGGATGTTACCTTGACTGACTATTTTGTGATGGCCATTAGAGCATAACGAGCAATAGACTTCTTAGCGCCAAAGTATTCAGCAAGACAGTCTTTGTCGAATCAGTATCAACCAGGAAAAATCTTTTGCATAAGAAATCATCTGCTTCTGCCAGTAGTTGTTCCATATCCAAATCTGGATCAGAATCACACTCACAATCACCATCAGAAGAATCATTATCTGAAACATCAACTTCTTGTACATTTGAGTCATCTTCAACTTCAACATCCGCTTCATGAACTTGTTCTACATAGCATGCTGCACCACCCTGCAGAGCTTCTTCTCCCTCTAAATGAAGATTCTAGTTGAATCCTTCATCTGCTTGAATTACCAGTTCCCATCCTTGATTGTTGTTGGCGGGAGAATTCTGGTTCTGGTTTCATACGTGGACGATTGCTCGTTTAGTATTTGGATGAGGTTCCATCAGAGCTTGCTGTCATTGTTGTTGCATCCTTTGCGCGTCTCTTTGAGCGAAAAATGCCCAAGGATTTGTTGGTACGTTCATTTGTCTATGTTGGTTCAGGTGTCCCCACGGGTTAGCCACAATTAATACTCCGTACAGTCCGATATTTAGTCAAATTTAGGTAAGTACTTATTTTGGGGGATTATGATGCTGTCACACGACTACCAACACACAATTATGAAAAATGACACGATTATAAGGTAAAAAAGATGACTATGAGAAAAACAGACGATTATGGAAGGATTCACACGATTGTGACCTTAGTCGTGTGATTTCTAGACGATTATGGCCTAGTCGTGTGAAAAAATGACGCGACTATGAAGTTTCCAGGCGACTAGGGTTTCCTACACGATTAGCTTTATAGTCATGTGTTTTCGGTACGATCATGAAGCTAATCGACTGAATAGTGACACAAGTAGCTCTCCTAGTCGTCCCTTAGTTTCATAGTCGCCCCTAACAGGTATGTTAGCTTGTTTTGCACGAAAATCATCAATTTTGCTTCAAAATCAATGTGTTTTATCACCAAATGATTAGAAAAGCTGTTAAAACCTTTTTGGATCAAACCCTAATAAAACACTTGTTTTTAGCCATTAAAATTACCTTATATTTTGAAAACTAAGGGTTTTTGCAAAAACTCAAATTTTCAAAACAGATTTCTGGACTAAAAACACTGATTTTGGTATAAAAATTTATCTATTTGATTCATAAATGTTACTAAACACTCGTGATAAGAGCCAAGGCTCTGATACCACTTGGTGCACACCACGTATGCGAGGTGCAGAGTAGTTATATCATATTATTTTTTCTTTTAAATTTCGATAGGTTTATATCATCATGTACCAAAAAATAAGATATAAATAATCTCTATATATGATTTAATACATAATTTCGTACAACCTAAAGCTATATGTACAACCTCCCTGCCTACATAGGGCGCACATCAAGGATGCGGCTCAAGTGTGTCGTCGCCCCATGTCAATGAACTCATCACCAAAGGGTGCTTGTACTTTTTTAAATAAAAAATTGACTCATACTATAAAATGATTTAAAAATTGACCCGTAGTATAAAATAAATAAAACATGGATAATTATAGTGGTTTGAAGTCTATCATATATACTTTGTCCAAATAATAGAATTTGGATAGACAGTTGCTCCAATAAAACTGATCTTCAGAGATTATAAAAAGAAAAACTATCGTTATTATTGGTGATTTTAGTACACCATTAACTAAATTACTATAGCTGATATTCACAGTGAGACCCAAAGTATTTTAGGTGTTACAGAAAGGATTTAGTTATAATATGGATTGGGAAGTGTGGGGTGCACACTACTTACTTTGTCAAAATATGAGGTCCGAGAATGGAAAGACTGAAATGGTTGAACATTAACGGTTGTGTACTTATGTTTGTAAAAATTTACCTTGTACGGGTCTACTTTAAGGAAATTTCATTTGTAAGTAGCAACTCTTTTTATAAGACAAAGGTGCTAGCAAATTTAGCTTATTTAGGGTCGTCTCTTACGTAGGGCAGGTCGGGCGGTGGTCCGAGGCCCAAATCTCAAAGGAGCCAGAATGTTTTTTAAAAGTGATTTTTTATATATTTTTTCCTATTTTTCTTATACATTTTAAGCTTTCTAATGCATTTTAAGCATTTTTATAAAAGAAATTATTTTAAATATGTATATTTCAGGGCCCGGTTTTCACTATTCGCTCAAGTCCCAAATATTTTTTAGGTTTCTCAGAGACGGCTCTACCTTCTATGTTACAGCATTGTTGCTATACTTGTCGATGCATCTAAAGTATCTGTCCCGCATAGTCGTTCATTCCACCAACCTGGTCCTCAACTAAATTTAGAAGTAGAAAGAAAACCTTCACGGGGTTATTCTCCTTGACTCACAAGATGGCAAAGTTGATAATATGATGCTTCTACCTCTCTAAGTCTCCTTAGTATCCCCATCGGCTTCCTTAGATTGACCCAACCTTGTCATCGTTTGGTATATCCTTCCCTAACTACATACATATACGAACCACTTGATATTAATGTATGTCAATTCATTTACTTCACTTATAAATAAGTCGATCTAGGTTATGCTACATCATTGAATGGGTCAACAAGTAAAATATAGTAATCAAAGGACACAACCGTATACATGCCTTGGTACTACATTTGCCTTTTAAACTTTTGTTTTAAGCATAAACTCAAGATACACAAACAATTGACTTTGATTTCGTCATTTGACCCAAAATTAGTATTCTTTGTAGTATTTATTTATTCAAATAATTCCCAGTTATTAATGGTGAGTTTGAGATATTTTCCCACTATAAATGTGAACATTACTAATAATGGATTATCTTACCAAAAACTTGAAGCTAATTCTCCTATCTTTAATTGTTTGCAGATTCACATGTATACACTCAACTTTAAAGAACTAACTAATCTTTAATTAGAATCAAGGTCAGAGATAGCACAGACCCCAAAGCCTATAAGTAATGCATTAATAAAAAGAAATAAATAAAAGTAGGTAAAACAAATGACATTGCCAGTTTTCAAGATGATAAATATGTTGTTCTAGAGTTCTCGATAAGTTTAGATGAGGAAAAAGGGATTTCAATATAACTTACTTCGGTAACACGAAGATGACCGCCATTAACACGCAAAGTTAGAAAAGAATTGGCCACAAAGATAAACTTCAAAAAATCTCTAGAACCCAGCTAGGTTGAAGCAGACTTCCAATGAATAGCACACCAACTGTTGTGACACCCGCTAGATTACCAGGTCAAATCCGTAGATTTCCTAGTCAACCTTTAATTTGATACACATATTAGACACTATTTTAAATGCATAAGTCCCGAGAGAAAGTCTAGCAGGACCCACAACCTATGCAATTGAACTCACAATATGGTACATATATCCGATTTATCAAGAATTGGTGACGCAAGTTTAGACAATAACAATTTTCCTTATAAGAACTACAAACGTACATGTATGTTTATCGATATAGATAATTATATGGACATGTATATGTAGGAACTATGATCACTTTCAAAAATAATATTATATATATATATATATAGGAATAGGATCAAATAACAACCACAACCCTAGTTAAGAACCATGAGAACTAATCCTGACCATCCATCTTCAATCTTGATCATAAGTGTAAAAGTGTAAAATAACAATCAAATCTTTTAATTATTTTAATCAAATACTTTGTTTAGTAATCAGTTACATATTTACAGATATTTTCTCCCAATCAAAACCCTAATTCATCTTCTCCATTTAAAGATTCATCCGCCATTTCTTCTCCTGTTTTTGAAATAATAATCTTCTCCAATTAAAATTTCTTCTTCTCAGTTTCATATTTCTTGGTTTCATTTGGAGAATTGAGAGAATCCTTCCTCGGTTTCTTCCCTTTATTTCCTTCGTTTTCATTATCAGATACCAAATCTTCCTCCTCATAATCTGTATCAACAGATACACTATCCATACCTAACTGATCTTCTTTAGAAACCTAGAAAGACTCATGTGTTTCTTGCTTGGATCATCATCGTAAGTCAATAAATTTGGTGCTGGTTGTTTTAATATGATTTACATTCGTTGCATTGGTAGTTTTACGGACGAATGTCTAATATTGTCACACCCTCAAATTCCACATGCGGAGTTTTAATGCGAGGCGCGTTACACACCAGGATCCAAGTCAACGGTCATAATAAACGACAACTAAATGTAAAAGATACGTAAACCATTCATTAAGTTTTCAAAATGTAACCAACAACAGCGGAAGCATAAAACATCTTTACAACCCAAAAAGTAAAAGTTATAAGTCTGATAATGTTAAAACCATGCAAGTGAATCCTAGACGCCGTGAGACTCCGTGCACCTATCGACTGTTGCCACCTTAGCGAGCTTAGAAAACATGGTAAAAACGTCATCACATAATGCCGTTTCAAAGAGTACTCCTGACCATACTACGTCATGTGTATGCTAGCCAGACGTATACCCTGCTACTACTACGATTGGAAAAACATTACTAGACATGAATACATGAATACACTTGCCTGAATACGTAGGTCGAGACAACATGCACCCGTCCGACCTCCAGTCGATAAGTGGGGCCGGTCATGCCCAATAGATTTATCCACATTTCCCCCGTTGCGCTAACCCGCACATTCATGGTTTTCCCCGGGACTTAACAAATCGTATAGTAACCAAAAGACAACCTCAGTATGACATAAGTTTTATGAATACGAATACGTAATATAACACATGTTTAATGAATACGAGTACGTAGCATGTTTCTTCCCTGAAAGCAAAACCAGTAAAAAGTGGGGCCGTGAAACACACCTTAGATTGCGTCTTCTAGAAATAGAATACCCGAGACGATCAGATAGTCCCAAATACCGGTGATCTATCATAAAAGTTTGTATAAGTGTTTTGACTAATAACCCTTAGGTTAAATAGTCCCCGATTGTCCATACCATAACCATGTATGTTTGAAAACATGTTTGAACGTTAATCTGACCACACAAGACATGACCCGACATCCCATTGGTGACCCGACATCCTACGTGTTAGTCAAATGTAAGAAGTGAAGCAATCATATGCAACTAAGCACTTAAAACGCACAATAGTTCCCCAAGTCTAGCATAAAGTTCACATATTGCATATACGAGTCCGAACACATGTTATCAGGTTTCAAGGCATGCCACGGGGTTCTGAATATGTTCCTAGGTGTCAAACCATGTTTCGGGATCTTAAAATACACTTACAGCAGCAAAGCAAACGATTAGGCATCAAAACATTCGATTAGGAATCAAACAGGCAATTAGGAAATCAAACAGGCAATTAGGAATCCAAATCACCCCTGTTACAGGCGAGTAGGAATCCTACTCGGCCCCTGCAGACCAGGAGCTACTTTTCGCGCATTTGACCCTCCAAATCAGATCTGAAACATGTAAAAACACCCAACATCAATCCAAAATCATCAAGTAACATATCCTAAATGAAAACCCCCAATTAATCCTTAGTCTAACACCCTAATTTCAAGCATTTCCCAAAATGGAATAATATTATGAAAATATCACATCAAAGCATGCATAACTTACCCTAAATGGCAAATAATCAGATATCATCACACAATCACGTTGCAAATCATTATCCTATTGTTACTACATCATTCTAGCATAAACCCTAACACCATACAATCATCAAATCATTTCATAACATCGTAAATCCTCCTAAATCACTCAAACAGGTCAAAACGCATATTATCATCAAAGCACATCAACCAACCTTCAAACTCCTAGATAATAATCCTAACTACTCATCCATATCATTAAAAGATTAAACACATAAGAATCTCCATGTTTTAATCATGAAGGTCCGCTCTTTGCATGAATCATTAACATATGATTAATATAAAGGATTAGACTTGACTTAAAACTGTTTTTCAAAGACACAAACTTCATAAAACCAGGTCTGGACCTTTAGGGATCAAAATAACAACATGATATAAGTTTAGGATGGATAACACACCTTGGATTTCACAAATGATGTTTGGGGCGAGTTAGGGTTTCACAAAAGATGTTTTACAAGTCAAGTATGGTATTTATAGCTGTTCCTAGTCGTTTCTGATGTTACACACGAGTAGGAACTGCAGGTGGCAATTAGGAATCCTAATTGCCCCCTTTACAGGCGAGTAGAGTCCTAAATGCCCCTTTTACAGGCGAGTAGGATCCTAATTGCCCCTGCAGGTGGCAATTAGGAATCCTAATCGCCCCCTGCTGGCTATTGGCGCGTTAAATACTATTTTAACACATATAAGCACATATTCACATACCGACAAGTTATATAATGACTATAAACACATAATGTAACAACCCGACCAGGAGGGGCCTGGACGTTACGACAGTTTGGTAACAGACTTGCGCAACGGAAGCAACGATAGACTAATATTAAATATTTGTACAACTATTTAGTTCCAAAATATTATAAATACAAGATATAAAATATACTAATATCTATTGCAGGGACGAAACGCGGCGGTCATCGAAGCAGTTGATAAGGCGTGATCCGCTAGTCGATCCGATCTCTATCCTGCTTATCTCTAGAGGCTCTAACCGCAACACATATAGCCGAATCTTCTAACAAGATAACCTCTAATCTGCTACTAGCAATCATATACCTCGCGGTTGCCATCCATCCATTTGCAGTACCAGAACACATGCTTAAAAGAGTTTGGGTCAGCAATTATGCTGGTGAGTCCGTGTAAGTAGTTAAGTAAATCTAGAACAGTTTATCAGTTCGAAAACTAGTTTACACAGTTCAAAACAGTTTAACACACGTGATGTACAAGCGACCCCTCAAACCTAACACTAGATCTATCTACTGCCATTATAGATCTACAAGGCATAATATATGCCGCAACGGTCCGCATGCCTCAGTGGAGGGTTTCCCGGGCCCAACGTCCCGGGTCCACTGTGCGTGGGGGATTCCCCAAGTAGTACTACCCATATATTAAGCGGCTCACCTCTGAGTTAATGAGTGTCAGTATAATCCGACAGCCAGTATCTTGTCACATCACAACAGTTTATAAAAAGGAAGCATGCATTCACCCTAAAATAGTAAAGCAGAAAAAGGGGAAGTACACGAACTCACCTTTGGTTGCGTTTCACATGACGTCTCACCACCACATATTATTCCAAGTCAAGTTCCTATTCAAATATATAAACATTAGAACGTGTAACCAATATTACGGTTACACGTGTGGGCACTCTTAAGTTCTTTGTTCATACTTCTAATTTGTCGGGTGCATTAACATCTTATGCCCTACTAGTAATGAGATGACCGATGTTTATGTTAAGTTGTTTAGATAATTATTCGTGTTCTAAAATCGCATAATAACTAGTTATACTACTGTCCACATTATTTATCTTATGTCCGATGTCCCACTTAAACGACTTCAAAGTCTAATATATGTCATGTTTCACTATCATATTCTTATGATCAATTCGTTATCAATATCATATTGATTAAGTGTCGTTAGTTTCGTATCAATAGTTCCAAATGTAATATTATCAAGTCATCTATTGTTATTTGGTAGCTCTTTATGTTTTAAGGCGTCAAAGTCCAAAGTCCCTATATCTCATTGTCATACTAAGTCTATTGTCCGAAATTCCAAGAACACTCCACGACTAAGCTACTCAACATTCTCCATGTCTAGTTATATTCAATATTCAAATTACAAATGATGGTTATGTCTAAGTTATTCTCCTAAGGTCCAATACTCCATAAGTTCATTTATATTCTAGTTTACACATGATATATATTATAAATACAAATCCATCGTTTAGTCCATAAGGTCGGGTTGGTCCAATGTCGAAGTCCCACACGTGCATACATAAGTCATATAACTATTCTAAACGCTAGAAGGGGTCGGTTTCTTGTGTTTATACCTCTCGGCTCCTCAGTTGACCTGCAGTTGACTTTTGTTGACTGGTCAGTTGACCAATGTTGATCGGGTCAACTGAGTTGGCTCAGGTTCTCAACCAGTCATCTCTTCCACGGTGTGTAACCACAACTCGGCACCTCTGTTGTAGCTTCAATCAACAACAGTCACCATCACCATCTACCAAATCCTATAACCATCGCCCCTATTATCATCTTTACATTATCCCAAACTATCGACAATACAATTTCCTCATGTGACCTGCTACTGCTACAATTTCGCTACCAAAACTCTATAAGAATACAAACAGGATCGGAAAGCTTACCCAGACCGGTCACCCTTGGTCAACACACCAACTCCACCATCGTGACACCTCAACAACCTGTGACCACCATCATGTTTCACCATCTCGCCACCGCCTTCCATATCGTTTGTCAGAACCGACCAGTGACCAAGGACCCTCTAGCGCCACCGTCTGGTACCTTACGAACCACCACATCAAAACCCTAGCCACTACTTCCAACCACCACAGAACCCTAATAGTACTGCCGCCATCACCTCAATCAAAACCCTAGCCCCCTTTCCAGATCCGTCGCCGTCGAACCACCGCCACGAGCCACCGTCACCATCTCTTCCTCTCTCTCTGCTTCATGATTCTCTCTCTTCTGTAACTCTTTCTTCCTCGCGTCTCTCTCTCTCCTTTATTCCGGTTTCTCTCTATTACTCAGTTCTCTATCTCTCCTCTGGTGTAAATGGTACGGGGTGGTTGTTGTTGTCGCTTGGTAGCTGTACTGGACAGAAGGGGAGGGGTGCCGCCTGGTTTCCGCCGGAACTCCGCCGTGGAGGTAGTGGCCGGACTCCCCTTTCATCCTCCTGCTCTCTATCTCTCTACAGAAGTATATGTGTTGGTGTGTTTATTACCAGACAAAATGGAAAGGGATGGGTTGGTTTATATAGTGGGTAGGATTAAATGGTTTTTAGGAAAACCATTTCTTCTCAAATGGTTTTAATGTGTGTTGTCAAGTTATGGGGAGGACAAGTGTCCTCCCTATGACTAATCAAGTTGGGTTCGGATGGGTTCGTTAACCGGTATTAACTCGGTTACGTAACGTATGCTCACGTATGATACTTATATATACTAGTTCGGTTTTCAATTTCGCACATAAACGTACTATCTATTATTCGTTCTTGGTTACTTTATTATAATACTAATAATAATAATGTGATAAAAAAATTTTGGGCCCTAGGACCGGGGTGTTACACATAATTCATGATAACTAACACGTTCAAATTCGTTCACCAATCCCCGGAACTCGAGACTTGCGTGCGTGCTTTAAATCTGGTGATTCTACGAATCACCAATCCTTGTACACATGGTTATGGGCCGACTACCAATGATCCCTTGGATCATTGTAACAACTCCCAATGATTACCAGACCCATCGAAACGACTAAACTGACCTAATTAAGTGTAAAGTATGCATGACCCGCTATGGTAGACTTACTAGATTTGACAAAAGTTGTTAACCTGAGTTTGCCGGGTGTCACAGATATAATGTGAATAATTGAATTGTTTTGCTGCATTTGTATGATATAAGTTGTTTTATGTTTCAAAATTTAGTAATTTGTTATATAATGTTTTTATTGACTGATAAAACATTCGTGTCAAAGGGCAAAGGGTTTGTTTGATTATATTCACATGTGTATTCAGTTTCATATAGGTTCCAGCTCAGATATACACCAAAATATTTTTCGTTCATATACAAAAAGGAAGAAACCTCAACATCTATTATTGTGCACTGATGTATTTAACTTACATTTCTTCAAAGATATAGGTGTATTCATATTCATATAGGTTCCAGCCCAGATATATACCAATGTATATTTCG